>MJHO01000013.1:54290-786790 GCA_002076135.1 Xerophyta viscosa | reverse complement strand
GTCCAACATTTTAAGGACCGCTCAGGTGGTCGCTGAAATCTCGTCATATGAAGCAGTCGTTATATACAATCTTCAGCGACTATCTTTAACCGAATCAACAACTTGCTATGGTTGACCGTGTGGGTATTTATCCTTAGTATGGCAGACAACAATTTTTTTTATTACTTTAGATGCTCTAAAATAAATAAATTTTATATATATATATACACAAAATACAAAATACAAAATAGAATAGTAAGATAAATATAATGACAAGAGGTTTTGTCACGGGTCAGACCATTTAAACGGTGCAGCCCATTCTAGTCTGAGTCCTGGCTCAATGTACAATACTTAACTAACAGGTTGGCATGTAAAGCATAGATTCTCGTTGGAGCATTGGTATTTACTAGCATGAGAAATAATTTGATACAATCAGAATTATAAATCGAAATACGTTTGGTGCATATTCCATGCACAAGATGTTCAGATTATATCGCGGCTATCATAGGGTCCCTGATGAATGGGATATAAGCGTGATTGAGTTGTCCTTGAGTCAGTGCACCATAGAAGTTTGCACCTATATGTGAAAACTTTATATTTCTGTACTATCCCAAAGGTGAAGAGATTCTTTCCGGGCAAAAAAATAGAACTTTTGGTGAAATATAAATTGAGAATATTCGTAAATTTAATTGTACAAAAGTAGACCGACTTATAACAGAAGTTTTCAACAATAATTTCGGCATTTAAATCATTTTATGGTCGACATCTGACTAAAATCTCTAAAACTTATGAGCGTTGAATTTTGGTATAGCGCCAAGGGAAGCATTTTCTCGAGCATAAAATAGCCAAAGAAAAATTGATCAATTGGGATAACTATCAACCAATACATGTCCTCATCAATATGTAACTTGTTTTGTTGGTCAAACGTGGATTTTTTTAATTTTTAGTTACGTGCAACTTTATTGTAGTGATTCCGTTTTGGTCTTCTCTTGGAGCAAAGTTAATTAAAACCTCTACACCTCATTTAAAAAAAAAAAAAAAAAAAAAAAAAAAAAGAAAAAAAGTGGAGAGCAACTTCTTTATCCTAATAGGGTAGTTGAGTCAGTTGAATGGATACTTTGGTGGATAACAGTTTGGACTGAATTTCTATTAATAAATACCGTCAAATTTCTTTTAAAAATTAAATAAAATAATACCGATTATATATAATATATATAATAATAAGGTTATGGAAGCTACATTAATAAACATTTTCTCCATGTAGGTGCTAGAGTGTTAGATTTCAATTTAGATTGAATAAATCAGAACATCTTGACCAATTAAACCTTACGACTTTCTGAAGTGACCAGCTTGACTTGGTAAAATTGATTTAACCAACAAATGAACTATACATTTGATCAGATCAACTTGGATTTTACTTTTCGTATCCAATGAATTTTTTTTTTTTCAAAACTAAATTAAAATTTGAGAATAATATAATTTTTACAATAGACTTTTTTATTTGACAACTGATCAATATCATGTACTGCTGACATGCAACGTGTTGGATGGCTTGACCAGTCCAACTGATGATTAACAATACTAGACTTCCAAGTAATCAAAAGAAGCTCCAGTTTTCCACTTTGCTTCTCTCTCTCTCTCTCTCTCTCTCTCTCTCTCTCTCTCTCTCTCTCTCTCTCAAAATAAAAATAAAAATAAATAAGCAAAAAAGAAAAACTTTGAAGACTTCAAGAATAAATTACTGTTCGAACATGAACTGGGGCCAAATAAAATCGTTAGAACATCAACCACGGTTTTGTACCCTTTTTTCTAAACAAACCCCTACTTTTTATTAATAATATTATTATATATTTTATATAATTGGTATATTTAATATATTTTTTTTTAAAAAAGACATTTGATAGTATTTTTTTAATAGAAAATCAGTCCAAACTGTTATCCACCAAAGTATCCATTCAACTGATTCAACTATCCTATTAGGATAAGAAAAAAAAAAAAAGATCACGTTTTTTTCATTCTTTATAAAACAGGAAACGAAAAAAAAAAAAGCTGAAATTACCATATAGACATTATTTTTTTTCATTCTACCTTTTGTACAACAATATACTTTTTTTTTCTGCATCTTTCTTTAACTTATTTATTCACGTCTTCTAATATTTTAACATTAGATCACGTCGTAGCAGAGATTAAGCACCAAATGATTTTACAATTTGATGACAATTCCCAAGTATCAAATCAAAGAGAGGAAGTAATTCACGTAAAGGAAGTAATAAATGTTTATTGTAACCTTCCCGGGAATTCAGGATACCAAAGAAACAACCGAAGATCAGAAATTCAGAAGAGGAAGTAATTTCTGGAAAGGGGAACTGATGTTGCAGGGCTGCATACAAGAACTTCGCCGTCAGCCGTCACTTTGTAGGTCTCGGGGTCCACATCAATTGCGGGAAGCGCATCATTTAGTTTCATATCTAGTTTTGAGAGACCTCGCACATTACCGACAGCTTCTACCCTCTTTTTAAGTCCATATTCATCTGCAATGCCCGCTTCTTTTGCAGCCTGCCATGGATTGAAATAATCATATAAATTTATGTCATCCATCATTTTTATGCTACAATCAAAGTTTTGTTTAATAACAGATCACCTAATCAGAATGGGAATGACATTGTTTGGGTTAACAAGCAAATGAAAATGGGATGGATATCTTCGCTCCAAACTATAATCTAAAAGGAAGAATCGAACATGATCTTCAGAATTTCGGAATTTTTTTCCAACCATATGCAAACAGTTGAATTAAGCGGTTATAATCTATTCTCCGTATTGATTCAAAATAGATTGTTTTTCCCTTCAAAATAGATTTTATTTAATTTGACAATTTAACTATTAAGGGTGTGCATCTTGGCAATAACTTTAAATATTTCTGAATTGCTCAAAACAAAATTTTATCAACATGAGCCTCAAAGGACCGATATTAAGCAATATCTTTTACCTCGCCACTTTATACATTCTTAACAAAAACTTACCTTGCTGACAAAAGCTATTGAGTTGGAGCTCCCTGCTTTCCCAAATGCACCAAACATGGGTCTCATTATAACCTGCGCCAATATATACGGCTGTAAGTTAACTCGTAAGATTCATGCACCAAATCTTGCAAAGTGCTTAAGTGTTATAACAAACAAAACAACACTTAACATAAAATTGGGAATATAATTTTATCGGGCTCTAGTTCATCATCATGTCACAGTTGTAATTTATGGTGCTCTATGTCATATGGGAAAGAATAACATGGTGATCTGCTACAAAATACAGAATTCATCCAATGGGACTTGCTGACGAAAAATAGGAAACTTAGTAGCAAAAGAATACCGGTTCTGGAGTTGGGATGCTGGCATTCGGGTCTCCCATGTTGGCCCATGCGATGACACCACCTTTGATCACCATCTCTGGCTTTGCACCAAAAAATGAAGGTTTCCATATAACAAAATCGGCAAGCTTTCCAACCTGTTGATTCAAGCAGCGGTTACACTTAACATGTTACTATATGAGGATCAAGCAAAGATGAATGCAAATTAATTCGAGAAAGGAAATGAAGTTATATGCGGATTTGCAGGGGATCTTGACTAAACATAATTTGTATAGAAAAAATAAACATCGCAATGCATAAATGAAAAAGCATGGCTACTTAAAAAGAGTGCCTTAAATCCATTTTTTGACACACTATAAAACCAGAGAGCAAAGTACATGCATAGATAAACAGGCCCCCAAGAGTGTGGTGCACTGCCAGCAGCAGCTTTAGTGAAAAGAAGCATATCTGATAGTGAACCTTTAACTGACCAAGAACGACATTTTTATTACTATAATACATCACATGAAATTATCTGCCTCGACTTGTAATCAGTGGTTAACAACAACAGCCAAACTACTCATGTTAATCGGTTGCCTTTCTCTAAAAGGAAAAAGTAAAGCAAATTAAAAGATAGTAGTAACTCTATGGTTGTAGATTACTGAAAGATATGGTAGCAATAATGAATATCGAAGGAACTGGAAATATTTACAGTAGTGTTAAATTTCATGGGTTTAATATACATTAAACCAAAAAACTAACAGAAGACCCACATGAATACCTCTATAGAACCAACGGAGTTGGAGAAGCCATTAGCAATTGCTGGGTTTATAGTATATTTTGCGATATAACGCTTGATCCGGCAATTGTCATTGTCAGATCCTAGAGGCTCAGTGGATCTTCCTCTCTGTAACTTCATCTTATGAGCAGTCTGCCATGTCCGAGTAATAACCTGAAAGGAAGCAGGTAGAATTTGTGAGCAGTCAAGTAACATCTTCAGACAGTATCATTACAAATATCATAGTTGGTTGAATAGAAACAATCCATTTCCTGCCAATAATAAATGATACAAACAGTTAATAGACTGAGGATCACAATGTCATGCTCTTACACAGTAGATTGTCCCTAGACCCCCACATTCTTCGAGTTTGTAATGTCAGTAAGGCATGAACCATAATGCATTAAGGAAGGATAATCATAATGCAGCAACAAGGATAATAATATATAACCTCCCCAATACGACCCATAGCTTGCGAATCAGAAGCAATTATACTGATGGCTCCCATATCATGCAAAATGTCTTCTGCTGCAATTGTTTCTGCACGTATCCGAGATTCAGCAAATGCTACATCTTCTGGGATGTCCTTGTCAAGGTGGTGGCATACCAACTGCAACATAAAGCAGATTTAGCATAGCGATAACCTCCATGGTAGAGAACCGTTGAAGGTATATATATCTTTCTATACCAGCATGTCAAGGTGCTCATCTACAGTATTTATAGAAAAAGGTCGAGTTGGGTTTGTCGAGGAGGGCAAAACATTTTTCACGCCACATACTTTTATGATATCAGGAGCGTGGCCTCCACCTGCACCTTCACTGTCAATAGTAGTTATGAAATACACTATAAATTTTAAAAGCCAAATCTACTACCAGTAACCTTTGCAGTACAACAGAAGTTACAGTGGAGCTTTTCTAGTTAGAGAGTACTAGATAGTTTGCCTGGAAGGAGACGACCTAAGTAAAAATTAAAAGACTATAACAACATTAGATATTCTTTAGTATTAATCAACCTGGTAGCTCTAACGATGGTTTTACATTCCAAGTCTATTTAAAAACTAATTTTGCATAAACCCGGCCATTGAAATCTATAGTCCTTTCCATAATACCCACTACAAGAGTAGTAAAATGGAGAAAATCTGACTAAATTGTTGTCGAACACCAAATTTGCTGCTTCTTGCCATATCAATGTGTTACGCACATATTGTACACGTGGATATCCTAATTTCTATAAGTCTGTAAAAATTGAGGCTTCCAAACACAAAACAAACCTAACCTGTGGTATGTGTGTATTGTTCTGTCCTTAAATGCAGCTATAGTATGTTCCACACATCCTGATTCATTTAAGGTGTCTGTGTGAATGTTGACCTATAAGAGATTAAGCACAAATCAGCACAACATTGCGACAAACATAGACTTATTAAGACCAAGGGAGTAGGTTGCCTGGATGTCAAAAGCTTCAGCGACAGTCAAGCAATTATCAATCGCAGCAGGAGTGCTTCCCCAATCCTCATGAAGCTTCAGACCCATTGCTCCTGCCTTGATGATTTCAATTAATCCATCAGGTTTGGCACTATTTCCCTGATAGACTCGCAAGGAAAAAGAATAGCATTATTCTAAATTCATGTAAAAGCTCATACATTGTAAGTTTTGCAGTGAGAAAGGAATAGAAATGCAGCTAAATTATTTTGGCAAAGATGATAGACTAATCATTGTTCGCGAAGTTAATGAAGTATTTAGAAATAAAAAAGAAAACTAATTCTAGAAAAGTAAAAGCTATGCAAGATTCTGAACCCAATTTATGTATTAACATGCTTGCATAAATACAACTGGCACAAGCATGAGAATTGTTAAGGCAACAGCCTATGCACAAAGGAATTGAGCGTCTTGCAATCCTGGGAGTATTAAAAGTCAATGACAAATTAGAAGGATCACATTAAAATAATTTAGTCTTACCTTTCCAGTAAATCCGATGTTAATTGGCAAGTCATCGGTCGATTGCAGCATTAATTGCATATGGAAAGGTGCAGGTGTGCATGTAGTTGCACGAGTACCATCTGCTGGACCAGTCCCGCCACCCACAAGTGTTGTTATACCTACAATATGAAGTCTTCACCTTTAGCTTCCGACACAATTGAAGACAAGTATAAATAAAAGTAACCAACAAGTTTTAAGAACCCAGACTATTAATTCAAATTCCCCTCCGAGCAATTATTATCATTTACCCAAAGCCTAGTTCCATGCAGGGTAGGATTATGAAATGCAATACAAACATATTAAAAGCAATGGTGCTATATGTTTTACCGTAATGGAATCACAAAGCTATAGACTTCAGCATATTAGTAAAGGTTCAAATCTTATGAATATTTATGTCTCTGCAAGGATAAGAAGCTGACCACTTGAAATTGAATGCTGTACCAGCTGAGGACATATAAAGTGAACATGACAATCTATGCCTCCTGCAGTAATGATCATGCCTTCCCCTGCAATTACTTCAGTACCGACCTGCATTAAAAATATATTTCTTCTCTCAAAGTGCAACATACAGAATACTTCATTTAAAATTAACAGTGAATATTTACCCCCACAATCATATTTGAACATACTCCATCCATAATATCAAGGTTTCCAGCCTTCCCGATAGCAACAATTTTTCCATTTTTTATACCAATATCAGCCTTGTATATACCAGTGTAATCGATGATTACAGCATTTGTGATAACGGTATCTAAGCACTCAGAAGAAGCATAGCCAGTACTCTGTCCCATTCCATCACGTACAACTTTTCCACCCCCAAACACGCACTCATCACCATAAACAGCAAAATCTTTTTCAATTTCGGCATACAAATCCGTGTCACCAAGACGAATCTTGTCCCCAGTTGTAGGTCCATACATGTTTACATAGGTTTCCCGCGAAACTTGTGTTGAGAAACTGCCATCACCCCTGACAACACTATCACTGCAAAATACTTTCTAATTAGCTTCCACAAAGATAATATACATGTGATATTATCAACAATATGAGCTCTCTTGGACATTGGTCATATACTGGCACGGGCATTATTAAGAAACACATTGCAAATTATCCCGACAATTTGTGAACATCACTAATTATTTACATACAGCTTTTACACTTTGGCATACTCAAAGTAAAATGCCTGAGAATAAGAGGAATGTAATGATATATACATCTGTATTTTGGCCCCATAGCTCATCATATAGTGCAGGTATGTAAGTGAAATATTTGCCAACAATTAAGTATATTATACCTAAATTTATGAATATCCTTAGCTATTTCTGTTATCTTCTTTCCATGTTCTAGATAGTCACAGTGAATCATTAAGATTTAGGCCAAAATTTAGTAAATGCCCCTCTACTATTTATCTTTGGGCACTCATGCCTCTATACTTATTTTCGTGACTTTCATACCTCTTTACTATTAGTTTGGGAACGCGATACCCCTGAAGAGGATTTAGGTGTTAATTACGCTGATGTGGCACCAATTAAGTATTATTTAATTATTTTTTTAATATAAACATGAGTATTTTTTAATATCCAACTAATATTAAAAAATAATAAAAAATATTAATTAGTGCCACGTCAGCAAATAGTGGATATCCAGAATGTGATGAATCCCATGTTACTATAATCGAATAAGGACATCGCGTTCCGAAATTTGAAGTAGAAGGGTATGAAAGGTCTCAAAATAAGTTGAAGGGTATGAGCGCCCAAAAATCTATAGTAAAGGGGCATTTACTAAATTTAATCATCAAGCTGCAAATAACTCATATGGCATATAAGTACATTTTAATGGATCCTTCAATAAAAAACTTGTAATGCAGAATCACATAAACCAGAAAGTTAAAATATTCATCTTGTCTTCCTCTAGTCCTCCCTACTAAGTATCCAAGGCTGGTTTGAAAAGACTTTAAGAACTATAACTTACCTTATCGAAATCAAACAAGAACTTAAACATCGCTCTTAAGCAGATACCTTGCTTGCTCTTTAGAAAACCAGACTAGAGACAAACTTTTTTCTGTCACCGAAAAGAAAACATCATTTCTTTTCTTTTCCTTTTTTTTTTTTTTTTTTTTTTTTTTTGATAATAGAAAACGTCATTTCTAAATGGTTAAAGTTCCACTTTGCCCCTTAACCTTAGATAACTGTTTTCTTTAGTATCTAAACATACGATGCATTTTGGTCCTTCAGCTTTGAAGAGGAATTTAACTGTTCGTAAAGCTAATTAAATTTATTTTAATGAATCATAATTGTTGATAGGGAAATGTCGTGGATGATATACCAGATCAGAAGCATTCAGAGAGTATCAGCTAAATTTATTAAAATTAAGTGATTTCCATTGCATATAGTAAGAAAGTCATTAGAAAAGCCCAAATAATCCTATGAGTTGCCTACATGACCTTCTAAAATGGTTATGCTAACAACTATGACACTGATATTATTAGGTTGAGTTACTAAGAAAGCGCATTGGAGATATGCACATGGGATCAACATTGAGCGGAGGGATATGAACATTAACTTGGATACATTCGACTTGAAGTGAAGGTACTAAGCAAAAGCCAAAGTTTCTTTTCTAATTGGATGTGTTTTTTCACAATTCATTATCATTTTCTAGGTTTTCACGAAGAATTTCTGAAAAAACAATGTTGCAATTCCAAAGGTGGCGAAGGATTGCAACAAAAGTTTAGTGCATGGCGTTTATGGGCGCTTATCTTGCAGCATGGCTTTCTGAAACTGCCGGTATGGTAATGTTATGACTATACTAACTAGAGTTACTACTAATAAATATTATTATTCTCCATAATCAAATAAGTGTGCAGTACATCAATATATAGACTTAGATAGCCGTACAGTAGCTAAGACTCCAAATCCTACTAAAGCTCCTAATACCATAATATTCTCCTACAATATCTCATACATATATTATTCTCCTACTAATAATACATCTTTCCATGCAGGCTAGGTCTTCTGAATATATCCTTTTGCTTTACGCCGTTGATAAACACGTAGGCAAGTGCTTGAGTGGGGCTGCTGCTGTTGAGTTGGACCCATGACCGCATTGATACTTGCCCCTCCCATATGTATATACTGGGTCATAATAGGTAAAGACACGAATTATAGGACAATATTTGCACCCATAGTTTTTATTATCATTGGAATGTACTTGTTACTAGTGCGGTGGCTAAAGAGATAAGGAACTCAACTTGGCATGAGATTGCTCACAACAATTTGGGAGTTGAATACGTCATAAGTTTGTATACTTTTTTTTCCTTAATATATGATAAGACAATCTTACACAGGACATCATCACTTAATATGTAGGCAAAATAAACTCCCCATCAGTTCGAATGAGGCGCATGTACACAACAATTGGGTATAAGCTTCACATATGGGGTTTATACACTTATAAGGCGCATGTAATGTACCCATGCAGACTATATGCAGTCCCTTTGGTCAAGTCGAGTTGAATAAAACCTTTTGGTCATTAGCCAACAAAATGATCTAGTTTAGAGAACTTTGTATTAAGCACATTACAAGGTAGCCCAATTATGTGATCGGTCACTAGATTTGTCAGTCTTTTTATATTAGATGAGGTAAAAGTGAGCCCGTAATGAGCTCATTGCTCAAGACCTGTATTTAGATCCAAAATCAATGGAATCAAATCATCTTCCTCGTCATTCAATTCTCTAAGCATTCGGCCAAAGCTCTTCTTCCCAATTACCACCGAGCTCTAAGCTCCTCTAATGGTGGTTCCCATTCCTAAGTCTATCACCTTAGCCAAGCTCTTGGCTCCCAAATTTCAAGGCCAACTCGGCCTAACCCTTCATATCGTCCAGCCAATCATTTGTAATGAATCCTAATTTACCTAGGTGATACCGAATAGCATATTCACAGAATAGCAAGAATCCCATCCTAGATCATAGAAGACCTAGGTAACACCAAAGCCTATGCAGTTTGAATGTATGTACGATACGCCTCGGATACATTATTTGAAATTTTGCTTTGACTTTAGACTCTGTCACATATATATCTACAGATCTGAGTACTTTGGCTTATACAATTGTGATAAAGCATTACGTGTAACCAAAAGCAAGTGTTCCATGATTTATTAACTAAAATAGCAAATACCATATCCATTTACCTCGCATCAGGTTGCTCCTCATTCCCAAAGCCCTTTGCCTTTATAATTGTCATCACCTGATCAAGCTTGGATAAGTCAACAGGATCATCTGCAATTCCATTTCCTCCTCTACAAACTTGTTTGCCACCAATGCTGACAAGGGTGACATACTTTGCATCCCCTGGCTGGTAAATGGACTTGATAAATGTCAAGATATGGTAGCTATGGAACTGAGCAATAGCTTGAGATGATTGATTAATATGCATACAATCAGAGTTCAAAACGGTTTTATGAGCAACTTGCCTGTAAAAAAATTAGCAACAGCTCAAAGGAATATCTTCTCTTTGCAAGTAGTATTAATTATAGCCACAAACAAATGAAATGAAGATACATATAAAAAGGTGTTGCTTCTCCATCTAGGAAAAAAGAACTGATGCTAGTTGAAACTCTTGATCTATATGGTTTTGTAATGTATGTGAATATTATATCTTGATGTTAGATGCCAAGTTATGACCACGAAGCTACAAGCTCTGGATAGAATCAACTAGAACCGGCATAGAAAGATGAAGGACCTTGCAATTTAAGAAATCATCCATGCTCTTCTTGGAAATGCAGGTAGAGGTCTCAGAACATGCAAATGATACACACTAGTGGTGACCGAAGAGAGCGCCAGGAATCGAGTATTGGCAAACCGAAGTCCAATGCTAGAAAGTAGGAAACATTACTAGTTAGTTGAGATATTTTAGTTAGAATATCTAATAAAAATAATATGTTTGTAAGATTTTTAGTAAAATACTTAGTAGGAGATATGCTTTTCTATATTTTATAATATTTCGTTTAGGAAAGTTTATTAGTATTTATAGGAGTGATTGCACTAGAATTCGACATCATTGAATAATAAACTCTCTTCTACTCAAAATCTCTTTCTCCTTTTCTATCTCCTCCATACCCTAATTCTCTTCTCTACCTCTCTCTACCTTCAAACTCCACTATTTCGTCTATTTACCAGTATTATCTCTGATCTCTACACCTCTTTCTATATCTCTATCAAGTAATAGAGGAGTTTGAAGGTAAAGGGCTTGGAGGAGATAGAGAAGGAGAGAGATATTTATAATAAATGAGAGTTTACTATTCAATAATGTCGAATCTTAGTACAATCACTCATATAGATACTAATAAACTTTCCTAAACTACTAAATATTACAACATATAGAAAAGCATATCTCCTACTAACTAGTCTACTAAATTTTTCAAACATATTTCTTATTAGATATTCTAATTAAAGACTCTCAACTAGCTATTCATGTTTCTTAAATTCTAGCATTGGGCTTGGGAAACTGGCGCTCGGTCCCTCACATCCCATTCAATCACCACATTCGTATCAACGGATATGATACAATTATCATAATCGTACCACCTTGCTACATCAACAGGTACAAACTACAAAGAGTAAGAAAAACCAAAGTTGTATTATGTTTTTTGAAATCTACAGAAAAATAGATTTTTGGGAAACATAATGGAGCACTAGGAAGTCTTCGTGATTCCAATTATCAATCCACACTAATGTAACTAAGCAGGGTGGATTGATGGTAAGGCCAAGTTGATCCCTAGTAGGATTTGGGACGTACTTTGAGATTTCGAGTTGAGCTAGACAAACAAGCTCTAGTTTAGTCGGGCAATAAATGGAGTATATTTTAAAGCTCGAGAAGGAAATCAAGGAATTGGAGTTGATGCCAGCTGGAGAGCGGGATGATTTAAACAAAGTTATCACATCATAGTCCTCTATGTTATTATTACAAAAGTGTGTGTGTGTGTGTGTGTGTAACGTTTCTCACCAGTACATAAGTAAAACAGTAATTAAAACATGTAAAAGCTGGATAGACTTGTCTAATCCTTCTCCATTTAATGAGATGGAACTCCAGCTAGTCTCCTCCATGCGCCTCCTCTTTTTATGGTGCTTTCACGTGTATAGCTTCCAGAAGGAAGCTCACACGGGTTGGTCATGATTGCATGCATGGCTCTCAAGCTTTTGTACGAAATCTTGCTTGGTTGTAACCACAAACGAGCCAAGCAATTCAACCCGAGCTAAAGAATTCTGGAATCCTGTTGCATGAACTTCCAAAGCTTGTAACTCTTATTACTATGCCGAATCTAGCAAAACATATGTCATCCGATCCACATTTTGATGATAAAAATACCATATTGGTCGTTTGAAATTTTGTTTACCAGAAATCCTACCAAATCTCACTATGTTGTGCACACTACTAAAATTCTGAATATTTGTGGTTATAATTTATAATTATATTGTCCCCCAGATCCTCTCTGATCAAGCCCTGAAGGTCTGAGGGTTGGATAGGTATTGGAAATTCCGAAACAAACAACATATTTTCTAAATGCCCTTTTTTTATTTACATCATAAGGTTTATCACCAAATAGATTGCACACAATTTTCTAAAACATAACAAGGTACAGGATTTTGCAGTAAAATACGAAACAGCTAGGATCAAAAGAGAAAAGAAAGAAAAGAAAGTATGACCTCAAATCTGATAGCTGTTCCAGCTGGTATATTTAACCGCATTCCATAGGCTCTTCTTCTGTCAAAGACCAAGTAGGGGTTCACCTCGATGAAGTGATAGTGGCTGCCAATCTGGGTTTTTAAAGATTTAAAAAAACTGTAAGAGCAAATTTACATAAGATAAGCTAAACATTGTAATATAAAGTATGAATCAGTTCTAGCATTCTTATACCTTTTTCTCAGTACATAATTATTTTCTTCCTTTTAGTACTACAAAGAAGTGTTTGTTCACCTGAATATTATGTGCCAACAAATGCATAACATCTATGCAACCGGAATCAAGTAGCTACAACTTTTTGACCTCGAAGGTGATAGAGGTGGTCAAAAAGGATGTGTGCCATAAACTACATACATTTTAGTAGATTAGGACGAAATTTGCATACACCATCCACATTAAATTTGGGCCCAACCATTGAGGCTGCTATTTATAAGGCTAAACAAGGAGGAAGTGGGTGAGGCCAACACCGATGCAAAATATACAAAATATGTGGGTTATGCTGTACAAAATATACAATTTTGAATCAACCAACAGCATCAAGCATTATGTAAGTGTGGAAAGTAGCAATTCTCAAAATTCTAAGGACTTGAATGGATTGTCCGGCAACGTCAAGGATAATAGATGTCTTTCCACCTAATTAAAAACAACTAGCATAAAATTCATGCTTCTTTCTAAACAAACAGATGCTTGGGCAGTCTTTATTCATAACAGGAAGACAACTTTTGGCATTTCTTGAACATCTTTGGCTAAAAGAGGTACACTATACACGCACCCCCCCCCCCCCCCCACCCCAACTGGCCCCAACCCACCCTATCTAGAAGACAGAAGCTCATTAGTACAAACAGACGGCTCTATATATGGATAATCACCTGAACAGGCCTGTCTGCTCTATTAACAACTTTAAGTTTTACAACTTTCCTTCCGACATTAAGGACAATATTCCCAGAACCAAGTATTACTTCACCAGGAAAGTTGTCAGTCTTCTCCTCGCAAAACTTATCCAACGAGGGAACTGTAATCCGACAAAAAGAAATTCCAAAATTAGAAGAAACATAAATATCCATGCACAACTCACTTTTTGTACTTTGTCTCCAATTGTCAGCATAGTGGGTTACTATACTAATGAATCAGGCAGATAAACGAATATAACACAACTATCAGATGATAAACATGACAATGAGTGGCCCAGGTGTTTGTCCTCTTTACCTGGAAGAAATGAGCCTCGCAATGCCAACTCCAAATCTCCATTTTCACATACAATAGGATCATGCACAGTTATAAGCTTTGTTCCATCCTTAAAAGTCCCCTCAACCTGATATGAGCATGTAATTCAGTTACTCAGGGAAATGAATTTTTACATTATATCGTTGAACTATTTGAAAAATATGTTTAGATACAGGCATCCGACTTACGAGGTCGAATCTACTACTGTAGGATCTTGCATCCAAATACCTGTATGTAAACTCCAGTCTTTTATTTAAGATGACTGGACTTATTTGCATTAAAAAAAAACAAAGGAGACTATCTTCTAAAGACAATTATTTTAATCATATTTTCAGTTCTGGTATTATTATTTTATTTGGAATAAAAAGACCCAGATGCATTAGATCAGTATCAAGATCCACTCCAATAGTCAAGTTGCTCAACAATATATGTCATTATGTGGAACCAGAACAATAGAGGTAACCTGCTCTTGTGCCTTCTTAAATATATTAGTGATTCGTTTGGTGGTCTTTAGCCTAATCCTCTATACAGTTCATAATGAGCAAGAAAACGGAGAAAATGAAAATATCCTTATCTGATTGAGTTTATATGGTTAGTTAATATGAAGCTAGAGAGCACATTTGATAGCGATTCATGTATGTAGAGCTAGACTGCCTTTTTCCTGTTAAACATGGAAACTACTCATGCAAATCCACATTTCTGCAAGTCAGAAACAGGTTCACATGTGAGTTACACTTAAACTTCTGCCCAACAAGCAAATCCAAAAGTGCATGGAGGTGTAGAAGCCCGCTGCTCGATCTCAGTTTTGATTTGAAAGAAAAGGATAATGATGTACAACCAAAATAAATCCTTATAATCCTCTTGACTAAGCAAAAACGTATCACCTGCACTTTGTCTAAGATGTGCGGAACAGCAGGAAGAACTTGACATCTGTTACCAAAGAGGCAAAATCATAGCAAAATCAGTCTTTACACCTTATAGTTTGCAAAAACATGCATCAGGTGGGTAGGTTACACAAACCTAATAGTACCAGCAATTAAAGAAATCAAACTTAAACTTCCTTTGACGGCAACAAAAACAAATATCAGAAACAAAACAACATCGTATAGCATGCATGAAGAAGTGTCAAGCGTATCGCTTGGATCCACAACCAAACCCAAAAGCTTAAAAAACTATCGGTTTAAAATCAAAGCCATATATTAACTCCTTAATTTTCTTACTCCTATCTGAGGTGTAATTTATTGTCATGATCCAAATCTGGCTTATGACCTTAATGGGCCAAACTATACCCAGCAACACGCATTAACCTCAACAATCACTTCACGTGTAATTTCAACAACATCAGACGACACCTCATCAAATTAAATCCACTACGCACAAAGTGCCCATTCAAACCGAGTTCTATCATTAACACAAGTATTGCGACTAAAACTGAATTTTCAATACTAAGGAGTTGCACCTGCTCTTAACTTGCTCCACACATGAGCCACATGTGCATTGACTCAATCGAAACACTTGCAACTACACGCTTCAACTGATTAACAACACACACCTGCACATTCGAGTCCCATCGAACCATCGGCTCAAATACCGCTTTGTTAGGGAGAACACATAAGTGTTAAATCAAATCACTTGAACCCACAACCGAGCCCAGAAACTTAAGCCTATGGGTTCTAGGATCCAACCCATACGTTAACCACGTACTTCTCTTATTCTTTTCCAATGTGGCGCTAATTGTCATGATCCAAGTAGGGGTCATAGCATTATGGGCCAAGTTAAGCCCTACAACAAGCATTAACCTCAACACAACTACATTTTACTTCTGAAACTGGGAAATTAGTTCCAAAGAAATGCCAGCACAGATTAATTCAAATATACAATTCTCTTTCCTAACCACCGGAAATTTCACTCGCTTTATATCGTCTACAATATATTCCCCTATCAAGATGTAGATAGACGGAATACTTGAAACTCAAACTGTAGTCGATAATCCGAAGCATAGCACGCACCTAAAGACAGCTAACCCAATTTACAAAGACCAGAACTTTGTTCATTCAAGAAACTTATTCAAAACACGCAAACCTTCCCAGAAGTTGTTTCCCAATGTCCATCAACTCAGCAACAGTCTTGTCTCCATCTCTTACGAATTCCAAAATCTACACATCCAGCAATTTAAACTAAAAGTTACTGGTTCGCACAAAAATAGAACTAAATCCCACTTTGTGAAACAAATATAGTATCCACGAAGGTTCATTGTATTGGCAAAATACTACCTCAGGCCACGATCGGATTTAGCTACAACTTCCATCACTAAAGCAAGTTAATAAAGTTCAATAAAATGATTTATCTTGGCTTTACGATGCATTATGTAACTAATACTGTCATGACAAACAAATCGTAAAGAAAATTCTTATCCTGACAAATGACAAAGGAACCCCAAAGAAGGAAAACAAAGCATAAGAAGTTTGTTCATCTTCGATGAATCGATATCATACATCACATTATTAGTCATGTATGATGATGATTGCCTAGAACTAACTGAAGAAGCACTGTCATCCCTTTAGGGGTTCCCTTAAATAATCATGTCAAATTTCTAAGCACGTTCTTTGTTCAAAGAAAGGAGGAACACAATTTGGAATTTTCAGTAAGCACTCAGCACTCTGTAAATCTTACTTTTATTCAATGCTCTCTCAATACATCGGAGATTTGAGATTGTTTCTAGATAAAAGATATTATTCCCACAAAAGTAGTCTCCTAATCCTACGCATATTTTAGTAGCAAATTCCTTAAAAGTAAATATAAGAATCTGCATGCTGTATGATACAGTCCATCGGCCAAACAATAAGTCTCCGAAGTTGGTATAGGGCATAATGTTCATAAACAATTTGCAAGGGACTTTCAAATGGCGACACTAGTTAAACATCATATCCAGTGAAATTTCATCAGAAATGATATTTAAAAGCGAACAGCGGCAATTAAAAGCAGCAGATATCATATTAAGGCGCAGACCACGAGAAAGCACATATCTTGCAATACCTGAGTTGCAATAAGTGCAACAGCCTCTGTGTAATTAAGGCGCAGACCACGAGCAAGCCGTTTCTGTGCCAGGAATCCAGCCTGTTGCAAAACCAATTTCTCCACCTCCCTTGGAAGCAGCTTCATCTTTCAAAATTCTCTATCATATAGGCTTTGCAAATT
Organism: Xerophyta viscosa; assembly: GCA_002076135.1. NCBI lineage: Eukaryota > Viridiplantae > Streptophyta > Magnoliopsida > Pandanales > Velloziaceae > Xerophyta > Xerophyta viscosa. The sequence continues at coordinate 769,558 of MJHO01000013.1, read as the reverse complement.
ATATTCTTTTTTACCAAAATGAAACTGAAAGCTACCAATAAATTTTTAAAAATAGGATTTGCATTTGTTTAGCACACATAAATTTGGCATTACACTGCAAAGAAGTTACATATTTTTAAGCTCAGCTAAACTAACTTAAATTCAATCAAACAAAGATGGCATGAATGAAACAAAACAGAAATATCATATTAACTAGTTATTTGCTTCTTTAGAAACTAGCGTATAACTTTGAACCATAAAAGGAGCGATCCTGTGAGATGTACACCAAATTACGATAGCTCGCCGGCGCTCGTTAAACGTGAATCAAACCTTCTAAAACAGGGATAGATCAATATCAAATAATACAAGAAAAGGGAAACGCTAGAATAGCCTGGCATCAGATTAAGATAAAATACGAATGAATATATGGCTTTGGACCGTTGACCCTTGAAGTTGAACTTTTGGATTTGCATATGGTTCAAGAACATAAAGTCAACTCTCTCGCTTTGTTTCTTCCAACATTTCATACTTTTTCAGTGGGCTCGAAGCAAATCTTTTACTCCTCAACTCTACAGTACCATGACTTGTCAACATGGGCGGATCCACCATATAGCCAGCGGATCCACCAATTACTGTGGAAGTAAGATGCCAAGGCGGATATAAATACCTCGCTCCGCAGCGGGATCAGAAGCCGGAGGCAGGGCAAGGGAGGAGGAAGTTCAGTCAGCCGGAAAAAGATGGTCGGTAGAGTGGGTCGCTGAACGGCGAGGAGATGGATGTATATAGAGGAATGAGGCTTTGAAGCTAATTGGGCTCTAACATTTTGGTTGGGCCACGTCAATTTTGATTTCTTTTTTTTTTTTTTTTTTTTTGATAAAAGTCAATTTTGATTTTCTAATATTAGCTCCAACGTGAAAAAAATTTGTCATAGAATATTAAATACAAAAAAAAATATAATAAACACGAGCGATTCTAAAATATTTAAAAATAATCTTATAAAATACAACCTCAAGTTTTGTGACGTTTGTGATGTATATTTATAAGATAATTTTAAATATTTTATATAATAGCTTGGGTGAAAATATACCATTTAAATTTGCACAAACACTTTATTAAAGTTAATATTTTTTTTGGTCGGATTATATTTATTCTTTTGTTTGTTTAAGAATTTTGAATTATATGCGAACATAGTTATTCATAAACTTTAACATACAGTAATTGTAACTATATTTTTGTTAAATATAATATATCGTTATTTATCAAAAAAGCATAATTCACTATTTAATTCGCATAAAAAATATCAATTAGTTTGTATAAAAATGATCTATGTATACACAATAATATGATAAAAATATATTACAGAAGAAAAAAAAATGAAAGTAAATATAAATTGGGTATAATAACTGTTTTACATCATGTATTACCTATATAATTTAACTGTACAAAAAATAAAAGTTTAGATTTATACAAAATTTATAAATAACATTTGTATATCACGGGCACAAAACAGTTTTAATGTTATTATACTTTGTACTTTCAATTATTAATCTTTCTTTGCTGGCTTCGGTTCAAATCGCTTCAAAATATTGCGACGTTCCATCTTTAAGTCACTTTTTAAAACTACATATATATTAGAATCAGAAACTTATTTAACAAAATTTTACAAAGCATAAGCCTTTTTCGACAAAACTCCAAAAAAAGAAGGCATCAAATAAATAAAAATGTTACACAGAAACTACCAGTCAGCGTTATTCTAAGGAATCTATACAATCAGTACCTAAACCCTGGATATTACATTGCCAAGATCCTCAGAAGCAATTTAGTAGCTACTATATTAAAAAAAAATGGAATCATTTTGTTTATGTAATAACAAAGATGAATACAAAGTCACTTAAGATAAAATAAGCATTTGACACATTGAATCACATTAAAGCTTGGCCTAGATTCTTAGAGCCACCATGACTAAGACAACTGAACGAAATTAGACACTAATTAATAAATAAATTAATAAGCAAGTAATAGAAAAGAAATTATCTCACCCAGCTTCATTGAAATTAGTTTCATCCTTCAGCTCTATTGTTTCCATTATCTGGTGTGAGTGATAAGAATTGCTCCTGTTCTTCCCTTGTAGGATAATCGAATGAATTTAAGCTTCTAATATTCAAGTGATATGACATAGTAGTTTTGACGATGCAATGTAATATATTCTCATGGTACACAGAGTTCAGAACTAGAAGAGACAACCAAGCAAACAAAGGGCAGCTAAAAAGTTCAAAGCTACAAGGACATCTTAAGGGCAACTTCATGCAGATGACTAATCCAAATAACATCTTAAAAGGTGAACCACAACACTGCTAAACTAGACATCTAAACACAAACGAAGAAACAGAAACTCAACGCTTCATACTGACTAAGGTCCATGGGAATCAACCTTCAGCAGACAGCTTCCTTCTTTTGTACTTCACCAAGACTTGCCCTTTGACACCGACAACCATAGCATTCCAATCATTCTCAGGGAATGGTGAGACCAGTTCAAATTCAAAGTTTCTCAAAAGGTGGCTCCATATCGCCTTGATCTGCAGGTATGCAAAGGGCTCCCCAAGGCAGCCATGCCTCCCACCACCAAATGATATGTAGGAGAAGGCCCCCGCTGCCTTGTCCTCCTCCCTGCCCAGGGCATACCTGTTTGGGTCGTAAGTATCGGGGTCCTTGAAGATATAAGGTAGCCGGTTTGCAAAAGCAGGAGACGTGGCAACAATATGGCCCTTAGGAATGTCAAATTCTTTGCCTTCACGTGTCTTCACACTGAAGTCACTGTGCGAGTACCGAAGCAGCATAATTAGCGGTGGGTGGAGCCTCAAAGCCTCCTTGATGCAGCGGTAAAGGACATCCATCTCAGACAGAATATCATGATCCATCTTGTCACCATGCTTTCTCATCAACTGCTTTTGTTCTTCCACAGCAGCCGCAAGGTATTCCTTGTAACGAAGAAGATATGCGCCAGTCCAGGTCGATGTGATTGAGCTTGTGTGCTGCCCTGCAAAGAGGGCGGCTATTAGGAGCCCAGTGACTTCACCTGCACAGATGAAAAGCCAAATTATGTTCAGTTAGACGATTTAAAGATTTTATTAGATTTCACCAGTAGGGTTCTTTGTCCTACAGCTTATATGTCTGTAATACATGCATGAATGTTATAGCCCAGTTACTTGTGGGAATCAAGACTACATTTTGGCAACCGAACATGGATAAGCTCTTAGGATATAAAAAAATTTCCCGTTCATTAAATGTCAAAAGAAAGTGTGCTTGGCAAAATTTTAGATAACCTCTATAAAAGACAAGCACCGACAAATTTAGCTGCAAATATATAAGTAAGTGAAACATTAGAAATGCCACCAAGTTTGTGGACCAAAAGTTTAACATATTTTGTCTTCATCCAGTTAACATCAAAACTAGGAAACTTACCTTCAGTAGTTGGACGACCATCCTTGTATTTGGAGCCAATAAAGCATTGAAGCATGTCGTCTTCAGAAGAACCTGAGAGTTTACGAGAATTAATGATGGTAGAGAAAATCTCAGCAATCCTAGCCCGAGCACGGTCACGGCGTCGGTGAGCAGGTATTGGAAGATAGGGGAATATCACACTGATGGGACGCATTCCATTGTCAAGGTCATGAAAAAGTGCAGAGACATCATCAAATAGCTTGTCCCTCACCTCCCTTCCAAGAAGGCACCTACTAGCTGTTAATATAATGAGATGTTCAAGCTCGTACTTAAGATCCTTTACACCGCTATCGTCCCACTTTGAAAAGTAGTCCTGAAGAGCACCGATGTAACAGAATGTCAAGGTCCCCAATACCATAGCAGGACAACAAGATCAAACAGGAATAGAAAGAACCACATCCAATTTTAGATTAAAAAGCAAAATTTGTTGAGCAATATGCGTCTTTCAATGGCCAATTGCAGCAACACAACAAACAAGCGCGTAGGACAATCCTTTGCAAGGAAAGAAAATATGCCACACACCTATTATGACTTTTAATTCAGCACATAAACAATACAAAAGGTTCATACTTGAATATACCACAATAAATGCATGTCAACATCTAGTACTAGATCAGAGCAGAAGTGGGAAAAATGCATACCTCAGCCTCCAGAACCATCTGATCCACATAACTCCTCAGCTTATTGACCCTCAGAGACTCAGTGAAGAACCGAAACTGCTCCTGCCGCACAGAATAGTCAACGTCAAACACAACACCAGGGCCAAATGTGGGCACGTTGAACTGGTACACCTCCTGCTGGCTAAGGTCAGCTTCAGGGGCCTTGAAAAAGTGGGCAGACACCTCAGGGCCAATGAAAAATGTAATTTTTCTATTTATGATGTTCAAGGTGAATACACTCCCAAGCCTGTGGTACTCCTCTCTAATCATCGGGATTGGACCTTTCATGAATCTTAGGAGACCTCCTATTAAAGGGAAAGCTTTAATGGTGGGTGGTAGCCGTTTGCTCGATCTCGACGATAGAAGTCCATAAATGAACTTAATGAACACAAGTGTCGCCACAGCAAGCAGCCCCATTGTGAATAGCTTGTTCTCTTTCTGATCCATTTCTGTTGGATACATTCAATCTCAAGTAAACAAAAAAGTACTCATAGATAGACAAAATGCTAAACGGCATATAGCCAGCGGATCCACCAATTACTGTGGAAGTAAGATGCCAAGGCGGATATAAATACCTCGCTCCGCAGCGGGATCAGAAGCCAGAGGCAGGGCAAGGGAGGAGGAAGTTCAGTCAGCCGGAAAAAGATGGTCGGTAGAGTGGGTCGCTGAACAGCGAGGAGATGGATGTATATAGAGGAATGAGGCTTTGAAGCTAATTGGGCTCTAACATTTTGGTTGGGCCACGTCAATTTTGATTTCTTTTTTTTTCGATAAAAGTCAATTTTGATTTCGAATATTAGCTCCAACGTGAAAAAAATTTGTCATAGAATATTAAATACTAAAAAATATATAATAAACACGAGCGATCCTAAAATATTTAAAAATAATCTTATAAAATACAACCTCAAGTTTTGTGACGTTTGTGATGTATATTTATAAGATAATTTTAAATATTTTATATAATAGCTTGGGTGAAAAATATACCATTTAAATTTGCACAAACACTTTATTAAAGTTAATATTTTTTTTTTGTCGGATTATATTTATTCTTTTGTTTGTTTAAGAATTTTGAATTATATGCGAACAACATTAATATTCGTAAACTGTTTAACATATAGTAACTGTAACTATATTTTTGTTAAATATAATATATATTTATTTATAAAAAAAAGCATAATTCGATATTTAATTCGCATAAAAAATATCAATTAGTTTGTATAAAAATGATCTATGTATACACAATAATATGATAAAAACATATTATCAGAAGAAAAAAAATGAAAGTAAATGTAAATCGGGTATAATAATCGTTTTACATCATGTATTACCTATATAATTTAACTGTACAAAAGATAAAAGTTTAGATTTATACAAAATTTATAAATCCAACTTTCTTCTTAGTGGTTTAGTACTCCCGCTTTTTAGAAGTCAGAAAGGCTCTTTGTCGCTACAGGAAAGCCAGTTCATGAAGATCTATTCCCCTCGTCCTATGACCTTCCCTATAATATTTGTATATCGCGGGCACAAAACTGTTATAATGTTATTATACTTTGTATTTTCAATTATTAATCTTGCTATGCTGGCTTCGGTGCAAATATTTTCAAATATTTAACAAAATTTAACAAAGCATAAGCCTTTTACAACAAAACTCCATTAAAAGAAGGCATCAAATAAATAAAAATGTTATACAGAAACTACTAGTCAGCGTTATTCTAAGGAATCTATACAATCAGTACCTAAACCCTGGATATTACATTGCCCAGATCCTCAGAAGCAATTTAGTAGCTACTATATAAAAAAATGGAATCATTTTGTTTATGTAATAACAAAGACGAATACAAAGTCACTTAAGATAAAATAAGCATTTGACACATTGAATCACATTAAAGCTTGGCCTAGATTCTTAGAGCCACCATGACTAAGACAACTGAACGAAATTAGACACTAATTAATAAATAAATTAATAAGCAAGTAATAGAAAAGAAATTATCTCACCCAGCTTCATTGAAATTAGTTTCATCCTTCAGCTCTATTGTTTCCATTATCTGGTGTGAGTGATAAGAATTGCTCCTGTTCTTCCCTTGTAGGATAATCGAATGAATTTAAGCTTCTAATATTCAAGTGATATGACATAGTAGTTTTGACGATGCAATGTAATATATTCTCATGGTACACAGAGTTCAGAACTAGAAGAGACAACCAAGCAAACAAAGGGCAGCAAAAAAGTTCAAAGCTACAAGGACATCTTAAGGGCAACTTCATGCAGATGACTAATCCAAATAACATCTTAAAAGGTGAACCACAACACTGCTAAACTAGACATCTAAACACAAACGAAGAAACAGAAACTCAACGCTTCATACTGAATAAGGTCCATGGGAATCAACTTTCTGCAGACAGCTTCCTTCTTTTGTACTTCACCAAGACTTGCCCTTTGACACCGACAACCATAGCATTCCAATCATTCTCAGGGAATGGTGAGACCAGTTCAAATTCAAAGTTTCTCAAAAGGTGGCTCCATATCGCCTTGATCTGCAGGTATGCAAAGGGCTCCCCAAGGCAGCCATGCCTCCCACCACCAAATGATATGTAGGAGAAGGCCCCCGCTGCCTTGTCCTCCTCCCTGCCCAGGGCATACCTGTTTGGGTCGTAAGTATCGGGGTCCTTGAAGATATAAGGTAGCCGGTTTGCAAAAGCAGGAGACGTGGCAACAATATGGCCCTTAGGAATGTCAAATTCTTTGCCTTCACGTGTCTTCACACTGAAGTCACTGTGCGAGTACCGAAGCAGCATAATTAGCGGTGGGTGGAGCCTCAAAGCCTCCTTGATGCAGCGGTAAAGGACATCCATCTCAGACAGAATATCATGATCCATCTTGTCACCATGCTTTCTCATCAACTGCTTTTGTTCTTCCACAGCAGCCGCAAGGTATTCCTTGTAACGAAGAAGATATGCGCCAGTCCAGGTCGATGTGATTGAGCTTGTGTGCTGCCCTGCAAAGAGGGCGGCTATTAGGAGCCCAGTGACTTCACCTGCACAGATGAAAAACCGAATTTTGTTCAATTAGACCATTTAAAGATTTTATTAGATTTCACCAGTAGGGTCCTTTGTCCTACAACTTATACGTATGTAATGCATGCTTGAATGTTATTAGCCCAGTTACTCTGTGGCAATCAAGACTAAAATTTGGCAACAGAACAGGGATAAGCTCTTAGGGTATAAAAAAAATTTCCCATCCATTAAATGTCAAAGAAAGTGTGCTTGACAAAATTTTAGATAACCTCTAGAAAAGACAACCACCAACAGACTTAGCTGAAAATATATAAGTAAGTGAAACATTAGAAGTGCCACCAAGTTTGTGGACCAAAAGTTTAACAAATTTTGTCTTCATCCAGTTAACATCAAAACTAGGAAACTTACCTTCAGTAGTTGGACGACCATCCTTGTATTTGGAGTCAATAAAGCATTGAAGCATGTCGTCTTCAGAAGAACCTGAGAGTTTACGAGAATTAATGATGGTAGAGAAAATCTCAGCAATCCTAGCCCGAGCACGGTCACGGCGTCGGTGAGCAGGTATTGGAAGATAGGGGAATATCACACTGATGGGACGCATTCCATTGTCAAGGTCATGAAAAAGTGCAGAGACATCATCAAATAGCTTGTCCCTCACCTCCCTTCCAAGAAGGCACCTACTAGCTGTTAATATAATGAGATGTTCAAGCTCGTACTTAAGATCCTTTACACCGCTATCGTCCCACTTTGAAAAGTAGTCCTGAAGAGCACCGATGTAACAGAATGTCAAGGTCCCCAATACCATAGCAGAACAAGAAGATCAAACAGGAATAGAAAGAACCACATCCAATTTTAGATTAAAAAGCAAAATTTGTTGAGCAATATGCGTCTTTCAATGGCCAATTGCAGCAACACAACAAACAAGCGCGTAGGACAATCCTTTGCAAGGAAAGAAAATATGCCACACACCTATTATGACTTTTAATTCAGCACATAAACAATACAAAAGGTTCATACTTGAATATACCACAATAAATGCATGTCAACATCTAGTACTAGATCAGAGCAGAGGTGGGAAAAATGCATACCTCAGCCTCCAGAACCATCTGATCCACATAACTCCTCAGCTTATTGACCCTCAGAGACTCAGTGAAGAACCGAAACTGCTCCTGCCGCACAGAATAGTCAACGTCAAACACAACACCAGGGCCAAATGTGGGCACGTTGAACTGGTACACTTCCTGCTGGCTAAGGTCAGCTTCAGGGGCCTTGAAAAAGTGGGCAGACACCTCAGGGCCAATGAAAAATGTAATTTTTCTATTTATGATGTTCAAGGTGAATACACTCCCAAGCCTGTGGTACTCCTCTCTAATCATCGGGATTGGACCTTTCATGAATCTTAGGAGACCTCCTATTAAAGGGAAAGCTTTAATGGTGGGTGGTAGCCGTTTGCTCGATCTCGACGATAGAAGTCCATAAATGAACTTAATGAACACAAGTGTCGCCACAGCAAGCAGCCCCATTGTGAATAGCTTGTTCTCTTTCTGATCCATTTCTGTTGGATACATTCAATCTCAAGTAAACAAAAAAAGTACTCATAGATAGACAAAATGCTAAACCCACTTAGAATGACATAAATAACATAAAAGCGCTGCAAAATTACCAAATTGTCTAAGATTATAAACAGAAGTAATCTTTTGAGAGCTATAAACTTAAGAAGTAAAATGTGGGGCAATGTATACATGGGCGGATCCACCATATAGCCAGTAGGGTCAAGTGCCCCCCCTCAAATACTTGTGAAACTAAGACACCAAGGCGGTGATAAATACCTCGCTCGGCGGTGGGATGAGAAGCCAGAGGAAGAGCAATCAAGGGAGGAGAAAATTCAGTCGGCTGGAGAAAGATGATAGGTAGGGTTATAAGGTCACTGAAACGAGCTAGGAGACTAATTTAGAGGTTTGAGGCATTGAAGCTAATTACGCTAACATTTATTTTTTGGGCCCATCGATTTTGATTTCTAGTTTTCCGGTCCTCCCACATGTAAATTTTTTTGTCATGCAATATAAATACTTCAACAAAAACATCTACCATATATTTTTTTTAAATATCTAACAACTATTTATAAAATACAATCCTCAAACATACATATACTTCATTCATGTATAATGCGGAAAAAAAAGGTTAAGTCAGACCAGGTATACTCAAACAATGATAAACTAAAAAAGCTCGAGATTCATTTCCAAAACAGCGGTTTACAACTAGAAAGCTCACCAAAATCTGAATTAAGAGAGAGAGAGAGAGAGAGAGAGAGAGAGAGAGAGAGAGAGAGAGAGAGAGAGAGAATGAGGTGAACCGGAGAGAAAAGCTAAAAAAGCTAACCTAACGAAGATCGTTAGAAGACATGATTAGGGTTTTGACTCCTGATGAGTTATTTTAATCGGAAAAGGAGAACTCCGACTAAATCGAAGGCGCTTATATGACACACAAATAATCTTCAAAAGCAACTTTCCGTAACATCATGTTCAATAATATGAACAACATTGTTGAATTGAAGTAAATCAACGAAAAAGATGCAATTAATAACGATAATAGCGGAGTGGTCACCGGAATCGGATTGCAGCCGGAGATATTCCCCGTCGGTTGAAGTGAAGCTTTTCGATGTTGGATGAATTTGGTAGAGAAATAGATAATAGATCCAGCCCTTTATATGCTGAAAATCAAAACGAAAATAGAGATCCCCGACAAAAGACCCACTAAAATAAGTACTGGCGGAGAGAGAAGATGCTTCTCTACACTCCGCTCGTGAACTGATAAATACAATTAATAATAATTATTACTATTATCAGTGAGTTGTAGTACAAGGGGGGCCAAAACAGGGTGCTGTAAAGTGTAAAGGGATACTACCATATCAGCCCCTCAAGTGTTGAAACATTCCAAATCAGTCCCCTATTTTAAATTTAGGTCAGATCAGTTCCTGGTTACTGTTTGGAGTTTTTTTTGGACGAAATTGCCCTTATACCCGTTAACACTTCAAACACCGATATCATCCATTTAGAAGCGATCTCGGAAAAAATTTTGAACATGAAAGTTGTAGATCTCGGAAAGAACTACAACTTTCATGTTGAAAATTTTTCCAAAAAATATTTCAAAAGTTATGTTTTTGAGGTCGGAAGCATAACGGGTCGACTCGACCCGACCCGAAATTGCTACAAATAGTTCGGACATCGAAAACACCTACCTAGAAGCATTTGTTGGAAAAATGTTGAACATGAAAGTTGTATATCTCGCCGAGATCTACAACTTTCATGTTCAACATTTTTTCAAAATGTTTCTAAGTAGGTGATCTCGGTGTCGGCAACAAAAGGACAGTTTTGTCAAAAAAAAAAGATAAACAGTAAATAGGGGCTGATTTGGGCTGTTTTGAAGAGGAGGGACTGATATGGTATGTGAATTGAAAAGGGGGGCTGATTTGGTATTTCCCAAGTGTAAAACCAGAGTAACAGTAACGGGTCGGGTTGAAAACTTTGCTTGAGGATCCCCTAAGCGGATATATGAGGCCCTCTCACAAAGGGATCAGACCCACTGGCGGCCCGGCGGGTCACAGGACACGGATCCAGTGGTACCACTCAATCAAATCTACCATGATGTATGAGACATTTTTTGTAGATAACCGTTACACCACACAGTATATATATTTTCATATTTAAATAAAAAAATTTAATGATTATTTTAAAAAAAAAAAAGATTAACATAAATTATAAATTTTAATAAAATCGGTAATTTAATATTTATAATTTTTTAAAAAATACTTCTATTTTTAAAACTCTAAATTTAACTGATTTTACTTCAAAAACTATTTTAAAATTCACTTCAATCTATTATTTCTTTCAAACATATGAAATTTTGAGAGTCTAAAATATATATTTAAAAATATTTTTTATTTTTAAAATTTATAACCTTTGTATTAATTTTTTTAAAAAATATGATTGTAAATTTGTTATATCCAAATATAAAAAAAAATATGCTGATAAGGTATAAACATATGAATAGCCAAGCCGAGCGCTACTATGCTCGGTCAAAAATTCACCAATAAATATACCAAATCTATAATCCATTTAATTAAAGTTTAAACTTTGAGATATTTTTTGGATAAACCTTTAATGTAAAGTTATAAATTTTGATAATATTTATAACTATATGTTAATTTTTTTTAAAAAAAAATAGTGTTTTGCAACATTTGAAATGTATTCTCGTACATTAAGAAAAATTTCAATAAACTACGCTTACATCAAAAGATTATGTTTAGTATATTTACAAAATATATAGATTCTTTCTTCTTTTTTTTGTTACTTTTAACTATATATAATTATTGGACTTTACGTTCTACGGCAACGTGGTGCACGAGTTGCGAACTATTTTAAATAACAAGCTAAATCGCACACAGCACGTTAAGCTCCGAAGTGCAATTTCTGCGATAAAAAATGAAGACAACAATTATTTGTTTTATCGATTTCTCTTACTCTGCGAGCATTTAAAATTACATCGTGAAGACAACAATTATTTATTTATTCATTGCTCTTATTCTGCAAGTATTTAAAATTGTATCATAAATTGGGTAGGACACTTATAGGAGAAAAGGAGTAGAGCTACTCATAGGCTCCGTTTAGGACCAGTTCAAGCTCGAATCTCAAGTATTGAAGTTGAGTTTGAGCACTGTTTCGAACTCAATTAATTAAACAAGCCAAGTCGAACCAAATTCGAACTCAGCCTCTGATACTCGTTTAGCACGAGCTCTTGGACTCGAGTTCAACCAATTGAGCCGAACTTGAGCTTAATGATACTCTGCTCAAACTCAACTTGTTGTCACCGCTAGTCGGCCCCTAAACCTTGGCAAAACAATCTAAGATATCTTTGCTTTCAAAGAGTAGTCGTGCCTACTACTATCAACCATATTTGGAATTTGAGGAATCTTCAAATATCCCGAAAATCAAACAATCTAAGATATGAGTGATACACCAACAAATGTATATATATATATATATATATATATATATATATATATATATATATATATATATCCAAGCAACTGTAATTTGGAGGCCAAATAAATATGGTCAATCTTGTTTAGATCTTAACGCTCTTTACAAGTTACCCATAGTGACTAGTCCAACAAATTTATGCTTCTGTAATGAGAGAACTATGGTGGATAGAGCTGCTAATGTTACAAGTATTCAGACTGTTTCTGCAATAAAATCTGATAAAAGCTGAAAAAAACCGAAATTTAAGACCATGAAGAGTCCAGTATGTCATTTCCTTTCCAGGTTTAATACAAAATCCCTTGGACATTTAAAAAAAAAAAAAATCCGCAATGGGAATTTGAAATTTTTCTAGCTCATAAAGCGACGATCTATATGACATCAAGCAAAAACTAGCATGGCCATGCAGAAACAGAGGACTTCTGCAACCATAAATATCTAAGGGTTCAATTTGGATAATGAAAGCAATCTCCGTGGTTATATTTGAGTAGAAAGTAAAAATGGGTTCTTGAACTCATTGAAGAGCCTTCTGAACCTCAACAGTGACTTCTTTTGGGGGCTTTTCAGCATGGAGGTTTGCCAATAGGCCCTTCTTCGCATAGTAATCGACGACCTATAATAAGCAACGGAAGAGATTTTGAGAAACCAAACTCGATAAGAAATAAAGGCTAGAAAAAAGCAAAATACAAACTAAGGAAATGTCATCACAAATAACCAAGATCAGTAGAAATTATACTTTGCATTTTATATTGACAGATACACCCCCTAATTCCAATTAGGAAAATTTTAAAAAAAATTGCTATACAAATCCATATGGATTAACTGCATTATTCTAAGAACTGGCTGAGTAGACAATGATGCATCCGTAAATAGGCACAGATGTTCCTCTTGTACAAAACTATAAAATAGAAAGAAAAAAAAGAATTCAGACACATGCAGGCAGGAGTGTGCATCTGGTGCAAAACCTCCCCAGTACTCAAAATACTTGAGAAAGTTACTAAAGCTTGGTCTATTAATCAATCAATGCCTCTGATTGTATTGGTCTATAAATCAATCAACACCTCTGATTGTATAAAAATTCTAATCCAACACTTCATGAGTATTATATACACAGAGAGAGGCGCTCATGCATCTCACCATACATAATATCTCTCTCTGGGATGAAGTTCAAGAAGAGAGACAGAGAGACGGACAAGCTCCTTAAGATCAAATAATCATGCAGCTCGCCTACACATAACATCTCTACCTCTCTTTCTCTGCAGATCCAGGGTTGCAATTTGCAACCCACTAGATATTTGCACTCTAATGCCTAAATCGCTTTGAAGTGTTGGAAGGATCTTGTAAGGGCATTTAGGGAAAGTATAAAAACCCATCAATATGCAACACTAGATCTAATAGCTATGTTCAACTGCCCCCTCCCCCCCCCCCCCCCCCCCCCCACCCACCCTCTTAATTTCATTAAGCTTGCTTGAAGAGCCGCAGGTAAACCGTAACTGAAGACCTATCAATTTGCTCACTAGTCATAACATAACGTTTGTTGAATTTTGGCAATACATTTATAAGATGAACAACATTATCAGCTGAAGTTTAAACGTTAAACAGGTTACTTTTGCAATGTTTGTGAATGTTATGGCCAGTGTAACTACTATTGGTACCTACAAAAAATTACCGTCTTTCAATGTTCCAATATTTATTATTAGATAATGACCAGAAAGAAATTTAATATGTATGTAGTAACGTTAGCCAACAGATGAATGACAACCAAGAAACAAATGAATTTGAATTGAAAATTAAATCAACAAATTAATTGTAAGCAAGAGGAGACTATGGAGGCGTTACAGATGTGTCAACAGAAGATGGCAAAATTACACTATGAATAAACAGAGGGGAAGAAAATGGCATACAGGCTCTGTTTGTCTATGGAAAGCATCCAGCCTTGACCTCAAGACATCCACATTGTCATCCTTCCTTTGAATCAAAGGTTCACCAGTGACCTATAGACGAACCAGAAAATTGATAGAAAATGATAAATCCAGTTACCATAATATATTATAAGCACAAAACAAAATACCAAATTATTTCTCCAAGATTAAACTTCAGGTGACAGATGCCAGCATGGTATATGCCAAAAAGGATGATAAATATTTACAACAAAATAAAATAAGTCATTTCTATTAAATTAACAGTAGATTTACTTGTAGTGATATATGAGTTTAGACAAAAAAAAGGATTCAATATTGAACGTACATTCTTGTTGCAATTAACATACTTAGTAGAAGCATGTAAACAAGGCACCAACAATTCTTGTCCCCCATGAAATGATGGGTATAAATGAAGGCATCACTCAGACTGTAAAGTGTCTAGATACATGCAGGCTACAAAAGAGAATACAAACCCCCATCTTACTCATATTCTTATCTGTGTACTAATTTTTAGTATGCTATACCAAAAGGTTGCATGCCAGTTAGTCCACCCAAGCTGTACATTTCTAGATCATATAATAAAATCTAAGCTAAAGCAACAAAAATCTATGCACATTGAGGATAAAGCAAATTCCGCATGTCATATTGAACCCAAGCAATTAGCTGTTTTAAAACGAAGAGACCAATAATACCATACATTATTTACAATGAGTATAAGAAGGCGGGCACTCATTATAAACAGTGAGAACGAAAAGAAATGCGAGAATCAATTACATCATCTTTCCCTGGGACTTTAGGAGGCTGAAACTTTGTATTGTAAGTCCTTCCACTAGCAGGATGAATCCAACGACCAGTTATTCTCTCCTCTAATACGGCATCGTCGATTGCAAAATTCAGTACCTTGTCAATCTTCACATCCTGCTTTTGTAGCATTTCATCAAGCTGTATCAAAGAGAAGAAAACATAATTAGACATATGTAAAGAAAAGAAATAAGAAAAAGGTATTTAACTCTTCTTAAGAAGGGAAAAAAAATCACAACCTTCTGTGCTTGGACAACTGTTCTGGGAAAGCCATCCAAAATGAAACCTTTCTTGCATGATGGCTTCTTCATAGCTTCATCAATTACTCCAACCACCAAGTCATCAGAGACAAGCTCCCCCTGAAACATAAAATTAACCACCAAAGTTTAATCTTTTTTTACAAAGGTTCTTCAACAAAGCATCTGAGTAAATTCGCATTGGGTAGACTACCTTGTCCATGGCCTCCTTAGCCTTAACTCCTAGAGGGGTCTTAGCAGCAACAGCTGCTCTCAACATGTCATCAGTGGCCAAGTGGCACAAGCAATATTCATCTTTAATAATAGGCGATTGTGTACCCTTTCCGGATCCCGGAGGACCTGCATGGTATAGAATCATACAAGGTCTAAGCAATTAAGAAGACAAAGGGGCTTGTGGGGGTTCAAAATTTAAAAGTAGTATGACTTGAAATTATGATAATCAATAAAGAGCGAAATCTACTTTTATACTAGCATGAATTTTGAGTAAGCTCATTAATTTGACACTTTGCCATAAGAAATAAGCAAAATATATAATCTTTTTTGGCCCAAATTGCACCACTTTCTATAGAATCTACATACAAAATAATCAAACTTTCGAGATCTCCAGGAGAAACAAAAAACAGATCCGGATCTGGGGAAGAATCAGGCACAGGAGAGAATATATGAACAATTATTACAAGATCTGGAAAGTAAAAGAGGCAGAAAAGACTGACCGATGAGAATGACGCGCTTATCGGGCTTCTCGCGGCACTTGAATCGTCGGAGCAGCTCACTCATCACCTCCATATCCGGCACGTCAGAAAGATCCACCGACGCTGCTGCTGCCGCCATTGATCTTGACCTATTCGAGTTTCGTACGGATTGAAATCAAATTGATTGCGCAGCAACAACAATGAACAAGCGAGTAAGAGAATGAGAGAGAGAGAGAGAGAGAGAGAGAGAGAGAGCCCGCGCGACCGCAGCTACTCCCGAGGCGGACCCCTCAAAGCCACTTCGGGTGCACCGCAGGATTTACTTATCTAACATGTTTAATCTTCTGCAGGAAGCCTGCGCATTGAGATATTTCCGATAATTTTACTATTTTTTTAATAATTTTTAATATTTTATATGAAAAAATTAATTATAATTAAAATTTAATTTATAATTTAAATGTAATAAAATTTATAATTTTAGATCCAAATATAATTCTCCCTAAATATATTTTGAGCCGTAATAGTCTTAATTTTGTGCTTCTTACTGTATCTATTATTAAGTAATAATTATCAAGTAATAATTATTTTTGCTTTCTTTTATTTGGTTTTTTTTTTAGTTGAAATGAGTCCACGGCTATCCAACTTCCTCTCAAACGCCCACATCTTTCTCTCATGCAATAAATATATAGTAATATTAAATTTCAAAGAAGAGAAGAAGAGCATATTTAAAGATTTATTACTTATGCATAAATAAATCTAAAAATCAATGCACTCAAACAAAAGAATTATCTAATATAGGCTTGATTTTTGTTAGTGCTGATTGTTACCACTCTTTGCTCCATAATTCGTCTCCATCTCTTTCCTCGTTTAGAGTCTCCTCTATCACGTTGGGAAGGTAATAATTACAAATGCATTTGTAATAGTTAAATTCTTATATTTGATTTTATGATTTTTTTTTTCCTATTTGATTGTTTTGTTTCAAGATGAATTTATTTTTCTTTTGTTTATCATTTCATACGTACTTAATATTCTGCTATTTGACTGTTTGTTGCAATAAATTTATTTATTTTAGTTGATTTTATGACGCTCTTATTATTAATAATGTGGTCTCTAAAGTAGGTTTTGACGTGAAAGAATTAAAGGGTTTATTTGAGCCAACGCAGAAGGTGAAAGGTCATTTACGATTCACTTTTGTTATTTCATATAAACAGAGCGGATGTACCCTAGACTTTATGCCATATGGCGTAAAATATTAAAAAAAAAAAATTGCATTTAAGATTATATATATATATATATATATATATATATATATATATATATATGAGTTTTAACCTTTTTTAAAATAAAAAGCACCGAAATAGTATTAGTCTTTTCATATATTCTAATTAAAATTACATAAAGTAAAAAAAAAAAAATGAAGGACAAATCTAACAAAATGGAAAGAAGTATAGTAATTATTTATAAATTTCGTTATTATAAGTTTAATTTTATATATATTTTTAATTTCCCAAGTAACATATATTTAGAATAAAATTATACAATATTATATTTAAACTAAAATTTTATTTGTTATTATATTATTCGAGTAAGTTTAGAAATTATATAATATTTAATTACTTAAAATTTGGTAGTTCTATGCTTAGCACATATTAAGAGCTAGTTCAAAAGTAAATGAGAAATAAGAGAAAAGCGGATTATAAGTAAAAGTAGATAAAAAAAATAAAAATAGTAACTTACGCATAAGAAGTGAGAATTGATAAATAAATAAAAAGCAAGTAAAATTTTGGAGCAATGGATGATAAATGAGATATGAAAAAAGAATGAGACTACAAATAGTGAGTGACAAATAAGAAGTGAAAATAAGTAAAAATTAGGAGTAGTAGGTGAGTAAGTGTGAGAAGCCGATAAGAAGTGAGAGTTTGAGTTACTTAGAATTGTAGTATATGTGAAAATGATGCCAAAAGTTTTTTTTTTTTATTTATTTGTTTAAAATGGTAAAGTATGATTAAATTAAGTATAGTTATTTATGATATTTATTCATAAACTTAATAACTAATATAATATATGTGAATATATATAATTTATTTATTTATATATTCTAGTTTTGATAATTTTTGTGTAGCTTTCATAGCGTGACCATATTTAGTAAAGTACTAGTTTCATTATATCATTCACAAGCTGCTGGCAATCTATTTTATCAAAAATATTTATAATTCAAGATGAGCGCAGATTCCCTGCACCCGTTCGCTGCACCCATGCCAAAACATATATCAACTTATATTTTTAAAAAAAAATTTAAAATAAAAGTTATTAATTTTAATAATATCTATAATTTTTATGTTGATATATTTCTACAAAAAATAATGTGTTTTAGGATTTCAAAAGTAAGAAATTTTAAAATAATTTTTAAAATTCATTATGAACCCGTTGTATCCGTTAATTCTGAAGTCCTAAAATACTATTTAGAAGTATTTTTGAAAAAAAAAAGGTTTAACATACAGATAATTGATAGTATTATAACGATTATATTAAAAAAAATTAAAAAATATAAATTGATGTATATTTTAAAAGTGGTAGGGGCGGTGTTCTAGAAAATGCTGCATTTCTTTATCGAGTTTTGCTAAAAAACGGGACAAGGTTATGTTTGTTAGTAACCCAAGCACACTACTGGCCTTGTCACTTTCAGGTCTCTGGACGCCCACCTTGCACCCTAATCGGCAGCGGCGGCGGTGCATTTAGCCGTGATCAGGCAATGGCGGTGCATATGCGGCGGGCTATATTTTCAAAGAACAACTGTGTCTCTCATCTCCTCCGCTCGTCTCGGCATCTCTCGGCACTCTCGCGCTCTATTTCAAACACCATTTCCTCTGCTCGAGAAGAACGTACTAATTTCAATCCATTTTTCGACGCTTTTTGTAGTTCCGGCCAAGAATTTTTTGTAGGCAATCGGAGGAGTTTTGCCAAGGGAAAGAAATCCAGTAAGAACTCGTTGCTGACTCTCTAATTTCATTACCACCAATTATTGTGCCAAATATTCATTACCTGGCAGGCTTCATTTCAAAACCAGGTGGTTGGCTGTGGTGTTGCTCTCTAGGTTATTAACATAGGTCATGAACATGTCCCAATACTATCTTTCTAACTCGCCCTGAGACTAAAATTCATGTCACGAATGATCAGTATTCTTTACAATCATATAGGAACTGTTAGCGGGACTGTTTCATGTGGCGAGGTTGTTTTGGATCAAAATGAACAAGAAAGATAGAGTAAGACCAAGATGATAATTTCCAATCTAATATACCAAAGTGGATGCTTTGTTGAATTGATTAGGCTTTTGATAGCATCTGAAGCAAAATGAACGAACCATTAAATCTAATGAACTAGAATGAACATTAAGGTTGTTGGACCTTAAAATTGGTAAAAATTAGGACTCACTCAGTCTATCACTTATTTTGACTGATTTTCACTTTACTTTCGTTGCAATGTGTTACGTAGCTAAATTTGAGTATTATCATGCTGCTGCTTTTCATATTTGATGCCGTGGGAACCATGGAAAGAAAAACAAAATCGCATTGCTTCTAACAGGACAGTGTATCGTGTTGTTGATCATATGCAAGTTATGGATCCTTGTTGTCCTGCTAACACTTGAATTGTCAGTCCTTCCAATAGCCAAGTGTTGTATTTTTCGATATCATTGCAACTTATGGATCTTTTCGTTTGCCTGTTTTGCATTTACATGCAAAGCTGTTTCTGAAAAAGAAAAAAGAATCATCGCTCTGTTGTTTGAGAGATTATATTCACTCATTTTAAAGGAAAGAAATGTTGTAGAGTGAATTAGAAACCTTCTTAGCATAGGAAATTTATACCTCGTTTGTATCTTGGACAATCATTCTTCAAAATCCCTCATTGGTGATTGGTGAAACATTTTTACATGGTAACTGTTCTTCATTTATCATATAAGTGACTATGTCATCAGTAAATCACAAGGTTAACCCACACAACAGCTATTTGGGTTTAGAAGATATTGAGCAGTACATCGAGGAAATGTACCTTTTCTATGGTTTCGTTGGTTACAAGGCCTAAATAGGAGCCCCTTTACATACTGAATGGAACCATATATATATATATATATATATATATATTGAATAAATAAAGCCAAAGTTATTCCTTCACATCATGGTGCACCTAGTAATAGAACCACCTCTATAATCTATATGGACCCCCCTAGTAAGGAAAAATCTATTCGACTCTGCTCTTTGTCAATAAACTTTGATGGAAGTCTCGTAAGATGTCTAGTAGCTATATCCATGTTAAGGCAATGAAGCATGGCCTTGACAACATTGCACGATGTGGCAATTGCTCAACTTGATGGATTCTATGGAAAATTACGCCCCCCCCCCCCCCCCCCCGCGCAAACACAAAGAAAAAAAAAAGAATAAGAAAAAAAAAACTATGTAGAAGATTCTATGAAAAAATACCAGTTTTTTAAAATCCTAAACTAGCCATTATCAAACGGTTAATCCTATCTATCCTTACATCAGCAATTAATTATTCTCCTCGTATTTTACTTGATATTTCCTTAGTTTCACCACAACCTTGTTCTTATCTCTTCAGTTGATTTTTTTTTTTTTTTTTTTTAGAGGGAGAGGATGCTAGTGATACAGCACAAGTCGTTCCTGATATTGGACCGACTGTGAAGTCAACTGCGACCTCACAAATGGAAGCCGCAACAGTTGCATTATCTCGAGAACTAAGTAAGCTTCGGAGTGGCAGGGCATCTGCGGGTAAGCTACACAAGTCTTACTAAGAGTGATTCTGGTCCCACTTCATATTTTCCCTGACATGAGTACTGGAACTTTCTTTTTTTTAGGGATGCTTGACCATATTATTGTAGAAACTGGTGGCTTAAAAATGCCCTTAAATCGTCTTGCTGTTGTTTCTGTGATGGATGCACAAACTCTCTCAGTCACACCGTACGATTCCAGTGTAAGAAAACCTCTATCATAGTCCTTAGTTTTGGTACTAATCGGTGCCTGTTTACTAAAAGTGCTTAGTACTGCTGATTGGGCTGGAATTGGCATATTAGGTCATGTGGATAGAGTTCTATAAGAACAATATTGAAAGACAGTTTGGTAGAATGTACAGAATTAGCATATTAAGTAACTTCTGCATATGAGGTTTTTGCCTGATCAGTGGTTTCGTAACTCAAATTTTGATGCTTTTACAACTGCTAACAACTTTCAACCTCCAGATTTTGAAGGCGCTAGAAAATGCAATTGTTTCGTCTCCATTAGGCATAAATCCAACTCCGGATGGCCAGCGATTAATTGCAGCAATCCCGCCGTAAGTTTAGTATTTCTTGGAATGTCCAACCGTTTTAAAGATTTCTACTCTATTTAATCATGATTAATCATGATGTTGCATGTCAGGCTACATATTTCGTACGACTTTCGATGTGTGTTATTGCTTCTCACTGAACCCTTTTTTTTTTGTTAATTAACTTGTGATGTGGATTGTTCAGTCTGACAAAGGAGAACATTCAGGTAAGACTTACCAGAACTTGTTCTGCTTGCTTACTTTTTATATTCTCAGTTGCTATAACGTCTTTCTGGCGCTCAATAGGCACTTTGCAAGATCATCACAAAATCTGCAGAAGATGTAAAGCAAAGTATCCGAAGAGCACGGCAAAAGGTATCCAGCTTGTTTTAGTTAAACTTGTATTTACTTACACAGTTTGGTCTTTTTTGCCTCTCTAATAGCTTCTCTATTAGCCCAATTGTTACTTAATATTACCCGAAGAGCATGGCAAACGATATGGAATCGGTTTACTCAAAACTATTTTTCCTTGGTTTTAAATGTGCTTCTGTCCTTCCTAATAGCTTCAATATTAAAGCAATAGTCACTTAGTTGTTAACCAGTTTCGAAATGGGAGGGTACCAGTTACAAGGTCCATGGCTTTTGTTTATTATTTGCTAGAAGATTAAGAGGTTTGCACGCCACGTTTGCGTTCATGGAAGATGTCCTTCCTCCTTTGACTTCTCCTGGTCTTATCATTAACTTGGATTATTTCACCTGCTGGTTTTGTTTTAAGACCACTTAACGATATTAACATAATTGAGGTTTATCCTTTGGCCGAATATTCATGCTATCAAGAAGTTTTATGTTTTCTCGAGCTTCTGTATTTTCCTTATCTACCATATGCACATTAATTTTGCAGGCGCTAGATTCAATAAAGAAGGCAGCCTCAAGCATTTCAAAAGATGATGCAAAGAGGCTTGAGAAGGAAGTATGTGCTGTATATAGGAAGTTAAAATTTTTTAACTGAGATGAATATTAGTTTTAATAGGTACCTATTTTCGTGCCCCGGCAGATTGAGGAGATGACAAAACGGTTTATCAAGACCGTAGAAGATATGTGCAAAGCAAAGGAAAAGGAGATCAGTGGCAGCTGAATTATACCTACTGCAACTATATTTACGTGCTGAGAAGTTTTTTTTTATGAAAAATCTAATTTGGACGCAACAAATCAAAAGAGTTACATAAGTTGGTACAAATGAGCTCACATTCTTAAGAACTAGATCGGTAGGAAGAGATTAGATTGTAGCATTTGTCTGGCAATATGCTAGTTTGTTTCCTTATCGAAATTTTGAGCTTTGGACGGTGGTTGCAAAAAAGCCTGAAGGGAACTCTTTCCTACCCAAAAATGATGTTGTGAACAGTCAAAATTTTGGTGACGAAGGAGGTTGTCGATGCCTAAACGTAGCCTGGTTTGTGAAGACCCCGAGGTTTTTAACTTGGTATCTGGTTAGTTTTTTTAGAACACATCTTTATAAGAACCTATTTTTTCTTTACTAAATAAATGGAATAATTGTTTTTAAGCGATTTATCTGTTCTTTTTTTTGTTATTTGAGAGGTATATTTGTTTTATGTTAATATTCTGGTTTCTCTGCTTTTTAAGACGGCGAGCTTCTTTTCTTTTCGTTTTCTTAGATACATGTTGAGGTGGAAATGCCCACCCATGTATTAATATTCTGTTTCACAAGCTTTTGCATAACTTTCTGTTGAGTTGCTATCAATTGTGGCGGCGGGCGCAGTTATTCTACCATCAATTACCAATGTGGGAGATGGCCTTATGGATGGCAGTATTATCCGCCCGGCATGGTATTGATCTTTGGGTTATTATAATTTTTTTTCCCAATGTTTCAGGGTTATTTCGTCAACCTACATTTAGAAGCTAAAATTTTATTTTCTGCTAAAATGCCCCTACATTTAGAAGCTGCTTCAAAATTGTCAATTTAGTTCAATTATTTGCTATAAACAAACATATATTTTTGCTAAATGATGTTTGTTTTTCATACTTACACCTACTTGTGAAAACCGATAGCAATTGAACATTTCCAATTGAACTTAACAACCAATTAAGCTATAATATATAATTGGGATAAGCTCAAAATTTAAGAGGATTATTTGGTTGAAAGAAAATATTTTAGGACGAATTCATACAACCCTAACATGTAGAGCGGAAGATGTCAAGAGAAAAATGATAACAGCTCTAATACTTATACACATGAGTATACAATCGACCAACAAAATGCCAAAATTAAAAAAAGAACAACAAAAAATTAAAATAAAAGAAAATTGTTATTCAGCTGAGACCCTGATGGCTTCTATACAATTTCTAGCATATGCTGTGTAAATATGTCTACAAAATATTTTGATATATATATCGTATAATTCAAATTGTATTAGAAATGTTAGATGATCTTTGATAAATAACGGTGCTATAAGAGGAAAATCTCATCTGCACATGATATGGAAGTGGGCGGAAAAGCACATCATCAAGAGCTCACTGTAAGAGTTCATATTAAATTACTTAAAAAAAAAGAACAAGATAATTAAAAAATAAATAAAAACAAAACACAGAAAAAAAAGTAGTAAAGCACATCTCTGTGCTTGTTTTTTCCTCCACGATGATCGATCACGGTCTATCTCAAACGAAAACTATAAAAAAAAAAAAAAAAAAAAAAAAAAAAAAGAGAAGATCGATCATGGTCTCCGCTGTCTTACTGGCGAGCTTCACCTGTCATCTTTGCGTCATCCTTCGCTACCACCTGTGTTTCATTCATGTTTAAGCAACCATTAATCTTTCAAAACGTATATTTTATTTGTTTAAGAATTTCTGGGCAAGCAGATTATGCTGAGAAGAGATCAGATCACTTGTAATAGATTAGCTGGTGAACGACGCCATCCCGCAAACCCGTACATACTCTCACATTCGTGAATATCCAGAATGGAAAAAAAAAGTTAAGATAGATACACAGATGCTCCCCCACCCAAAAAATGAAGGTTTTACATCAATCGAAATACAGTTTATAATCGGAAGAATTTTGTTAAAAAATAAAAAACCAAAAAAAAAAAAAAATTGGGTAAGATCCGCCGAAGCGGGTAGCCTTAACCGCGTGTGGTAACAGAAAAGCCCGAAGGCTGTTCCCGTCCCTGTCAGGGGAGATGCCAACCGTCTCTCCTTTTAACGAACACGGCAAAACCACACCGCACATCCATTATAAAGCCTACCAACGAAAACTCGTTACCAATCTGGGACAAAATGTAAGAACGGGAAGCCCACGAAAATGACAAAAGTGCCCTTAGACCATGGGCAGATCCGCTATATGACGACTGGTCCCGTGGTGTCGGTGGCGCTTACAAAGCTGCTCGTATAAGATATTGTGAAGCTGACGTATAGAAAGAAGGAGAAAAAAAAGGGAAAAAAAACAAAAAAGAATTTTAATCGGAGGGAACAACGGTTTCATTGGAAGCAGGTAAAGGCGTGTTCGTTTAGAAGTTTAATCAATTTAATCGAAGTTTAATCATTATGGTATAACTACGGGTATTTGCACACTAATCTTACTTTTACTTTTTTCTTCTCATTACCAATATTAGTTCTATCTATTGTAGTATAACAAACGGTAATATTTTTTATTAACTAAGTTTGAAAGTATAAAAGTAACAATACATTTTACAAAATGAAGTATAAAATTTATCTTTTTCTCAAGGAAAACAAGTCGAGATTAAAATTTGTCTATGCTCTCAACTGACTCATGATCTTATCATGTCTAGCCTGCCAATACCAGACTTAGAATTTGAACTCTGATAGCTAAATTCTTGTTAGATTTCAAATATAGTGTCTACAAAAATTGAATTACCAAAAGTAAAATACAACAGAATAAAGTAAATAAGTAAGAAATTAGAGAACAGAAGCAGTATGAACTCATTCTCTGAGAAAAATACATCTTGATGCACCAATTGATTCAGAAATCACTGCATGTAAGCGAAATCCGGCAGATACACGACTGCTTAAATTCGTGGATTTCTGGACTGGAAAGAATGAATCTTGCATCCTATAAACATTTCTTGTACCGGCACGTGCAGTTTGAGAATAAAAAAACAAACTACACTCCATAGATCACATCTTCGGTTCTTGTTGCCGAGAGGACAGCAAAGTCATCTAGCAAAGAACAGTTACTTTTTTGGGAGGGTCATGCCATCCTTTGCTTCTTTTTCATCCGTTCTCTCCCTCGCCTCTCTTCCTCTTCAATGAGGCGAAGCTGCTCTTCATCCTCCTTTCTAGCAATCTTAGAACTGCAAACGTACAATCGCGATAACTTAACAACCAATAGAAGCTGGACCTCAAGTACAAATATTATTAAAAAGAGAAATGAAAAGTTTAGTTTAGATAAATCAATAACAGGGAAAAGGATTACCACAAATAAATTTATGGGGGAATTGCATATCATCCACCGTTTTCCTGGAAATTGCATATCAGCCCCTAGAAATGGGGAAACGCACGACGTGGCAGCACGCGCTGCATATCAGCCCCTAGAAATGGGCTGACTTGCAACGGCCGCTACCACGTCACGCGTTTCCCCGTTTCCAGGGGCTGATTTACAACGGCCCCTGAAAATAGGGGGCTGATATGCAATTTCCCTTAAATTTATTCCCTCTCAAATAAATCTAAGCTTGATAGGCGTAGCGCCTTAAAACTAAGTACTATTGACAAAATGGCAGTAGAAGAAAAGAAAATCGGTGAAATGATAAACCAAAAATATGACAAAAATGAGGGTGCTTATATTACAAAAAATGATTACGGATGAAGATTTCGAATTTGGATGAGAATATCTAAGTTGTTAGAAAGGTTGGTTTGTCTACTAGCACTATTCTTTTTCTCAAGAAAATCCTTCTAGAAAGGTTACGCATTCAAAGTCAAAATGTTTATAATGAAGCATAACTAACCTTCTCCGTTCTTCCTTTTGAATTACGTCAAAACCAACTTCCATGTCACTGTCATCATCATCCTTCCCTGCCCACTTCTTGGGGTTATACCTGCATATCAGAAATGCAAGGTTCAACTCTAGCTTAATTAAACCCAAGTTCTCAGGATTGTGACATAGCACGTTGAAATAAAACAGGCAAATGACTAGTTTCCAAAATTTGGTCATACGCAAAAAGAACAGGGCAATAATGACATACCCGAACATATTTCGAATCATTTGCAGTGGATCTTCTTCATCTTCTAAGCCGTCGCGCACTGGCCTCTTTTTGGGTCGGTTATTAGATGTACGATGTGGAATTTGCTTTGAAGGCTGCATCAAACATTAAGAGCTGAGCTTCCTCCTTCAAAAACAAGGATATTAATACAAATTCAAAGCTTTTCGAAAATATACCTGAGATCTAGAAGAAGGTATAGGTCCGCTTGATGGCGGCCGTGCTTTTTCTGATCCGTGTGGTAATCTTTTCCGCTCAATTGATCGATTCTGGATAGAAGGCTGAGGCCTTGATGATGATGGTTTATTCTTTAATGTATGATTATTCTGAACCTTCCCAGAAATCTTATTTAAATTGTTAGACTGAATAGAGGGCCGCCCAGGTCCAGTCCCAAGACTGCTACCAGTTAGCTTCCCAGGAGCTGGCTTGGGTTTGCTCAAAGAATCTCCTTTCAGGGGTGCAATTTTTCTTTGCATAGACCTATTTGTACCACTGGCGCTACTCTTTCCGTATAAACTAGATGGTATGCTGGTGCCCTTTTTGTCATGAGAACTGGATAATGGAGCATTGTTTGATGGTCTCGGGTTTTTTGAGAGAGGATGTGACGCCCGTGCATCTACAATATTATGAAAACCAATATAACTCCTATGAAAAGGCAAATGTGCCCAGCAGTAAAAACAGTGAACGTATAAACCATACCGGAATTTCGACCAGGAACTTTTCGTGGTGCCGGTGGGTGTTCCTTTACTGGATCAGGAAAATCAGCATCATCAGATAGTAGGAACGAGTAATCTCGCATATCTTTTAGGGTCTGTGCTTTCTTTTTCATCTGTAAAGGTAAAACAAATTGCATGGTCAAGCTCACGAACTGAAACAAAAAGCAAAAACTAAAACAAGGAAGTCAAGATAAACTGACACCTCAATAGGTTTCGGACGCTGCCGGTCCAAATGCGGCTTAGACTCTGTAGACGTGGAAAAAGGCTGCCTTTTATTCTGAGGAACAAATATGTCAAATTACACACTGAACCATAATAAAGTACAAGTATATGGATCAAATACATACAGCATATGAGAAATTTGAGCCGTCGGATGCCATATGCTGCGTCTGCTCCAAAGAGAGCTTTGCTTCAAGAACTCTTTGAGCAATTACTGGCTTTGAAGGGCCAAAGAAAGAACCAAATCTGTAACAGTCCATAAAAACAAGTCCTAGGATCAGCAGATTGTCACATGATACAGAGAAGAGCATAATAAAAAGCATATATTTACAGCTAGGTTATATATCAACAAAATTATTAGGTTACGGATTTGAAAATATCGAGAACGGTTTATGGATAGCATTATGTAAACAGCACTAGAACCAAGCATGCTTGAACGTGTAAAAATTTAACATAATCTTAGTATAACTAGGGATAGTTATACCGGTAATCGCAATTACTTGACTGAATATTCCATGACAACATCAATACAGAACTTCTATTGCAACTTCAACATAAACCGCTCACTTGTCATTTGTTATCGGCTTCTTCTTGGTTTGGGCCGGGCCAGTCTGACCAATATCCTTGGCATTGTTTTTCCTAAGTTTCTTTCTAATCTGATCTTTTAGCTTCTCCCTCAGCTCCAGAAATTTCTGCTCTTCGAGGTTTGGTTCTGCTTCTTCCTCCTCCTCTTCGTCCTCTTGTTCACCTTCTTCTTCATAATCATCATAGCCTTCATATCCGCCATCAAAATCCTATGCAACAATCATAAGAAAATATATAACTCCACTAAAATAAAAGACAAGGTTAACATTAAAATACCAAGGTCAGAACTTACAGCTTCCAGGGGTCCTGGCATTAATCAACGATATCCGCAAATCAAGTATCTGAAAACCAAATTTCTCATAAGATAAAGGAAATTCAACTTTTTTTTCTGTAAAAAATTACAAAATCCAAATTTTTAGTTTAATAAAAAAAATTGCAATTTTTTCCACCATAAGTAAAGCAAAGAAATCACTTATTTATAATATCATTAAGGCTGCAAAAGTTTTGTACCGAAACTTTTCGTATAAAATATAGAAAACTCAACTTATTTCTTGTAATATAAAGCATAATTCAATTTCAATCTATTTTATCAAAAAGTTGAGAAAACAAGTTTACAGTATTTTGTACCATAAATTAGGGCACTAAGAAATCACCTATTTTTAATATCGTTAACGCAAGGGGCTGCACAAAATTCGTACCGAACTAATATCTCCCACTTAGAAACATGGAAAACTTCATCAGTTGAAAAAGTCTAAAAGAAAATAAAGATCTGGGATCGGCGGAACCAGTTCATCAACGAAACATCCGAAGAAAAAACTTGAAAGTTACATCAGCGTTAGCGAAGAACTCGCTGCGAATCAACCCAAAATCGAGATCTCCAGGTTCCTATTGATGACCGATTGCGCAGAAGAGGGGAAAAAAAGGAAAAGAAAATAATGGCTGGAGAGGAAGGTGGATTTATCACGGAACCGATCGGTCGCGATTCAGAATTGTGAACCGGACGCCTTCAAGCACCGAACCGGACCGTGTCCAGAACTTACTGGAAACTTTTGAAGAAAGAAAAAATTAAAAATAAATGAAGAGTAATAGGAAACTAGTTGTTACCTTGTACTAAATACGGACCTACAAAAATATAAAATAATTAAAGTAATATAACTTAAAACTAAAAATTATTCAAAACTAAAAGTAATTTATTTATAAGTTTATATAATTGTTATCTAATATATGTTAATTGAAAATTTAATTTAATATACAAATAGTAATTAAAGTATATGAATTACCTTCGTTTTGTTTTGAAACCGGTCGAACATTTCGATTCAACCGAATCCACTTTAGATCGGCAGTTCATCGTTCAATAATAATCCTAACTAAGTCATTAACTTTTTTAAGAAATCCGTAATACGAGCGCACACATCCATAAATATCTCAAATTCGCAAAAGCTCTCACACTCAGCCTGAATCGACGATTTGAAATTCAAGTATAGATATTTTATAAATGGAGATATCTACCACAAAATACAGCGAATTGTTTAGAAAATTATGCGAATAATTTTACCTTACACGGACTCGAATATAGATGGTGACGCTTTCTTAGTAGCCTCACATATAGTCGAGTTAACCGCGCTCGACACTAAAATGATTAAACTTGCTAAAATTGATAGTTAAATTGTGATATTCTTAACAAACAAGGTTTACAAATTTTTTTGATATTCAAATATTGGTCATTATCAGAAGACTTATTAAAATGAGTGCATACAAAATAGTGATACTTAAAAATATAAATAAAGAAGAATAACAGAGTGCATATGTAAATAAAAATATTTGAAAATTGATAAACAAAAAAGGAAAGTTACCATTTAAATTTGATAATTTCTTTTAAAAGTATGTATTATTGTTGACATTGTATGATTTTGATGATATAATATAATAGTAAAAGTGTTGTTAATTAAGTTTGTTCAACGTTTTAATGGTTATAAATATTTTGCATATATGTTTAGACCGACTTTGACGGGAAAAATTAAGCTAATTAGCTATAACATGCAGAGGAACATATTCGAAATGATCATTAAGTGGAGAGAATGTACAATGAAAGATGAAAACACTTCGTAGGCACGTAGAATTGGATTTGAAAATGATAAGCTTTTCGGAAACTCTAGCATTATGTCATAGTTTATATTTTTTGGAGTCTGTTTATAACATCTCTAGTGTTAGAAATTATGAATTAAAAATCAATCCAGTGATTTGGCGTGCTAGAAATCATGATCTCAATCCAAAGTTTGAAATGATTTGGAGTAAAAAAAAAATTAAAAGTTATTCTTTTACTCTGAAATCCTCAATTGCTGAACTTTTTGAAAGCTCTAGTTTATATTCAAGAATTTGGTCTTAAATTCATGTCGAACTAAACAAATCGTAATAACAAAAACAATACATAATAACAAGAGTCCAACGATCGTGGGCTCCCTCACGTATAACGGATGACTTATTTGATTAAACTTTGGAGCTTTGGATAATTAATCACCATCATATATTGCAAGAAAAAATATGTTGGATAGTAGATATTTAACTTACATTACTCTTAGTGAAT
This sequence comes from Xerophyta viscosa, assembly GCA_002076135.1. Classification (NCBI taxonomy): domain Eukaryota; kingdom Viridiplantae; phylum Streptophyta; class Magnoliopsida; order Pandanales; family Velloziaceae; genus Xerophyta; species Xerophyta viscosa. Next base: position 739,057 of record MJHO01000013.1, on the reverse strand, counting down.
TTATCTTTTTATAGTATAAATTGATTGACAAACAAGCTTTAAAGTTCAAACTATCAATTTTATACCGACTATTTCAATTCACACATAAGACTCAGAACACTTGCCAATATATAAAATATTGGATGACTGATAACTTTTTCTTCATTCCTACGAATTTTTGTAGGTCTACAACTTCATCATACTAATTTTTCTTTCAAAACAAAATAGTGACTTATGATCAAGGTTTTCAGCACCCAAGTCGAGGCAAATTTTACTAAACTCATATTCCAACGCACGAAAAACAATCATACTATAAAAACCATTAGCATAAATATTGTTTAACTTGTCGATAGTAATTTATCTATTTATTTGACATATTCTCTTTTTTTTTAATCAAAAGTATCAGGAATTAATTTTTTTTTCCAAGAAGAATTCCAATAAAAAAAACAGAGAGAATATTATTGATAATCATGATGTGAACACCACCTCTTGTGCACATTGGCATGCCGTTACATCGCACTTGGGCGAGAACCTCTTTTGATCAGCATATATTTTGCACTATTTATGTAGATTGATCACACTAGTTTGATACAGGACTTGGGCCTTGGCTACCTTACCAATGACTTAGCATTTGTAGTTTTATGTGGAGCCCCATAAAACACTAGATCTATAGTACATTTTATACTATTACATCAATGATTTCATAAATTGTTGAAGCACATATAACTATTACATATGCTTTTAGGTTTTCTTATTTGTTTCAAACTCTAAAAATAAAAATCTCAGCTGCTACTCACATCTGAATAAATCTAATCACTAAAAGCATCGTTGTGAAACAATGGTTTATGCGAAATCCTTTATATATTAGGGGGTCACAGGTTGTAAGTGACCACAAGAGTAAAAATTTTCACTAAATAGAAAAAAAAAACCATTGCGAGTGATCTAAAGCTGTCCAATGAGTGAGCAAAAAAAAATCATCTTTGCAATAAACGATGGACGGCTACTCATATTTGATCTCAAAGACAATTGAATTACAAAAAACTTGCGTATAACTAGCTGCCACGTGGCAAAAATATGTCATACAATTATTCATATAGACTGATGCTTGTTGATATCTGCGTAATGCCATATTTATGGACAACTACTCATAAATATGTCATACGATTATTCTTATAGAATTTTGATGAAGAATTCTAATTTAAAAAAAGAAGAAGAATATTATTGATTGTTTTGGTGTGAACACCAACTCTTATGCAAATAGCATTTGTAGATTTAGTTATAATAGATAGATCAGCATATATTTTGCACTATTTTAGTAACAGTAGATGGATTAGACTCATTGGTCCAGGGTTTGGGCCTTGGCTTAGTCGGCTACCTACCATCGAACACTAAATCAATATTACACTTACAAGAATGATTCTATAATTGTTGAAGCAGATATAAATGTTAGATATTCGTTTAGGTTCCTTTTTTAAATTCTGAAAGACATTTTTGTTTTTTAATTCTAAAATAAATTATAAACATCTAATATTAAAATCTGGAAGCCAGGTTAGCAGATGTCTATTAAGAACTTGAAATTACCGAAATTTAAGAGCTTAATAAATATAAAAGATGCATTTTTTGCCTAATAAATATTATTAGAAATTTTTCTGTAATATTATATGAAGCATTACGTGTAAGAGATAAGAAGTGGGCACTTAATGGTCTTTTTTTTTGTGTGTAATTATTGAGTTTAATTTTTATTCCATAATATCGATCTTGCAACTGAGCGGAACACTAGTTTTCTATTTTTTACAATAATGACTGCCGATTTATTATATATTTCAAATATGCAAGAAAATGGTATGTGACAGCTGTCATGAGGCAAACATTTCAACTACCTCCTTTTTATATTGTTCTAGACTTTTGCTGCCCTTTCTTCCTTTGTATTCAAGCTAATGTTATGAGACAAAAAAAAAAAAGTTGAGGAATAAATTTAGAGCAATGTCACATTAAAATATAACAAAATGGTAATCTATGCCATTATCTTGAGGGGCAAAAATCTGATGATGCAAAGGGTTTTTTAACATATTTTTTATTGGTGCGGAGCGGCCAAAATTCGAGCATTAGTAAAAACTGTGACATATTATTTGAGTAACTCACAACTTCATATGGTCCTTCACAAAACTTTATTGAATTTTTGAGCTCGTAGTTTAAAATTTTGAATTATGATATATAATTTGTTAGACATACTTTTAGTAATTTCTTAAAAATATCTAAAAACGAAAGTATAAGATACAATAAATAAATTTTATATTTAATTCTTAAGTAATCATATTCTAGATATTTGGCACCTCGTTGATTTTTTTAATATTTTTAAATGAAATAATACTTACCGGTCACTTTTCCTGCTGCTCATAGCACCAATGAGAGGGTTGAAATTCTTTTAGAAACTTCATAAGAATCTAACTCCATTGATTGAGTAGACAGCAGCCCTACCAGATCTATCAAAATTGCTTTAGTCCCAAGCATTTTTCTATCCACTTCTATTTCATTTAAGGGGGATTTACTTATTAGCCCCCCTATACTTTCATTTTCACTGATTAGTCCCCCCTTATTACTTATAGGCCCCCTATTTACTGTTTAAAAAAATTTCGGACGAAAATATTCTCATATATATTATCAGTTCGGATATCGAAAATACCTATTTAGAAGTATTTTTTGGAAAAACTTTCAACATAAAAGTTGTAGATCTCGACGAGATCTACAACTTTTATGTTGAAAGTTTTTTCAACAAATACTTCTAAATATGTGTTTTTGGGGTCTGAAGTGTAGACCTCGGTCCGAAATCCGCTGAAAACAGTTCGGATATCAAAAACATCTATTTAGAAGCATTTTTTGAAAAAAATTTGAACATGAAAGTTGTAGATCTCGGCGAGATCTACAACTTTCATGTTAAAATTTTTTTCAAAAAATATTTCTAAATATGTGACCTCGGTATCCAAATAGCTAGGGATATTTTTGTCCGAATGCAGTTAAAATTGGTAATGATGGATGATGTGATGGAGATGTGATGGGGGAGGGGTTGATTAGTAAGTTTTATAGTTTGAGGGGGGGGTGGATAGTAATTTTCTTTTCATTTAATATATGTATTGGTTTCAAAGTATGGAAAGGGATTTTGTCCAAAAAAAAAAAATTACTGTTTTTTTTCAAAACTGTTCCAAACTTCCTTCAGTAAATTTATGAAATTATTTCAAAATATAAATATATTTTAAAAAAGTTTTAAACATAAAATTATTTTGAATAACTTTACAATATTTGTATTCAAATTTTCTGAATAAATATTACGAAATTCTAAATTTTATAATCATAAACATTTTGGAGTTTTAAATACCAATTTAAAGATATATTTTTAAAAGTTTTTAACATAAAAACAATGAAGCAGGTTAGAATTTATTTTTAAGAGAATTATATTTCAGGTTTACTTATCATACAGTTTGTATTTCAACGTTTTGGAGCTGAAACGCGAACTGTTAAAATAGGAGAGTTCAAATGCAATTCTCTTATTTTTTTACATTTAATTTTTTTTTTTACATTTAAATTTTTTTTTTAAAAATACTTAATTTAGCAATTGTAATAAATATGGTTTTTTTTTAAAAGAGTGGCTTTCTTCGACATTATTCCGCATGTATACATAGAAAACAAAAAGAATCAGACAAGAAACTTTTGCAATGCTTCTTTTGGAACAAGAATGCGATGCATCTAACGGTAATATCGTACAACGCGTGGCAGTAACAACGGTCCTGATTTGTGTCGCATCAGAATACTGGCCACAGACAACCTGACATGACGTCCAACGGCTCCATGGTCGATGCACACTCGTTAGTAAATTTTGGCTTAACTTTAACTTTAAATAAATAAATAAATAAAAAAAAAAAAATATATTATATATATATATATATATATATATATATATATAAACCTAAAATTTATTTATTAAGATATTAAAATTTGAAATTATTTAAAATATTTATTAAATTTTTTTAATATAAAATAGAATTTTTTTAAAAATATATAAATATTTCTTTGAGATATAAGCACAGAAAGTAGGGATAAGAAATGCAACCGAGTTTTCCAAAATAGCTTCTAAAATGGTACCTATCCAGGATTAAATCTGTTTATTTAATTTCTACAAATATCACTTCCTCTGATTTTGTTATTTTAAACTAATTAATACGAATCTCGCTTTATGACGCGGAAGCTATCTCCTTAATTAGGAGGGCCATAGACTTATTTTGGTAATTATTTAAAACAAAGAATAAATAAATAAGAACAATAAAAACTAATCAAACAAAATATTATAATTAAAAGGAGTTTTTGATATATTAACTTCTAGTTAAATTTTTATTATTTCAGTTTTTGAAAATATATTTTTATCTCGCCACAATGTTTGAAATAGTGGGGTTTGATATGGTATTTTTTCTAATTAAAACTTATGACATGATAGGATGATGGTCTACTGCAGTTGAGAATGTATTTGTTCTTTTTAATTTAATAATGGGCATCATTATCTCGGTCGGTGTACTCTGAACGTGCGCCCGTTCTTCGATTTCTCAATCCCTCGTCTTTTTTCAGAGCTTGAAGAAAAGCTAGCTTCGATTAACAAATGAGCTTTGATCTTCACAGGGTGAGAATGCTGCTTTTTCTGCCTTGTTTTTGGTTGATTTCCGTTCGATTTTGTTGGAGAATCCTTCATTTTTGTCAAGTCTTTGGTTAATTCTTTTAAGCTTGAGTTAAATGTATCAGACGATCATTTTAGTAACGATCTTCTTTCTTTGCAAGTAAATTTTCAGCTAGCAGTGTTCTTGTTGAGCTTTCATAGGTTTTTTTTTTCTTTCTTTTTTTGGGCGGGAGGGGGTGGTTTTTGGTGATATATTTTTCTTTGTTAGAGCTGATGTAAATGACATTTTTTTAAAATTCTTTTGTCCTATTGTATATTCATTTTTCTCATTCTATGCCTGCATTAAATGTTGTTGATATACATACTCTTCATTGATTGTTTGGGGGAGTTTGTGAGATATGTTAGTATCTTATAGAGTTTTTATTTTCATTTATTTTCGGGGAATCTGTGATTTATTTTAGTTTGTTTGAGTTTATGTAGATAGCATACTTTACTATAATGTTATATTGTATATTAATCTTTTATTATTTTCTTCTTGCATTAAATGTTGATGATAATATGTACTCTTCATTGATTTGTTGGGGCCCCTTTTCTTTTGATGAGCCCAAATTTGTTGCTCATCTGATCAATTTCAGTAGAAAAAAGGTGACATGTCCATCTAATTATTGTTAATTATTACATTTTCAGGTAAGTCGCAGGCAACTTTAGTACCATGGTTCTAGGATTGAGATCGAAGTCTAAGAAAAGCATTTCCGTTCAAGTCGACTACACAATTCATATCCAAGAAATCAAGCCATGGCCACCGTCACAGTCGTTGAAATCCCTTCGCAATGTCATACTTCAGTGGGAGAACGGGGATCGCAGCATTGGCTCTACGAATCCAGTTGCTCCTTCCCTCGATGATGGTAAAATAGTGTTTAATGAGTCTTTCAAGCTGGAAGCTATGTTTTTTAAGGATCCCAATACGAGAGGCCATACATTCCTGAAGAATTTGCTTGAATTCAGTTTATATGAGCCTAGGAGAGATAAAAGTATGAAAGGGCAGCTCTTGGGCAGTGCGATCGTTGATTTGGCTGAACACCGAATGATCCAAGAAACTGTGGCTGTTCATGTACCTGTACAATGTAAGAGGAGTTTTAGGAACACGTCTCAGCCATTGATTTATTTAAAGATTCAGCCATTTGAGATGGACGTTGGAAGCTCCTCCTCTTCTCGGGAGAGCTTGTCCAAGGAAATGTCGATGGAAAAGGATGGTAAGGAGTCCGTCTCTGCTTTGATGACTGAAGAGTATGCTGAGGAAGCTGAGATTGCATCGTTCACGGATGATGATATCTCTCCACGGTCGTCGGTTACTATTTCATCTTCAGCTTTTGAGGCTAATGTCGATGTTGATAATGTTGCTATTCAAAGAAATCCTGAAAAAGAGGTGCAAAAGAAGGTATTCAAATTGATTTTATTATTCTTAAGATTTTACAACTGAAGAACTTCCCCACGATAATCTCACGAAAAAAGAAAAAAAAAGAAAACAGAAAAGAAAACGACACAACAACTACTGAAGAACTTCAACAGATTACTTTTTAACCATTTTTCTTTATAATGCATCTATGTTCAGAATAATTACGTTTGAACACTGAAAGGGTTGTACCATTCAATTTTTCTTTTGGATAATCTTTATTCTTTAATTTATCTACATTGCAACTCAAGTCTATTGATTTGCAAGTGCAGGTTACAACAAATGCCGTTAAGGTAAACAGAGAAACAGATACTGGCAGAGAAGAACTTTCTTTGGTGTTTGCGACAAGGAAGGCACCATCAGGCCAAGAAATTACACTTGTTCCTGATGGTGCTTCAAAAAATCCAGAGATCTTGCAGGATGATACCTTTTCGTCTATCGGATGGCAAAGTGGTTCACAAGTGAATCCAGAGAGGTCAGATAATGCTGGCGTGAACTTTTCTGCAACAAGAAGTGAGGAAGAAGCTGCCCGAGTTAGATCAGAGGGAAGTCTCAACAGAAACAACGCATTTTGCGAAATGGAAGTCGAGAAATTAGCTAGGCAAGAAAATAGAACTACTGCCGAAAATCTTTCTAAAGAAGAAATTTTTTTTCATGAAAGTGGAAATGAAGCTGGATCCTTGAGCGGTAGCTCACAGAATGATAATTTGGACCTTACAGAACCTACTGGTTCTGACCATATTACTTATAGCAAAGGCAGGCCGAAGCAAAATGGACTTGTGGATACTGAAGTTGCCAATCACAATCATAGATACAAGGTGGCTACTGACAAGAGAACCACAGAGAACCAATTAAAGATTGGACCAGAAAAGCAGGCTGAAAATCATGGGGCTCAAAGTGAATGTTTAGCTATAACTCCTCCACTAATTGATATTCAGCATGGGGAAGCTTCCGGTGTGTCCGTTTCTGCAGTCAGACATACTCCATCTTTCCAGAAGCAAAGTTATCTTCAAAATGACCTAAAATCACCGTCGCCGTCTTACAGGGTTACTTCAAGTGCAAGATTTAGTGCAGAAAGTGGTAACAGAACCATTTCAAATGATGGATTAAAAAGTTCGAAATTTTCTTTTAGGTCACCTTCAGATTTATTTGGAAGCATCACTCCTGACGGCAATAAACTTTCAGAGGATCTTAAAGAAATCAGTACACAACGTAGTAATAAGAGCATCAAATCCCTTGGGATGTATGACAGAATAAATGAAGAAGCAAAAAGCATCTCAAGTTTAGATAGATCAAAGCTTATTTTTAAAGATAAAATAGATACTGGTTCCTTTAGTAAAATGCAGGAATTAGAACTTAAAATAGAGATGCTTGAAACTGAATTACGCGAAGCAGCTGCAATTGAAATAGGCCTGTATTCCATAGTAGCTGAACATGGGAGCTCTGTGCAGAAGGTCCATACTCCAGCTCGTCGGCTTTCAAGGCTATACTTTCATGCCTCAAGAAATTTGTCAACAAAGAAGGGAGCAAGTGCTGCTAAGAGTTGTGCCTCCGGGCTCGTTTTGGCTGCAAAAGCATGTGGAAATGATGTCCCAAGGCATGTATATACTTTCCCTTGTGTAAAATAACTTTTGAAAATGATATTGTTAGTAGATGTTTAATTGTGTTTGTGTATCAACAGGCTGATGTTTTGGTTGTCAAATTCAGTTGTGTTAAGAATAATTGTCGGCCAAACATTTGGGCTGCAAAACCTGACTACTGCAACAAATGCCACAGGACTTCTGCCGAAAAGAACATTTCCTGTCAAATGGGGGCCATCCGTTACCAAAAAGGAGTTCTCCCTCACTGACAATCTCGAGGACTGGCAATCGCCAAATACATTTTTAACGTCATTAGAAAAAATTGAGGCATGGATATTTTCTAGAATAGTTGAGTCTGTTTGGTGGCAGGTACATATTCATCTTTCCTACTAAATCTAAACTGCTTCACTATTTACAAGTTTTTTTTTTCCTTGTATTTTCCATCTCCAGACTTTGACTCCGTATATGCAATCTGTCAATGAAGTCAATCGGGGAAGGAAAGGCTTGAACTTGCAGAAGTTGTATGGGACAGCATCAAAATTGGGTGATGAACAACAGGCAAAATTGTCGATTGAGATATGGAAGAATGCTTTTAAAGAAGCATGTGAAAGACTTTGTCCGGTTAGGGCAGGTGGACATGAGTGTGGATGTTTGTCCAGTCTGGCTAGATTGGTGAGTAACACTATTGTGGTACTCTAAATTTATTATGTGAAACCTGACTAACTGATTCAGAAAATGATTGCTTAATATCCAATGAAGAAGTAAAGAGTTCGCTTTCTATAGGATGTCACATTAAGTAGTAACCCACTGTTTTTGTGAATGGTTATAATGCATGAATCATTGGAGATTTATCTATTTCACATTTGAAGCTGACTTAGTTGCATGACATTTTAACCACTTTGCTGAATAACTGATGCTTAACATCTGATGTTCTCAAAGACCGTTCACCACATTATCTGTACTAGATCCGAGGTTTTGATGGGTATAAACATTTGAATAACTGTAAAATATGTACAACTACAAAATTTTCTAAATTTGAAGCGGACTTGGTTGCATTTCATTTTAAACCACTTCATTGGCTAACGAATACTTAAACATCTTACGTTCTTAGAGACCATTCATCATATTAGGAGCCATTTATTTAGGCGTAAAGTGATGAAAAAGAAACGAATTTTACCGCTTTCTTTGTTTACTTACCGTGTTTCTCCTTCAAACTCAAATACACGGAGAAGTGAGTGTACTAAGTTGGAGTAAATGACTTCCACGTAAATAGAGAAAAAGTCAGGCAAGTGGAGATAATTAATGGCACATGAAGATAATAATTTTTGAAATCATAGTTAGTAATTAATTTCAGTGTTTTTTTTAAACTATATTTAGTAATAGTTTTAAATTAGTTTATAAAATAATTTTGTATTCATGTTGTATAGCTAATTATATTTTTTAATTTAGCTTATCTTTAAATGTTTTTAGATCATAATACTTAGTAATTTAATATGAAATTTAGTATGTTTTTAGATCATAATACTTAGTAATTTAATATAAAATTTAGTATTTACTTTCTAATTACTTTAAATTACTTTAAATTAATTTTTAAATTATAATTTATAATAAATTTGAAATTATAATTTATAGTAAAATTTCAATTACTTATGAAATGATTTTCTAAAATTGTCTTTTACAGTTATTTTAAGATTATATTTTTAATTTTTAAAATTTATTTTTAGATTATGGTTGTGAACTACAATTTTCGGTGGGGAGTTAGATCTATCCAAAAAGTTAGATTTGTACGGGACAAAAAAATTATTTATTAGAAGGAAAATTAAATGACTGTGGAATCAAATGGTGCTTTCTATAGGAACATAAAAATAAGCCGAGTTTTGACCGGAACTTAAGATTCTACATAGAAGAGGAGATTTCATGCTACACTTACATCTTCCCTAACAGGCTAATAGATTTTGTTTTCTAAAAGTCTGAAAGTAACTCTCAATGGCTCTCACTGTACACTCATGGATGAATTTTGAAGTTCTCATATGTTTGTTGGAACGACTAGGAAGCAGCTTGTTTTTGCATACTTTATATGGTCATTAAAGTGCTCCCTCGTTTTGCAAGACCAAAAAGAAAAAAAGTGCTTCCTCGTTTTGATGTCAATAGTAATCACTCACTCTAGGTTTACTAAGTAGTCCTTTAGTTCCTTCAGCATGCTTTTGAGATTATCTATTGCTTGTAGGTTTTCAATCTGAAATTTTATTACCAGTAGGCTCTTAAAAAAGAGCCTCTTCTTTAGGATAAGCATTAAAGAATTTCCAATGTACTTACCAGGTCATGGAACAATGCATAGCAAGACTTGATGTGGCTATGTTCAATGCTATTCTCCGCGAATCAGATGACGAAATACCGAGTGACCCTATATCGGATCCAATAAGTGACTCTAAAGTTCTTCCGATTCCATCTGGAAGATCAAGCTTTGGTGCTGGTGCCCAACTGAAAAATGCTGTAAGTAGCAGTGTATCAGAAGCTTTTTTAGGCATACATTCGACATATTTGCCTCATGATTTACAACATCATAGAATGAGGATGGCGCCAGTTTTTCCTACGAATCATTTGCTCAATGTTGGTGCATTTTGTGGAGATGGGATCGTCTGTGCTTTCTTAGCACAGACGATCCCCTGTGGTACGTGATCTGGGCCGTTAATTGGTCCAGCATTCACGTATCACGAGATTTTTTATTAAACTTTCGTCTACTTATCTGATCTATTTTTATGTATTTTTATAAAAATTGTGAACTGCATAGTTATATACTTTGATGTGATCTACAATTTTGTAGTTCAAAATTTTTCGAAAAAATGTCAAACAATGTGTCAAAATGATGATCAAAAGTTTTGATCATCATTGACATATTATTTGACATTTTTTCGAAATATTTTGAGTTATAAAATTGTAGATCACATCAAAATCTACAACTTTGTTGCTCATAATTTCTCATAAAAATGCATAAAAATGGTCAAATAAATTGACGAAAGTTTAATAAAAAATTCGTGATATATGCTGGGCCAGATTAATGGCCCAAATGAGAGCCACATGGGATCGTCTGTGCTAAGAAGCACAGACGATCCCATCTAAATTTTGTGAAGTTGTCATACTCAACACAGTTTATTAACTTGGAGCAATTCATTTCCGTCTCTAGATTGGTACCTGGTCCAGATGTCTAAGTGACCTTTTCGGTTTGGATGCTGATGATGAATCGCAAGAAAATATTGTACAAGACGATGAAAGGGTGGATGTGGCAGAAACACTAAAATCTTTCCATCTGCTCAATGCGTTGAGTGATCTATTGATGCTTCCGAAGGATATGCTTCTGAAAAGTTCTATCCGGAAAGAGGTTTCCAATTATATACACACCCTGCTCCCATTGCTCCTTGAACAAAGTATTTCTTTATCATCTAAATTATGGTTCTTGTAATCTAAATTATGCGCTTTTGTATGTCTGAAAGGTTTGCCCTACATTCTCTGCATCCATGATCAAGAAGATCCTCGACGGCTTCGAGCCAGACGAGTTCTGTCCTGATCCAATACCAGATGAAGTTCTCGAGGCTTTGGGTTCTGAGGTTTGTTTACTCAAGCACACATTTCTGAATAGTTTACCAAATATAAACACCATAAACCAATAAATACTTCATGATGCCAAATATTATTGAATAATATGGTATATTTTTAACGGAATATTTTACCAGGACTACGTGGAGAGCAGCGACGGGAGAATCAAGAGCTCCCCATGCAGTGCATATCCAATTGTCTACACTCCTCCTTCGGTAGCTGCAGTCCAATCAATTGTAGGAGACGTAGGTAGTGCATCTTCATCTTCACTGAAGAGGAGCGGATCATCTGTTACTCGTAAATGCCATACCAGTGATGACGAGCTTGATGAGATCGGCTCACCCCTAACCTCCCTTGAAGACAAGATCAGTCATACTACAGAGCCCAGGAGAAATAACTGTACTAGTACACTTAGATATCAGCTGCTTCGCGAGGTATGGAGGGATGTTGATTGATACTTCATGGTTGGTTGATGCTTATTCCTTCAGTTATAGTTTGCTTTGTATATTTTCGGTAAATGAGGTTCATATATAAAATATTGGTTTGCATTTTCCCTTTGAATGTATGTTATTGAATGAGTTTCAGTGCTAGCCCTCCAGAAGCGAACCGTCGTTGTTAGATTTTTTTTTCGTCGCTGGTAATTTTCTTGTTATAGTAACAAACAAAATTTTCTTGCGGAAAATATTTTTACCTTATTGAAAAATATTATTTGATTTTGTTGTGGATGCTGATAAAAAAGAAAGATTCACCATGTATAAGCTTTCTACCTTTGCCATTTACACCTACTTCAACTAACATATTTTCAGAAAAGCATAATCAAATCAACGAAAGTACTACTGCATTTCACAACTTCATAACATACATGGCAGGGAAACTCCGACAAGCTTGGCACCTACTAGAGTGTCAACGTCATCCGCATATATATATATATATATATATATATATATATATATGGCTGTGATCACCTTTCTTTTACCAACTACAGTGCTAGGTTACAAACATATAATATTTGTCCTCAAAATTGCTTACACTAGAAAATCACTCCACGGTCAAAATTTTGGAACACTCGAAAGACGTTACAGCTGCCGATGGATACAAAGAGAATCATCCATACGTTGATAATCGAGCAGTTCTGAATATCATACCATTAACTTCGGTGTTGACGGGACAGTGTTAATGTGTTGTAGATGTAATGCAGCTAGGAGACCTGGCAAGGTCTCCCTTGGGCCACCAGCAACATGAAAATCCAAAAGCTTTCCTTGCTCTCTGTAGTAATGCTCTAGCAATTTCCCCTAGAAAACACAGTTGGTAAGAGACAGTAGCATGTTTCAAGAAAAGCGTTGAGGCAATCCTACGACTTTTGTATTTAACGTTTCATTAATATTTTTTTTTAAATTATTGCTTAAATAATTCTAATATTTTCAAACTAAAATTGTACAAATCGGCACGGCTTGGTCAGCACCGCACGGTCGGCACGTCTTAAGTTTCGGATTTACCGAAACTCCACTCAGCATGGCACATAAAAACCTTGTTTTTAACTAGTAGAGTTCTACACTATTTTTCTTAGATATTAATAGCCCTCAACTCAAGCTATAGCCATTGCTTTTTACAAACTATATCAATGTTACAACTTAGTCGATGCCACTCACATCAACCACCATCATAAAAGAACTACAAAAATAGGAGGCTTTTGCATCGTAATACTACACTATTGACAGCGGAACATAGTACTTTATTTACCAACAGCGAATCACCGGTTATGATATTTTAAGCAATCTCTGCAGGAAATGAAATTCTTAAGAGTGTAAAGCATACCTGTTCAGCATATATGCGGAACTTGTCTACATGGGTCTGTTCCACCTCCATTTCATGAGAATATTTTAGTAAGGAGTGGCATGTCCGTGCTGCCAAGCATGGATTACAATCAGTAGCTTCTGGATTACTTGTGTTGAAATGCTTTCCACAATGTAAACAGATGCCATTACCGATGTGCTTCTTCACGGAGTAATCACTCATGCATTTAAAATTCACCACCAAATCGATATCTGCTATTTGATCTAGGATCTCCTGCAAAATTCATTGATAAACAGGTAAATACAAGCAAACAGCCTCATGCTATGCCGCCACAAGAGTCTGTTTAACATTTAAAATACTATTTACTATGTTGATTATATGTCTTATTTAGTTATATATATTAATGGTGCATAGACATTGAATATTGTCGATTCATTTTACTATGTGAAAAATAAAATAACATTAAAATAAAATTAAAAGTGAGTACCTAAATCAAATAATTTGGGTTGGTTATTATGTGGGTTGCCATATGAATTAAGGAGAAACTTGAATACAATTACTATTTGTGTAGGGACAAAAAAAGAAATTTAAATTTTAATATTTATCAGTGTACATATATGTATTATGACAAATGTGTGAAACATACTAAAAATTTTACCAAAGGAAAAATGACACTTATTTTTCCTTTAGATATAATATCATCTAATATCATACGGATCTTTTTACAAAGTGAAGTCAAATTTTATGTACTTAACCATACTTGTAATGAACTTTGAATGTGGTTATAATTCGTCATTCAAGAAAGTAATAGCTCTATTTTGCAAATAAAGTACCAATCATAGATAAAAACTTGCATTTACCAGTTAACAAAAGAACAATATTAACAATAAGGACAATCAGAAACTGACTCATTGCACAAACTTTATTGTGCATCTGCTTTTAGCAAATCAGAAGAATTCTTTTGTTCTTAAAACATGGTTATCAAAAATTACAATAACAGTACGTTCTTGATTCACCTCAGGCATTAATGTTATCTGTGAAGTCAAATAAATCAAATACAGTTGCAAGTGGAAAGTTCAAAACAAAGACAGTCTTCCACTTACAGCTTGGACACGAGTTCTTGGGATCCCATCCAGTATGAACCCAGTTTCACCAGTTCGGTATCCATCCTCCAACCGCTTCGAGAGCAGGCCGAATATAATGTCCTCAGGCACAAGCCTACCTCCATCAACAGCACTAGCAATCTGAATTGTATACAAGCAAATTCCAGTATAAATTCTACAAATCTTTACGACTTGACATCTCAGTACAATAACTCAGCCATACATCAAATATTAAAGAGGTTGAATTCAATAAATGGAATTTCTCAGCTTTTCAATACATTTGAAACACAAATTTCTTATTAATTATATTTTACATTATCTTATAATCAGTTTTTAAAAGCTTGGACACCCTAGTGTGTTTTTCCACGACGAGCTGCTCTATAGATTTTAAAGACAATTGTCTCTTAGGGGATCTTCTCTAGTTTTTAAGGACCGAATTTGTCCCACAAATTTATAAGTATCAAGTGTTCTGCAGAAATTCAGAGGTAATAGATGTTTGGAAAACACCTCAAAATACTTACTTTACTTGAGTTCGAGGAATACTATATAACACTACCAACTTGAAAGGCAAAATCATACTTCAAAACTATAGAGGAGCCCAATCAAGTAAATAGACATTAGGCTGCCTGATCACGCCAAAAAATCATTGTAATAGCTTGTTCATGCAAAATACCCCTAACTTAAGGGGTATTTCTTTTTCAGCCCTCGCAAAACATTGCTGGATTCAATCCCTGCAAAATAACCATTTCCGTTTAGGCCCCCCCCACCCCAATTAACGTGCCACGTCGTTTTGACCGCTATATCAACATTTTTTGAAAAAAAATTCAACATAAAAATTGTAAATTTTAGTAAAACCTACAACTTTCATGTTTAATATTTTTCCAAAAAATACATATAAACATGCATTTTTAGACTTTGAAATTTCATTAGATTAACGGATTGGATCCAAAATCCGTTAACATTTCGGAATCTCAAACACCTACCTAGAAACATTTTTTGGAAAAATATTGAGCATGAAAGCTGTAGATCTCATCAAAATTTACAATTCTTATGTTAAAAGTTTTTTTTTTCAAAAAATACTAATATAGTGGTCAAAATGATAGGACACATTTTTCGAGTGAGGGGGCAAAAATATAATGGTGTAAAATAGAGGGCCTAAATGGAATTGGTCTGTAAAGCAGGGCTGAAATAACATTAACCCCTAACTTAATCACAAATACTCTTTTACCGACCACTTCACCCACCCATTTTCCTACTTCCTAAGTCACCCTTACATCCATCCAACCCCCTTGTCCTACATCGAATTCTCATTATAGACTCGCACCAAATAGATGAATGGGTGAGCGATGAGAGCAGTTCCCTAGTGTTGTTGGTTTTAACTTTTTATTTCTTTTCATTATTAAGTATATTTCTGATGTGAACTAATAGAACTGCATGAATTTCGTTAAACAAATACATGACTGGGATGTAGTTCAATAAAGAGGCTTTTGCATATCAGGCCCCGGTTTTCATTTTTTTTGCAAATCAGCCCCGGAAACCTGTTTTCAGAGGCTGATTTGTTTTTTTTTTTTTTTTGTAAATCAGCCCCTTGAAAATGCGTTTCTAGGAGGTGATTTACGAATCCCAAAAATAGGGGGACTGATATGGCATTTCCCGTTCAATGAATAAGTGCATTGGAAAAGTTATCAGCCGTCAGCATTTATTGACATGTCCATCCACGTGAAGGCCACTAGCGCAAACCCTAGCGCCAAAGCAAAATTACCAGATTGCCCTCTGACAGTGGAGCTAAGAATATGCCACAGCATGATCTCGTACAGCCGTCACCACAGAAAACAAAAATTACCAGATAATATACTGCTTTAAAATTGGGAAAAAAGAGAAGACCGAAACAGAAAAACCTTGTGAACAAGAAAATTTACATAGCATCACGAGAACTATGAATCCTCTAGTAACAAAGCTGTTAATCTCGTCACTATTGCCAATGTTTGGGTGGAGATAATTAAAAATCATTCCCATTCCAAAGCAAATGAAGTTACGTCTCTCAAAAATCAAAACGAAAAAAAAACTGATTCGAACCTTTTTGAAGAGAGTAAATAGATTATTAATCTCCGTCAAGCAATCACACAATTAAGGACCAAATTATACAAAATCAAAAGCAATTGAAGAAGCGATTAATCGAACCTTCTTGTAGAGGTGCGATCGAGGGTGTAATTCTTGTCTGACGAGTGTGCCCATGGAGATGTAGGGCACGTCCAATAGCTCTGCCACACGTGCGGCGAAGAATCGCCTCTGTGCGGGGGGAACTGAGCCCATGAACACCCATTGAACGCCACGTGTCTCCCTCTCACCGCAGTTGTCCGCTGCCGGCGCTGCCGCATAGGTACGTTTGTTACCGTTGTAGTTGTCCTCCCACTCGCTGTCGTACGCGAGCTCGGCGGCGGCGCACCCGTAGGACCTTGTAGCGGCTGAAAGACGGCGGGGAAGGGACAGCGCCGCCGATCCTGCTCGGCGGAGAGCGGCGGCAGCAGCGGACATGGCGGCGGATATGTTGATTTGATGAGTGAGGTACTGCGTAATGAAGGAAATTGATCGAGCAATCGAAATTTAGTTATTGATCGCAGCTGCTCTTTTGAAAGGGAGCGCGTGAAGAAGGGTTTAAGGGAGACGAGAAGGACAATGGAAGTGGGCCTAGAAGTTTCCAGAATTACAGAAATGGGATGTAGCGCTGGAGGATCCCTGACCGTCCAAACTCTCAACCACACCCAAATCGAACCTAAGCTTGTGGTCTCTAGATTCTCTACTATTCAGGTCGTTTTTTTTTTTCTTTTTTAATAAACAAAGAAAAAAAAGCTATTTCTTCTGAATGCTAGAAAAGATGCATATCGCCTCAATCTAAAGGCCCAGACGTGAAGATTGCATGCAGGCTGCCGTGTTCTTGATGGCCGTTTCATGGAGGCCCCCCCCACCATGAGACTGCTGAGGGGCGGTGAGGTCGTGTTTGAGCGTTCATGCGTGTCACTGAAGAGCGTGAGAAGAAAGATGTTGATGCTGTTGGGCAGGACGAAAACGTATCGAGTTAAGCTCTATACGATTTGTTTAGAAAAAATATGGATTTGAGATCAAGTTGAGTTTGACTCGAGTTGATCTCCAATTTAATAGTCTACTAGCTGTGAATATATACAGATTTTTTTAACTCTTATATAAATTTTATTATATTTATATGTTCAAATATTTAAATTATATTTATTTTTCATAGTTAATACAATACTGAACAAATTATTATCTAAATCAACTATAATAACTTTATTGAGCCTATTTTGTCGAGGGTGCTTGTCCATTTCTTCACACGTTTACACAACGTCAGCATGCAGCTTTCTCATGCTTAAATCAAAATAAAAAATTTTAGGATTATTTTTTAAAAAAAACTTTCTAACTGAAACTTATAGATTTTGATGAGATTTACATCTTTTATGTTCAAAAATTTTTCAACACAAACTTCTAAATAGTTATTTTTGGACTCTAAAATTAACATGTTTAATGAATTTTAAAATAATTTTTAAATCTACTTCAAATACGTTAGACTTTGGAGTCTAAAATATAATTTTAGAACATATTTTGGAAAAAAAAATTAAACATAAAAATTGTAAATCTTGTTGATGTTGAATTTTTTTTTAAAAAGTACTTCTTAATAAAAATTTTTTAGATCGTTACATAAAGTGATGTGGTGTAAACGTTACATCAAAAATCTCTCATGGTTTGTGTTTCAATTCTGAGTCTTTCAGGCATATTTTATCAATTTCTTCCATTTTCTTAGGGGCCAAGGATGACTTCAAAATTTACTTATAAAATAATAATATCTTCGTTGAATTTGTGCATTTTCTTCATAAATATTTAAAAATTGTCGAAGACTTATTTTAAGATACTATTGAATGTTTTACGATTGTTAACAATTTGCTAGACTCGCTTTTTCTTCAGCCGTTATACGCTAGACGCACTGTTTCCTTAAGCCGTTATATATGTCACTATGCACGTCCCTAGGGGGTCTTATAGTTGACTAACGATCCTACACTCGAGTGAACTACATTACAGTATACTCGACTGTATCAAACAAGGATATAATACTTTTTTTTAAAAAAAAATATTGAATAATTTTTTTACAAAAATTTAAGAAATTTTGTAAAAAAAAAGTGTTTCGGTCTCCAAAATTTTAATAATTTTATAAGTCTGTTAAGACTTTAAAGTTCTAAAATATATATTTAAAAATATTATTTTAAAAAATATTAATATTTAAATTAAATATTTTATTAAAATTTAAACTTTCGTATTTAAGTTTTTTTTAAAAAGGACTGTACATCCGTACTAAAGTTCCTTATAGTTGTACTTCCACCTGATGATAATATTCCATGGTTTTACAAGCGAACACCTTGCTTTCTGTATTCTCTGCATGAAAGAAAGCAGCAGCAGCAACGCCAAACGACAGTTATTACAGTTATCTTCTCTGCATGAGAGCTCGTCGCTTGTTCCTCCGCGATTTCCACTCCGCCGCAGCACAAGAACTCGGAAAATGTTCAGCAACAGTTTCTATCAATTCGTCGAACACCTCGCAACTCATCAGATCATGCAAAAACCTCCCTACACTCATTCGATTCCACGCCCATCTCATCGTCACAGGAATCGCAGCATCCAATGAAATAGTCTCCACCAATCTTATTAACTCTTACTCTGCATTTCAAAAACTCGATTCCGCCCTATCTGTTTTTGTTTCCAGTCCAAACCAAAACGTAGTTCAATGGAATTCCATGTTGAGATGCTACACTAAATATGGCCAACACCGGAGGTCTATTCAGTTCTACAAAGATATGTTAAACAAAGGTGTCGATCCTGATAAATACACATTCACATTTGTTCTCAAGGCCTGTACTGGCGCTTTTGATTTAGAGACGGGTACCCGAGCTCATCGTGATATTGTTGACAGAGGGCTGATAAATGATGTATTCATTGGCACTGCTCTTGTTGATATGTACTCGAAATTGGGAATGATAAATACTGCATATGAACTGTTTGATGATATGTGTCACTTGGATAATGTTACTTTCAATGCGATGATTGGGGGATTTTCACAAAACGGTCAACCACATGAAGCTTTATTTTTGTTCAGGAGAATGCAATATGAAGCCAAGTTGGAGCCAGATTCTGTTACAATGTTAAATTTGTTTCCAGCTGTATGTGAGCTTACATCATTGCTACTCTGCAGGGCTCTTCATTGTTTCGTGATTAGGAGACGCGCTTTGTCAGTCGTTTCTAACGGGTTAATTGATGCATATTCCAAGTGCGGGAGACCGGACATTGCCAGGCAGATTTTTGATGGGATCTTGGATGTCAGAAATGAAGTCTCATGGGGGACCATGATCTCGGGATATGTTTTTAATGATCAGTTTGATGAAGCTCTTGCTTTGTTCGACATACTCAAAAGAGAAGACGTGAATTTGACTCAGGTGTCGGTAGTTAGTGCTCTTTCGGCTGCCACAGAGATTGGAGATTTTGAGAGGGGGATGGATATTCACAGATATGTTATTGACAAACAAATGCATTGCGATTTACCTACTATGACAATGCTCGTTTCCTTGTATGCAAAATGTGGGGATGCAGATAAAGCAAAAGTAATTTTTGATGAGATGCTATCGAAAGATGTAGTTGCATGGTCCGCAATGATTTCAGGACTGACACAATCAAATCAACCGGAAAAAGCCATATCCCTTTTCCGTGAAATGCAATTGGCTGGTGTTAGACCTAATGGTGTAACAATTGCCGGTGTACTTCCTGCTTGCTCTGACTTACTGGACCTTAAGATTGGCAAGTGCATACATGGCATTATTTTGACGTGCAAGGTTGTGTTGGACGCTTTAGTAGGAACTGCTCTCGTTGCCATGTATGCTAAGCTTGGAGATTTTGCTTCAGCTCATTCTGTATTTAATCGTCTACGTCATAAAGTTGTCGTAACTTGGAATGCAATGATTAGTGGGTATACACAATGCGGAGATGCTGATAACGCTTTACGCGTATTTCATCAGTTTCTAGCTACTGGAGAATGCCCAGATCGTGGTACAGTGGTTGGTGTCATTTCAGCCTGTACGTTACTAAATGCTCTTCGTACAGGTGAATGTATCCATGGAATGGCTATAAAACGTGGTCTCGAATCTGACGTTCATGTATGCAATGCCCTTATAGATATGTATGTTAAAGGTTGTGATATTTCCTCTTCTCAGTTTCTGTTCAATAGATCTCGTGAGAATGTCATCTCTTGGAATACAATGATTGCTGGATACATGCACAATGGATGTGCCAGAGAAGCTATTGGCTTTTTCCATCAAATGAAAGCTGAAAATGTTAAACCCAATGTAGTTACCTTAGTAAGCATATTGCCGGCAGCAGCATACTTAGCGTCTCTAAAAGAAGGTCAGACTCTGCACTCTTATGTTGTAAGAACTGGTTTTGAGTCTCATGTGCAGATTGGAAACAGCCTCATTGATATGTACTCCAAATGCGGGCGTGTTGACGTTGCTAGGAACTTTTTCGATAGCATGGACAATAGAGACACAGTCACATGGAATTCTATGGTAGCTGGATATGCTATCCATGGACATGCTGAGAAATCTCTTGCTTTATTTTCAGATATGGAAGAAAGTGGCGTAATTGCTGATTCTGTGTCTTTTCTCAGTGTGCTATCTGCATGCAGGCATGGCGGTTTAGTTTCAGAAGGTCAAAACCTATTCAACTCAATGGGATCTGGTCACCGCCCTCAACCAAATTTGGAACACTATGCTTGCATGGTAGATTTATTTGGTCGTGCTGGTCTTCTAGATGAAGCTTGGCGTATGATCCAGAGTATGCCATTGGAACCTGATGTGGCTGTTTGGGGAGCTTTGCTAGGTGCATGTAGAACACACTCTAATCTCTCATTGGCTGAAATTGCAGCAGATCAGTTAATTAAATTGGAACCGAACAACCCTGCTCACTATGTTGTTCTCTCGAACATATATTTGCACTCTAGAAGGTGGGCAGATGCTGGGCAAATAAGAAAAGCAATGAGTACGACAGGGTTAATCAAGAAGCCAGGATGCAGTTGGGTAGAAATTAAGAACACTCTTCATGCATTTAGAGCTGGCGATCAGTCTCACCCACAATTCAAAAGTATGCATGCTTTATGGTATGAGCTGCATGAGAAAATGAGGAAAATGGGTTATGTTCCCGACACGAATTTGGTGCTCCATAACGTTGAGGAAGAGGAGAAAGAATCTTTCTTACATGGTCATAGTGAGAGAATGGCTATAACATTTGCTATTTTAAATACAGAACCAGGGAGAGAAATTCAAATAGTAAAGAACCTTCGTGTTTGTGGAGATTGTCACATTATCACCAAGCTCGTGTCAAAGATCACTAACCGTCGGATAGTTGTCAGAGATTCTAGTCGTTTTCATCATTTTGAAAATGGTTTATGCTCCTGCAAGGACTACTGGTGAATATGATACAAATCAGTTCAATTTGATTGAAAGCTTATTCTGGCAGTCCATTTGAAGTTAGCTTATAGTTGCTCTGTAACTTCTTAGAACAGCTTTGATGTTGAGGAATCTAGCAGAACTACTTGAGTGCACTGCCTGACGAGATACTAACAAAGATTTGTCGAAAATTCTATGATGGAGCGCTCTTACAGAAAATATTGCTGTCTCTTTTACTCCGCCCTCCCACTTTCGCATATGTGAGTGACACAATTCTGCTCAGTTTTTGGGATGCCATTTTTCATTTTGTATGACTATTTTTTTTTTCTTTCTAATGTCTAACATGTAGGAAATTATTTAAAATTAAGCTATTGATCATTTTTTTTCTTATGCATATCCTGCTTGATTGCTTTCTCTGCTTTAGCCGGGGAAAGGGTAATTGAGTTTTTAGTTTCATTGGCAAGAATGAGAAAAAACATCCTTTAAATTGAGCTGTTTGGCCTTGAATGAACCAATCTGATTTAATTCTCATTACATATTCAACTTTGTTTTTTTGTAAAATGATAATGCATTTTCTTCTTTTACAAATTGTGCATTTGATGGCTAAAATAGTAACCAAGGGTTTAGCAACCTGGACAAAGAATAATGCTATATACGTACATGCAACTCGTATATACATTATACACACACACGCAACATAGATAAGTTTGTGCTTGTGTGTGCTTGCACTATGTGTGTGTACACGTATATATATGAACATATGTAAACCTCTCTCTCTCTCTCTCTCTCTCTCTTATATTGAAGAGTTGGGATGACCACCGGCCGGGAGTAGGTGGGTGAATATGGAGGCACTGCAAAGGAGTAAAAAAAGCATTGCGGTTGCTTGTACAGAAATAGATTCGAGCTCTAACATGTCTTTTGCCACAAGGTATTCCACTTAAATACATACCAGTTCTACTTTTATTGCAAAAATATTTCTCAAAAGCTCGTCGAAAAACAGTTTACATCCGTATAAAAACACTGCTAAAACTTACATATTCAATATACTATAGATCTCTGCTTTTTGCTCATAAAGGTTTCATCTGCCATCCTTCTTCAAAGAGCTCTAGAATCGATTCTCTCGAGTTTTTCACAACCGTCTTAGTCTCCTTGAACTGATGCCGCTCTAATAATACTTCATCACCAGAGGGCATTATTTCCCTCTTGCCTTCTTCCATAGCCTGTTCTTCGTTCATCCCCATTTTTTCATGTGCTTCAGTAACTTCCTTGCAAGTGTTCTCCACTTTTTTTACTTCAATCTTTTGTGTATTTTCCTCTTTAACATTTACAGGAGGAGGTGTAGCATCATCATTGATTTTTTCATTTGCAGGTTGTACATTGGGCTCATCACATTTGATGTCAACCATATCCATCTCCATCTTTTTTCTACCGTTCCGATCTGTTATCATATTTATAAGAAACTTGAGCAAAACGATCAAATTATCAGATAACCTATTGAAGAGCGGCATTTGGTGCAGTAGATCAGGAATACGGTCCACGTTGTCATCGAAGAACTTTGGAATTCCTTCAATGATGTAGGCAAGCTTGTCGATCTCATCGAACATACGTTTCGATGCAGGGAAGATTACCAAGAATAAGTTTTTAAAGAATGATATCATGTTATCAATGAGTGTGAGAATTGACAACCACCAGTTGAATATTTGATGAAGTATGGGGCTTGCAAATGATGCAAGACTTCGCGATAAGGATCCCACTGGACCGCCAAATGCTTCTATTCTGTGGTAGGCTTTTTGTGACGTTGTTATGAAGGACGCTCCGCAAATGTATAGCAAGCGCGGCCTATCATTTTTCACGGATGTCGTTTGATGGTTCTGTCGAGACTGCATCGTCCGTCAGAAGTATGTTAGAAAAAATTTCAGTGTATGAGACTATTGAGTGTATAAGTCAACTTTTCTGAAATACTTAGGCTTGAATTTATCTTGAGAAACAAAAAACATTTAGGAAAGACAAATAGCAGGAATAAAAGGCACTTAAAAAAGCTAGAGCTCGCAAAACCTGTGTCGAAAGTTTACCAGAATTTACACATGAAATTTGAACGCTGCTGCTTTAAGTGAACAAGATTTGTGTTAACATTTTGGGAGCTCTAGCATTGTTCAAAAGTATAATGCCCCTAGAAATACCTTATAATCTCAAAAAAAAACTCCTTAAATTATAAAGTGTACTAACTAATATCACATCTGCTTTTTGTAGCAGCATCCATTATTCTTCAATAGATGTAACCAATACAGTCAAACATAAAATTTTCTGGTGAAGTAACCAGCTTGGTGGTTATTAGGTTTTGCTCTAAAGTTGTTGCTTAATTTGATGAGCTCATTGAATTAGTGCAGTGTTTATTTATTGTACGTGGAAAAGTTTGTGGTTAATGATGAATAAAAAAAAGTGTTTATGATAACAGAAATGTTCTGTAACCATAACCCCACCCCACCCAAAAAAAAAAAGAATTTATTTTTTTTAAAAAGAAGAGAACCTATGCCAAAGAAACTAATTTTGTGTTAAGTATCAGTGCTCTTATATATAATCATAATCAATGCATATATAAGATCAAGTAGTCTTGTAAAATTTGAAATTTCTTAAAGAATGCAAGTTAAACCAAGTCATCCACATGGCATACCCTCATGTTAGTGCATTCAAATCTGAGCTTCTATTATCTTTTCTTTGGAGACAGGCAAGGGAAACTTTGGCATGAGCAGGACCACTTGTGGCACCTCCCAGCCTATTAAATCCCCCGGTAGCACCCGCCGTAGAATTTACTTCCCCATAACCTTGTAGGCCACAGGGTTCGACTGTGGGACCATCTCCAGTGGACTTGAGTTACCACTTAAAATTTTTATCATTTCCATTTATTATTACATGTAAATGAAGAAACTTGTGTGTATATGATACCTCCATAGTTTGCATCAACGATTTAAGTGAATATCATTGTTGCTTTTTGCAAGGGTGCATGGTATATCTCCCCTTTTTGCCATGAAACAATACCAAAGGATATCATCAGTCATTATCTTTAGCTCCAAATTTACATGGATAACAAGTTCATATCATTTGAAGGACCATGAGAAGTGTAAAACCAAATAGGGTGTAATTGCCAACACCAAAACTCAACAGTTCAAGACACACAAAAAAGTATTTAAAAAAAAAAAACACCCAAAAACTCGTAATTGGAAAATAACTTACCACGTATTCTTTATCCCTCCCAAGTTCCATCTTGATTCAAACAAGTTTCATTCAAAGCTTTCTTCCCTTCTAACAACATTAAGACCAACTTCAATCAGACCCATATAATTCAAACAGAATAGAAAAAAAAAGAAAGAAAGAAACAGGGCAAAAAATAGAAATTAGCTCACCGGAGTTACGAAGAACAACAAGATAAAAGATAATCACAGGAGAGAAGAATGAGAAGAGCTTGTCAACAATGGCGCAGAGAAAACGGAAGAGGAGAGGAAGAGAGAGAGTCGGTGGTGGTTTGGCTTGATCTGAGGGAGCGGTTTGGAGATGCTCGAAATGGTGTAGACACATGTCCAGAGCCTGCATCTCCTGCTTTGCATGCCGTTTCTTTTCCATTTACAAGCGCCGTATCAGTTGCATCCTCCTCCGAATTACTCCTATTTTATACGTTTGTTTTTCTTTACCTCCATTAGTATTACGGTAAGGGATAACTGCTTATCAGCTCCTCCAAAATTTACGTATTATATTTTAACCTTCGAAAACACGTGGCGCGTGAGCGTATCCACGTTTTCACGTTTTCGAAAATTAAAATGCACGACTGTTATTTTTAAGGAAATTATATGCAATTATCATTTAAGTTAACTGCATCAGAAAGAGGTACCATCGTTGATGTGAAAAAAAAACTCGAAGTGATCGTGTAAATTGACAAAGTTCATGGTATACAATAAATAATTTGGTATTTGTGATAATAAATAGTATGGCTTCTAAACCTTTATTTATATTATATATATAAACATAAAACTCTTTATTCGGTATAGTAAGATATATAAAGCAAACTTAAAAGCCAAGTACGGTAAGTGTGACCAAATGGAAGGCGCATCAGGAAGTGTCACCACCCAGATTCCAATCTGTATGAGATGAAATCAATCGCAAGATTTTCTGAAAAATTTTCTATATCATGTGACAGGAGCACCCGTTTATAGAAGGTCTGTATTTGATCCCAAACCGTTGGTCAGAACTTGGTGTGAGAATGTTTTGCGAGTTTTAAGTCTCGATGCACTCGCATTACGGGTTCCCACGATAATCTCAAAGAAAAAGCACACTTAAAAGAATTTTATTCATCATTTTTTAATTTAAAATTAGTCCCATAATTCTCTCTCTCTCTCTCTCATAATATCCAAGTAAATAGCTGGTTACATGGTATCATTTGCTGAGAAACAATTTTATTCTAATAATCGTCGGTTTGAGCAGAGTCATGTTATGGGATTCTAAAATTGAACCTGTTAAAAAAGAAAATAGGGTTGTATAGTTGCAGACTTTGAAGTAAAATTTTAAGTTATATACTGAGAGAGGACTAACTCTGCCTAACACACAAATCTGAGTCTTGCCAAGTTGCAATGGAGGGGGTTGTGATCAGGATCAGCCAATCTCGTCGGATCTCAGCAATTTTGGTTGATTTTGGTGGACTTAACCTTGCTGAGACTTTGAGATAGCATCTAGCTCGGTTGTTTGGCAGTGGCGGAATGCTGCAGTTGATGGACGAAACTCAGAAATTTTCTCCACCGAGCTTTGAATTCCAACCCCACCAATGTACGCATAAGACGTTGGTAATGCGTATGTGCGACAGATGACTTTCATTCGGATATTCGATCCGAGGCTGTTTCGAATTATGATATCATTGTCACGACTTAATGTAATCATTCACTGATCCTGTTATGCTTATCTATACAGGGTTTCGTTTTGAATTGGCATCTTAATAGTTTACAATCTTATGGTTTATTTCACATTTTTGCTAAATAGTTTACATATTTTTACTATATATATATATATATATATATATATATGTTGCTGTTGCTGTTTTTCTCCCTTAGTTTTTGTTTCTTTGGGATAAACTTCTCTGTGCAAGCACTGTGCAACGGTTTTATGCTCCAACTCTATGAGCTGGTTCAATATTTTTGCTTGTGGAGGAAATTATTATCTTTCAAGTCCAAGTTAAATTCTTGTACTGTTTTGTCCCACGTCATCAGTACAACCGTAACTATTTTCATTGTAACTATTTTTGTATATGTTGCACAAACTTAATTTAAAATATATTAAATAAAATCAAGTATGTTTGAACTATTATAGTCGTAAATAAAACATATTAGTTATAGTTATTATAATGTTATTAATATAAATATTAATAATTAGAAGTTTAAATGTTTGTTTTTTTTCCAAATTTAAGTTATAGGAGAAGTAACAGATGGAATGTCTAAAACCAAATGAATTTAGCACATGGCAAATAAAAAATTGAAAGAGGGTGAAAACATAGCAACAGCTGTTTTGATTACTCAATTATATATATATATATATATATATATATATATATATATATTAATGGTTTTCCAGAAGTGTCATCGACCTAGCATCAATGAAGAGAAGAAAACATTTAGGTGAGACGTGATTAAATATTACTACTCTATGAGTGCTATATGAAGATTTAGATATTATGATGGTATAAAATAAACCGATCACAGATATAATTTTGTCTCTTAAATATCAAAAAATAATAATAATAAATGTTGCTACCCTGATTGTAAGGGAAGCAAGCAGGCATGGTTTGCATGATGGAGGAGGAGACCTGGAGGAGAGATCCCCAGTGACCATGATGATTGAATTCATTACTCTATTATTATTATATAAATAAACTTAAATGAAACAGCTCACATCTTCCCCCATTTATATACATCACAAATTTTATCCTTCTTTTTGACCCAAAAAAAAAAAAAAAAAAAAAAAAAATTGTCCTTACAATCATTGAGACCTCGTTCCGTCCCTCGTGTGGTGGTGCGTCCACACCTTTGCTCGTACAAGTAAAATATCATCATATTTTCTCTCTAAATTTATCAAAAAATTGATCAATTTATATAATTAAAAAAATATTTTTAAAAAAAAAATTAATATAAAAATTATATATTTCAATAGTATGTATAATTTTTATATTAATTATATTATATATATATATATATATATATATATATATATATATATATATGACTGTAAAGTTTATCGGATTTTGAAATTATTTTTGAAAATCGTTTCAAAACTGCTAAGAATAAACATATGCTATATAGGAAGAACGAAAGATATTGTATTAGAAAAATAAGTAGGAACGTCTTTCGACGTTAATCTAACCAAGTGCCCAAGTGATACCATTTCACCTCTCCCTAGTGTTTTAAATTTATAGCAAGACAATTAACGTGTCTACCTTCACTTATTATAAACGAAAATGCTATACCCTTTCATATTTTTTTATAGGTAAATTTATCTCTTAAATAAGTGTAGATTATTATTATAGAATAACTTGATGAATAGTAGAATGACTTGATAAGTAGTAGGATGACTAATTCTCCTGTAAATAGTAGATTGAAATATTATTTCATTGGTATTTGTCGTAATGGATTTTTGATCTACTAACGTCATTTTAAATTTATTCTTTTTATTGTACTTAGGAAAAGATTCCTTGGTTAGCGCTGAGTAATATCGAATTTATCTAAAAAATCGACCCATAAAGCCAAAATGTCGAGTTCGAATAGAGGTACTTGAGCAGATGCTTTTAAAACTTAAGATGTCTTTTATTTTCAAAAAAAAAAAAAACTTAAGATGTCAGAAAAATCCATTTGATGCTCAGATATTCTCGCAAGAAAAATATATTAAAATATTAGTAGTATGAAAAGATAAAATAAAATGGCTTTTCAGAGCGTTTGTGTCTGACTCTGCACAAACAGACAGCATGTTGATTCCCTTCAATCGAATTAGCTTCTGCCACTGGAGCCCAATCACACTGCTATTTGAAATAAAAGTATTAAATTGAATCGAGAATCCTGCTAAAAATATAATTATTTAATATTTTGAGTTTTTCTAAAATAAATATTTTAAATAAAATATTAATATAATCTATATTGTTTATCTATTTTTAAATATATTCTATAATTAATATTTTGGATATGAAATTAAACAGATGTAATAGTAATTTAAGGATTAATTACGTATCAGCCTCATATTTTAGGAACTGTACAAATCAGTATTTGAAAAATAGAAAAACATCTAATATGGCGGCGGCGCGTGCGCTACCATGCAAGATGCTTATCTATTTTTATGGACTGATTTGCACGTTTTTAGATAATAAGGCTGATACACTTCTTCTTCTTAATTAATAAAATTTGTTTTTTAAGATTTATTTTTTTTTAAAAAAAAAAAGTATTCCGAAAGTGATATTTAGGGTCGTACGTACAGCAAACACAAATTAAAAAAAAAAAAAATCAAAATTCAGTAAAAAGTTCTTCAAAGTTTTAAATTAACTCATTAAATCATACATCATCTGGTGAATATTCTCCAAAACAGAAAGCACAGTACTTAAATGTAAAATGTGATAATTCCATTTGCTGAACATCTAGTTTTGTTCAACAGAGCCAGGATTTCTTACAGAGTTGATGTCTGGGGAGTGTTTGAATCCTTCTCTGCATAACCAAAAAAAAAAAAAAAAAAATCCAGCTGGTGGAGGTATCTTATCACTCCTTGCGGCACTCCTCTTTCTATGAGATAAAGATTCTCCCTCTCAAGATGGGTGGTGGAGGAGATGGACGGTCACTCCTTGCTTCACTACTGTAGATGCTTTCTATCCAGATCGCTGATTCCGTCTCAGAATGTCTCAAGTTGGGTACAAACTTGGATCGGATATGGTTAAGAGTTGAGACACATATCTCCATATAGAATATAGGTACACTGATACAACCACCATATCATATCAATTTTTGTGATTATTAATCAAAATCGCTCTATTTCATGCGACTATTGTATATAAGAAATGCTTGCTGAAAGACTAGTGCTTTAACTGGTGTTAATATGTTGAACATGTTACTAGTCTTTTTTTTTGGGTACATTAATTTGTGCTATGCATAAACTATAAGACACTTAGTGAGCAATTTCTACCTAATATATACTAATAATCAGTGAACAATTTCTACCTAATATATACTAATAATCAACAAAAATCATAACACAAGGATCAAAAGATGTCTTTATATTTTCGTTGGAGTAAAGCTTAGGACAAATAAAGAGGTCCCCATCCAACTCTTTTTCAAATAACAGACGAACTCAAATAACTGACCACTCCACCGAACACTACATATTATTGACACTACTAGCTATTTTATTACCACTCCATGTAGGGAAGAGATCGCTCCCGGGTTCGAGAATCGAGCCCTATATTCGTGATCTGTGTGAATTTTTTTGGATTTTCGACTGTAGAAACCGAAATGCAGCTATATCTTAGAGATCGCCTGCCTTATTAGTAATTTCTGAAAATAAACAAAATGAAACAAAAAAAAGTAGCACCAAAGTAAATACAACGACCATATTCTCTTTACGCGACTCAGAGACCGGCATAAGAACCACATCATAAGTTCCTTGTTTTTCTCAAATAAGATTTGTTGCAAAAATAACAACGATAGAGCAAGCAAGCCAAAGAAAAGACTACCATACAATTTTTTTTCTTTCCTTTTGACCTGTCCTGGCGAAATATTTTTGGGGCAATATTGGCGGAATTCCTCATACTTTTGCCCTCTCTACAATTGATATTTTAAGCCAATCTCAAAATTTGACAGCCACTTTAGCCCTGAAAAATGACGGCAACAAAGTAAACAATTTTAAATAATTGTACAATTGTTCTAATCAAAAGTTATGAGCGCAAATTTTATTACAGTGTTCTCGATAGTGTTTCACAGTTAGGGACTAAATTAAGATGAAAATTTTAATAGACTAAGTCTACTAAAGGTTTAAGGTGCTGCATTATGCTGTATTTCAGTAAATTCAAACTCGATACATACAGAGTGTACCAATAGTGTCGTGCCGACCGTACCGATATATATTTAGTTATTATTTTTAAAAAAAATTAAATATTTAAATATAAAAAAAATTTTGACAAGTGTCGTACCGAAAACTGCTAGAGTAGGCATATGCTGTCCGGCACAGACTGTACAG
The DNA here is from genome assembly GCA_002076135.1 of Xerophyta viscosa. NCBI lineage: Eukaryota > Viridiplantae > Streptophyta > Magnoliopsida > Pandanales > Velloziaceae > Xerophyta > Xerophyta viscosa. The sequence continues at coordinate 708,155 of MJHO01000013.1, read as the reverse complement.
ATCCGGCACCTAAATTCATGAGTCTAGTATGTTTGGGAAATTTTTGGAGGCAATAATCTATTTTGGTTATACTATTATATTTAAGTAATATTCAACAGTCCCTACAAACTATCCCTGTCTGAATAAGATATGAACTCAAAACAGACCACTCCCACCTAACACTACGTGCTACTGTTGTTGCTACTTATTACAATCCTCCATCTTTGCTTTGACGCTACTCCCTTCCCGTCCAAGTCTTCCACTTTCTTTGTACCCTCACCATCTCGTTCACTAACCTGTTCCTGCAAATCATAGTACTAAATGTATTTTGCAAAATCATCCGTAATCATTTGGCATGATCGGACCCTCTTATGCAACTCTATCTACGAATGCCCCTTCGAACTAAGAAAGCAACTTTACCCGTATTCCTCAATTTTCGGAGCTAAAATCCTCGGATATTTCTATCAATGCAAAATTTTATGGTAGCAATAGTTTTTAGAAGCAACTCTCTATAGTTATGCGCTTATTTCCAATATGAAAGAGCTGTACATATATTCGTCGTTTTAATCGGACAATTACTATCCGAGGTACTTGAAGAATAGCCTTTGAACTTGAATTAAGTTGTCCTCATAAAGGGAAATTTTTAATGTTTTAATGTTTCCTAAAAGTTATTATCAATGCTAATATGCAAAATACCCATGGTAGTTCTCATTTAGTCAATATAAATCAATCGTTAAACAGTGCTGCGGGAACACATTAACGCATCTCAATTCCCTCTTAAATACGCCCGCAAACACCAATGTGCAACACAACAACAATAAGATGAAGCTCTTCTTTGTGGCGTTAATTCTACTAGTGTTCTCGTTAACGTCGAGATGCTCGTCGGCGATGTCACCGGAAGGCTTGTCGTTGTTGGCATTCAAGTCGGCGATCTCCGGCGACCCCTCGTCGACGCTAGCAAGCTGGAACGAGGACGACGTTGACCCGTGTCGGTGGCCGGGCATCACCTGCGCAAACATCTCCGGCGACTCAACCTCACCTCGAGTCGTCGGCGTCGCCATCTCTGGCAAGAACCTCGCCGGCTACATCCCCTCGGAGCTTGGCTCGTTAAAATATCTCCGGCGCCTCAACCTCCACGGCAACAAACTCTCTGGCGACATCCCTTCTCAGCTCTTCAACGCATCTTCTCTCCATTCTATCTTTCTCTACGACAACAATCTCTCTGGAATTATTCCTCCATCTATCTGCAATTTACCGCATCTGCAGAACGTCGATCTCTCCGGAAACTCGCTAACCGGGAAAATTCCGGCGGAGCTTCACCGCTGCCGGCAGCTCCAGCGTATTTTGCTCGCACGTAACAATCTTTCCGGCGGTATTCCGGCTGGGGTCTGGACGGATTTGCAAGGTCTTCTACAGCTCGATCTCTCGTCCAATTCGTTCACCGGAGAGATACCCGCGGAGCTCGGGAGCCTCAGCTCGCTCGGTGGCACGCTCAACCTATCGCACAACCATCTGTCCGGCCAAATTCCTAGTTCGTTAGGGACGTTACCGGCGGCGGTAAGCCTAGATCTCCGGTTCAATAATCTCTCCGGCGAAATACCACAATCTGGTTCACTAGCCAACCAAGGGTTAACTGCATTTCTGAACAACCCAGGTCTATGTGGGTTTCCTTTACAAAACCCCTGCGCGCCGCCGGCACCAGCAGCGCCGGGCGACCGGAAATTCCCGCCGCCGGAGTACGAGAGCTCACCGAAGAAGAAGGGATTGAAGCCTAACATGATAGTGTTGATAACCGTAGTCGACGCGGCGGCGGTGGCGGTTATAGGGTTACTTTTAGTGTACGCTTACTGGAAGTTAAAGGATAGTGGCGGGAAAGGGTGCAGTTGCACGGGGACGAAGAAGCTCGGAGGAAGCAAACACGACCACCTGACATGCGCGTGCTTCCGCGGTGGCGGTAGCGGCGGCGGGGCGTCGGAGGACGGCGACGAAGAGGACGAGGAGAGAGAAGAAGATATTACGAAAGGCAGTAGTACCAGTAACTACAACGAAGATAAGTTGGTGGCGTTGGATAAAGGGTTTAGTTTCGAGTTAGACGAGCTGTTGAGAGCCTCAGCGTACGTGCTGGGGAAGAGTGGGAGAGGGATAGTTTATAAGGTGGTGTTAGGGAGTGGAGTTCCGGTAGCGGTGCGGCGGCTTGGCGGCGGCGGTGGTGGAGGAGAGCAGAAGTACAAGGAGTTTGCGGTGGAGGCGCAAGCGATTGGGCGGGTGAGGCACCAGAATGTAGTGAGATTGCGGGCATACTACTGGGCGCAGGATGAGAAGCTTCTCATCACCGACTTCATCTCCGGTTGCAACCTCGCCACCGCCCTTCGAGGTCAGTATTATCCGACCATACTTAGCTGCTACCCGGTTTGCAGCCGGACTGATAGCTATACATAATTTGTGATGACATTGAACTAAAAAAAAACAGATTTAGCTATAATTTTGAAGTCCGTATCTTTTGAAAGAAATATTAAATAATTTGTCTAATACACTGACAAATTTCAGTTCAAACTATTTTTATATTTCCACATACTAGATATATCATTTAAAAAATATTAATATACTTTTTCAAAATTTCAAATAACATAACTAAATCTATAATTTTCTAGTTCATTGCCTTCCAGATTATGTCCAAAAAAGACCATCAGAATAACATTCCAGTATCATTACTATCTAACTTGTAGAGTATAAATAAGCTGTTGTTTATCTTTAAGGATACTTGTTCTTCATGGCTGTGGTTCTGCTAAGCTGCATAGGAATGCATATATGATTGGAGTAGCAATAATTCCCTCCGCTCCTTGCTACACATCATCAGGGTTTTATTAGGATCCCGTAAAGAATGTCATTTCTGAAGTCAAAATTTAAGTTGCTCCAACTTCTGAATCTATTTGGACCACTTATCTTGATCAAATCCAATACAAATGCATGGTTCAGATTGACCTGGAGCATGCTGCTAGGAGAATGGCCTAAAATTACTAAAAAATAGGGTCTTTCTAGCAATGTGCAGGCTCGCTTGCGTAACTTTCAGAATTATATATATATATATAATGTATAGTGTGAATACACAAAGGATAGGATTATGGGGCGGCAGATCCCAGGCTTTTGAGAAAGTGGTTGAAAGAAATGAAGCTGTCTGCTTGGTGGTGACAAACATACACATTGATCCCAGCTAGAAAGATGGTCCATGATGTGGGGTCCTAATTTAAGAAGTAGGCTTGCTAAGTTTTGGGTAAAACATTGGAAAATAGTAAAATCGTAAATAGTAATTTTTGTTTATGATGAAATTTTTTGCTTGTAATAAAGAAGATAATTCGACCATATACAGTCAAAATCCGAAGATAGGAAACAATACTCTTAAGTAATGGAATTTATGCAAAGGATAATAATCAAAGTCCATTGGATTCTCTACATAAGATAGACTACAATTTATAACTCCAAGTCATAACATTGCATTGCTAGCATTATTCTAGTAAGATAATGAGACATAGTAAGAGATTATAACAGCTCATACTGCATATATACTTGTCATTTAATTTAATATAATTAATTATTTATTTATTTCAACAACTACCTGACACTTTGGCTTCCAGCATCTGATCTACGATCGAATTGTCCTATATGAAAAGTTGCTGTTGTCCTCCCTTGCTTGCATGAAAGTATCCATCTCTTCGCATGACTTGGACGCACTTTTTTCAGCTATGTTAGTTAATGTAGTGGTTGGACATAACATTAATATTTTACGTTTGGCTCGAAGTACACATCAAATCGGAATTTTACTTCCTAATCCTGTCCCCCTGATCCTGTTCCGGTCCAATACGGACTAATAGATCATAATTAGAAAATATGTCTCAAGTAATATTAGGGGTTAATGCACTGGAAAGATTTTGTCCCGTTATGAAAAAAAAAAAGACTTAGACATTTTATTATTTATTATTATTAATTAATAAATTAAAATAGACCCCCTCCCATGTGCAAAACCACTGTTTGTCTCTTCTCTTGCTCGATATGTACTCTGACTCCATGTTTCTGTGGCCCTTCAGAGTTATTACCCTGTTAGATCTTAAAATTTAACTGGTTGACTCTACTTTTTTGTTTTTTTGTTTTAAAGATGTACTAGCTACATTATAGGGATCCAACTCCTTATGGTATGAATAAAACCCTTGGATGTTCTGGGTCATGCCTATACTAAGCCTTGAATTTATGCTAATTTTTAAATTTGACAAAGCTTTGACCTTTCTGAACGGCTCAGAATAGAGTTTTCATAGAGTTTCCGCTCGCATAGGCTCTCTGGTGAAGCCGGACATCTTTTAGCAAGGGATGGTCGAATCTCCACTTTGGGGTTCAAACTGAAGAGGCATTGGTCCATCAGGGACACTCAACATCGGCCGACTAATCTTGTTACAATTATATCGGAAATTTTTAACAACAATAGAAAATTACAAATTGTTTAGAAGCTTAGTTGATCTTGATTTGTATATCCTGTAGAGACCGACATTGTTAATGTTGGTCATAAAAGCAAAATAGTCCATATGAGTTCATCACTTTTTTTTTTAATAAATGGAATAACTAAAAGGATCATATTTTTTATTTGTTGATCAGGTAGATCAGGCCAGCCAAGTCTATCATGGTCGATCAGGCTAAAAATTGCCAAGGGCTCTGCTCGCGGGCTAGCCCATATCCACGAATGCAGTCCAAGAAAGTACGTGCACGGCGACATCAAGCCTTCTAATATCCTCCTCGATGGCGATTACAACCCCTACATCTCCGACTTCGGTCTCCACCGCCTTATCAACATCGCCGGCGCCGACGTCTCCAACTCCAGCGGCGGCGGCTACCTCGGTGGCGCCATCCCCTATGCCGCCGCCGCGTTGCACACCGACCGCTCGCATAGCTACAGAGCTCCTGAGGCACGCGCTCTATCTACTACAGCTAAGCCAACTCAGAAGTGGGACGTATACTCCTTCGGCGTAGTGTTGCTAGAGCTGCTGACAGGAAAATCGCCGGAATTTACATCGCCGGGGTCGTCTTCCACTTCGGCTGCGGCGACGGCGGCGTCGCCGATGAGCGGTGGAGTGGCGGAGCTGGTGAGGTGGGTGAGGAAGGGATTTGAAGATGTGAGGCCGCTGGCGGAGTTGGTAGATGCAACGTTGCTGAGACAAGTGCAAGCCAAGAATGAAATTCTCGCCGTGTTTCATATCGCACTGGCGTGTACCGACACCGATCCCGAGGCAAGGCCCAGAATGAAGGCCGTCGTTGAGAATCTCGACAGAGTTGGCGATGCGTAAACAAAAATACATGGTTTTAGTTAATTAGTTATTACCGATCTTGGTCTTAGAGATTTTGACATCAAAGTTCCTCTCCTCCCAATTCTTCCTTCTTCTTTCATGATGATATATTAATGATTGAATACTTCGATGATCGAGATTTTGCAGATTCTTGTAATTGTTCATAAATGTAGTATTTTTTGTTTATACTTATAAAAAAGCATATTAAGATTTTTCTTCTTTTGCCTCTCTTCTGATGATATACGCCAAAAATACTTTAGAATCCAAATCAAAGATTAAAGAGAAAAGTGGACATCGGAGGTCAAACATCAAACACTTTTTAATCATATTGCAATAATGCTAGAACTCCAAGAACAAACCCCCATATTGGAATAAGACATTGTCACTCTCTGACATCACCTGCGGTCGGTGTTGGAACTATAAGCTTATTGGAGGTTTATAGAATTAAATAGGTATGAGTTTATTTTATTTAGATTTTTTATTAGTCAACTTTGTTTTTTTTTTCTTAGTCAAATTATGTAATTTTATACATATGAGACTAGGTGTTTATGTTGTATTACCGTTTATCGAACAATGAAATATTATTTTCTACTAGTACATAATTTTTGCACTTAGTATCACCACAACTCTATAAAAAAAGGAAGATCAAGCGAGTTCATCACGACCAAATTAGCCTTTAAAACGACCAAAGGCTCTACTTCGGCAACAAGCTCCTCTTGACATTACAAAACGTAGATTGTAGTAGATCACTAACATTTCCCACGTCAGATGGCTCTTACAACCAACTGAAACGATCAGTGGTTACAGGTTTCACAACTTGAAAACAAATTACATACGACGTGATATTCTGTTTTAGTCTGCTAATACAAACGGGTAATTAAAACGCAAATGACTAATTCAACAAAAGCACGAATAATTAGTGTTATGTACTGTAACCGGGCTATGTACATTTGAGATCACAAAAAAAAAGTACAAACACATTCTTGTATGTGTTCAGTCCGTCTAGCTGGCTTTGGTGCTTTGGACACAGTCTTATTTGGCACATGACCAACAAGCGGATCATGATTGTGGTTTGGCCTCCAAAATGACGCTATCCTGGTACGAACTCCTCAAACTTATTGGGATAAGAAGCATCATCTTCTTTTTAAATAAAATCTCACTTAAGCAGACGCCAGTAAATCTAATATGGGCCAATTTATTTTTCAGGAATCATAACCAGAATGAAGAAAATATCAGAGGGAGTTCCTCTGTGGCTCCAACATTGGTCTCAACTTTAAATACACGGTAACAATCTTCCAACCCTCAGTCATCTATTCCTTGCTTCACATATGCAGTTTGATTGCTCTTCGGTGAGCTTCTGAGAGGAGACAAAAAATCTAGGTTGCGGGGTCTATCTCATGGATGATATTTATATGATCATATCACGCACCCGTTGAGGCACAATCATGGATACTAAAGCATCATAGCATGTCGGTGGTTCATAACTGAATCTAGACTAGAATTTCAAACTAACACCAACTACCTCATGAAACCTAAGTAAACAGTCAGTATTCACTTCCTTTGCTCATATCGGTATGTATCTACATGCTAAAAATAAAGCATTATGTTGGAACATACCAGAACCTGGCTTTGCAGTAGTTTGATATGTTGAACAGCCAAATCCAACATGTCCGCCGTATTTGTTTGCTGTAAGGTGGAGACAAAAAGGATTTAGTTGTTAACTGAAAAGTGAGCAGCTGAGCTGATAAAAGTAGTCTTTAAGTTAGTTCTAGCGCACTATTATTACCTCGTTCATGTTAGGGACGAGCTCCTGCAGCTTTCTGAGCTTTTCACTGATTCTTGTTCTTCTCTCCTTAAATACAGAAAGAACACTTTCTAATAACCAAATTGAAAATGCTTAAAACAAATATAAAACATCAGGACAACTATTTTGTTGTTTTTATACATACATGTATAATCTATGTGTATTGATGTAGACAAATTCCTAAAGAGAAAATATCCTGATGACGGCTCACCCTTTCTGCGATGCTCCTTGGATGAGTAGCACAACCACGCTTGGCTCGAATCTTGAAGGGTACAGCACCTTGGTGCATCTGGAAGAAAGTCTTCACTTCATGTGGTGTCTTTGGCAGGCTAAACTGCAAACAAACAGAAACAGAAGCAGTCACATGTTAAGGGATCACATATCATATGCTAAAAATATAAAGATGAATAATTCTTTATAAGGTGGGAAATATGAATGACCAAAATATCCACTTGGATTCTTTTGGCAAAATAGGGAAGGCAGGCAGAAACCCATCAGACTTCATCAGGCAGTTCAGGACTTTTAGCTTAGAAAGAAATGGACATTATTTGTGCATTTTAAACCTCAACCAAAGAAAGAGCCTCTAAATATTCCTACAGAAATTGAGAAAAACATCGGCAGCTTATTAGCCTTTCATGCAAGGAAATTGTGGTAATTAGTTGCTGCAGAGTTTGACTAGCATCAACAGGAATCGCTCTAGAGCTGTAGTCAAGGCAACATAAGCATTGCCCTTAAATCAGGTTTACACGACTTATGTAACCATTTTGTCTATAAATAGCTTAGCTGCTTAAGTATTAATTAATAAAAATAAGCACCTGACTATTGATGTTGGAAAAATTACTAATGATGTCCCCATTATTTGCTTCAGTCCGGTTGCTTGGAGCAGGAAACAGTATCGAATTTGAATCATCCCATGACCCAGGGAAGTCATTTGACATATATGACTGTATAACTGCATCATCTGAAGCAGTACAATTACCAATATTATCTCCGAGATCCGGAATGCTAATTTCAGATATCTGGGACAGGGAGTCTTGTCTCGAGAAGCTCAACTGGGACTTGAGTGTTCTGCCTGCTGTAACATGGAAGCTATCTGCAGCTTGTCGGTAGCCAATTCCCTTGGTATGATTATAACCTATCAACAAGAAGAAAACAAGATCACTAAAGCTTTTCATTCACTAGTACTAGTAGGCAGTTACATTAAAACACCTCAATGAGACTCAAACGAACATCAGAAGCACGACCATCATGAGAGCTAACCTTGAAAAAAAAGAAAATTAAGCAGGAAATGGTACTCAATGTTAAAAGAAATAAAGCGTTATCACTCAATTTTGTAGAATCCAGAAATATTATTGCAAACGTAAGAATCAGATGTATAAAAAACAAATACCAATCAGGATAAATGGTTCTCATCTTTCCATCAATTAATAATTTTCTCATCCTCCAGGACTATCTATTTCAAAGCTCAATCTTGCTCTTAGTACCAGGAAAAGCGTAACTCAATTTAAATTAAATGAGAGGAAAGCCTGATCATCAAGTTCCTGCTAATCAGGTGTTTGCATGACAAGCCAAGTTAAAAAATAAGCTACTAGGCCAACGCTTATAATTTAATCTTTTATCGAAGGACTAAATATTAGCATAAGGGCTGTTGCTGAGAAGACTTACGTGCATGTGCCAAGAACGACGAGGAGCTGATGACAAGGTAGCCGGACCCTCAGGGGTGGCGCATGGTTTGACGTTTCGGTCGGCACGCTTTGTGCCGAACAAGACGTCTCGGTGCCGCCAAGTGGCGGCACCGGAACGGCCGAAACGGCTGTTTTTCGGCCGTCTCGGCCCGTGCCGACCGTTTCGGGCCGTCTCGGCCGTTTCGGGCCGTCTCGGCCGTTTCGGTCGACACGGTGTGTTTGTGCCGACCGTTTCGGTCGGCACAGTTGGCACACTTTTTTTTTTCTTTTTTTTTTTATCAATATATTATAATGAGTATCATCATATTTATTCATGGGATAGATGGGTGTATATATTTAAATGTACGGGGTAGATTTACATACTTTAGGTTTAATTGATATCAATCGCACCAATACTCAATGTGGTAATAATTTATGATATGTGCTTTGAATTTTAACAAATAAATAAGACTTTATCTTATTATTTAATTTTCATTACCATTTATATAATAAATCTTTTTTTTTTTATAATTGTAAAATTCGGCATGGGTCGGCACTTCTCGAGATTTGAGTTAACCAAAACCCGAAACGGCACGGCACGGTAAACCTTGGGGTGGCGGGGCATATAGGCTGGTGGAATAGATGGATGTGAGCTGGAGAAAAGAGAAAAGAAACTAGGGCTGTGATAGAAGTATGTTTTAGGTATACACCTTCATTTTATAAATAGACGAGGGCAAAATCATCTTACAACGTACTCCCTAACATACTTCTTTAGCAGATGTAAAACAGATTCTTCCGAGAAGCTCAAAATCTGTGTTTCTCCTAGAAGTTATGCAAATAGCTTCTTGGCAGATGAAAGACTTTTCAAAATTTTCATCCAAAAAGCCTAAAAATATTTTCACATAACAGCTTAATATCTAAAATACAGCTGATAGTTGTTTTTTTTTTCACAATACAGCAAAATATCTAAAAGCAGAACCAGACACAATCAAACCATAAGCACACAGACAGAAAAGAAAACACATGGTTTCATATCAGCAAAATGTACTTTTGAAGCGTATATAATCATCTAATACATACGTTGCAACGGAAGCCACACAGCTCGTAGTGCAGTTCTAGGTTATTAATTAAACCATGCAAGTAATTAGATGCACAAAACCATGCGAACCTTGCATCAGTCAGGAACATGGATCCAGATTCTAGTTACTTTACCAGGTGCAAAAATGCAATACGAATTATGTTGTTTTAAGATAAGCCAACAAATCCAAAGCTTAAACAATGAGGGATAATCTTGGATGTGAATTAAGGGTCAAACTTCAGTAAACAGCAATAGATAAGCAACACTGATTCCTTATCCCCGCCTGAATACGGCATCGCAATGAGATAGATAGTGACAAAACGGAAATCAATCAGATTACACGAATTGACACCCTGAATTTTAGAGACTGATGTAACCTAATCTGTGGCCCATCATATGGACCACATACAGACTAGTCTCATTCATTGCACATAGCTGATGCCTATCTGAGATCCAATTATTGTAATTTCAACAGAACATCAGCTTGCAATAAATAGAGCACACTGATCCAACTACTCAGATTTCAAGTTCACTGAAGAATCTAGAAGCAAGGTCATTTTCATCGTTCTGATTAGCCTTACTAAATCCTAAATGCATTCCTTAATCTAAATTTACTATAAAAATCGTTTTCCAATAAGTTTGGTATTTCGTTATCAGCCTATTGGCCATCACTTTCTTACTCTGTGCCTTATTTTCCTCGAGGGGACCCTGCGGAACCCAGCACCCGGATCTGCCATCAGATTTTCTGCAGGAGAAATCTGGTGGCGGACCCTCTACGGCTCTACCCGAATGGCCATAAAACCCGCAGCACACCCGTTCCGGGGCATAAACGGGTCCATGTAAGCATGTACGGAATCCACTGCGGCTAAATGCTCCAAAAGGTATTATAGAAGTGATCGATAATACAGTGACACCTAAGTAAATTATCGTGGTGCGATATCGCCGTTTTGATAAATCAACTAAGACAGATCAGCTGATAAAGAAGAACAGAAAACAGGAACCACATCCACTGACATCTCAACACCAATCAATAATAAATAAATTACCATCGTCGAGCATGAGGTGGGAAAAGAAGCCGGCGGGCGAGCTGCTGTGCCGCAGCAGCGGGTGTTGTTGGGACCCAATGCCGGAATCTTCTCCACGCATACAGCACTCTCCCCCTGCTGCCGCTGCCGCGAGATCCTTGCCGTTGTAGAGCTGGAGATCCTGCGACGCCGCTGCTGTAGTAGATTTGGACTCAGCTGTCAGGCACGACGAGTCCGCCGAGTAGAAGCGGCTCATCATGGGTTCCGATCCAGCCGCCAGCATCGGCGCCGGTGATGAGTACTCTCCGACGACCGACTCGGCGATGGCGGCAAGGTATTTGCCCGGCGCAGAGCCGTACCGTGCTAGCCCTACTGGCGGCTGCAACTGCTGCTGTTGCATGGTTGTTGCTCTAAGAAGAGAGAATCGCGGAGAGAAATTGTTGGCGGAGGCAAGAAAGAAGAGAAAAAAGAATCGTGGTTGTACAGTATGTGGCGCGCACTGATACTGGTTAGGATTCAGCCCCGCATATATGATATATGTGATGATATTAATATTAAATGTGTATGATCAAAAAAAATATTAAATGTGTTAAAATAATTTTTGAGATTTATGTAAAAAATTATATCCATAATTATCTATTTTATTTGACCGTCATAATATGTAAATTTTCCGATAATATTCACCATATTTTATTATCAAACTTCACACTCGATTCACGTATATTAGTAAAGTTTATATATCAGACATAAAATTACGTTAAATATGTTGAAATTAAAATTTTACCTTTTGTTAAATTAAGAATAGTATACTAATTAGAGAAATTAGACAGTTCAACAAAGAATTGAAAATTTATAAAGAATTTGTCGAAAGAACCACTGGTTTGTAAATCTTTGTCAAATAAACTCAATGTTCGTTTAAAAAAAAAAAACCTTAGATAATTACTCCATATGCGTCTGTGTGTGTGTGTGCGCGCGCGCGAGCGCATGTATGTGTCTATTTTTTTAAAAAATTTAATACGTAGGAAATTGTTATACCATCAATTTAAAATTATGGCAAATCTATAATTAACTGTTTAACGTAGGATATGGAGAAAAGTCCACTCCACCTTGGAGATTATATTTACAGATGCATAATTTTCCCCTATAACCACACCTGAGGAAAATTTATATTATCAGAATGTACAAGTCCAGCCAAAGTTAATTCCAAACAAGAACCTATCAGTGCCTAAAAACTCATATTGGATTCTAGCCAATCAAAAAAAAGAAGAAGAAGAAGAAGAAAAAGAAAGAGAAGAGAAAAGACAAAACAAAAACAAAACATAAAAACAGAAACTTTGGATTTAACTTTGTTTAATGAAGCAGCGTTAAAAATATGAGTTTATGTGGTTGTGGTATTTGCATTTAAATAACTTGCAAGCCTAATATGAGACATATGGGACCTTTGCAGCCATGTGATGATAAAAAATAATGATGTTCTTTTAGATAACAAAACGAAACTCCACCTACCCACCACACTCCGAACATCATGAGTCACCAACATTAGCGAAGGGTGGCGGTCAGAGGGCCAGACTAGTCAGGCCCCGAATGTCACGCTCAAACATGATGCTAATAACAAAATACTCCATTACATTCGAGGGCTTGGCTCACTGTAGGCGCATAAATCCTCATACCATCTGCTGTTCTTCAGGAAACAAATCATTACAAACAGATTCGAGAAGAGATTACAGGCCTTTTCTAATACCCCGAAAAGAATTAGACAACAAAAATATATTGAAGGGAAAGATACAAGGACATGGCCTAAAAGAAGGCCACTGGCATTTCTTCCTAACTTGCACTTCTATTCAGCAGTCAAGATTTTACGAAACTAGTCCCGACTCCCACGATGTATTTTAGTACAATGGCCATGCCAAAAATGTGCCAAGAATGATTCTAAATGCAGTATGAGAATTTAGTCATAAATCTACTTCAGCAAGAAATCAACAACTGCGGCCAAACTTCTTACCAGGTCTCAAGGGACCTTAGCTTCTGGAGGTGCATAACGATTCCACCACAAAATTTACACTTGCTGCACGACAGATTGCCAAAACCAAGTTATCCTCCCAGACTATCAGAAGGTATTATAGTGTAGTCATAACTTTTGAATTTGATGCCATGTTCTTGTTCTCTTTTGTTTCTTCGAAATAAAGCGTACTCTCTGCTGCCTAAGCTCCAAGGTCCTGGGCCTTCCATCATCTAGGCGAACTACTAAAGAGGTCGTCCCATCGAGGACATCCTGAACCATGCCTTTGCACCTACATTAAAAGCACACATGATAATGCACCAAGCACCATTACTCACAATAAATAACACCAGAATAAACATATAATTATGACTAGTACATGGACGGATTAGTAATAGAGCAACTTATTACCAAAAGTAAAAATCTATTGCATGTTGGTGTAGTGTGAAAAAGACATTCACAAAATTTGAATACATGCAGTTTCCTTCAACGGCGCCAGCCCCACTGGAGAAGTATAAGCTAACCTTGACTAGCATCAGTAGAAAGGATTTGGGAGGTGCACGATGCTGTGTAGCTAATAAGGTTGAAAGGATGATGCTGACTACATCCTAGTACATGACCAGTTGATATCTTGTAACAAACATCAAAGTATCCTCTTAGCTCATGTATATAAGGGTGCACTTGTTAGGTCTACCATTATCTATCTTCACACTTTAATGAGACTTGTTGGCGCATTGAACACACGAGGGCATGAACTAGCCAGTAAGCACATACGTAACAGACAAGTTAAAAGGAAAAGAATGAGTAACTTGAGAAAGAAACTTACCACGAGTTATTTGATGGCTCATGAACTTCGACCCTCTTACCAACAGCATCTTTTCCAAGTTTCTGTAAAATCCAGTTTGCATCAATAGCTTCATCTATTGCGTCAATATCGGGAAGTTTTTCAGAGATTTCACCATTCCAGGGACCGACTTTCTCCTGCGAGGTAGGTCTTTTCCTCTTTGACCTCTGGCCCTTTATAGAGTTCATCTCTTCCATTCCAGAACGAGACCACGAACTCTGTTGTTCAATGTATGGGTTCTTAAACTTGAGCTTTAGTAAAGGTTTTGGATCATCCCTTGAGCTTTGTAAAGGTTTAGCATCATCTTTTACACGCAACGATCTATCCATTTTTGGGAGTGGTTCATCATTTGTATGCACCTTTTCAGCCCTCTCTTCTACTTCAGAAGCTACATCAATACTAGTATTACCTGATTCATAAGTTTTGGCTGCAAATTCAGATGTTCATTAGCTTGACTTTACAAGTTCTAGTTCTGTGCACATCAGAAACCGTCCAAGCTTAATCGAAACTTTTCTCATCTCCATTCTTCAACGTATTTATCTAAGGCATATTAAGCTAAGCCTCGATTTTTCATCAATCTATTCTCTTGTACAAGCCTCAACAGCATATCACCTAGCTATCTAACCAACCAATAACAGAAATATGTAAAAACTTAAGTCAAAATACATGACAAGTTTCTGCAAGAAATCAACCATTTCTATGAACAAATTCTTTAATTACCCTTTTTTGGCGTAAGGTACCAACTGATTTATGGAAACAAAATAAAATAAACGAAAAAAAAAACTCATTCATGCAATAAATAACCTAGAAGGGTCATTTCGTTTGCACCTATTTGATTTACTTGTTAGCAGAAACCGGATGATCAGAACAACAACTAGCAACCACTCAATACGGACCTGCTTACTTTTCCTTAACGTTTTTTAAACAAAAAATTATCTTCCAGATCGAGTAAAAAACATGATGTTTTACATAATCCCTAACAAGTACAGTGCCATATATTCTTAGGCGTGCATATCAGAAAAACAAAAACAATTCAGCTCTAAAAATTCTAGGAAGAATCCATTATCCTGAGTAATTGAAAACTAAAAGATGATTAAATTGCATACCAGTACAGACAGCAGAATCTTGCTCTCTGTGACAACTTGAAGCATCAGATTTGGGAGAAGAGGCTGAGTTTCTATTTTTTGCACCTAGGTGTATGACTAACTTAGTTCCCCTCATACCATCACCCTTGTTTGTATTTATACCGTCGTCATCTTTAATATGCATTCCTGGGGAGTGAGATTTACCACCCTTAATCTTGACTTTAGAAACCTTCTTTATTTTTGGGGTCATGGGTTGCTTGGTCAAAAAGTGATTACTATTTCCCACTTGACAATTGTGGATGCCTTCTTCTGCTTCCCTGTTTTTTATAAGAAGAGATGTTTGCGGCATATCTGTACTATATAGTTTTGCACCACCAGTTCTCAGATTCTTCAAATCACTTTCAATTGCTTCTGCTTCATGCTGGTCATCAAACTTTTGATATGATGATACCTGATATCCCTTCTTTGTATGCTTTTTGGGTGATGACAGATTCACAGTGACAATTTTGACATTTTCATTAGTGCTAGTTGATTTATTCATCAAGCCTTTGACGGCAAAGTTCAGTGTCCTTCCATGATAATTCTTCACTAAAACTGGACCACTTGTCTCCTCATCATCAGATGAAGGAGAAACTGAACGTATCTCTTCATGAGATGGTAACCCAGCAGCAACCTTCAACCTTATAATTAGATCATTATCAGCTTTATCTATCCTCTTCCAAAGTTCTCTAACAGCGTCATCAACATCCTTAACCTGAAATTGCAGTCATCAATAAAAGTACCAAGTGACAAGTGCTCAGAGGAAAATCAAGAGACCTTGAACAAAAAGCAGCACCTGATGACAATCTCCACGACATGCAGCACATTTATAGTACAAGTTCCCATCTGCCTGAAATTGTTGGTACTTCTCATCACTGCATAGTAGTTGGCTTGAGATCAAAACATACAAGTGTTTGATATCAATTTAACATGGTTTTACATTCAACAATATTAACGTAAGATTTTGCTAGTTCAGCGATTCCAGCTAATACACACGAGCCTAACAGTATGAAAACACAGATTGGGATACGAAAACTGTAATGTTATAACTTATGAGTTACCACTCACCAGTATATAATTTACAAACAGAACTAAAAAACATACCATAACAAACACTGATAATAATATAAAAAAAGTGTTATGCAGTGTTCAAGATCAATCCCCCAACAACCCCACTCTAAACTCCAAAATGACTCTAAACAATGCACTGTATGGATAGACTATACCAAAATTGGATCTTATATAATTATTTTTGATGAGCAGACCAGCTATAAGTCATCACAACTTCACATATTCAAAGAGGACATATTTAACAATACTTTTTTTTTTTACTATTTCAGCACTACCACTTTGCTCCAGAAAACTGCTGTTTATGAGACCATAAAAACACGATGCAACTACTTTAGTTAAAAATTTCATCCTTAACATTTTGCATCCATTGGTATATGAATCAGTTAAACAAAAGTTGTCAAAAGCATGAGGCAAACGGAGGCATAGCAACCTCCTGGTTCCAGGAGCTTAGACACAAGATGTACAACAAAGCGTGCGCCATATAAAGGTGAGGTATTCGGTAAACAAGTAGCAATAGTAGTAATTAGCAGTAAGACAACACTAACAACAAAATGAAGAAAATAAAATAAAGCAAGGTAGCAATGACTAGAGTTACTTGGATGCAAGCTCTTCTGTTTGTGCACAAGTTGAGTGCATGACTTTTCTTCTCTCTTTTCTTTTTTTTGTTCTTTTTTCTTAAAGCTAAGACCTCACCTTTATAAGGCGCACCCAAACATGCGCCTAGGGGGGCCAAGGGGCGCCTTTGATAACACTGAGTTGAACATCACATACAGAATTTATCATCCACTCGTATGAAATTCCATAGCTGCATATTCCTATTTACCTAGTCTATCATAAACAGAATTTCAAGTTTTGAAGCCTTGAAAGAGTAATCATTATACAACTACTATTCAGAAATTATACTCTTTTATGCACCTTATCCAAAAAAAAAAGGAAAGAAAGAAAGAAAGATGGTCCTTTCTACAAACCTGATTTCATCACATACACAATGCACCCACTGTTGGCAGACATCACAGCATACCATAGGTGTCGACTCAGAATCTCTGTAGACCTACAGAAAATAAAATGTGTACTTTAGTTGCTTGAACTGTATGTAATAACCATCAAAGTTATCATCCCTCCAGAGGACGACTGTTACTGTTCACAGTAATAAAAGACATATAAAGAATTTAACTACTATTGCATGGAAACAAAAATTTTCCATTAAATAGATTGATACATACCTTTAGACAAACTGGGCAGTAATTTCCCTTCACAAACAATCTTCCACAGGCATCACAGCATGTATAGCCTAAAAACCACCTGCCAGATGAATAGGCAATGGTAATGTTTCAGACTAATAATGCTGATATGAGCAGATCAATGTCATATGTTCTCAGATTTATTAATAAAAAGACGTGTGTGTGATGGGTGTGTGTGTGTGTGTATATATATATATATATATATTTGTGTGTGTGTATGTGTGTGTAACATTAATGTCTACTACCTGGTGCTAGGGCCATTTCCAGGGACCGTTGAACCACAGCTGTGACACCTTGTGTGTTTCGGGCACAAGTATGGCCCATGTGTAACATTCTGCAATCCATATGTTACCATAAGTTACAAACATGTTTGAACTCGTAACAAATAGCAGCAGCTGAAAGAACAGGGCACCTTGTGAGGAGGGTGCTGACAGTAGCAATGGTAAGCAGCATCACATCTTTTACAAAACATAAGCTTTGTGGGATCACCAGTTCCGCTGCATTGCTATAAAAGAAAGCACAAGAAAGTTATCAAAGTTCAAAAAGATTATCATTAAGGTCAAAGCTAGCAATTTCTCTTTGCAGCATTAATAGAAATAGGCCTCGTAATTACAATTTCGGCAATATCCAGTGCTTCCCCTTCCAAATGTTACTTTAAAAACACTGTCTAATCAAGCAACATATCACATATGATACTAACGTACAAAGTCAATGTGGCATCCCCAATAATAACTGAATTTCAAGTACTTCAAAAATCATCAAAGAAGAGCCAGGATGCACAAATCCAGTCGCACCAGAAAAAAAGCAGCAAAATTCATTTACTCATGCATCAAGTATTAGAAGTTATCTTTCATTTATATCAAACAAAAAACAATACAAAGCCCATACATGGGGCTATCCGGTACCACAATGGCTCTGCGCGTGAAGACGCTGGCTCCGAGAAGGAAGCTGACGATTTCTCAATTAATATGTACACCGCTATACCCTGAGTTGCAAGAGGTGATTTTCGTGTCTCGAATAAACAATCTTTTGGTCCTTAGGTGGCATATTTTACCACTCTGCCGCCACCCCCCCCCCCTCCCCCCCCCCCCCCCCCCCCCTCTCTGAGTTCCACGTAATAGATTATTAGATGGCCATTTGGGAGACACTATAGGCTGATAAAGCAATAATAGAGTTGCCCCTGCTACATCACTTTTTTGGTTTGACCTAGAAAGGCACATGTAGAATCACATTTATCAGTAGACACCATCTTTCCTAGGCTAGTATACACCATCTAATCTAAATCGAAAAGCATAGAGATTATTCCCACGGGTAAAGTTTGCAGAATATATTGGTAAGTGTTCATATGTTAAATGAAATGGTTAGAGATTAGCATATCACACAAATGTAGATTGGAATACACCCATGTCCTAGATGCTACCACTTCTTGGAAAAGTGCCAAAAAATACAAGAAAGCTCAATATACTAGTTGATACTATTGGAAGTGAATCAAGTGAAAATAAGAGCAGTATATGTCAAGCACAAACTACTCATGAGATCAAGCTCTAATTGCTATTACTCAAATTGGCTTGTCACTTCAGTCTACTGAAACTGGTAAAGTACAATAGGAAGGATATTCCTATTCTAAATAATTTCTATTTACACCCTTTTATGACAAAGACTACCACAATACTTATTTACATGTGAGCTACTCATCCACTGGAATTAAAAACCTACATGCAATCACTTGCTATTTAAATGCTACGGTAAGTAGAAGTCTAGATGTGAATTCTTTAACCTTAGAATACTTTGCCAAAGTATTCTTGAAAGGCAAAATAAGCATCAGCAAGAAGAGACAAACCTCACAAATGCGGCAGGAGGGACAAACCCATGAACTCCAATGAAATAGATCTGCAAACAAAGTAGGTTAAGTATAAAAACACAAGGGGAACAGATGAAGAGAGATTAATATATAACAGAAACCTCTATTTTCAGCCCAGACTTTTAAGCAGCTCTTGTGGTACTTCTTCTTGCAGTGTTTACATGATAACATCTTTCTAGCATGTTCACTGCCTTCATTTCCAGAGAAGCAGATACGACAAATAACTTTTGCATTTAAAGAGACTTGATCTTCTCTAGCCAAATCACCTGTAGTTTCTCCTGGCACCTCCTGAAATGAAAAAGCACATTATTAGTTCATCAACCAAAAAGATCAAGAAGAAATAATAAGCATAGAATATAACATAATCAAGGGCCTCTCATGACTTAGATAAATGATCAAAAACAAACCTGCAATGACTCTTTACATGTAAAGTATTCACCATCCATTTTCCTCAAAACAAAACGCAGAATAATTGCATTAAATAAAGAAGAAAAAAAGAGAATTTTTATGACATTGCTTCATATGACGAAGGCCAACGGATATGGACGTGTGTTCTTTAACAGACCGAAAAACATCTTTGGCAAAAGCTGGAGAAAGGAAAAACCAGTGAACCTCATTACACAAAGCATCCACATATGCTTCTTCATCGGAGCAATACTGCAGCATATTTCTTTAAGCTTAACCAGATTCTACAAATTAAGTAGCACAGCTGATTATTTCTAAGATACTGCTTATATTACTTCTAAGATACATCAAACAACATAACTAGATATACATCAAAATATTTTGAATAAACAAAGTCCTCCATCCAATTTAGAGGCATATAATCGTCAAATCGAATAATTTTCTATACATAGAGATCTTAATAATTTTAGCATTAAACTACTTTACCTTTCTTTTTCTTTTCTGTGAGAAACATAAATCATAAAATAACAGATAAACATCTGCACAATGTTTTTCTCACATCAGTCAGTCGACTATGACAATTTGTATATATGACAGGATAAAAATAGTTAGACATGGTAGAGGAATAGATGAGAAGAAATTACGGTAAAAATATGGTTTATGATACAGCCGATTAAATTCTATCAGGCTCCTTCCTTTTCCTATGCCCACAAGCAATAATATCAACTCAAAGTTAACAAAACAAAATACCACAGATCTGCCAGCCTCCAGGCGGCGTACATAGTCCTCGGTGGCCATGGACGTGGCCAGAGCCTGGCGCTGAAGCGCCGCACGGCGACCCTCCACAGAAGAAAAGACCACCTGGTCCCTCTCGCCGGCGTCCTGTGCGTTCGCTGGACCCACCGCTTGCGCCAGCAGCGGCAGCGGTGCGACACGTGGAACCAGAACCCGAACCGTGCCTCCGCCTGCCCTCGCGGGCGCCGGAGGCCTCACCATCCATGGACTCCGTATGAAATCTTCAACCCTAGCGATTTGTTGGAGAAACTCTTCCCTCTCCGTTCCACCTCGCAACCCCGCCGGAAACCCTAGCTCGCAATCGCAGATTCTCCGGCTGTCACCACAATCAATCCCCAAGAATTCGTTAGTGATCGTGTACAGAGACACACTAGAGAGCTCTACAGTGAGAGCGAAAGAGAGAGATATACAGATAGTAGTGGAAAAAGAGAGAGCGAGGGAGTGACGGAGAGACAAACCAAGTTAAGGGGCAAGCGACGTGAAAAGCCATCTACAAAATAGAATTAAAACACACAAAGAGAGAGCGCGGGAGAGGGGATACACGCTTAGTTACGATGTGCCTGTGAATCTTGCGCGTTGGATCTCACCTCGCGAGGTGCAATGGAGAGGGAAGATTAGAGTTATGAGGGGGTTGGGGGCAAGGTTTCATCTGTGCGTGCGCTAACTGTTAGCGGCTTCTGATGTTTACCGGGTTCGACATCCACCATTTCGGACCTGACCTGGAAGTTGGGCGGGCAACGGGTTAGCGGGTTTTAAACCTGTTTATCGTTCGGTAAACATAAGATCAGTAGCGCTTTATTTCGACGAAGCCCACCTAAAGAGAGCCCACCCATATTGGAAGTACGGCGCACGCAATTCATGAACCGTGGCTTGTTATTTTCGTTTCACGTGAAATCGATCCTAATAACTTGGCACCATTTTGTCTCATTATTTCGAAAATGGGCTTAAAATTGATGATGGTGAATGGGCTTAAAATTTATATATTTATCACAATTGATTATTTAGCGGATTACTTTACTAGCTTAGTTGTTGTAAGTGTGGACAATACACAGCATTTACTATATTAACTGTTATAAGATTCAAGATTTAAGATCCCATTGATAAAAATTTTAATGTGGATTAGACGTTCATAATGATCGATTTCTCTATACAGCGTCTTGGTTACAATGACAAAGTAATCAGTCATTAATTATAGATTAATAAAAATCATCACTATAAATATAGATGTAATATGACTTTTCAAGAACAAGCTCCACTTTGTACTATTCATTATATAATGAATATCCTCTCTCCCTCTCTCTAGGCAGAGATTTCGGGTGAAATATAAATTTTTAAAAAAAAATATATTTATATAATAGTTAAGATGGTTTAGATATGAATATATGTCAAATTTAAGTAGTAATTATGAAATTTAGAGATTAATTTATATGAATAGAATAAAAATCTATAGATTGATTTGTTGTTATTATTTATATACCTTTAAATTAGGCAGTTGATCGAAATGTTATGCGGTTCTCATTTTAATTAAAAAAAAAGAATATGTAAATGAGAAGCTTTTTTCAAAAAGCAGCCCACATATATTCTCTCCCTCCTCCTCTCTCTCACTCTCTCTCTCTCCATCTTTTCTTAGTTTACTACTCGTGTGAGCTCCAATGGCAGACGCACTCTCTCTCTAAACCCTGTTATCATTCCCCAAATCTCCCACTGTCTCTCGCTCTCCCCCTGGAAAAAAATGAGGCTAAGAGTAGCCGTTCTCCTACTCTTCCTCCTGCAACTTCTCACCGCTGCCGTCGCCGTCGTCCACCCAAGCGACCGCGCGGCGCTGCTCGACTTCCTCGCAGCACTTCAAGATCGTCGCTCTTCCCTCTCAACTTGGACCAACACCACCTCCGCCGGCGCGGCTGACGGGGCATTTGCCGGCGTCACCTTCGACAACACCACCGGCCGCGTCGTCTCCGTCGACCTCCGTCGCCTCTACCTCGGCGGCGCTCTCTCTTCCTCTCTCTGCCGCCTCCCTGAACTCAGCTCCCTCCTCCTTTCCGGCAACTCCTTCTCCGGCGATCTCCCGCCGTGCTTCTACTCACTCCCATCGCTCCAACACATCGATCTATCCAACAACTTCTTCAAAGGAACGCTACAGGAATTCAAACAAAGTAATCTAAGTTACCTCAATCTAGCCTCAAATTTCTTCTCCGGCACGCTTCCATGCTTCTCCGCCTCGGTGGATTCACTCACTGTGCTCAACCTCGCATGCAATTCCCTCGCCGGCGGCATTCCAACGTGCATTTCGTCTCTCCGAGTTCTAACTGAGCTCAACTTATCCAATAATGGCTTGAGCTACAAGATATCTCCTCGGTTGAGATTCTCTGAGAACCTACTCATCCTTGATCTCAGCTCGAATTACTTAACTGGGCCAATACCAAACCAATTATTCGAGAATTTAAGCAGTTCAGCGCTGTTGCTGCTCAATTTATCAAGCAATTTCTTCTCTGGTGAGATTCCCGAAGAGATTATGCAGCTGCGGAGTCTACAGGGGCTGTTCTTAGCGAAAAATGATCTCTCCGGCGAAATTCCGTCGGCAATAGGAAACTTAACGTATCTGGAGGCGTTAGATTTGTCAGATAATTCTTTATCTGGGCAAATTCCGGTGAGCCTCGCCGGTTGCTTCCAGCTTTGGCAGCTCAGCCTCGCGCGCAATAAGCTCTCCGGCAATCTCCGGCCAGAGCTCGACGCTCTCGACAGCCTTCGCATCCTCGACCTTGCCAGAAACAGAATCTCCGGTGAGGTCCCGCTGCCGCTTGCAGGGTGCAAGTCGCTCGAGGTGGTTGAGCTCAGCGGCAACCAGTTAGGTGGTGAGCTCTCTGGCGCGGTTCTTCGTTGGCGCAATCTCCGTGTGCTCTCCCTCGCTGGCAATCAATTCTCCGGCACAATACCCGACTGGATGTTCTCGTTTTCCTACCTACGCTTGCTTGATCTCTCCGGCAACCACTTTGATGGCTACATTCCGAACGGCAATTTCAACATTAGCTCTGAATTTAATTCCGAGGCAAAGGATGTCGACACTGAGCCGAACCCTAGTAATTTCTTTCTGACATTGAGTGTGTCTATTAATAATGCAGGAAGCTGGCAACTGGAGTTTAATTATGAGCTAAATTCAGTGGTAAAGATTGACCTGTCTAACAACAAACTCAAAGGTGAAATCCCAGATGGATTAATTGGGTTACAGGGATTAGAATATCTCAATCTTTCGCATAATTATTTGGCCGGAAGAATTCCAGGGAATTTTGGAAGAAGGGGGAGGCTAAGGAAGCTCGATTTGTCATACAACTCCTTATCCGGTGAAGTGCCTGTAGGAATTTCGAGGCTTCGTGATCTGGAAGCTTTGAATTTATCTTATAACTGTCTCTCCGGTGATGTACCGAGAAGAGCCGAGGGGCTGCAAAAGTTCCCAGGGGCGTTTGCAGGCAACCCGGACCTCTGTATTAATGACCAATGCGCTTCGCTTCCGGTAATGCGGGCTGATGTTGCTGATGAAGGGGCGATTTGTATACGGGCTTTTGGAGTGAGTGCTATTGTGAGCTTCTATGCGTCGGTGGTTGGTATACTCTGCTCTCACAGTGCCAGAGGATACTTCTTCAGTCCACTGAAGCAGGAGTTCTAACAAACTTGAATTCCTGATGATAGTTGTCACATTAACATGGTCCAGTTTGTAGATTTTGCAAATTTGGGGAAGTAGTATGTATCAATTCTAACTTTTGATCGTTTTAGTAAGCTTGGCTTGCTTGTAGTGAAACAGATTGCAAGATTCTCCTGCCATATCTTTTGGTGAGGTTCATAGGTAATGCGTTGCAATGTGGGCAGCCATCAGGACGGACACTGGTAAGATTCTACTCATATAAGATTTCACATCTTCGAGGCACATCAATCTGTTTGTAAACCGTATGACATGCTCATCCAAGAAGTACTAGATTTGCTAATTAAGCATTTATTCATTAATTTTTATCTTAGCATTTCTAGAGAATCATTGCGGGTAGGCATTGTATAGCTTCTAGATATCAGGGTCTCAAATATTTTACGGAATATCGTCACATGTCAATCCTGATGTATTTGTTCAAGAGATTTCTTTTTTTTCTCCTCGAAAACCTTTGAAGTTAATTATTAAAGGGAGGTGGTGGCAGGGCTGGGGTTTAGGGAAGAGAATGAAAATTTTTAGCAAGCACTTATCATCTCAACATTCCAAAGCTTCTTAGACTTCTCTGCAGAAGAAAGTTTGATCTGATTGGTTTCTTGTTTTCCAGGCTTCCCTATGTTGAGTTGATTAATGATGTACACTATTGATGATAATTCCCTTATTGGGCGTCGCATTTTAATGTTTTTCTGCTTTCCGTTGCACTTTCAAGGCTAATAAGGGAATACAAGTCGGGCTTTACATTTTTGTTTGTTGCTAATGTATTCAACAACCTTTAGGGATTTTCAATACAATATCCTCCCATGGTGGATAGGAAAACAAAATTCACATGAAAGTTGCTTGCATCCTACTTTTATGGTTCGTATTACATGAAGATATGGCTAATTACGTTCTATAGGTTGGTCATGAGAGTATGTTTACTCTGGATCATTATTATTGTTTTCTATTCATCTACAAGAAGAAATAGCGTGTTGTACTCTTTATAGCTCCTTGCTAGTGCGTACAATCTGCTGCCTGCCAGATTAGCAGTTATTATCCAGTTATAGTATGTGACTGAGGTATTATTTGAAACGTAAGTTTTCTTAATGTAATATTAGAATTATCATAACATCCAGAAGACTGATTAATAAATGTTAACTTAGTTTCTAAGGATATGATACCATTGATGTGATAGTTGTTTTGGTTATTTAATGTTGTGTTTGGGATTGTTTATAACTTGACCGTAATTAGTAGGCCTAGGTTGTACTGAACTTCTATTACTTAGCACCTAGATCCCCCTTTGTGCAATACCTCGTTATAATGTAGTTTGGAGCAGGGCTTTGCTATGCACCCCCAAAAAATCACACATACTGACGTGGCACAATCAAGATCACATATCACGATGGGTATAACTGTAATTTTGATATTTTGTGCGAATTACAAGGGAGTTGTGCGGATCACGAGGCGCGTGTGTGGTGGAGATTGGATATATGTGGTTTGTTGGATAGTTTGTTGGGGGTGAGTAGTTTTTTCCTTTGGAGCAGGGTTGTGCCTTTATGGCGAAAGTGGTATATAAAAGCACCATATTTCGGAGTCGAATAGTGCTTTGCTCAGCTTATGTCATTTGAAAAAAAAAAAAAAATTCAATTTGAGTTGAGTTTAATTTGAGTCAATTTTGAACTAATAAATTACAAGTTGTGAATGCATATTGGTATTTAAAATGGCTCTTATAAAAGTTTATTGCACTTACATGTTCAAATATTTAAAATATGTTCATTTCTGATCATTTATTTTATTATATATTTTTAGCCATCTATATAAATGTTAGAAAATTATATAATGATTAATAAATTATTCTCTCAATCTACTATGATATTTATATTGAGTCTATTTTGTCGAGCTCACGAGCAAATTGAGTCGAGCGCGAATATCATTCTGTTCGTCTAGATCGACTTCGAACTGTTTATGAGCGGCTCGACTCGTTTATACCTCTACCAACTTGTTATGTTTCTCTAAAAAAGAATAGTGCTTTTCTGATTAGACTACAATTTTTAAACTGTGGTGTTACTACATTTGGGTAATAAGATTTCTGAGTCGTGTATTTGGTTATGGAGAGTTTTGATCTCGTATGACTCTCTTCGGTTATTAGTCCATTTCATTTCACTTTATGTTCTTCATTGAAAATAATTAATTGATTAATTTCTCAAAAAAAAAAAAAAAAAAAGTTTTTCATTGAAAGACGTGTTGCTTTGCTTGTGTATTGACTACTGGGTCAGACGGACTGCGTTCTGTCTGATAAGAAGCGCGTGCTTCCTCCAGTTTATCGGTGCTTATTTATGCAAGGGAGCTTAAATCTCTGCTCCAATTTGGTTCAAGCTAAAATCGAACTTAAACAATTTTATAAGCAGCTTAGGCTTGTTCTCCTCCAACCAAAATGTTCAGAACATATAGTTACTAACAAGATCATATGTTTATAAGTTACATTTATTAAAATATATTTTCAACAAACTTTAGCTCGAAAGAGCCGAATGTGTTCTACACATCACATTAAAACAAATAATTGATGTGGAATTTATTTAAGGATTGGATGAAAAATAGTGGAGAATGATAATAATCAAACTAAAATGATGTATAACGTATTTCTAAACGTTTATTGGTGGACGACACGTTTTTACAGCACCCATTTTAAGAAAAAAGAAAAAAAAAATAACAGTAGTTTTGTTTAAAAAACTTCTGGTTTGCAAATTTTTTCAAATAATTTTTTTATAACATCTTGAAAAAATTATATAAAAAATAATATGATGTGCTTGTGTGTGTGTGTGTGTGTATATATATATATATAAGTATTTTTTTTTGAAAAAAATATATCTTAGCCCCCATTTCCAAAGGTTATACATATCAGCCTTTGGAAATGGAGATGCCGCGCATTTTTTGTTTTTAAGGGCTGATATGTATCGGCCTCTGAAAATATGGGGCTGATATGTAATTTTTTTTTCTTTTTAAGAAAAAATAGGAAACTGGGATTAATTTATTATTATCCCAAAAAATTTCCCCAAACTAGAGTACTATGCGTATGATGAGGATCATTTGGTCAACCCTCAAAGTTCTCGGGTTGGGTATTAATTTGGGCTCTTTAGCATTTCTAGAATAGAAAATAGCAAGCATCCCACTTTAACCAAACGTGTTATTATTTTTCAAGTTTTGATTTAGACTTACTTGTTCTTTTCCCTAAAATTTGATGGATCATAAATGAAGCCGTGCAATATTGAGTTGACATTCAGGATCATAAATTGAAATTTTTGACAGTTCGTGATGTTTATCCTATCGTTTTAGTTGGACATTAATGTCAGAATATATCAAGATTTTTTTTTAAAAAAAAAAATGATAATCGGAAGTGATTGCGTTTCGATTTTCTCTGTTAAAATAGCTATATCATAATCGAAGTTTCACTTCTTAAAAAAAACAAATATGTGAGAATTGGCTAACAAATTAACGAATTTCCCACCTTTACGACTGAGAAAATGCTAAAAGCTTCACATCTATAGTTGTTTTTATTGTGATTTATTTTCCCACCTTTCCCACCTTTATCACAAATTACGATTTTTTAATATAAATTTACGTTCACGTACAAAGTTATATATTTTATTGTAATTTATAATTTTTTATTTTAAAATTTTTAAAATAATATCAAATAATATGTCAACAAAATCATCAACTTGTTGATTATTTTTTAGGCATATTATTTGGTATTATTTGAAAAAATTTTGAACTACAAATTTTAAATTATATCAAAATTTATAATTTTATAGTTTAATTTTTTTTTTCAAAAATGCTTAAAAATATGTGAACAAAATATCAAAAAAAATCTATAATCGGTACATACTTGGTGGGAATGGGAGGCGGATTTCCTGATTTCTGATGCGGTGAAATCAGAAAATACACGCCCGCCAAATAGTGCTAAGTAGACCATGTAGTCCACTAGGCTGGATTGGGTGCTCAGCAAAGATAATTTTCATCCCATATGTACGAATGTATGAATTTAAAAAAATATATATAATTATTTTTTTAAAAAAAAAATTTCAACATTAATATTATAAATGAGATATATGAGAATTTTTAAGATAATATTTTTAAATAAATATTTTAATATTTTAAAATTTAATCGGTTTAAAATTGATTTTGTGAGATTTACAAATTTAATAATAGAAGCTTTTTTGAATAATAGACATTTAACGGAATTTAAAGTAGATTTTATAACTATTTTAATATCAATTTCAAATTCATTAAATTTTGAAGATCTAAATTATACTTAGAAATATATTTTGAAAAATTTCTCTCCGTTACTGCAAAAAATTCCTACTTGAAATCCATAATGATATATCTAGTTGTATTAACGACCTTTTAGTTCAATAACTTTTTGTAGTGCTAAAAATATATCCAAAAATTGTTAATTCAAACATTGATTACATTTTTTAACTATAATATCCATACAAAAAAGAGATGAACTATACAAATTTTCAACAAACTAAAAACACTATGTTGTGCTTTCATTTTTTGCCACAAAAAAAAAAAAAATCAAATTATCTATCTCATATCCTAAAATAGTTTTATGTAATATTTTTCTATCTATAATGACATCTGTAGCATATAATAGTATACTGATGTGGCTATTAAAAGATAAAAAAATTTTACGGATAATTGTAAATTGGCCTCCTTTATTTTGGAAACGCACAAATCATCGTCTGAAAATACGTTTAAACGTGTTTATAGGGATTGATTTTTGCGTTTTCAAAAGGGAGTTGATACGTAAAAAGTCCAAAATTTAAACGCGTTTTAGGAATTGATTTACGCGTTTTCAAAAAATAGAGGGTTAATATATAAAAGTTTAAATTTTAAATGCGTTTTTAGGGACTGATTTATGTGTTTTCAAAAATGAGAGGCTGATATGTAAAAAGCCCAAATTTTTATCACACGCAGATCATCAAAGATATTATTATTATTTTTATTTATTTATTTTGATCTGCTACGTTTTTAAGGACTGATTTATGCGTTTTCAAAAATGAGAGGTTGATATGTAAAAAGCCCAAATTTTTATCACACGCAGATCATCTAAGATATTATTATTATTTTTATTTATTTTGATCTGCTACGTTTTTAAGGATGAAAGGGGTGAAAAACCAACGTACCCGGCAGATGAGCTGCGTGGTAAGCAAGTGATGCCAAAATAATTCTCTAATAGTTTCTGGATGGTTGACGGCCGTGTATTCGTGTTTTTAGGCGAAGTCATGAAGTTATGACTAAAACTAATTATAATATTAATAAGTTATGATTATGAGATAATTGAGGGTTGCCAGTTTGATTTTTCCAAGCATTTGAAAAAAAAAATACCAGCTCCTATTTTAAAACTTTATAAAAATTAGTCTCTATACTATTTAGTTTTTGACAAATTAATCATCTTAAGATTTGTAAAAAAAATTTTAACTACATAACTATTTTTAAAAATTTTAAATACATAAAATGTAGTTGTGATGTATAATTTTGTTGTTCATTTTTTTAATATA
The DNA here is from genome assembly GCA_002076135.1 of Xerophyta viscosa. Lineage (NCBI taxonomy): Eukaryota > Viridiplantae > Streptophyta > Magnoliopsida > Pandanales > Velloziaceae > Xerophyta > Xerophyta viscosa. Next base: position 678,710 of record MJHO01000013.1, on the reverse strand, counting down.
TTTTTAAATTAAATGGAGACTCTAAATCTTAATAAATTAGTGGATAATTCGTTAAAATTTAAAAATTTAAAATTTCTACTTTAAATTTTTTTTAGAAAAACTTAAATAGAAAAATATAAATTTTAACGTGGTCTATAATTTTTTTTATCAAATTAGTGAATAATCCGCTATGATTTTGGAATCTTAAAACACCTATTTAAATAAATTGTTTTAAAAAACTTATAATAGAAAAATATAAATTTTAATATAAATTATAATTTTTATTTACTTTCTTTTAAAAAAATACTATCAAATAAATATTTAATAATATAAAAATAAATAAAATTTGAAATTACGAATTTATTTTTATAAAAATTAAACAGTAGAGGAGCCGATAAATAAGTTCTAATTTTGAAGAATAAAATAAAATCGAAGGACAAGTTATAGAAAAACAATTTAATACGTGAAAGCTTTCAGTAACCCAAAAAAAAAAAAAAAAAAAAAAAAATAAAAAAATAAAATAAAAAATAAATATATATATATATATATATATTGTTGTGTAGGCATCGCTTTCATGCTTAGGCTTGTCGAATTCCTCTTTGTTTACTCATACTTTGGAGTCTACTCCTCATCTGGCCCCACCATCCATCCTCTTTCTCGATCACACGAAATCCACAAAAATCACAATAAATACAGAAAAAAAAAAGTTATTCTCGTCAGCCGCCTCGCGGGCGTCACTGTTTGCATCGTGCCTAATTGCCTACTAAAATATCTCTCTGTTTGTTACCTGCTTCTTTATTATGGTATATAATAAAAAAGGGGAAATAATTAGTTCCAGTAACTCGAAATTTTAACAGTCAGGTGTTGTCTTTTTACATAAATATTTTCCTCCAGAACAAAATAATTTTTGAAGAGCTTATACTTCGATTCTAACAGTGAAACTAGTATAGAATCTAGCCGATACGTTAAAAATAATTCAGTTTTAAACTAATTTGGAGTTGGCTTCCGAATCAGTTATAGCGTTGCTTTTGGTTATAAAAACTAGATCTTGGCAAAAAACTAGATCTTGGCAAAAAACTCTTAAACTATATCTTAAAATTGAATTTGATAATTCTTTGATCCGTATAATTTTTTATTCCGGCACTGTCTTGATTACGATAAACATCTATTTGTTCAAAATTAGTAACTATTCATTCTCTTGTTTTTTAAAACTTTTGCTTCTTTCAGCTATTTTAGTGTTAGTTTTTTATTTAACTTAATACTACTTCAGTTAAATTTTGACCAGTAAGAGCGAAAATTATACTAATTTTTACATTTAGTTAAAATTTACTGTTATCTAAACTTGATTATCTAATTGTTTAGTTATACATCAATGAAAACGAGGCAAATGGTCGAGGTTAAGTAGAGAGAATAAAGTAGTCATTTTGTTTCGTTTTAATCCGTTCTCACCTGTCGTTGTTGCTTTGAGAAACTTATTATCTTGCGAGCCCTGGGTAGAAAGAAATTGAGTTCTGGGCAGAAGAGTATCCTTTTTTTTGGGGTCTTTGAATTCTGTGTGGTGGTTGTTAGGTGCTGCCCATCATCAGAATTCTATCAGATAAGGAATTTTGTGAGCCAACAATAGGTATATTGATTTATAAACTTCTTTCTGTACTCTTTGTGTGAATTCTCAGCTCAAGTTGAGCTTTTATTGGATTCAGATAGTTTTTGATCAGAAGTCAAGAAAGCTCTATTGATTCACCAAATTGGGGGAAATAGGCTGTGAAGACCTCTTTTTGATAAAGTTGAAGTTTTGATGCCGACTCTCATATGTCACAGTTATTTGTTCTCTAATTGGAAGTTGGTCAGATGAATTTTCGTACTTTTGAAAGTTTATTTGAGATTGAGGGCTGTTTATGATTGAAAGAGGAATGGAGAGTAGTGGGAAAAAGATGGACAAGCAGCAAAGTTTCCGGGTGGCGGCACTGGAGAGGCTACAGAGCTTCAGATTAGGAGCTTTGGACAAACAAAAGAGCTTTAAGATGGAGAAACAGAAGAGTTTTAGAACATCAGCTATGGAGAATCAGCAAAGTTTTAGGGAGAGGCGACCTAGAGAAAGCCCTGGGAAGAGAGGCGATACTCCACTTCATTTGGCTGCTAGATCTGGCAATTTATCTCATGTTGAGAAGATTTTGCTAGATTGTGCGGATGACCAGGTGAAGGATTTGATCGCCAAGCAAAACCAAGATGGTGAGACTGCTCTTTACGTGGCTGCGGAGAAAGGACATGCTGCGGTTGTTCGAGAGATATTGAAGCTTTCTGATGAACATTCTGCTGCAATCAAGGCAAATAATAGCTTCGACGCGTTTCATATAGCTTCTAAGCAGGGGCATGTTGGTAAGCTTCTAACTTTGGGTAGATTAACTTTTTGTACTTGTAGTTGTTTCAGATATATGAATAAATCAGACCAGGTTGGTGGCATAGCAGATGTATATCAGGTAATACTTAAAATTTGTGGTATTGCAAGATAATTGATTGCATAAAGACATCTGTGCCTTTATTTTTTATTTTTTAAATTTTTATGCAACCTGAAAATCTGGGCGCAAGGTAAAGGCTAAACTTTTTTAGTCTTATTAATGCCCAACTTCAAATAATACAAGAATATTGGTAGCTATCCACTAATTGGCGGAATAGCAAGCCTATCTAGTTCAGTAAGACCTAACAAAATTTATCTAATAATTGCAAAGAGTCAAAGTCCTTAGAATCAGCTACTTTGTTGGCCTCTCTCCCTATGTGTTGAACTCGGGTTCCCAACTTTGAAAACATTGCTTTGGTTGCCATGATATTGTAGAAGATTTTAATTCGCTCCAGAGAAGCTCCCTCATTCTAACATTTCTTTTTTTTTTTTTCTTTTTTGTTTTTGGCATTCTGTAAAGATTATTATAATACTCAACACTGAGTCTGTCCATATTGATGCTTCCGATGGTTTTAGCATAATATGCAATGGCATGTGATCAGTGAAGTTGCTCATTAAACCTGTAAAACCTCATTGGCATTGCTTTAGTGATCTCTGCTGCTTACTTTTTGGGCTGGTCAAATGTAATTTCGATGAATTGTTTGAACGTTTTGGAATTCAAATATAGAATCTTTGAGCTTTATTGGGATTTTGTGATCTGTTAGCAAACATCAGATGGACTGCATACATCTAACTGATACGGTTAACAATTAAATTGGATATCTTATAAGTTGCACTAATTGTTATCTACTAATAATATGATCTACTTCAATGTTTCATACTGGTTGATTGTATTTCTACTTGGGTTATAAACTTCTTTCCATCTTTATTTTATTTTGTTTTTAATTTAAACTGTGTCCTTGACACCTTGTGGTCATGCATTAGCATGCAAAATTTTGGCTCAGTCAGATGGAAGTTCTTTTTTTTTCTATGTAGTTTTATGGAAGAAGATATGAATAACCTACATAACCAAATTAATTTGTTGATAGTTTTGGTACAAACATTTTGGAGTTCATTATATGCCATGGTTCTCCATATGATTAATATATTGTTTATCTCTTAATGATATTAATGTATGATAGCTCATATGTATTAGTGTAATTTCTTGCAGAGGTGTTGGAGGAATTGTTACAGTGCTTCCCAGCACTTGTCATGACGACGAACTCATCAAATTCGACGGCTTTGGATACTGCTGCGACACAAGGCCATGTAGACGTTGTAAATATTCTGCTTGAAGCAGGTGGAAGTCTTGCTAAGATTGCTCGGAGAAATGGGAAAACTGCATTGCACATGGCAGCAAGGATGAACCATGTTGAAGTGGTAAAATCCCTCCTTAGTAGAGAACCCAGCATTGTTTCAAGGACTGATAATAAAGGCCAGACGGCATTTCATATGGCAGTTAAAGCCAACAATGTTGGAATTGTTCTGGAATTGCTTAAAGCTGATTCCTCAGCTATCAATTTAGGAGATAATAAGGGAAATACACCATTACATACTGCAGTCAGCAAAGGACGCATTAAGGTAACAGTTTTGCTTCCATTTCTTACAGATACATATGAACATATGCACGTGGATGTATAATATCATGCATGTAAAATATACTTTTGATATGTATTTCTTCACATGATTGTTTGTTGGATTTAACCGATTTGAACCGTGAGGTCCAGATAATTTGTGCTTATTGAACCTTTTCTTCTTGCATTGAAATTGGAGATGTGGATAGAGAACCTTTAGAAGTGATAAGACTGTAGAAGCAAAAGCAGCTCACTGTTAACATTTTTGTTTTGGTGGAATTGAAGATAAAATGTGGATTACCACTTTTTTTTTTTTTTTAGCGGAATCGTAGATAGTTAACTAAACCTAGCTTTAGATACAAGTGTGTTAGGATGTTGGCTACTTTGCTTGGGTTGATTGATTTATGGTTGGATAAGAGGTGTTCAAATCTAGTTTCTCTTGTTTGAGAAATGGCGTATTTAGACCGTAATTATGTCCTAGTATTATCCTCTTTCTCTCTCTCCCTCTGTTTTTTTGTAATTTGCTGAGCGTGGATTTCGAACTCCATCCGTCCTTCATAAACTGGTGCCTAGCTTTTTAACTACTTTGTTAGTGGGCTTTTCCTATGTCTTAGTAGTATCAGAGTTTGCTCTCCATCCTTTCCAAAGTATAGACAAGGGAAGTAGGCGTATCTATGTTGGAATTCATCTTTAAGTGACCAGACCTGAATTCTTACTTCTTGCAACTGAAATGTGAAATTTGGATACAATTCCATATACTTGTGACCCTTTCAGAGTTTGAAACCACGCAAACAGGTTCATGTTGCGTTCTTAGTTTGTTGGAAGATAATTAGTGAAGCAATGCAAATAGGTTGGTGTGGTACTTTTAGTTCACTGGAAGATAACCTAATGGTGCTTTCTTATTAATGTGCAATTTCGACTAGCTATTATCTGGCAATGTGTAAGCTTGCTTGTTGTTCTAATTGTTTGTTAGGCTGATGCAATTAGAATCGATTCTTGAAATTTTGGCTGGATGAGTTGTAGTCTTTTGACATGTTGATTATGCGGATATCCAAATGATCAAAGAGTGAGTTGGTAAATTTTGGAATATCATCAATGTTGGCGCAGAAGACCAATAAATTTTGAAAAATCAATAAATCTGTTTGGTGGCAAGTGACGTTACCGACCTTTGGGGTCAGGCTTTAAAATTTATTTGCAGTATGAAGTTACACGTCTCCCATATCTCCCTTGGAATAAGACATTTGAGATCAAGCTATTTACTTTCAAGACCATGGAGAAGTATTTTGGTAGCTGTTTTTTGGTGTTTCCGTTTATTTGAAATCGAGTTACTGTTTGTAGCGTGATTGGATACGTTCAAATATATTGTCATAGCTATTTTCATCAAGGTTTTGGTATTTTCTAACATTTGGTTAATGGCGAGTTGTGTGATAATGAATTTATGTGGTATTCGGGTATTCCTTTAAAAATGAAGTTTATGATACAAGTCACTGAGGAATTGTTTCGCATACCTGTTGACACTATAAAATGGATGCTGGTTCTAGGCTTAGTTATGTATCTTTTATGCTTGATAATATGCAGTTTTTTTTTCTAAGTAAATTAAATTTCTTTTAAGACGAAATTTCTAGAATTTATTCTACTAAGACGAAACTAATTTAATTGCTTATAGATACTGCACATTGATGAGTACTGAGAATATAAGGAAACTGTTTTACTTGTCAAATATCTTTATGGGGTAGTAGAAATCTGTTTTATGTTTGTTTTTCTATGCTCTTTTACATCGTCTCTATCATACTTAGCTGTGTTGGTTTTGTCATGCAGGTGCTTCAAACTTTGTTATCTGTTGAGGTGGTCGATATCAATGCAGTTAACAAAGCAGGTGAGACTCCCCTTGGTCTTGCAGAAAAAACATACAAGGAAGAGATTGCTGCCATCCTTAGAGAAGCCGGTGCTGTGGCTTCGCAAGGGACTGTGAATCCACCCAACTCTGCAAAGCAATTGAAGCAGACTGTCAGCGACATAAAGCACGACGTCCAATCCCAACTCGTACAAACACGCCAAACGCAAAAGAGGGTTCAAAGCATTAAGAAAAGGCTACTAAAGCTTCATATAGGCGGCCTGAACAATGCTATTAACTCCAACACGGTCGTAGCAGTCCTTATCGCTACCGTGGCCTTTGCTGCGATATTCACCGTTCCCGGTCAGTACGTCGAGTCCCAGACAGACGGTTTTTCGCTCGGGCAAGCGTACATAGCGAAAAATGCTGCATTTATCATTTTCTTGGTATCTGATTCTTTGGCGCTCTTCATCTCCCTTGCTGTTGTTGTGGTCCAGACTTCATTGATTGTTACAGAGCAGAAGGCGAAGAAGCAGATGATTTTCGTGATGAACAAGCTGATGTGGTTAGCCTGCCTCTTCATTTCGGTTTCCTTTATATCTCTCACGTATGTGGTGGTTGGACGTCATGACTGGTGGCTCGCCTGTGCTACCGCGGTGATTGGTTCCACTACAATGGTCGTTACGATCGGTTCTATGTGCTATTGTATAATCGTGCACCGGCTTGAGGAGAAGAACTTGAGGAATATCAGGAGGGCCTCGACGAGCCGATCGCACTCATGGGCTGTATCTGTGCCATCGGACTCGGAGCTGCTAAATAGTGAATTCAAGAAGATATATGCGCTCTAGACTCAGTAAAGGCCTCATGGCATAATATTTAATTGTCGGCATTCACTCGAGTATCAATGTAAGTGGATTTTAGATGACTTAGCCGGAGAAACTTAAGCAATGGAAGTAATGTTGTACTATAGCCAAAAAACATAAAAAAAAGAAAAATGGTGGCTTCTTTTGCTACCTGATTGTCGCTGTTTCATAATGTTTTGGTGGGAATGTATATACTTCCCACGATCTTTTTTTCGAAACAATCTTATACCCTAAAGTCAATCGAAGAGGGGTTATTACTACCATTAGCATATATATCAATATGACTAGCTTTCATATCTTGTGTCAAAATATGCTATATTTATCAAGACTGAGGTTTCTTTTTCTTTTTCTTTTTCTTTTTTTTGGGCTTTTATGAATTTTGGCTTATTATATGGCATTTTGGGTGAATTTCTTATGATGGTCACTAACAGAAGCACTAGTGAATGTTCAATGTATCTTGTTTGTCACAACATGTAGATAAATAAAAGAGGAATGCGATACAAATTTAATTATATGTTATGCATCGTAATATGTACTAGATATACTATGGTGTCTGATAACATGATAAAAAATAGTACTTCAAATAAAAAGGAAGAAAAATGGTTGATCGCTGAGAACTATAAATTTTAGTAAGGTGTAGTAACTTGATTAATCTTAATAAGTTAATCACTCATGTGGTAGAGAACGTTCAGACTCGAGGCAAGAACGTGGACGAAGCCAAATATGACCGAAACACTATAAATTTTCGTGTCATATTTATTTCTCTTGTTATCTTTACGCTATATCACTAGTTGTAAACTTGCTTGAAAATCTTTAGCTTGTAATTTAATTTGCTTGAGCTCATTGTTATATTTGTTTAGATTTTTGAAAAATCCCATTCACCTCCTTTTGGTGCCTTAAATTCTAACGAATCTATATTTATTTAAATTAATTATATAGCAAATACGGATAGTAGAATACTATGAATAAAATAAATATAACTTATACAATGTATCTATCTGATATTATTTTTATGTAATAATTCTTTAGTATACGTGTTAACATAGATATTGAGATAAATGGATGCAAGAAATACACTTGAACTTGATGTAAAGAACCAATAAAGTTTACTACAAGAGTATAATTATATTTATACGGCGCACGAACGATTCTACAGCTGATTAGATTGATTTGGAGCACCCACGTAACAGGAGAGTGTTTTGAACAGTAATTTCATATCATTCTTTATTTTTGTGCCGTTATTTAAAGAAATCTATTTTTTATTAATTATTAAATCAAGCTAAAATAAATAAATAAATAACAAATAAATAAATAAATAAATAAATAAATAAATAAATATATATATATATATATATATATATATATATATATATATATATATATGGGCTAATCTCCTATTGGCAGGAAATTAGTCCGCTCCTTTTAATTTTGCAGCGGTCGAATTATTGCGATCTGATGGCTGAAATTATGCGCGTTCGCTAGCGATTTTTTGCTCCGCAAAAGTGCGCGCAATTTTAACAGTCAGATCGCATGATCCGACAGATGTGAAATCGATATGAGCGCCTAATGTCTTATTGAGTGGAGATTAGACGTATATATATATATATATATATATATATATATATATATATATATATATATATATATATATTGTTTTTTAAATATGTGAAAACAAATTTTTATATACTAAAAACTTTTTAAAATTCCATCTAAACAGACATTTAAAAGCTCTCACTAGTTACAATATATATATTATATATATATATATATATATATATATAGAAATGATTTTATAATTTTAAAAAAATCAGGATTTATTTAATAGACTGTTGAAAAAACTTTTGGACAATTTTTTTTTTCTTTAAATAGCCGGGCAGTTTTTATTTAAAATTATTATGAGATTATTTTAAAACATTGCAATTTTTATTATTATTTCGCGAATGATCCTTTGCGTTCCTAGAATTTCAGCGTTTTTTACAAGTTGTATAAGAACATTATTGCGCAGCATCCGAGACTGTGTGGGTTACAGTTGAATTCGAACCTTGTGAATTGGTTTTTCCGGAAAATTCCCCACCAGTTTGCTCGTAATGAACTCCAAATCCAGTTTCTCACTCTCTCGATTCTCCACCAGAAGATCAAAATCAAGATCTAATTCCATGGACCCGAGTTCTTCCTCTGCTCCTCTTCTCGAGGATCGGCGATCGAAGTTGAATCCTATTACAAGCGTCCGGCGAGCTGCTTTCGTAGTTGGTGCACTCAACATCGCCGTCGCCGGCGCCGGAGCTGGATTGCTCGCCGCAGTACTCGACCGCTGCGTCGCCACAGATAAGGTGGCGGTGGGCGTTGTTTCGGCGGGTGCGGCACTCAGAGTGGCCGCCATGGTTGGTGCCGGAATCGCCCAGGGAGAGGCTGCCGCCGCCGTCGCCGTTGCGATGTGGTCAGATTCCGGCGGTACCCGCGTTCACAGCGGCGCCACCGGCGATCCACGCCGCGAGAGGAAGGCGAGTCTCCGTCTTCTCCTGTTTATTATATTTATAATTAATTTTGCGAATGTACTACAATTTTTTGAGATTGTCTGTAATATGAATGTATATGTGCTGTATTTTTTAAACCCTTTAAATTTTAAAATATTGTATAATTGTTTAAAAATATATTTTGAATTTTTTTTACAAAATTAAGTTATAAAACATTAAAGCAATATTTTAATATATAATTTTTTGTAAAAGTCTTTAAATTTAAATAAATGTGAGGCACATTCTCAAAGTATTGAAGAAAAAGGAAAACAAAAAGACTGCTCATCCTATTAGGAATTTGTTGGTTTTTTGAATGGCGGCCCAAACTATTGTTTAACCAGAGCCATAAGTACCACTAAATTATTTGTTATTATCTTTTTGTTTTCTTCCTTATATTATGGTCACAATTTTTAGCCCTTTTCTTATTTATAGGTGAATTCATGTATATTATTTGCTTTCTTTTTTTTTATTATCGATTTTTTTTTTTTTGATCAGCATATTTATTATCGAATTGAATAATACATTAAACTATCAATTGATCATCTATTTCTCCTCTCCACCACCTCCAAAGTTCATCCCTTTCCCTTGCTTTCCTCTCCTATTCTACCCATTCTAACCCCCTCTTTCTCCATTTCTTCAATCTCGATCCGATCGATCGAGATCTCTCCTCAATTCTCATCCTCTCCTGTCTAATAGTCCCCGATTTTTTTCTTTTTGTTCTCTAAATCATCCCAAGAAATGATTTTTGAGCTGCTTTCTGTGTGCCTCTCTGAAGATGCTTCAATCTCTGTTCTTCATGTTGATTCCCAATACATGCTAGATCTTTAATTACCACGGTTTTCTTATTTTTTATCAGTTATATAAATTTCTGGGATTTGGTAGCCCAATTCTATAGAAAAGTTATTAGAGATGGCTAGGGAAAGCTGTAATCTTGACAAAGACGAAGCTGAAATCATAAAACCAACTTCTTCTCCACCGTCGCCATCATCAAATTCACCACCACCTTCACCTTTGTTCATCAAACCTTCCCAAGAATTTCCGGCTTCTTCTGATTCACCGCTGCCTCCAAAAGCTGGGTCCTTCGAGCTGCAAAATGAAGCTCAGGCTTCCCATACTGCCGCTGGAGATTCTCTGGCAGAGGTGGTGGACGGACAGGCCGCGGAGGCAACTGGGAAGTATGTTAACAGGTGTAGCAGCTGCCGAAAAGGATTTATTTGATAGTTGCAAAAAAAAAAAAACAATATATATATATATATATATATATATATATATATATATATATATATATATATATATATATATATATATATTGAAATGATATTATAAAATTTTAAAAAATCAGGATTTATTTGATAGAGTGTTGCAAAAACTTTTGGACAATTTTTTTTTCTTTAAATAGCCGGGCAGTTTTTATTTAAAATTATTGTGAGATTATTTTAAAACATTGCAATTATTATTATTATTATTATTTCGCGAATGATCCTTTGCGTTCGTAGGATATTTCAGCGTTTTTTACAAGTTGTATAAGAACATTATTGCACAGCATCTGAGACTGTGTTGGTTACAGTTGAATTCGAACCTTGTGTTCTGAAAAAAAAAAAAAAAAAGAATTCGAACCTTATGAGTTGGTTTATCCGCAAAATTCCCCACCAGTTTGATTGTAATGAACTCCAAATCCAGTTTCTCACTCTCTCGATTCTCCACCAGAAGATCAAAATCAAGATCTAATTCCATGGACCCGAGTTCTTCCTCTGCTCCTCTGCTCGAGGATCGGCGATCGAAGTTTAATCCTATTACAAGCATCCGGCGAGCTGCATTCGTAGTTGGTGCACTCAACATCGCCGTCGCTGCCATTGGAGCTAGATTGCTCGCCGCGGTACTCGACCATTGCGTCGCCACAGATAAGGAGGCGGTGGGCGTTGTTTCGGCGGGTGCGGCACTCAGAGTGGCCGCCATGGTTGGCGCCGGCGTCGCCCAGGGAGAGGCTGCCGCCGCCATCGCCGTCTCTATGTGGTCAGATTCCGGCGGTACCCGCGTTCATAGCGGCGCCACCGGCGATCCACGCCGCGAGAGGAAGGCGAGTCTCCGTCTTCTCCTTTTTATTATATTTATAATTAATTTACGAATGTACTACAATTTTTTTAGATTGTCGTGTTGTAATCTGAGTGTATATGTGTTGTATTTTTTAACCCTTTAAAATTTAAAATATTGTATAATTGTTTAAAAATATATATTATTTTTTTACAAAATTAAGTTATAATACATTAAAACAATATTTTAATATGTAATTTTTGTCAAAGTCTTTAAATTTAAATAAATGTGGGGCACATTCTCGTTTACCTAATACGTTAGATACTGAATTTTGGATTTGGTTCGCCTGAACCAAATTTACATCTATTTTTGGTAAGACTTTATAGGTGTGTTTGGTTTTAGCTTATTAGATATTTCGTAGATGATATATTGTAGAATAATAATATTTTAAGTTATAAGCTGCGTTTGGTAAAGTAGCTTATTAGGCAGCTTGTAGATGGTAGATTATTAAAAATTAGTTTGTTCCTACATGCTACCTGCTCTAGCATGTGGCGACAAGCTGCTAGATGGTAGGTAACCATTTATTAAAATATCCCTCATCTATATACAAATTACAATATATGTTATTATATAATCCATCTCATCTCTAGTTAGTATATTTCGCAACAAATTAATCCTCAAGTTTCAAATTCAGTTTTAGTTTTTAAATATACAGGTGCCAAATAATTTTTTTTTAAATTTTATTAAAGACGTGCAAATCTGCATATTACGGACTACGGAGGGATAGATGAATGGCAATATTAAAGATTCCTTCCATTATTTCATTCATTGCCTATCATTTTATCCTAAGTATTGCATTCTTGGTTATCAAAGTTAAACTTAACATCTATTATTATAAGAATAGGATAAACCATAAACTGGCCCGTTGTGCTAAATTTTACAGAAGAGCTCCCAAGGTGCAAATTTCTAGATGTGTGTCTTCCACACCGAAACCTGACCGTCTCTGAACCATCAACCAGCTGTCACCCCTTTCATATTCCGCCTCATGCCTATGTTTTTCAGCTCGTTCATGGCGGAATCCCGCAAAAAATGACCAAAACACCCCTCTTAGATCCTACCATTCCTTGGAGCCTCACATATATGGCTGAGTTCGCCGCCTAGAGAAACACATTGGTAGCGCGGCTGCGGCAGGTGCAGTGCGCCTCCGTCGTCCTTGGGATCGGTAACTTTGCCGTGATCATCCATGGCTGCTACGTTATTGGCGCTGCGGTTTTTAGCTGCCCTCGCCGGGCCAGAATCCCGTTTATCGTCATCTGGGTCGTCGCTGCCGTGAGGATCATAACGATGGTGCGCTCTGCTAAGGCGCAGCAGGCCACAGCCGAGACCATCATCGGTCATCGGGATGCCGATGTGGCTGCTATTTGGCATGACAGACGGGTAATCTTTGTTTTTGTCCCTTAAGAAAATAATTGTTTTGACCTTGTTGGTTGTGGCGTACAATAAAGTTTCTAACAATAAAGGTGTTCTGTTTTCTTCGATGGTGGAGCGTGGGGCGCACCCAATAGTTTATCTGTCATGTGTTCACCGATTTGTGGCGGGCATTGTGTCCCCTCATTAATAAACAAAAAAAAAAGGAAAACTATGTAGGTGTTTCTAAGACAACCTTAAGAAGCACTTTCAGAGTTCACCTATTAAAAAGTAAAATGTGAGGGCAGCTCCTGGCGTCACTTTCTTCCTGTTACATATTTTGCAACTGAAAGTCATATATGTGCTTCTGGAAGTTTAGCTCCTCCTGTGACTTTCTTCCTGTTACCGGAATTTGTTCACATGCTCTGCCATGTTTAGCTGGACAGTTTAAATTAGAGTTGGAAAAAGCCATTCATCAGGGGCCGTCAGGGGCCCCTGATCAACAGCATATCTCATTAGAGTTTATTGACAATTTAACTTGGGTGTGCTAGGTGAAGTGCTCGTTACTGGTGCCTATCCGACAGAGTAACTTTGATTAGGTTTCATTCTATTTTTGTGGTAGTCGTCATTTCATTTTTTTCGTTGAAAACTTTTACTTCATTGAAGATTAGGAAATTTCTCATTTTGTGTTCTTTGGTTTAGCTTTTGAATAGCTCAATTGTTGTCATTATAATTGCTTGGTGTACGTATAACCATCGTTTTAAAGTTGAGCTTTAGGGTTTATGTTACTGTAACACTCTGTTTATTTTTCTGTTGAATTAAGAGCACCTTTGACTGAAGTTGGTTCTAAAGAATGTCTTTTGTGTACTGGTCGATGCGCAGATGAGGTATAAAAGGTGGTTGTGGTGGACAAGAATTGGAACAGCAGTGATGATCTTGCAATTTCTTGGAGCACTTTACCTAATGCTTATTGTTGCAACTGAATTTTCTAATTACAGGGTTTCAAAAGGATGTTTCTTAGGTAACACTAGGTTTCTTATTCAAGCTCGGTTTGACATTTCTTCAAGTTGCTATAACTGCATTATATTATGTTATCCTAGATACTTGTTGATTTATACTTCTAAGAGGAGAAATATTATGTAGCATTTCATTCCTGATGAAGAGGGTAGTATATTTATTGCTTGAAATTTACGATCAAATAATGCTGTTCTGAAGCTCTAAAATAAGCTGTCATAATTTGGACAGATTTGGCTTGGTAGATCCTTTTAATTTGAAGGTCACTTAGTGTTTTAAAACCTAGTTATCCTACTTGGACAGATGGCGAAAATAAAATCACTTGCTGTAATATAGTTGAACATATTTGTTCTTAAATGTAAATTTTTTATGAGTATTATTTGTTGCGTGCAAGGCAACCATCATTATTCACAATTGTTTGATCTGGCTTTGATTGGACTTAATCCTGTAAACAGACGTATCATAAGGTGGATAGAAACCATCAACAGTTACAATTTCATCGAACTTTACCTAATCAATTCTTTAAATATGTCTCATGAGGTGGGTGAGAACTGTGACAAAAGTATCATCATATCCAACCCTGGGAGGTTGTGACTGTTCTAGTGAGCTGGTCAGCTTTTAGGTTTCAATATTTTTATTATACATTTTTGCTCATCTGGGTAAGGATGTGGACAATTATCTTTTATAGAAAAACTTACTTAAAGAGGATAAATATGTTATCCTATTTAGACAAAAATGTAGTTACAGGTACAATATGCAATTTATATCAGTGAAAATCTCATTTATAAGTATTACTCCATCATGAGACTAATGATGATGTATTTACAAATCAGACGCTTATTTCTTTAAGGAGTTTTTAAGCTATCTTGAACTCATAAAAACGGGAGGATAGTAAATCTTTGTTATTTGAATAATATTTCTAGAACTCCGTATATGTGAACTAGTCTTTTTTTTCTTGAACAAATAATAACATCTAGTTTGGCCTTTTTCATTTTATGTTGTTTTTATTAGATATTTCGTCTTACTTCTCTTGTTTCCTTTCCTTTTGGACGCCCTGGCTTGTAGGGATTCCAAAACAGTTATTCCAAACTGTTCTTTCTCCTTTAACCGACACCTAGTTTTTCCTTTATGTATTGCAATTTTAAGTCATGTTTCCATTCTTTGTTAATGATTTATGTGGTCCTTCATTACTTTTTGTAACATATTCCTGTTCTTTTTAACTTCATACTCTAGTTTGTAAATGAATTTGATTTTTCGTTTCACATGACTATTTGCTTTTGTGTTTGTTATGGCATTTTAGGACAAGATACTTCTACTAGGTCGTGGAAGCAAACTTTAGTAGTTTCCTTTCTGGTCCTTGTGTGGCTTGTGGTGATAATACAGTGTTTTACCGGGTCTGACATTTTGAGGTGGAGGTCATTTTATGCAACACATGACAGTGCTTGGAAAGCTCACTATCAGGAGGTATTTGATCATGGAATTCGAGAGGCTTTATGCTGTCTAGGGCGTGTGAGATACCTGTACGTTTTTTTCCCCTGAAGTTCCTATTATTAGTTCCATCTCTGTTGCTAACTTTTGAGGTTTTATGATGTACGCGTTTCTTCTTCAGTAGTGTTTTAGAAGAAGATGAGGTATATTCGGTAGCAAGAGTCCTGGGTGATCTGGTGGCATACCGTGCATCAGGGACTGGACATTTGGAACTCTTGGCAGGTTGACTTATGTATTTTCTTTTTCCCTTTTTTTTCCCCCATTTTGCCGCTGTATCACGATTTTTAGTTTTAGTTGGAAATATTAAAGAGCGTAGAGAAAAATATATGTAGATGTGATTCAGAGCAGTGTGTGTGTGTGCGCTCATCCTGAGTGAGAATGTGTTTCATATTGATGTATGTGTGAGTGTGTGCTTGTAGTAAGGTTTCATATCAGAAAAACTCCCATACAGTATTACATGAAGAAAGCTCGTAATGTGGTACTCACAAATAGCTTTTGCATCTTGGTAGTCAATTGGTGGTGATTTACAATGCTTTATGCGATTTTAAGTGCACAAAGGGGCGAATTTTACAATGCTATATGTGATGTCTACAACTAGGCTAATGTCTGTTGTAAAAGTGTTCACACTTGAACCAGCAATTGTTAGAATTCAGCAGATAAACTCGGATGCCAATCTTTCCTGTAACTAATAGTTTGAGTTGACAATTTAAGAAGGGAAACTTGCAAAGCACCCTCCTTTTCTCATTTTAAGGGCAAAATGCCCTTTCTGATGGTATCTAATGCTTCATATAATTAGTATGTCATTAATCTAGGCTGAGAGAGGCGTCTAAGACAATCTAATGTTTGGTCTTTCAATACAAGAAATAAACTTACTTAAGTGTCTTCAACTTTGTGGCATGTTCGTTTTACACTTCACCGGATCTAACAGTTGGTCATAGTTATTAGGATAAATTATACTGTACCAAATAAAACTTCAAATAAGTAGAGTTTTAAGTGTATATACGGAACTATGTATAGGAAATTGCACAGGTGAGAGCAGTTTAGTTAAGGAGACAACTGGATGAAATTGGTGTTTAATGTGAGCTTCCGTTTGAAGTTGATGCAGGAAAGAACTTCCAAGTTGGTAATGTTTTGTATTTGCACCATTTTAGACAAGAAGTATGGAGTAAAGTGAAGATATTCTAGTCACTAGTTCCTTGGTTGGGTTACTTCTGTTTCTAATCTCGCGTCATACATGTTGAAATTGTAAACTGATGTGTCTCTAGAAGTGCATAAAGAGGCCTTATGTACTCCTTGTTTATTTATCGTTACTAGAAGAGAGTCTTCTAGAATGTTATTATATTTTCATGACACCTGTAACTTGCATTTTGATATATATATATTTTTTGGTTTTTGTCAAGGACTTGCTCTAATGCAGCGACAAAGACAATCTCCAACTCCGAACACGGAACTCTTTCCTGCTCCTGAACAGAGAATTCGAGAAGCCACATTTTTCCATCCTTTCGCTGAAGCTGCTTACACGGTGTGTTCACAAGTAACTTATAAGATTGATTCTACAAAGCAACATAACGTTGCTTATTCTAGTTCTGTTGCAGGGGCCCCTTCTTGATATTGGAAGAAATCCTGTTCTATTCCCCTGTGCATGGCTGTATAGACAAGGGGTTTTGACTCCATGGTCACGTAGTAGGTTTGTTTATTCACCCTACCAAATTTATTCACAAGAATTTTTGTAAGATCAAGCTTTGAAACCTTGTGTACTAAGTGGAAATTTCTGATCTCTGAGCATGTTCAAAGGCTTCTGTGGTTTTTGCTTTCATCTCCAAGTTTCTATGCATAGATAGTCTATTGTCTTGTCATATTAAGCGCAGATACAGAAGACACAACATATCACGACATGGTGACACTGCAATTCTAAAAAGAATATGGACACGATACGGCCGACATGGCTAATTTTTGGTTTTTATGGTTATACTAATGCTTAAATATATAAGTCATATAAACAAACATTTTCAATCAAGGAATGGTAACATATTTGAATTTCATTAATTCACGAACAAGACCGTATGTCAATCATTTTTTTTGTTGCTTATTCTCATTTAGCACATGCTTGTTATCATGCTATTACTCTAATCAAATCACAAATGAAATTCATTACATATGTATTCTTTAATAACGTATTATGAATAAAAGTGGATTTGTAAACACTTTCTAAACGAGATTAATTGTTTGGTTGTATAAGTAAGCACTAAAATACATCGACTAAGTCATCACTTTATTGTCAAGAACTAATAAATTAAAATGTTATCGCTCATAATATAATATGTTCTCACGTTTTAAAACCTAGGTTGCAGAAACTAGGTGCAGGAGAGGAGTAGCGAGCAACTTTAGAAAAGCTTTGATTGAGAGCAGCTCGAAAGCATGTAAATAAAATAATGTATAAATATTTCTAACTTAACCTTATATTGCAAATAGAATCCAAATTATAAGAGCGAAATGATACAAGAGGTTAGATCGAAAGAACAATTTGCCATTCTTAATTTTGAAAAGAAAAGTTATATTTCTCTATATTTTATTGTTTTTAACACTCTAAAGATGTTTCCACTGTATACAACAACCACCTGCTGAAAAGTTCTGCCTAAACGGGTTTTTTATTTTTTTTTAATTTATTATTATTTTTTTGGGTGGGGGGTGGAGGATCTACGCTATCACATCTTGGAGAGGCTATTTTGTTAGGGATCCTTGGCCTGAAAACCCAAAAGCCAAGCACATAAGCATGCTAGCAAAAATGTCAGCAAGGCAAGATTTAAAAAACAAACACGTCCAAAACAGGAAAGGGATGCACACACGTAAGCTATAAAAGGGGGAGAAAAATAAAAAAGCGAGAAGAACAAAACTAGAACAAAGAAAATAATAGGAAGGAAAAAGAAGGGGGGGGGGTTGGGAAACTCAACCCTACTTATCCAAGCGATGGTCTTTAACACAAAATTCTTCGACGTCACTAATACATTTATTCTGTATGACTTTGACCAAAAAAAAAATAGAAAAAGAAAGTAAACCAAGATAGTTAGGTTGTCACATACAGATGGCATTCTATAACATAGTTGTACAAAGTAGGTGCGGGAACTCAATAGCATTGGGAGTTTGGGACGTTGGCTTTGAGGAGGATTTTTTGTGTTAGAAGATTCTTGCAACTAAGTTCAAAGCACCTTGCAATCTCTTTCGGTATGTCGGTATGGCCTCTTTGATGACAACATGACCTATGTCATTTAAAACTACTCCAACGACATCCATTTGTAGTACATATTCTTTCATGGTTTTCTATGTCTATAAATTTTTTTTTTCCTTACCGATACTTGGTTTGATAAATTTATGATGTGCCTCATCCATATAATATTTTTATAGGCGTCCAAAGCTTGAAGGTGACAACTGGTGGCGGGGACATGCTGCAGCCTTCCTGCGATGTGTTAACTTAGCACCTGAAGCACTCCGTCTAGGAAGAGTTTGTCAAGTAAGATTTGAGTAGTTTTGTTTGATTAGTTATATATTGGACTAAAAAGTTTTGTTATTGTTGTCAAATGACTTTCTTAAAAGTTTCATTATCGTTGCCAACTGACACTACATTTTAAAATATTTTGCTCGCAAGGTAAGAGTGATTATCTTATTTTTATTATCCAATGTGATCTTAGTGATACCTTAATAGGAGTGGGCTTCAAATGTTCAATACTGAATTTTTAGATCATTAGTACAGTAATGCTTTTACAATGTTCCTTGAAACAGAAGCTACGTAAAAGCACTTAAAAGCTACGTAAAAGCACTTAAAACAAGGGACTTATAATGAACTCATAGAAAATTTTATTTTATCCCCGGATTTATTTATTTTACGTGATACAGTTGTATGTAGGAGAATGTACATGCATATGGAAACAGAGTCTCAAACGCATTGAAAGGAAGTTTAGGAAAGATCATCATTTTCTTGCTTTAGTTAGGAGGATTTAGGCACTTGCTAGAGTCAGTTGAATTCCGTGGCTTTGTTAAGAATTCTAAAGAAATCGCTCTTGTTGCAGCTGCCATGCATGTGGTCTTCCCAGATTGATGATTACATAGTTTTGCACATGATCGCACATAAACTGAAAGATGCATTAAGCACATTTTATATCAATGTCACAAGTCTGTGATTTTACTATTACCTATTTTCAGCATTTTACTTTCTTTGGAAATTACTGCTACTTATTTTAAGCACTTACCTGTAAAGATACTTTCTATTTGATATAAAGACCAACCTTCTATGCTTCCTTTCTGAAAGATTTCCTACTGGTTAATGCATTTGTTAAGTGTTTTAACCGCTAATCCTTCTTTGACAGAAAAGGCGTGAGGCGGCTTACTTTGTTGTTGTCCTACATGAAGAAAAGTCCATAGTCATTGCTGTCCGCGGAACTGAAACTCCGGAGGACCTCCTAACTGATGGTCTGTGTAGAGATTGTGCTCTTTCAGTGGAAGACTTGGACGGATTAATCAAGAAAGTTTCTCTCTCTTTCTCTCTCTCTCTCTCTCTCTCACTCATACACACATATATAGAGATAAAGATCAGCAAATCGCATGCATTCACAAAACATTCTGTTGGTACCCTCATGCTGCATCTGTTGGATCTTCCTTATGATTGACTTACTATCTTATTTTTAACTCTTCTAAGTGACTCATTCATGTAAGTAAATTACTTATGAAATGAACCATGAATTCGAAATATTGAAATTCGTTATTTATTTTTATGTTGTTCCTGTCATTCTATGCATCTGTGATCAAACATCTAAAAATTTTATTTTTGTCATAGTTTGGCACTTCCGTAATTCTTAACCTATAGGTGTATCTCATAATGCTCGAAGAACCTTTAGCAATTAAAGGTTGTCATAATAATACTTAGACCTACATTAATTGTGAATGCAGATATTTTATAGAATAGATAAAGGGGCGGGCTCTCTTTGTGGATGACGGGTCTAAATCACCAACTTCATTTATAGTAGTTCTGCATATTTATGCATAAAACAACTACTAAATAATGTTAAAACTTGTCTAGCAGTCGTACGTATAATGGATGGCATAGTAAACTACTTCAACGGTTCCTTGCGTATGTTTTTCATTCTTGTCTTCTTTCTTTTTTGTTTGGCCAGATCGAGCATGTTCATTAATACCTCATATTTCTTAAAAGCCCGTACATCTTAAGGAAAGCAAAATCACAATAGTTTCTGATCTTATTAATGGTAGTATGTTTTTAATTGCCACCCTTCTGTCTGAATGTTCTTTTGTCCTATTACAATGGCGTTGCTAAATTGACAGATATCCTTTTACAGTAGTGATCATGTGTCCCCAAGTGTGAGCCAACAAGTTCTTTCCTCTTTCCCACACTTTGGGCATGCAGGAATTGTTGAGTCTGCCCGGGAACTTCTTATGCAACTCGATGAACAACCTGGAGAAAGAGGTTATAAGACTTGCTATCTTTTGAATTCGTGTTATAAATTCTGAAATTATATTGTTGGTTCTTTAATTATTTATGTGGAATATTGGCTGTGCCAGTTCATGTTTGGTTACCATATTGACAGTAGGTTTTTGTTATCTCTCTTTTTTTTTCTTTTCTTTTTTGTTGTATGGGGCAGGGGGGTCGCAATGCTAGTTATCGACAGACAAATAGCGTAATAAATGGTCCCATCATTGCCATCTTTCCCGAGATCTTTTGTCAGTGCTGTATGATATTCGTTTCATGCTTTTAGGTCCATATAGTACTGATATTAAGTTAATTGATTTGTATTGTTATTTACTTTTGTTTATCTTTCAAGTTTATCATGTGATATCCTTTCATCTATGCACACTATACAAAAACAGCACCCACTGGGCGGGTGCGCAATGCACATTAATATCTATGTTATGGAAACTCTTTGAATTACCTTGCTGTATTCATGTCGGACGCATATATGATATCTGATATCATAAGTGGGTGTGGGTACTTGGGCATGATCCTTTAACTGTAGCAGAAAAAATATATAAAAAATTGGCATCCATGTTGGACACTTTCCATTAGCCTGACATATCTAATGAGTCCCATGTAACATCGATTAACATGGAGTATAAAATGTTAGTTGTCCCTGAGTTAACTGATGGAAATAAGCTGGACGCTAAAATATTTCAGGAATCATTGTCATAGTGGTCTGAGTCTTACACTCTTACTATGTTCTATACTCATGATCTTGCACACTAGAACATTTCAGGAATTTTTGTCATACTTGCCTCACCCTTACTATGTGCTATTCTCATTATCTTGCCATCCATGTATATTTGTTCATTATATTTGGAAGTTGTAGTTTCTTTTTGCCATATTGTTTGAAGAATGTGGTTTATCTAGACGAGAATTGCTAATGATTTGAATTTTCGTGTATTTTATGTCTTTGTTAACTCGTATGCCACATAGATAGCACTGGTGTGTCCCAACTTGAGTCTTCTTTATTTTGTTTTGGGCTGTTAGCTGCATCGTATCACTTATGGGGGCATATGTTGTTTGTAGATAACTCATCATCTAAATCCTACGGGTTTCTATCTTCTCTTTTGGGGATGGGATGTGAATGTTACGGATATAAAGTTCGTATTGTTGGCCACTCCTTGGGAGGTGCGGTTGCCACACTGCTGGGATTGATGGTAAGTAGTCTCATGTTATCCTATATCTCTACTCTAGACTATCTCTCTTTATGTTGTACTTCCGCAGAGGTTGGTCTCTACACCATTTTCTTTTAAAATTAATGACTGATCTTCGAGAAGAGTTTAGAAGCTTTTCATTCTTCGATTGCAATGATTAGAACTATATATCTCCTTTCAAAGCTAAAATACAGCTATTGGAAAAAGCAAGAGTATTATCTTCCTCATCATCTCAGCAACTTCATCTATATGATCAAAGTGGGAGGATGAAGATGGGCGGGCTTCAATGATTCTTTCTACCTTGTCATCTTCCTCCTCACGCAAGCTTTATCGCTCATCCCCTTGACAGCCGGCTTGTCTTAAGCAAGCTAGAGAGGATAGGAGATAGAGCTCATCAAGCTTGGCAAGGTTGGATATAGTGATAGAAAGTAACCATACCTCCACCTCCTTGCGCGTGGTCCGCGCTTGAGCTGAAAGCACATGAATCTGGTGTTCTCCACCCAATGTTGGAAGTTGAAGGGGGAGAATTGGGGATCGCGAATCCTAAAGCGGTGGGCCGGTATACACCCCAATAAACTCCAGATATAAGACACAGCTTTGCCAAACAAGAGTTTGGGATTCTACGCTAATAATCTTGAACTTTCCCATGGATAGTTTTGCCAAACAAGCCCCCGTGTTTTCCTCTTTCACAGTATCTGTTAATGTTCCCCATCGCTGCTTGGTGATTTCTCAAATCTTCTTGTTAGCTGACTATGCGTGGCGAACGCACTATGGAAGTCAAGTCTGCTAGGTGCAACCGTGCAAGTGATAACATCTAGGAAAATTGTTGTTTCTTTACTGATTTACATTAGCTGACTATGCGTGGCGAACGCACTATGGAAGTCAAGTCTGCTAGGTGCAAGTGATAACATCTAGGAAAATTGTTGTTTCTTTACTGATTTACATTGGCTGACTATGCATGGCGAACGCACTATGGAAGTCAAGTCTGCTAGGTGCAAGTGATAACGTCTAGGAAAATTGTTGTTTCTTTACTGATTTACATCTGTTACTGAATCCACTTGGAAGAGTCATACTCCTAGTGCCATTCGTAGTGTCCTATTACTCATAATTCTTTAGTATTTGTGAAACCCTGTTTCTTCTCTATATTTGTAAGCTCTATTGATTGGTGATATGTTCTCTTCAGATAAGAATCCTTTGATAGTATATTTTTGGCTTCCATATTTTCAGTTGTATTGCCGGTATCCAAACTTGCATGTGTATGCTTATGGAGCACTTCCTTGCGTGGATAAAGTAATAGCTGAAGCATGTGTGGACTTCGTCACATGGTAAACTTTTACAAAACAGCTTCATTATGCAATGTTTCTTCATTGCGTTATTTGTAACTTTTATAATCATCTTGGTTCTTAACAGCATCGTATATGGTGATGAATTTTCCTCTCGTCTTTCGGTCAACTCGATCCTTAGACTTCGTCGTACTGCACTTGGTGCTCTTTCTGATGTTTCTTCAGCAAACTCAGCAATAATGTCCAAACTTGCACGTAGAATTCTTTATCTCAATAAATGTGTTGAAAATGGGAATAGCCACAGCATTCGTGTCCAACAAGGTACCATGAGAGCTGAAGATGGTAGCCCTATCCAAAAGAGAAGCCAATACAAATGTACCACTCTAGGTTGGCCTTTTGTTTCTAGTCCTAATATTTCTTGCGCCTGCATGAGTTTATTCTGAACTATCCGAGAGTTTTTATCAGGATCCATAGTCCTCTGGCACCAACCATTCTATCATTTAATTGCAGGAAGTTGTGCAACTGAACAAGGGCGTGATTCCTTGTTTGCTGAGGAATCCAGTTTCGAAATTATGAAAGATGCCTTAGACAAATTCAGTAGCAATAACATGCTAAGAAATGGTTTCCTAGAAATCAACACTTCTGATTTGGGGTTTGACGATTCTGATAATGCAGCACGAGATGAAGCAGCTTCTTATTTGGATGTTTGTACATCTTCAATTGAAATTTCTTTAGGTGAGACTATGGAGATGTTTCTACCAGGCCTTGTTATACATATAGTACCAGACAAAAGGAGCACATTCTCTTTATGGAAAGGCTGGAAGGTTAATGATAGAGAGTGTGCTCACAAAGCCTTTGTCGCAGATAGAGAAGCCTTTAAAGACATCATTGTAACACCATATATGTTCCTTGATCATCTTCCATGGAGGTAATTTCTTGACATTTTAATTTCCAGTTACCGCATGTAATCATTTAAATGACTGAGATAGGTATCTTAATAGTTGTGGTGAGGATTCACACGGTGCCTGTTATTCTTTTCATATCAAGTCATGTTAGTCATTACATAAGAAGATTTTTTGGCATGTTTTATACTTTCATGTAGGTTCAGTTAGTTGAGGTATTTTCTTCCGTTTGAATGCTTAAGGTTCCTTCCGCACTCTAGTTAGCGCCCTAGTTCAACCAAAGCTGCTTCAAGTTCAAATAAAACACAAGTTCAACACTTCAACTACATCAACACTTTGTTCAACTAAAACACTAAGTTCAACTAAAAGTCAAATTCAACTTAAGAAATGTAACATCAAGGTCAATTGAAGCAACACTACGGGTGTGTGGCAGCAGTTGGTAGATTGTACTTTAATATAGCTTGGCAAGCTGGTAGTTCTATCTAGCTTATTGTATAATCTAACTGTATCTTTTAAGAATATTTGGTAAAACTAGCTTCTACATATAGCTGGTAGATATTCAATGACAAAAAAAGATAACATCTTACTCACATATATGATATTATTCAAATTACCTGTAATGATAATAATATAACTAAATATTTTAAAATATAAAAGTATGAATTTTGCTACTGATCAAATCTATTAAAAAAATAGATATGGCGGGTTTCTCCGAAGATTTTAATTACGTCGCCTTAGAGCTAATTCACATGTTTCTTTCGTCTCTGGAATAGGATTCGAAGACAAACTCTTTTCGAACAAAGAAACTGCAACTTCTGAAGCAATTCTTCCAAGAGCTTCTGCAGCCTGGTCAACACAAACAAGATAATGAATGAAATACATAAAATCGGGTTTGACAAAACAATAATGTGTGTTGAAATTGTAGCTATCTCATGACTAACGATTGGGTGCAATGAAAATTCTCCTAGAACCTCTTCCAAGGCAATAGCAGCTTCTTGATCTTGAATTTGACCTAGAGTGAATGCTGCCACATGTTCTAGCAAATAAGACGAGTCTTACATAGCTGATAACATCACATTTTATAATAGGTATGATGAATAAGCAAATTTACATACATGGAATACTTAAATAATCAACAATAAGAAGTTGGAGTAATTCACAAAATTGATTGAACTCAAAATGATGACGAGGAAAAAGATTGAAATGATGAAGAGGTTGATGAGAGCTTGGAGAGGTTGAGGGTTGCAGAGATTTTAGAGGGCGAAGAGAGCTTTGAAGCGCATGGAAATGGGCTAGCACTGATCCAAGATCCACCAACAAATTACCGGCGTCGACATGTCGCGTGAGAACAACTTCGATTGTACTGTTTGCAAAATGCAGTTTATAAGTTAAATTTAGATTATTCTATAATCTAACTATAAACCAGTTACTCAACAAGCTGCTATCAAACACACCCTATGTGGGTTGAACGGAGCACTACTAGGAGCGATAGTTACACTGCCTGAAATATTAAAAAACATCACTTAAGGGTGTTAGGATGTTGCGGATTTCAAAACAAGGTACCACCAGATTCAAGCAGGTTGTCATGGTGTAAATGGGGTGCCAAAAGTTTGATTTTTCATTTAATTTTATTTTTTGAGATTTATGTGGGGAACAATGCTTGTAACTGGCCCATTTTGTGCGACCGTCGTAACATATGAATTTTCGGGTGGCACTCATCGCGGTTCCGTTGTCATACCTATGCACCCGACTACATGCGCTCAGGCAGCGTATCTACATTGGGCTGGGGATAACGCACCCCTATTAGCGTTTGGCCCTTCCTAAGACAGACCCACTGGCTTGCGCCCTGCGGAGTTAAATTTTGCGGGTGTTGGGTTTCGAACTCACGACGGGGTGCACGCTCGATGCTGGGCCAAAAGTTTGAAAATTAAGTTAACTGATTTTAAGCATTGCAATAGAGACACAAGCGCAATTGTCCCTTAAATTTTATCTTGATAATTCATATTATTTTGAACCATTTCACATTTAAAACCATGCATTATGGGAAGCAATGAGAATATAGTTTCTCTAACTTGCCCCACAATGTATCTACAGTATAGACATCTCAATTATCTTGCTGTGCTGATAGTTTTGTAATACCTTTTAGGTGTCAAGCAGCATTGGAGAGGGTTTTAGAAACCATGAAAACTGAAAGACAAGGCATGTTTGATGAATCGGCTGTGTGAATACGTATGAAATGCAGCTATTTGTTACACAATATTCCCTGGCATACCAAGATAGATTTGATGATGTTAACATGAGTTAGGAATCAGAATCTGTCACTTTGAATGGAAGCCCTGATGCACAAGCAAATTTATTGGTCTATCGAGTTGGTTTATGGCCTGTACATGGAAGCAACAATTTATCCATTCAATAGAGCCAATTGGTGTATATGTTTAAGTCCTGAGCAATTTTGATCTTGGGAATTCCCATTCCCTTTGCTGATCGGAGCTAGGCCTTTGGCGGGGCAATAAGAGTGATTGTCCATCAAGTTGCCATTCTTTTTGCATAATGTGATATTCATGAGAATCTTTATTATCTGACCACTACATATTCCAGCTTCTTGCATTCAAGGTTCCTGTTGATCCTCCTTTGTGAAAATACATTATATACCAAGTTGAGAAGAACATTATTTGTGTTTTGTTTCCTAGGCAGAAGTTCCTAGGTTTTCAAGTGTAACATCGTTTGGCCTGCCACTTCTTTTCAATTGTTTGCTGCATATCCTCTGGAGCTAGTTTCCTATTATCATTAGCTGATTGTTCTAGACGGTAGAAACAATAAAAGGTGTTGAAACTCAGTTTTATCTACAAGGTTCGCTGTTGACGTCATCGTTCGAAGAAATTCTAGGAAAAATCTACGGCATTACAAGTAACTTGACAGTACATTCACTCTTATCTTTTCATTAGTTTGGCAGCACATTCACACCTAAAAGTAATCTATATGTCTTGAATTTAAGTCTTACCTCTTATTCTGTGACACCTATATGACACTGCATTTCAATAATCAACCCTCATGTGGCTTTAAGCACCTATATGCTCTTGTTCTTTGGTTTTTACCCCTTTTAAGATGAGATTAACCAGAGGGTTAAAAACTTAAATGGGAAGCTTTAAAACATATTTGCTTAAAACTTCATAACCAGAGATTTTTTCGGTCGATTGTCTTTGGAAAAGATGGACCCTTCGATAATTTGGACTAGTATAACTGTCGCATAATTCTTGAATTCTCAAAAGGAGATGGGATTACATTTTGCTCAAGCAATTCTACGTACCTTGTTAGAGAAAATAGTGATCATTCGATAAATTAGCGGCAATCCTATCCATGATTTTTACCTCGCCTTTTGTTCTTTCTCAATTGACAAGGCCTTTACGTAGAAATCCTTTTGTTTTGCATTACTTATATTCAGGTTTTTTATATTCTTTTTTTTTATATAAATACATTTTATTGATTAAATTAGTATACGTGACAATACTCGAGCTACTGGGTAACACTATCAACAGTTAATAGAACATAAGTGATTAATTTTATACTAAAAGAAGCATACAGTGCCAAATTTACTCATTTCTCGTATTATTTTGTACAAAATTCTATAAATAGAAAGAATATCATTAATTAATCTAAACGCTAAAGCAAATTTATCTTGTCGATCAAATAGAACAAATGGTTAAACTTGAAACTAGCCTGTTAATATTGATGTGTTTATTTAAAAAAAAAAAAAAAATCAAATTCAACATTATCATATTCTAAGATCTCCACGATTTGATGGAAAATTTCATGGCAAGTTCATGCGTGTATGGAGTCATCTAAATTTTTTCTATATCCTGCTTATTCCATTATATGAACAATTGAGGGGAATAATTTTCCTAGTTAATGTTAAAAAAAGATAGAAGAAAAAGGGAAACAAAAAGACTGCTCATCCTATTAGGAATTTGTTGGTTTTTTGAGTGGTGGCCCCAAACTATTGTTTAACCAGAACCATAAGTACCACTAAATTATTTGTTATTATCTTTTTGTTTTCTTCCTTATATTATGGTCACAATTTTTAGCCCATTTCTTATTTATTGGTGAATTCATGTATATTATTTGCTTTCTTTGTATTTATTATCGAATTGAATAATACATTAAACTATCAATTGATCATCTATTTCTCCTCTCCACCACCTCCAAAGTTCATCCCTTTCCCTTGCTTTCCTCTCCTATTCTACCCATTCCAATCCCCTCTTTCTCCATTTCTTCAATCTCGATCCGATCGATCGAGATCTCTCCTCATTTCTCATCCTCTCCTGTCTAATAGTCCCCGATTTCTCTTCTTTTTGTTCTATAAATCATCCCAAGAAATGATTTTTTGAGCGGCTTTCTATGTGCTTCTCTGAAGATGCTTCAATCTCTGTTCTTCATGTTGATTCCCAATACATGCTAGATCTTTAACCACCACGGTTTTCTTATTTTTTATCAGTTCTTATATAAATTTCTGGGATTTGGTAGCTCAATTCTTTAGAAAGGTTATTAGAGATGGCTAGGGAAAGCTGTAATCTTGACAAAGACGAAGCTGAAATCATAAAACCAACTTCTTCTCCACCGTCGCCATCATCGAATTCACCACCACCACCGCCTTCACCTTTGTTCATCAAACCTTCCCAAGAATTTCCGGCTTCTTCTGATTCACCGCCGCCTCCAAAAGCTGGGTCCTTCGAGCTGCAAAATGAAGCTCAGGCTTCCCATACTGCCTCCGGAGATTCTCTGGCAGAGGTGGTGGACGGACCGGCCGCGGAGGCGGCTGAGAAGTATGTTAACAGGTGTAGCAGCTGCCGAAAAAGGGTGGGGCTCACCGGATTCCGTTGCCGGTGCGGCCAACTCTTCTGCCCGTGCCACCGTTACTCCGAGACTCATGATTGTTCGTTCGATTATAAAGTCGTCGGGCGGGCAGAGATTGCCAAGGCCAACCCAGTTGTTAGGGCAGCAAAGATAATCAAGATCTAATGAGGTCTGTTGTCTTACTATGATCATTATCGAAATTCAGTTTGCTGCCGCTGCACTGCGTTTTCGGATATTTGGTTATTGATCAGTTACAATTGTGCTAGATGGATATGGATTCTTGTGTTGAGTATGTTCTACTTTTGGTTCTTATGGTGTATGTCTGATTATTGGTACAAGTATCATGGAATAGATGGTGTTTGAATTGCGAAGTTGTTAGTTTGTTTGTAATTGAATTGTTTAAGTAATTATGATATGATTCGAGAGTAATTATATCATAAGCTAAGCTCACCACGTGATTGTGAAACACAAGGATGATGATCATGGTCCTCTTTTAGGTGATAACTTCAATATATTGGTTTTTTTCAAGTAGAAAATTCTCATTTAATTATTGATTAAATGGCATTAATTTGGCTTTCCACTATGAGTTTCTGCTTCAAGCTGCATCTTATTCTTCTACCAGGTCTATTGACTGCCAGACAAATATCATTATATCTATGTTGCATTATATTATACTCTAGCAAGCCAGATCTCTCAAAATGTCCCAGAATTCATACCGAAATTCATCAAATTCACCGCCAACATCACATAGGTACATTAAGGGCACTTAGTTCAATTTGATGCATGATTTCTCGCACAATTTGGGAGTTCTAGTATTTTAGAACCGAATAATGGTCTTTCATCAAGCTGCTTTAGCTGTGGAATCTCATGTTTTTTTCGTGACCGTTCCACAATATCTCACCATGCTGAAAAAGGAAATTCGCATTGTTCGAATTGTCTTTGTCAGCATGGTCCTTGATTCTCCGTTCTTACCAATTTGCTCTAAACCAATCGGGTCTATTTCAAAAGCATCTTCTGAGTTTGATGCGTCGGCGATTACCTCAATCCTTGTAAAGTCGGACTGATAAGAGATTCCATTAGAATGCATTATATTTGGCAACCTTTGCATCATTAGGTGACATGTCTTAATGGCTTTATTAAGAAATTTTATCTATAGCAATTAGCTTCCTTCACACAATTCAGTGCCTTTTCTTGATGATAGTATCGAGTAATCCCCATGAATTTCTTGAACATTTTCTCGCATAAATAGGAAGTCCTGCATTCCAAGTTTCATATTGTTTCTAACTTTTTTTTTTAAGTTCTGCATATTAAAGTTTCCAAATTGTTCGTTGTATTTGGAGGAATTAAGTGATTCCCATCAAACATGTCCAGTTGTATGACACTGTTGAATGATGTTCTTCTTTTTGGCTCTTGTTTTAAATTAAGAAACTTGATTCCTAAGAAACTTACAAAAGGTGTAATTCTCTCTAAAATTACTGAAATAGTGAATTAGAAAGGATAAAGTGGGATCATTTCCATGTAAAATTTATATGCGACTTGGATTGTGCAACTCTAATGGATTTGATGGTGACTATATATATATATATATATATATATATATATATATATATATATATATATATATATATATACCTTTTGAAAGGCAAAAGCATATACATGGTCCCTTAACTTTGATTAAATGTGCTTCAGAGCCGCTAATTGTAAAAGTTTGATCATCGTGCCCCTCAACTGCAACATGTGGTCTCTGAAACCACTTTCGATGCAAGTGTTTTAAAGTTGAGGGGCTAAATATCTACTCCTGATGTTGATGGAAACTGTGAGCAGCTTTTTATGTTGTGGTTTGGCAGCATATTTTATTAAAGTTGAGGTGGGAATTATGAATTTTGCCTTTTTGAAAGAAAATTACATAGCAGCCCCTATTTTACTTCCAAATAATTTTCTTTAATAATTACTATATCAGTATATTGAGCTAAAACATCTATATATAACTTTTAAAAAAAAAAAAATGAATGTAAAAAATATGTTGTCGTGCGCTATAATTTTTATGTTGGAATTAAGATGTGTTTAACTAGGTACTTTAAAGTTATGAAGTATTTATTGGTTAAAATTTTTTTAAAGAGTCGAAATATCTATCTAGGATTTTTTTTTAAAAAAAAACATGATACTAAAATTGCAAAGCACACTATTTTTTTTAATATTCACATTAATTTTTTTCAAGTAGCAACTTATTTGAAAGAGTTTTATAAAGTAGAATAATTTTTTGACAAAACTCAAATTTTAAAGCACAACCCTAAATTCATTGTTCCCCTATGTTACAGTTCTTCTGATTATCCTCATCTTCTTCTGGGGGTTTTGGTTTTTACTATGTTTAAATTGGGGGCTCTTCCTCCTCAGCTTCTCCATTTTCTCCGACTCTGATGAGTGGGGATGATGGCTCATTGTGGATGGTGGCTCTTGCAGGCTATTATTTTTTTTTTTTTTTTTTTTTAATTTTCCTGTGCATCAGGCATTTACTCTTTTTTTTTATTTGAAATAATTGAGGTGGTGCCGATCCAATCATGTTACTTCATTCATAAAGATAGGAAAAAAAAAAAAATGAAACAAAAATGGATGCGAAATTATGCCTCAAAATTAATAAGGAGAGTTACATATCAATCGCTGCATTGGTTTTGAGTGTTATAATTAAACTCATTATTTACGTTCCGTTATTTTCTACACCATAAAAAAATTATTTAAGTATAAAAATTTTGAATATAAAAATTATATATTGTATCAAAATTTATTTTTTACTCAAAATTTTTAAAAATATTTTTAAATATATATTTTGAGGTTTCAAAATTTTAACATGTTAGCGATTAATTTTTAAATCCATTAAAATTTTGAAATATTAAAATATTTATTTAGAATTTTTTAACTTTTTTTTTTAATATAGAAAATCGAAATCTCTTTCAAGTATAGAAGTGGCTCGTTATTAACCACTTCTATCATTTCACATTTTTGGTGGGTTTAAGTTGTCTCTATTCTCCTATAAAAGAATAGAAAAATACATGAGATTACGGATCTGCGACGGAATTTTTATAGACACGAAAAATCTATTTTTTACGAGTTCTGTACGTAAATTTGTGCACGGATCCGTAATTTCAAGTATAAGCCGACTTGATTTCCCATATCAGCTACAAAGTGATCAATATGTCGAGTAGCTTCATACTTGGTAATTATCATCTGTAAAAAAGATGATGGAGGTGATCAGGCTCTAATTGAAAAGGAGTAGTCGGCGTGGACGCTGGCAGTGGCAGCCGACGGCGGTGGTGGAATGTGGCCAGTGGGCAGTGACGGAGATCATTGCGAGAGAGTATTATATGATTTGATTTGACTAATGAGTGGCTCGTAATGGCTTTTAATTATCGTCTGATTTCAAAACTGGATGTAATTGTGATATTTTTCATCAATGCAAATTTGAATTTGAGCTGGAAAGGTTGGATAATTTCAATAAACTTGTAGTCAACTTTTATATGTCTGAGAATCCAAGTAAAATGGAAGAAACGTAGAGGCCCTGCTGTAATTTTAATAATTTTAGGTGGTAAAATGAAAGATAAGATTAGGCAGGGCAAGAACAGTGTAAAGAAAGTTTTGAGAAGTGGTTGAATGGCATAAAGCTCTAGTTAAGATAGTGAGGTTTACATCGTTATACTAAAAATTATGCAAAAAAGATTAAAATGTTGACGTGGTATTTGTTGCATTTCGAAGTTGGAAGCTATGCTAACTGTCCATGTTACTTCGGTAGTGAAATCTTCCTCCCGGCTTAGCCGGTTCGGCCCTAACTATAGCTAACTCATCAGCTAATCAGACGGAATCGAATGACCGGGGCAAGTGAAGAGCTCGGGTGCGGAAGAGGCGATCAATAACTTCAGGCTACATATGAAAAGTGATAAGAACTATCGGACTGACAAATCGCATCAGAGAATTTCTTTCTTATTATCATGATAGCAAATCCGAGGAAGCTATGATTTCAAAAGAATCATAAGATTAATTTCTCCAGTTGTGTGGTATAATTGGATAATGCTGGCTATTCATATTTATGCTTGTAAAAGTACAGCTAGTGATAGCATGCCGACTCAGAGACTATAAAAGGAATCAAAGTAAAGGTAGAAAGTTGTTGTTGTCAAGGTAGTCATATCTTTGTGCAGTTTTAAGTTATTAGATGATGTAATTGCTTCCTATGTGACTATCTATATCATTATGTAATTGGGAATGGTTCTGGTTTAGTGATAGCATGCCGACTCAGAGACTATAAAAGGAATCAAAGTAAAGGTAGAAAGTTGTTGTTGTCAAGGTAGTCATATCTTTGTGCAGTTTTAAGTTATTAGATGATGTAATTGCTTCCTATGTGACTATCTATATCATTATGTAATTGGGAATGGTTCTGGTTTGTCATGCGTTATACCACATCATGCTAATGCTATGTTTGGTTGGTGGTTCGAGTAGGAATTAAAATTGGATGAAAATACATGGAAATAGGAATGGAAATGGATTATATTATTATTAAGTTTGGTTCAACAAGAGATGAAAAGGGGAATGGGAATATAAACACATTATCATAGGGATACTTAGGAATAAAAAAGTTTATAACTACCGGAATTAAATTCCTGATGGAATAAAATGACTTTCAATCATGACATTTCTAATATAAACCAAACATCTTTAATTTGAATGATCCATATTTCTAATGGTTATCGTTTTTAACCATGCACCAACACCCAAAATCCATAAAATCCCAGTTTTGTAATGTTACCTATATATCAGCCATTTATAATTATTTCTATACAGGTTAAAGTCTAAATAAACTATGAAAAGTTTATCTTACCTTAAAGACTTAATACTCTATCTGCAAATATTAAGGAATACCAATATATAGCAGTCTATCGATTCTATCAAATTTTAGATATGAAAATGGAAGCAACTAGTATTGGTCAAGCTAGTTAGCGAGATTTGATGCTCGAACGAGACTACGATCTATATACAAGATGAGAGGCCTTACCATACCATTGGTAGCAACTAGTATTCAGAAATTTGAATCCCAGCAAGCGTAGTTCAGAGGACTTACCGTATCGCGATATTTTCGGTCGATATATATTATATATTATAGAAATTAAACTCAGTGGTTAAAATGAAAAAAAAAATAAATAAAATGAAATGGTTGTAAAGATGTTTGTCTAGCGAGAATTATCTATGTTAAAAGTTAAAATTTAACGATGTGAGTTATTTCTAAAATTAAAATTGATGATGCAACTTTTTTATGTTGCCTGATCCTCACTAGTTCGAAAAAATATCGTAAATTTGAACCAAATGCCAGCAAATGATAAATTCATACAGAGACGTTATAAATATGCAATATAGAACTGATATAATCTAACCCCATTGCCACTAAACTGGATTGATATTAAGCTCATCTAAACAGTTGGAATGTTTATTGTGAAATTGGGTTGGATTAGGGAAAAAAGTTAATTGAAGTCCCTACTTAGTAAATGTAATCCTATCAACCAATACTTGCATGGAGTTATGACACAGCACCGCTATTCTTCACGGTCATGACGACTCTGATGCAACAGTACATCAAAATTTATATAGCATACATCTCCTATATATATATATATATTATATGAGAGTTGTTTATCAATTTTTTATTTTTTAAAAATATACAAATCAATCTCTAAAAATGGAGAAATACGATGACGCGGCGATACGCGTGCACCGCCACGAAAACCATTTTTCTGCTTTCAAATGCTGATTTATACAACCCCTAAAAATAAGAAGGTCGATATACAATTAACCCATAAAATTAATTGTTGATGCGAATGCTGAAAGGGTCCTTTTAGAATACCTAAAGTCCGTGTATATATATTACTTCATACAGCTATATATCTTAAACTATATTTATTGAATTTCTTGAAGCAATGCATATTGATTATTCGTAATTTATGTACTTGTCGAAGGTAAAAAGTGGAAATGAAATGGGAG
Source organism: Xerophyta viscosa (assembly GCA_002076135.1). Taxonomy (NCBI): domain Eukaryota; kingdom Viridiplantae; phylum Streptophyta; class Magnoliopsida; order Pandanales; family Velloziaceae; genus Xerophyta; species Xerophyta viscosa. Next base: position 643,841 of record MJHO01000013.1, on the reverse strand, counting down.
GTAACTTTTTTCCCTAAAAAAATTGGGTGTGTAATTTTGGACGTCGTGTATGATATTATATATTCATCCATGCACGTAGCCACGTAGGCAGACTTTCCGAGGAGGCACGGACGCTCCGCAAATTTCTCGGGGGACACGAGCGACGTCGCCCATGGGTCCTTATTCAATCAGGCCATTGTTTGACAATTGACAGTCCTACCCTTTGATGATTGGTAACCGTGCAAATTCATCTCTCGAAATCCTAATGCCACTTCAGTCCCTTTAAAATTTAAAATAGGTAAAATATCACTCTAACCCTATATAATATAGTACATAGATCGGAACTCGTAGGGCAACTGGTTAAAAAGTTTACTTCATAAAATAAAAATAGCAAATCCAATTGTAAGGATATAAAAGATTATCTCATACTCATCTCTTAAAAGATGATATAGAAGATTTTATTCTCTACAAATTATAAGAGTGTGGTTAAAAAATTGTGTAAATAAAATAATTCGATATCTTTCGTAAGGATGTTTCGTTCGAACATCTTAAAAAAAAGTTATGTGAATTTAGCCCATGCCAGTTAGGAGCAAAATTTTTGATGTGCTTCATCTTCTACAAATAGACATGCAGTTAAGATATAACATCTTTATTTTGGTTAATGCATTTGTTGTTTACCCAATATCAAAAAAATCACAATAATCAAATTTGTGATTAGTTTAAAATAAAAATTTTCGTCCATCGTGCGTAAAGTCCATGTGGGAATGATCTTATCCCCGTTCCCGACGATTCCCTGCCCTCTTGCCATCTTAGCCATCTTATCAACGACGTTGTCGATATATAGGGTAGATGATGTGGAAGCAAAGCGACCTTAGCTTGCTTTTTTATGTTTTTTTTAGAGGACAGAAGATGTAGAAGAACAATGGGTTAAGGGAATAAAATGAGAAAATACGAGAGTAGTTTTTCTGCTATTCTTATTGAATATTTTTTTTTTCCCAAAAAGTACGAGGGAATAACTTGTAGAATAGATGGAAATTAGAATATAAGTTTAGGTGCAGACAGAACTATTCCATCCAAAGGATGAAAAAAGGAATAAATATGTAAGTAATTAATGCTTGTATTCCATGTCTCTTTAGTTTATTCATTTCTGTATTTATTCCAAGTTCTTGAGAATAGACTGAGAGATATCTGATTTTACTCTAAGTGGAGCTCTTGAGAATAAATATTGTGCAGGTATTTACCTTTAGTTCATGGCGTGTCTGAAGATAATGCACTTCTGGAATTTCACCCCTAACCGATTCATGAGTGTTGGTTAGAAATTTTTTTATCCAGCGAACAAATTGGTATTTGTCACACGAAAGGGTTCACCCCGTTATTTTAAAAAATGATATGGTGATTTTCGTAATGATGATTTAATTTTAAGATTAAAGAGTCAATTTAAACAGTTAAATATTATCTCTAGATAATTCATTTACAACATGAAGTTCTATTTCTATTTATTAGTGAAATATTCAATTCGGTAGCATACAGTCCTGTTGTTTTAACCCGATCGATGCATCATTAGCTTCTGCGTAGTTCTAAATTATTCCTTAAAATGTAAGTGCATGCTTTCCAAATTTTGGTTGAGATAATTATTCTAAATAGTAAAGTAAATTTTATTGTCGCGTAACAAACAATTTTTTTTTTTTTATTATTAATTTCCAGTTCATGCGAGCAATATAATCTAATAAACTAGTCGTACATAGGTTCGTTACCATACAAATTATGTATTACATCTGTTTGATTTATTTATTCTGTTATCTGTTCGCATGGTAACTTGGAGCTGAAAATATAGGAGAGTGGATCACAACCGTAAAATCTGATATTAAATTTAGATTAGATTAGCATATAATTATAAATTATCGCTGTTAAACTAATATAATATGTAAACTGGTGCAGTCGCCAATGGAGCGTGCTGGCTTGCTTTTTACCCCACTATGGGAGACTTGGCGTTCTCCAATGCGCCACCAAATACCTGGTGGTGGAAATTGTCCGACCACCAGTCGGCCGGTTGCTCTCTCTCTCTCTCTCTCTCTCTCTCTCCTCTCCTCTCCTCTCCTCCCTCCCAGTATGGTTTATATATACATGGGAATATACACAGAAAAATTAATCATTGAAACACTTCCCTGGCACGATGGTGCAGCCGAGTGATAAGAGCAAATTGTGTAATTTGAACTAGTTAAAGAAAATTAATGAAGGTTTGAATCAAAGCGACGAGGTTTTACATGCATAGATCGATGCATGTAATTTACTTCTCATCCATAGATGCATATTCATTTTGCATGGCTCTCCGTAGGTTCATGCACCTTATGTTGGTACGTTCACGACCCCACGTGCGACACGCTTAAACGCACACATCTCCGGCGTTTGCACGCGTGTGAACAGTTCAGAGTTAATCAATGAAGTTTAGAGTTTGATTATGAACGCGTTTAGATTACCAAGGGGGCAATTACTTTTTTACTAGAGTAGAACGGGGGAACAGGCTTTGAATTAAAGTGGGGTGAACGCATGTTTTACCTCATTTGATTCCTCCATTTGACGGTCAAACTTCCTGCAAACCGAGATCAAAACCCTCGCTTTTCACCCTTCATTTCAAACTCCCCGGCATTAATATGTACTTAATGTAATCCCAACCGTAGATTGTTAAGATTAATTAAACAATTTATTAATATTTATATTTGGGGAGAAGAGAGAGAAGATTTTACTTTCTTTTTTCACCCTTTTATGCTTTGGTTCTTCATATTAGTCTATAAGGTGCCGTAAGACAAGGATTTGTGTCCTCATATGGTGGTAACAACAGCAGGTCAGCATGCAAAATAACCTCTCCCCTTTGTTACCATCACTTTTTTTATTCATTTTTGCTGTTTTCATTGGAAAATGAGTAGTGCTTCATGGCAGTATGGCACCATGATTGATTGATTATTGTCCTATTTAGTGTCCTATGGATGAGTTATACGACGAATATATAATGAACCGAAGGCTTTGTGATTTGTGAAAGTGATGGATAGATGACTTGATTAGTGCAGTAATTAATTGTGATGATTATGACGCCTTTCAGTAATTCTTAGAATATATTATTTTTTATTTTCATCAGTTAAAGTGCCTTAAATCTTCGATTTTGGTAGAATATATCTTGCTTCTTTTTTGAAGAAAGTGAAGTTATCTATTGAACACAATTGAATCATCGATGTTTTCTTTTTTTAACTTAATTGAGACAAAAAGTGTTTTTTTTTTTTTTTTTGGTGCTCCTATGCAATTGCAACGGTGTAGCAGATATATATGCTAGAAATTCTGTATGTTACAGTAGTTTTAAGTATGTCAAAGCTCTTTCATTAGGTTTTCCTACACTTTTTAGATCAAATCATAGAATTTTTTTTTAACTTTTTCGTTGTATATACTTATATATTATATTTCTTGTTCTTAAAAAAGGTGGTAAGAAGAGCTGCAGGGTTTTGCAAATCCCACCTGGCCTCGAATAAATAGTCGTGGAAGAGAGGTGGGTTTGTTTCGTTCTGATTCCACCGGATATCATCTTCTACAGGTTTGCTTCTAGGGTTTTGAAAAACCAATAAATCCTTCTTTTCTTATTTCTATATGGTGCGTACATTATTCTATACGTCAATATTACAACGTTTATGGTACTTATCATATTCTAACACAAACAGATATCCGAAAATGTAGTAATACATGGCAAACATTATGTACACATAATATACTTGTCGGATTACAATGTTATGGTATACATAATATACGGTCGGATTACAATGTTTGCATATAATATGCTGGTCGGACTATAATATTATAGTAGATATCATTCCAAACGATATGATAAAAAGCAACGTGCGACTTGAAGGATCAAAGACAAAGAAAAATGGATATTATAAAAATCATTTTTACATTATGTACTTGTATATGTACCGCACCGCTAAAAAGCGTCCATGTCACCTTTTAGTTTTCATTACTACAGATGATAAATGTCCGAATTTGTGTAAGGGACCAAGGGTGCTTGACATGGACAACATTTTTGGGTCATTCGTACCGTCATTCAAACCACAAATGAACATTTAGGTACACTAATTGAGGAAAATTCGATATATATATATATAAGTATGCAAATTATATTTTATAATTTTATAGCTAAATTTTTTAAAAACTATGACAAAAAGAATATGTCGTACTATAAAATTTGTCCAAAATAATTTGGTTTATAAAATTAATGACAAAAAGAAGATATTTTGAATTGAAAACTCGAAGTTACGACAACAGCCGTACATTTTGGGATTCCTTTTAAGGTTAAAAAAGATATTTTGGACTATTACTTTGGGGTAGTTTGTGTTGTGGCGATATTCCTGCAGCTGTAGAAATCACTAATTCTGCCTATTCCGGAGCTATCGAGCAATATTTCGCCTTTACCACACAATTGACCACGAATGCATATACTATTTTACATATCAGCCTCTTTTAATTTTTTTATACGTAGTATTTTGATTATTATATAAATATTTTTTAAGAAATTTTGAGTACAAAACAAAATAGATATTAATATGATTTACAATTTTATTATTTAAAATATTTTTAATTAAATATTTTGAGATTCGAAAGTTTTAATAGTCAGTAGATAATCTGTTGAGATTTTGAATTCTTAAAATAACTATTTAGAGATTTTTTTTTTAAAAAAATATGGATATAAAAAATAAATTTTGATATGATTTAACTTTTGTATTAAAAATTTTAAAAAATATTTTTAAATATATATTTTAGGGTGTAAAATTAAGCTTGTTTAAAAGGGAAAATTTATTTGCAAAGATTAAACGGTGCATAGATTGATATACAAGTTTTTCTTATTTAACGGCGCCGTTAAATGTTAAAATTAATCTTAGGCGTTAGACCAGGAAGATCAACGGCTGAGATATTAGTTTACCAAGACTATTTTCAGATTTAGCTGATAATAGCATATATATTATATATATATATATATATATATATATATATATATAGTTTGTTTTATTTGCAAAATAGTTCATTCTTACTGTCCAAAATGTAGACTGTCTTCATGTGTTTGGAATGTTACTTTATTTCTCAGGTTCACTTCTGACCTACTTCTCTCCTTGCAAACCCCAATGCGCTTCTGCACCACCATCCTCTCCTTCCCCCCTTCTTCTCGTTCACTTTTCACTGACAACTGTTCCTTTGTGCGCCCATAAAACGACGCCGTTCACCGTTTCCTCTGCCATCATCTATCGCTATCACGTCTTCGCTACAGATTTCCTTAGCTAAATCTTCCCCACCTCTTTAAATGGGCTCCATTGACAACTGGCTCGGCTTCTCTTTCTCCGGCAACGAAGACCCTCCACCGCCGCCGCCTGACCCAGTTTCCACCCCTTGTATCGGCACGGACGCCGATTGTTATCCCATTCATGCCGCCGACGGCTCTTTCAGCATTCTAGAAGCTCTCAACGGATCAAACCAACCCCAAGGTTTATATTTATGATTCATGTGTATATATATATTATTTGTTTATCTTCATTTGGTGTCTTGTGTAGATTGGAGCATGCATAACATGGACTACCAAGAGAGCAACTCCGATTTATCAGTGGCGGTCGAAACGAGTGGTACTACCATGAAAGATGATCACCAGCCCAAGCTCGAAGATTTCCTCGGCGGCCGTTCGCTCTCCGACAATGACGTCTACGGCGGCTGCAGCGCCGCTGTCGCTGCTGGAGACTACATATACTCTAACTGTTCGGTTGCATCGAGCGCCTGTGGCGCCAATGGTATTGGATTATCAATGATAAAGACGTGGTTGCGAAACCAGCCGGCGCCGCCGCTGGTGCAGGAGCCGGAGATCACCGGCGGTGGAAGTAGCACTATGCGAGTTCCTCAGGCAAGCTCGAGGTGGCAGAGCTTGTCCCTGTCAATGAGCACCGGGTCGCTGTGCAGTGCATCTCACCAGTTGCCTCTGGTAGCGTTCACCGGCAGCGGAGAGAGCCCTGCCTCCATGGATGAGAAGCAGAACGGCGGAATTGATGCACATAATGGTGTCATTGAAGTGACACCGAGGAAGTCCATTGATACGTTTGGTCAAAGAACCTCTATCTACAGAGGTGTCACAAGGTATCACTTAAATAAAATGTTGTGAAATTCATACTTTTTTCATCTTGCTTTTGCAGGCAAATAAGTTGTTTAGTTTGTTTTATGATTTATGACAATATAGAGGATGTGCAAACTTATAATTTTCTGAAGTTTCACTTTCCAAAAGAACTATATCTGATTCATTTGGACTTGTCATATGTATGGCCTATCTCTGATGATAGATACATGCTCTCTTAATGCAATAGAAACTAGTTATATTTCATATTAATTGTTTCAGTGTTTTTTTTAGTTTTTTATCGTGTCTGATACTTGCAGGCATCGATGGACAGGAAGATATGAGGCTCATCTATGGGATAATAGTTGTAGAAGAGAAGGACAAGCCCGAAAGGGAAGGCAAGGTAAACTTGCACTATTTTTTTTTTTTTTAAGAAAGAATGCTCTATTTCTTGAAAAAGTCGAACTAAGTTATGCGTTGGTTTGTCTCATTTTCCTTCTGCTGGATCATGATGCTATGCAAATGGTTTGCACTGCGAATGCATGCAGTCTATTTAGGTAAGTGGGCTAACTAAGTTTATTATGTAATTTGCTGTTGCTATTCTTCTTTTTGGGCACTATAATATATATATGTCTTAATTAGTTCATCTATTATTATAAAAAGGTGGCTATGATAAAGAAGAAAAAGCAGCAAGAGCATATGATCTGGCTGCCCTCAAGTACTGGGGTCCTACTACGACAACAAATTTTCCTGTATGTATTTTAGTTTCTTTCGTTGTTTTTCATTTAATCCTGATAATTTGCTAAAAATATATGAAATTAATCACCATTATTAAAACGTAATTTAATTTTGTTTAGGTAAGTAACTATGAGAAAGAACTGGAAGAGATGAAACATATGACCAGACAAGAGTTTATTGCATCACTTAGAAGGTAGACTTATCTACTTTTTGTTGCTAGTGATCATAATCGTATTTAATAATACTTATAACTATATGTTTATTTTGCAGAAAGAGCAGTGGGTTTTCTCGTGGTGCTTCCATTTATAGAGGAGTAACGAGGTGTGTGCCGCATGTTAAATTACTTTAATCGAATTGCATGGGTTAATTTGTATATATTCACAGTGTATGAATATAGTTTAGTGCTTTTTATGTTACTTCGATTTGTTATTTATGATTGAGAAATTAAAACTAAAACAAAAGGATATCTACATGATGAAAGAGACCTATATCTTATGTGCACTATTTAGTCATCTAGCATGCATATTTCATTTTCATATATCCACAGACATCACCAACATGGTAGATGGCAAGCCAGAATAGGAAGAGTTGCTGGAAACAAAGATCTCTACCTTGGAACTTTCAGTAAGTTATTACCTTCCATTCTTAAGATTTGCCTCGGATGGTGGGTGTAATAAGTTGCAATCCCGTTTGTTTTTCTCCTTTGAATTCATTCTACGTAAATAGTAGAGGAAAAAAAAATCTTAAAATACTGAGTGAGTTAAAATGTTCCCCACACCCTTCGTTAAGGCACTCAAGAAGAAGCAGCAGAAGCCTACGACATAGCTGCTATAAAATTCCGAGGCCTCGCTGCTGTTACGAACTTTGACATGAACCGCTACGATGTCAAGGCTATTCTGGAGAGCATCACTCTTCCGGTCGGTGGAGCTTCGAAGCGCCTCAAGGATGCCTCTGACCTTGCAGAATCCAGCATCGGCGGACGAATCAGGACAGGAGATGAATCCATCACATCTGAACTCGCTGATGGGCTAAGCAGCAGATATGCTCATAATTGGCCATCTATTGCCTTTGAACATGCACAGCCATTAAGCTTCCATTATCCATATATTGACCAGCAAAGAGGTTGGTGTAAACCTGAAGATGGTATTACTGTAGCTCATAGCCAAAGCCACAATTTCTTCCGGCCTTCTATCATGGACAACATGATGAATTTAGACTCCTCGTCAATTGAGCGTGGAGCTGGGTCCAGTTCAGTGGTCTACAATGGAGGCATTTATGCGATGCCGGTGAATACTGTGATGGCTGATCAATGTCAGAATAGTCAACGGAACAGTAGTTTTTTAGAAAGTGAAGGGAATCAACTAGGGTTTGATCATGGTAGTATGTTGGATGCTGGTGGCCATCCCTACGCTGCTAGATGTTCTTACTATCTAGCACAACAATCTTCAGCTACTGCTGTAAAGGATAACGGGTATGAGCAAAGTTGGATGTCGAGTACACCTCAAGGGGTCACATCTAATGCTCACAATGTGTCTGCTAACAATGGAGCTCCGACATTTTCAGTATGGGGTGATACATAAAGCTGTTTATCCTGATTTTTTTGGCATTGATGCATGTTAAAACAGTTATCGGGCAATGATTAGAAGAAATACAATAATATTAATAGTTGACCGTCGCATTCAAATCATGCCAAAAAGATTATTAGAAATAGAATTTTCTTCCAAATGATGGTAAGGCGGAAGTTTTTACAGAAATAGGAAAAGTTTAGGCTAGTGAAAGATGCCACATGAGGCTCTGTGATTCTTTTTACCTCCTCTAGTCTAGTCGATATCCGAACGGTTGCTTCTTTGTTATTTACTTGTAACTTCTAACTTCCAATGAAATGAAGCACTGTGGCAGCATTTGATGGTTGATTTCTAGTTAACCGTCCTTTCTATTTGCTAACTGAAAATCATGTATGGTATTATAAACTCGGGTAATGATTTGAATTTTTGCTGGAAATACGTTATCATCCTGTATTACTTGAGTGATGGGTTTATTGGTTCACGTTCAATGTCGCTTGGAGATGGGTGTATTGTTTTTTGTTTGAATATACACTACAGCAAAGTAGACATTGACTACAGCAAAGTACAAAATTGTATAATTAAACAAATACTAGACAATCGTCATTCTTGGCTCCTATGCAGCCGCAAAAGCACCTCTGCCATCTTCTATCTTTACCCATGTAACGTAAGTCCTGCTTAAAAATACAAGAGTGAGATAGTGTTGTTGTGACCAAAATGCAAGATTTGTCTCTTGGTTGACTACAACTTCTTTGTGGGCATGATATTTGGCATATTGGAGGGCTTCTCATGCAATTGAATGCAACGGCGAGACACACTTATCGCGAGGTGAGTGGAATGACAGATTTTCTTGTGAATAGGGGCGCATTTCTTCTTTTCCCTCCACTTTTGCTTCTTAGTGTATTAGATGATGCGTGTAAAAGGCTTGTTCGACTATATCTGGTTCGCTCATAGTTTTTTTGAATTTGATTTATTTTTAAGCCTATCTAAATTATCGATTGATCTAGGTTCACCTCTCGCTCTGTGAGTAAGGAGTCCGAATTTATTGTCAACTTTTGATGGACTCTATTATTATGTTATTGATTAATTAATACTAGCTGGAAGGTTTAGTTTTTATCTTCAGCCCGATGTAAATTAAAAGGGTTTACATTAAAGGTTAAACAAAAAACACTTCATCTCTAAAAGTTGATGGCATTCCCTCAACCAAAACTTCAAACGTGGCAGGGCCAATATTCTAACAACATAATGGGGATGAATGCTACCTATTTAGATATGAAATTGATTAAGATATATATAAAATAAAGGTAGAAAGAAGCTTTCAAATTTGTTTTGGATAATGCAATGCAGGCTTCCGTTGGAATAACAAAACAGCAAGGGAATAAAGCTGTTCGATTAATTTTTCCCCGCGCGCTACCAATATTCAAATTGACCGGTAATTCAGATATTACTTGCTTCAGCAAACTGTTAAATTCTCTGGCAAATGCCAGGTTACCACGATACATTCAGGCGTCTCTCCTCCACCGTCGTCGCCATTGCCGCCGGGAATCCTTCTGTTTTACGACCCAAATGGAACTCGAATCTCAATCTAGTAGTCACCCACCCACTTCTCTCCCTCATGGAGTCCTGCTCCTCGTATCCCCATCTCCTCCAAATCCAGGCTCAATTAACTCGCTTTGGACTAATTTCTCACCGATTCCCCGCAAGCCGCGTAATCGCGTTCTGTGCTCTCTCCGATCCCCCTAACATGTCTCACGCCGCCCGCGTCCTCCCTCTCCTCTCAGAACCTCCCAATTCTTACATCCTCAACACTATGGTTCGCGGTTACAACAGATCAAACTCTCCTCGCCTCGCTCTTTCTCTGTTTATCCAAATTATCCAAAGTAATTATCGTAGGGAGGTTGATGCTCGTACCTTCGTGTTTGCCCTAAAGGCATGCGAGCATCTGGCAGATGTTCTTGTAGGAGAACAGGTGCAGTGTGTTGTTTGTAAACTAGGGTTCGATTCACACTTGTTAGCGAACAATGGATTGTTGCATTTATATGTGAAGTTTGGGAGTTTGGATTGTACGCGGAAACTGTTTGTTGAAATGTCTGAAAGAGATGTGGTCTCTTGGACGACTTTAATTGATGGTTACGCTCAGATGGATCTACCTGTTGAAGCTTTGAAGTTATTCAATTTAATGATTACAAGTAATATTTTGCCAAATGATGCAACATTGATTGCAGCTCTTTCGGCTTGCTCTCAGTTGGGTGTTTTAGGTTTTGGAAAAATGGTTCATGGGTTTGTAGTAAAGAGAGATGACAATGGTAGCATGAATTTGTCTAATACTTTGGTTGATATGTATGGCAAGTGTGGCTGTGTTGAATCATCTAGAAGGGTCTTTGATAGCATCTTAAGAAAGGATGTCTTTACTTGGACAAGCTTGATGAATGCATATGCCAAATGTGGCTTTGTAGAACTTGCCAGGCAGGTGTTTGATGAGATGCCTGAGAAAAATGCAATTTCTTGGAACAGTATGATTGCAGCGTATTCTCATGCAGATTTACCAAATAAAGCATTAGAATTGTTCCATGACATGGTTGCAGCCGGGGTGGAGCCAATTGGAGCTACTCTAGTTAGTGCTGTATCTGCTTGCGCACAGTCTGGTTCATTGAATCTTGGTAAGCGGATTTACGAGCATTATATTGATCAGAAAAGACTTAAACTTAGTGTGAATTTGGCAAATGCGTTCATAGAAATGTATGCCAAATGTGGAGCAATTGAAGCGGCCGTCGAACTGTTCAATAACTTAGAAGACAGGAACCTCGTATCTTGGAACACAATGATCATGGCATATGCAGTCCATGGATTTGCTAATAATGCTCTTAATCTTTTTGAGCAACTCAAGAGCACAAACATGATGCCAGATGACATCACGTTCGTGGCTGTTCTATCTGCATGTTGTCATGCTGGTTTAGTTGAGCAAGGCCGAAAGCACTTCAAAGACATGAAGATATTATTTGGTATTGAACCAAAGGCAGAGCATTACTCATGCCTTATAGATTTGCTTGCTAAGTGTGGCCTATTTGAAGATTCTTACGAGTTGGTGAGCAGAATGCCACTGGAACTTGGTAAAGAAGGCTTGGGTGCCCTTCTTAGTGCATGCAGGATGCATGGCAACGTGGATTTGGGGAAGCATTTAGGTGACAAACTTCTTGGACTAGACCCTGGAGACAGTGGGAGTTATGCTCTCTTAGCAAATATCTACGCTGCTAGAAACAAATGGGATGATGTGAGGAGGGTTAGGAATTTGATGAGAGGCAAGGGAGTCAAGAAGACTCCAGGGTGCAGCTCTTTGGAAGTAGATGGGAAGTTCCACCAATTCTTTAGTGCAGGTAAATCCCATGTTCAATCTGACGAGATATATATCATCTTGGACAAGATATACTCGCAGCTGGGCCTTCAAGAAACTAGCATGGTTTGTGAAGAGAAATATGTACTTTGCGGGGAAAGTGATTACAGGTGAAATATTGATAAGGTCGGCTGGTTCAATTGGCATTCTTATTTGTTCAAATAGCTTGAATCACTTCTTGCTTCGTCAAATTCAAAAAATGGTTCAACGTTATCCTGCATTTATTCAATGAATAAAGATTGACATCATGACATGGGCAAAGTCTGTTTGGTTACGGGGGTGCAGGGTTTTACATGCGCCATAAGAGGGGAGAATCTCAGACTTCCCCATAAATCAAAAATTTCAGACAAGAATTTTCGGCGCCTTTTCTCAAAAAAAATAAGGACTTCTGTCGGAGATGATGAATGCTGAGATATGAATCCACATTTTTCACCCCTCTGCTGCCGGCGAAACATATTGGTCTAAGAAGTCTCGAGAAATGAGCAAGCTGCAGGCTGAGTAGTGAGCGAATCGCTTCCTTCCGCGAGCGAATACCCGCACGAGAATGAACGATTGAAAGCTGAGAGCGGGGTAGAGAAGTGGAGAGATAGGAGAAAGCAATCTCTAAGTGGCGAGAAATCACCATCAACTTTCCTCACTTTGCTCAGGGTGTGTACGGCTGGTGTTTGGAACTTCCACCTTATAGTAGAGATTTTATATTCAAATTTTACAAACGGTACTTGTGAAATTATAGAAGATTTATTCTTTTTGTATCTAATAGAAAGAAACACGAACTTTCAAATCTGTGTAGATTGAAAAAGTTGAGACTTCTTAATTGGTGGAACATAGGACGGTGCACTAAAATATACCGAATTCAAACAAAAAAATTTCGCGATAATAGTAAAAAAAGAAAGACTTTTTTCACTTTGCAGCATTTTTGAAGAAGTCTGAAAAGTCTAAACTAGGTATGCCACGAGAAGCGACAAGGTTGTTTATCACTAATACTTGCTCATAAGCGTTTTTCAATAAAGCCATAACTCACTTTTTAAGAATTTATGAGACAACTTTGTTCTTAATCTGCCCAATCATAATAGACATATATTTATAAATAACATGATCCACTAAACAAGTAGTTTAGTGGATTATCTATGCGCAGGAGGACTAAATTTGTTATGACACTAAACAAGTCATTGATGTAAATCTTTTGAGATGTCAATACAATTGGAAGGATTAGTCTTTGCCTTCCATCCGTTCCTCCGGATTCCTTAAAGGTTTCAAAAAAAAATTATTTTACCAATTAAAATGTCACAGCTTATCATCTAGATAGTTCTATAGGTCCGCATCATTATCTTAAAAGTATAGAAAGGATAATCTGCAGCACTCTTATAGATTATATTTGTAGGATTTAAATTTGAGACTTAAGCTCATGAGATTAAAGTCCCACCACCTCTTATAAACAACTTGTACCATAAACTGCCTTCTCAATTCCTGAGTTTCTCATTTCTTAGTAAGGCAAGCTACTGAGAAGTATTAGTAAGCCAAAGCTATTGCTTACTATTATTTCATAGTCTTTTGTTACTCTCTTGATCTGTTCTACGTTTGAGTATATTACTTCAGTTTAATCAACTGCGAATTACTATTCCGGCCAGAACTCTTTAGTTTGTTCTTGTATTCTATTCTCAACTCTCAAGCAGAAGAGATCTTGTTTTGGCATGTTTGATTATATTTGATCGGCTACACCACATGTTGGCATTTAATGATCCCTTAGTATGGCTACCACGGGATAGGTAATTAGTCATGCAGCTCATTATGTATGGAAATAGACAAACAAATTCAGTAACTTTTTACTTGCAATATTCGTCGTGGTGGAAAGGCGGTGGCAGAATGCTTCGCTGGTAGGATGGGCCTCGAAAAGCCCTCCTATACCGGCCTCAACTCCTCATTCTGTTGACGCAAACAAAAATTCTACTTATCAGTATGAGTGCGTGCGTCCTGCTATGTGCGACAGATAGTTTTTCCTGAAAAATCAGTCCAATACCACAAAGAAATTTCTTCTTAGTGAAAGTATGCGATTTATGCTTATTTGTGAATACTAGCAAAATTCTAAACCAAGTAATAATGTGCTTCACCTACTAGTTGAGTGCTGTGGAAGTAAGCCAATAAATCCCAGACAACATTTAAATGCACTTACACTGACCAGTATATATAGCCTCAAAAATGATACTTCGGCAAGGTCAGCATATTGATATATTCTCTTTCTTTATTTTTTTAGACCCCAAATACCCTATCTCGAGCTAGAATTTTCTCCAACACCATTATATGAGTACTCTTCCAGAAGACACTCTCTAGTGTCCCGTCATATACGACATGATGTACGTGCGTATATCCGCTACCACAATATTTCTAAATGCGCAACTTGTAATATGGAGAGTCGGTTCAAAAATAGTGAGATTTTATGAGGAATTTTGATTTTTTTTTTTTTTTTTTTCTTCTCAGTTAGGATGTAATTTCTCTCTCTCTCTCTCCAAAGGTTTGTGTCCCACATATCCACAGATTTATGTGGCCCAAGTTCTGAGGTAAGATAATGAGCTGTACGGAACTAAGTATGGTTGAACATTTTTGTTTTTTGGGAAGTGAGCGTTTGCTCATAATAGTTAGTCATTTTTGCGTCATCACCAAAAGCTGCTTCATCAGCTCTTGTAAGTAGACTTCTTTCTTTCTTGCTTTCTTTCAACCTTCCCGTCAATCTCACCTGGGATCCTTCCAAACACTGACTCCCACTTTCCACCCCCAAAACAAAATAATAATAACAAAACTATAATACTTTTAACTGCCAGATTAGTACTGTTCAGGGGTTGGAATGTGTAATAGGTAGAGGTAGTCTTCCATGTCCAACTTACTAAACTCTTCCCGTTTAAACAGTGCAATTCAGGAAGCTAGCAGCCCAATCTTATTTTATATGTTTCCTTTGTTTGACATCTATGAACCATAAATGAAAACCTACTCTCTCACGTTTTTTTTTTATTGTTTAATAGTTTATTTATTTTAAAATGAGCTGTTCCACCCTTACTAGTATTTTAATTAACCGCTTGTAACATAGGCTTTTGCTCCTCTCCTCTCTCAATTCATTCATGAATTAAGAATCCTACTTCCTCTCTCGTATTTTTTTTTTTTTTGTGGGGTCAAATCCTCGATCTCTCGTATTAATTCATTCATTCGTGTCAACTTTGAAAGATTGGCGTTTAAATAATAAGTTTTGGCACAATCATAACGACAAAGTCTTTGCGCATTAGTGTGCTCACCTGTCATCCTGTCCAAGCACTAAACGATTACAATGATTCAATATTGAATCATTAACCTTCATTCATTCATTAGGAAACATAAATAATAGCAGGAGCAAATGCCACTGTAAGGTAATTTAAACCCCATAGCATTCCTTACACAATCGTCTGCCTAATACACTATACCATATTAATTACTACTAACACCCAACTCCAACTATAAAGTCTATAGTCCGATACTATGACAGACACATGTCATTCCAATGGACACCCTAATATTACTTAGATAAGTTATATAGCTAGTGACTTTCTTTTTCTTCTCCATTTCAAGACTAATTCAACAGGCTTAGGGTTTCCAGGGGCTTTGTGGCTTCACTAATATTACGCACTTGTGACTTTACCGGTAATGGGTGCATGTACTTGCAGTTCGGGCACGATGGCGAAGACCTGCACAGCATCACCAAGAGGTGGCAATTTTGGCAAGCCACCGCAACCATGGTACCGTTGCCGAAGCGGTTCGAATCGTTAGCTCTTTTCTTTGAGCTACTCTCTTGATTGGAGTTGGAGGCGACCATCTTCCACTCCGACGGGCTGCTGCTTGTTGAGATGTTGAGCTCCAAATCAAGCTTCTGTTCTTGGTGATCTCTTGGTCTGCTCCAACTTTTCTTCTGTGTTTTCCTGTTCAGGTAGTACATCCTTCCTGACTGCAGCAAGGCCACAAGTGTGTCACGTACATCGTTTGCATATACCAAAAAGGTAACCCTCTAAATCATGAAGATAACTATTGCAGCATTGCACTGACTCACTCTACAATAACATAGAAGTACACACACACACACACACACACACACACACACACACACAGAGAGAGAGAGAGAGAGTGGTTACTTGTAGGTCAAGGCACTGCTCCCAGTCCATGGGCAAAGGATCAGTGATGAGTTGAAGATCAATGCTAGTCTGATTAGAAGGCTCATCACAGGAATGCTTCCTCTTCCTTGAAGCTCCTCCTTCGGAGTGATCGGACGATGCCGAACTATTTGTACTGTCGGTGGAATTGTAGGATGATAAAGAAGGACCCAGAGACAGCTCCGGATGCCCCACGATTCTCAAAGCTTGCCTCTTCATCATCATCTTCGTCTCCTTGCCTTCTCCCATTTGAAACTTATGATCTCCCTTTCGTTGTAAGAACTCCATGCTACGTCACACTTAGAGAAGCACAAAGAGAGAGACGAGAGAAAAGAGGTTTTGATATTGAGTTGGTCAGCAGAGCTTCTCTTGAGAATTCTAATGGGTTTCTGACTGATATGGTCATGCAAGGGAGCATGGATACTAAAGAGGGGGTTCTTAAATGGCCTTCATCAAATCCATTAAAAGGAGGCAGGTCAAGCATTAAAAGTGACAAGTAGAGTGAACTTAAATGCTTACAATTCCTCCTCCTCACACTATTCAAAACACTCACTATGACTCCGCTATGTATTTATATCTTCAAAGCTACCATCCCTCAAAGCTTCTTATGAGACTTCGTAATCACTCCTCAAGAATCAATTTCAATGAACTCACATATTTGAAAACATGTATGCGATCTTTGAACGAAGAAAGCTAGTTTTGTAGCATGAGAAGGAAGCTTCTCGAGTAGCCGTCGTCCGTCCATCGTTGTACACTTACCAGCAACAATAACTACCATGAAATCATGAACTGCCTCTTGTGGTTGGGCATTCAAGATATTGCACTAGCACTAAATTGCTCATAAATATGCAAATGAAGAAGATATGAAACGGGTGTTTAATGCTGATGAAAATGAAATCCTTCCAAGCAATAAATATTTTGCCAAAGGCATTGAGATTGAGGGAGGGAGAGAGGGGAAGAATAAATATGGGGTGTTGGGAGCTACTACATCTTCATGCATACACCTGCACCAACCGTACCAATAAATTGAGGCACCTCTCTTGGTTGTTGGGGCATGAAACTGATTAATGTTCAAAATATAAATATTTGCAAGATACATCCTTATTATAGCTATGAACAATAAAAACTACCGACCAATATTGGCCAAGTTAGTTAGTGGTGGATACAGTGAGGCGACCGTGACCTGCCTTTCGCGAAAAATAGGTCGGAGGTTCGAATCCCAGCAATCGTGAGTTGGAGGAATGGCCGTACTGCTCCATTTCTTGTCGAGTTATAAATAGAAACCAAACTCTGTAGTCACAGAGTAAAAAAACAAAAAAAACAAATGTTTTTACTAGGTAATAGCACTAGATAAATCCTTGTAGTCATTGCGCTACATTTAAAGACCTCTTAATCAAGCAAATAGTGATTTATTAATTTCTATTTGTGATGTACTAGTCTGTTCGACGTTAATTAGTGTGATTCAATGCCAAGCACCCAAGTGAAGTTAATTTGACATATCGTAATTGAATAAATTGAACTTCAATCAAATTTTGTACCAAACGTTAAATACTTGAACAAGCTACTGCATCTATTGGGACTACAATTGGGTACCTAGCGAACGAGTGCACGATTTGAAGCAAATATTGTGATTGGGGCAAGCTTATTAGGCTGACGTGTCACATCCCATGATTCTAACTTTGTATATATGTGTTTTCTTTTTTGAAAAAAAAAAAAGAAAATAGTAGATTTCATGTTCACTATAATTTTTATATTCAAAATTGTTAACACATAGTTAAAAATATTTTTTTATAAAAATTTTTTAAAATAAAAGTTATAAAGCACATCAAAATATCTTTTTTGGAGTTAAAAAACTTTTTCATAAACAAACTTATATATGTCTTCTAACTTTTGATTCAATAAATATTAGAAAACCAGGAGTTTATTTAGAGGACAGTATAAAAACAGAGGCTGATATGTAATTACTTAAAATTTGTAATATATATTTACCTCTTGAAAATTTGAAACTTTGCATTTCATATAACCCTCTACTCGCAACGCCTTCACAAAAAAGAAAAAGCTAAAATGGCACTACTAAATGATACTATTATATGCTGGACACATTTATGATAATATATAACCAATGTCTTAATATTATAGTTTGATACCAATAAGTATTAATTTTTTTTGTCAAAATTACAAATATATTGATACTCACTATTATACTACACCTGTGAAAACTACAAGAATACGGAGCCGAAAAAAATAAACTTACTCAATCTCGTAAAGTGGACAAGTGCTAAAACGCAAAGGGAAGAAAGAAGTTGCTCCGCAAGATGTCACCGAGCCGCTTGTTGAAAACATGAGGCGAAACATACTCAGAATTTATGCAGAGATACGTCTTTCAAATTGAATTTTTGCAGTTTGCATGTGAAGCAGACTTGCAAGAGTTCGAGCAAAGATATCTGATACCATCATTTGACAAATTACACGTTCATATATACACTGTGGTTTACTCTTTTGAAGTAGTTTAACTATACGTTGAACCGTCTATGTTATGTTGGTTCCTCTAACGAAGATGTAGAGAGGACTCATACATGACTAGAAATAAAAAACCTAACTTTTATTAACATCTTATTACGGGCTCTTCATGCACAATTTAAGTTGTCTATAAAATCGATATAAACTATAATAACTATTCATAGACCCGCAAGCGACCGCCGACGATGTTAAGTTAATGGGCCGCATCTAGAGGTCCAACAGTCATTAACACGGCAACAAAGATCTTGACTTAGTATTTCTTATTTTGTGTATTTAGTTGTTAAATTAATGGATAGATAAATTAGGGTTAGGGGCGGCGGATCCCGGGAATATAAAAGGGATTCACCCCCACCTTCCAAGATCCAGGGGGATGTATTCGACTATCTCACTGCTCATATAGTATAAAGAGTGTTGTCCCATTCCGTGGACGTAACCCCTCCATTAACTATATAAAATGGCTATTACATACTCCAGCTAAAAGTGTCATCGAATGAGAGGTGCATCTGCTTCACAGCAGTTTCATGACTCATCACCATCTCCATATATACCTCAGAAATGCGCTGCTTCGGCGAGCTTTCTCTTCATCTTTGAAGTTAAGAGCGCAACACATGCTGTCCCCAATCGAGATAGTTCTACTTTGACCTTTTCGTGATAGAAAAAGATCCGGATTAGAACAACCCACATTTCACGAAGTGGGATCTGTGGTGCTGTGGAACCTATTGGTATAAATTTGGGCCGTTTATCGGTCAGTACGTATTACGAACTTTTTTAGATAAATTTTCATAAATTTATTTGACCTATTTTTAAGTATTTTTATGAAAATTTTTAAATTAAAAAGTTGTAAATTTCGATGTGATCTATAATTTTGTAGTTCAAATTTTTTCGAAAAAATATCAAATATCATGTCAAAATGATGATCCGTCCAGATTTATTCCATAGGAGGATCTCCTGTGTTTTTTACCACATAGGATCCGGTCTCACATTTCACGGGTTAAGAGTAATAAGTAAAGCATTGGTGCCTATGATCTACAAAATAACACAAAAAGAGAATTTAAGCATTAGATGTTCACATATCAATACGAAAAACATTACAAAGTAAGAAAAAGGAAATGTGAGTCGAAAAACTAATCCCAATAGGGGTAACAACTC
Source organism: Xerophyta viscosa (assembly GCA_002076135.1). NCBI lineage: Eukaryota > Viridiplantae > Streptophyta > Magnoliopsida > Pandanales > Velloziaceae > Xerophyta > Xerophyta viscosa. The sequence goes on along the minus strand of MJHO01000013.1, from coordinate 624,209 downwards.
AATCCACTTGACAATTTTCTCAATTGCAGGAGTTTCTGTTCGGGTAATAGGCTTATAGACTGATAGGGTCCACCTGAAATGTTTCTGTCACTATGATCTAAGTCTTTATCATCTAAAAGCCTACCATGCGACCTATCTATTTGCATCTCTACTTTGAAACAGAGGTGTTTAAGAATTGTGGAAATTAAGATACAGAAACTAAATTACTTCTCGAAGAAAATACAAAAAGTAAATGCACAAGAAAATTAAGGTCGAAGCTCCTTGTTTCTGAAAACAGATAGCATACCGTTTGGACAACAAAAACATTGCCAATGCAAATCCAAGAAATGGCAGCACATGTCAAATTCAACCATATGAACAAAGAAACTATATCTTTCCTTTAAAATGACACATGCATTGTTAACATCCGTAATGACCATAAGTTTAACAGAAGAAAGGAAGCCAATCTTATCAGTGCTATGCTTATAGATACATGGAATTTGAACAGAATCGGTTGTAGTTACTTGGAACATGAACTAAAGAACAGAAACCAACCCTATCAGTGCTATGCTTCTCGGCATTTCAGTGACATATTCACAGTTTAACTGCTAGTTGGAATAGCCAACACCAGACAGCACGTGCCTGTATCAGCAGTTATAGATATATATCAGTCAGGCATTCTCTGATCGATTAGGATATCTTATTCTTTAATCTTATAATTTATTTGTATTGTTATTTTAAATGACAAAAAAATTAAACTAATGCGCATCTGGACGACACGAATGGCTCGATATAAGTGGCCACTTATTTATTTATTTTTTTAATTTTTTTAATTAAAAATTTTAAAAATAACTTTTAAATATAATAAAATATATAAAAATAATATTTTATTATCGTCACGGTCGAAACGGCACGGTCGGCACGTCTCAAATTCGAAATTTACCGAAACTTGGCACCGCACGAAATTTAAAACCTTGGGAATGATTAATACTTTCAGTTAGAAGATTCACATAATTAATCATATAGACTTTTATATAAGCGGTCTTAGTCTTATATAGTATAATCCAGTCATATTATAATAAATATCTATCATTTTCTAAACAACTATTATGGGTTATTTACTTCCAAGAAGTAAAAGAAAAGGGGAAAGAAAATGAATTGGTAAATGAAAAAAAAATGAAATGTGTTGGTAAGTGATGAAAAAGTGTGTTAGTTCTTTTTTTTTTTTTTTTTTTTTTTTTTTTTTTTGAGGTACGAAGAGGAGGGGCGCTTGAAATATTGTGTACGGCGAAGTGTGTTTGTAAATGGTTTTGAATTTTGTCTACCTTGCTGACAAGATTACTTTGAAGAATGGTGGAATATTGTGTACGGGAAGAATGGACGGACCCGATGGAGCCAGAGTTGTAGTCGAATTAGTAGTAAAAGTTAACCATTTATATTTAGCAAGATTCTTGTTTCGGAATATGCTTAGAGCTTGGTAGAAATCTCTCTCTATAAATATACGATGTAGTCAATTTATTTGGATTAAGAAGGCGAATTATTTATTTTTAGTTAATATAGTCTTATCATAGATGTTTTATCAGCATTCAGAGCTGGCCCTAGGAAGAATTTCTATCCATGGAAATTCATGTGGGGTCTTTTCTTCTGGGTAATATTTTGTTTAATCTTTCTTCTCTGTTTTGCATGAGTGATTGTATTGATTCACTCAATAATAATGAAAAGTTAATTAATAGGCAATATATTGATGCTTGAGAGATCAATGACTGCACTCTCGGCATGCGACCTGAATTTCTTTCGCTTTTCAAAAAAAAAAAAGAAGAAAATATACTGTTTTCCGGAAGAAAATATATAATGTTTTTTAGGCCTCAATTGAGTATAAGTTATAATTTTAGTAAATACACTATGATAATGGCCTTGGATATATCCAACTTATTGCATAATATCTTACTTATGAAATAGCAGAATGTAATATATTATTGAAATATATATAACATGACACACTTGCATAAGGTCCCAGAATCATGGAAGCTAAAAAGACTTAATACTGTACATTATTCACCTAGTAATTCTAGTTAAATACTATTTATATGTTGTAATTCCTGAAACTCAGACGATCTGCCAACCACTTTCTTAATGTAGGGGAAAATGAACTTAGGATTCGATATTGCTCTGCACATCAACTCCACCCTGCAGCTATGTACCTTCATACACAAAAAAAAAAAGAATTAAAAATAAATTTATTAAAGCCCATTATAATTATTTTTAATGAAAATCATTGTGACCGACCAACATGGTTAGCAGAATTAGATGCTTGTAGAAACTACATTTTGTCTCTCATGAAGTTCAAATTCCAGTAAATTTGAGTTGAGAGTGACTTACCATACCATTCCATTTTCAGTCGAGATGTAGGATAAAAATTAAATTTATCAGTCACAAACTAAAAAAATGAAGTCTTTGTGGTGTGCTTAACTAGATAGCATATAACATTACAAAAGATTTTAAGCTAGAAAAAATCTTAGAAAAATTTCGAGAATGTATGAACTTTTTTTGGGATGCCACAATTAAACGTGCATCTTTAAAATGTAAACGATTGGATATCGGTAAAATCAGTAAATCCTATAAGTTTGGCACTCAGTAATGATATGGATATGTCACCCTATAACACTGTAAAGGAATCCGGTTCCGATAGGCTAGTGCATTAACACATTTTCTCATTCTTTACTAGTCATGCCACAAACATAGCCAACAACCAAAATGAGTTAAAAAAAAAAAAAAAAGAGGAGGTTTTGTCACAGAAAACCCCTCCAACAAATCACCGTCAACAAAAATACTAAATTAGCTTTCGGAATACTTTTTTAACTTATCATAAACACTTTTTTAGCTCGCTCGAAATTTGTTTTCATCTCGCAAAACATTAAGAGAGTTCGTTCAGAATACTTCAGTCCGAATGTTATGATACACGTGTTGGTAATACTATACTAGTCGTTTGGTATAATTTTGAGTTTCTAACGAGGAAGTTTTTTTGAAAAAAATTGAAAATATGAAAAAAAAAATTGTACAATTTTTTAAAAGCACAAACTTTTTGACATCATTCCAAAAAAATGGAAGAATATCTAGAAAACGCATGGTTGTCATTATCCCTTTTTTTAGGAGAAACAAAAAAAAATAAAAAATAAAAAAGGAGTTAGATTGTTTAGTTCTCAGTTCCGTGTCAAACAAAAAAAAAAATTTGTTTGAACATTCTTCTGTTTATCCCAGCAGAAGCTAATGGAGTGTCTATCACTTATCTGCCTAGTTTGTTATGTCAGAGACTCAGCATCTACCTGAAGAGGGCTGTCGAAATGGTATTTTGAATTCTAGACTATTTTGTAACAAATCTATCTCAATGCAATCAACAGCAGCTAAACCTAGTAGAAAAACCTTGGCAACCATATAGATTTTCCATTTCTCGATCCATTTGTTTGATCCTCCTGTTGGTACTTTTCTGCATTGTTTAAGAAACTTTTTGGACGTGATTAGACCGGAAAGATAATCTTTGTATGAGATAGTTTAATTTTCTTTGGAGTTGCTGAATGCTATAATATATGACCTTGATAGAGTTGATCGTCTCTCCTCTCTTTATTTATTTGTTCTACCCCATAAGAACTCTCTTTCTGATTTTAAGGAATGAACGTAGGGAAAAAAAAAGTAACTTTGCTTTGAGATCCACTTGAAGATTTTGTTCTTTGAGTGCTCGAGATGCTGGATTTGTATTGATAAGCATCCAAATATTGTCTTGCTAAAGTATCTATTTGATATTTATGAGAAATCCTTTTACAGGGTCAGCTTTAGAAAGTATCCAACTGATACATAAAATTAAGAGATATTTAATTTTTTTTAAAAGCCAATCCACAAGTTGAGCTATTTCAGTAGTTAGTTATTAACTTTCCAGGAGATCTAGTCCAAGATATGTAACTATAAAATATGATTTATTAAGAATACCAAGCATATTTTCTGCAGGAATAACCAAGGTTCTTTCCAAGATATGTTACACTAAAGAAGAGATGCTGATCTTGTTTCTATTCTATCCCAATAAAGTTGTAAGGAGCTATGCATTCAAAAGCACTGAGGAACCATGTTATGCAAATAAATAAATAAATAATATGATATCTTGAAGACCATACAATCTTCCCATGTCCACTAATTTATAGTCCTGAAACCTTAAGGAGCACCTAAGATAAGAGCTTAATTCATAGGGTTTCTTCCTTTATGTTTCTTGCGTGGTCTTTTGGTACGAAATGTGTATAATACTTGTGTATGTGTATATCTTAATACTTTAAAAGTATCACTATTAAATAGATTAGCATATCCAAAAGGCAAAAAGGAACAAGATTTAGAATTCCAGAATATGTTAAAACTTGGGATATTGAGATGTACCTTCTACCACCACAACCATTCTCCCTCTGGCAGTTGAAGTAAAGGGCAGCAACTGGGGAGCCAAGGCTGTATAGATCTGCAAAGTCCTTGGTGTTGAAGTTCTGCCGCCATCCAGGAGCATAGATTGCTTGCCTGACATCCTGCCTGAACACCACGAACACAAATCGGTGAATGCCCGCTGTTGGCTGCGGTTTCTCATAGCATACTATTTCATTTCCTGAGACCATAAAGACAATAACTTGCCGTAGTTAGTAACTTCATGAACGTTGAATTATGCAGGATTGAAGACTTATGTCAGTTTTACTCACCAAATCTAGCATCTGTAGAGTCTGGAATGTCTGTCACCAACCTAGAGGTAGGTCAATTATAAGGATCAGAATAGTTATTTGACTGCATCTATATATACATGATTATGCATTAAATATTCACTAAATTGATAAGAATACTTATATTTGACTGCGAAAGTTACTATAGACCTGATGCAATGAGAAAGCCATTAGCATGGTCTTGTTTAATGGGTTTAAGCTAACCTTCAAACTGTACCAAACATAAAATCTGGCCTTCTTCCGATTTCGTAAATCATAAACCATCCCTTGCTTTTCAAACCTCTTCCAATTCAACCCCAGCCCAAAAAAAAAAAGAAAAACAAAACAAAACAAAACAAAGCACTTCTACAAAATCCATGATTGAAGACTTATAAGTGTTCTAGGAAGCCAATGTAGTGTTGCTTGTGATTTAACGTAGTATAACTATCAGTGTATCGTAGTGTTTGATTTGTCATGTTCTGAGCGAGTTATGTTAGTTTTGCGTGTAGTGTACGATAGCGTTGTGATAATAATTATAATAGCGTTGTAAAATTGAAGTTTGTGTCAAGTGGACTTATTATTATTAAAATTGTTACAATAGTGTTGTCAATAAAAGAGTTGATTTGAAAGAGTGAGGACAGACAAGGGGCTGATATGAGAAATGCCCAAGCGCTTATTCTACCAGGCCTTGAAAGCGTTAGTTTGCGAATTAGCATAAGTTGAGTTTGTAGAAGCATTTCAAGAAGTGATCCCTAAGTAGAGAACATCTGAAAAGAAGGCATAGGGGGTAGGTGTTGCTATAAAGTGAAAGTGCTTTACAAGCTCTTCCACTAATAATAAGAATCGAACAAACCGCTGATGGACGTATGAGTACGGAGATGCATGCATTTTGATAATTTATATGTAATCTAAAGGCGGCATTCTTTTCAATTATTATGTGCATTGGAAAGTTAGTGGAAATTTTTCATAATTTATTTTGTGCTATAGCTTTTTTTAACCTTACAACGCAATGTATGCTATTGGGAAAGACTACAACTTTATATAGAGAATAACATACAAATTGGACAGTTAGTATACATACAAGAGCTGTAGTATAATGTTTGCAATCCTTTGAACCAGAGTTATTAAAAATTTGCATATTTATTATAATGAAATGATAAAATATCATGAGAACGAAGGGACAAAACTATTACCCCACTTTAAAATGAAAAGTGGTCAAGAAAGGGGAGCTTATATACCAATGAAGATGCTCCCTCTGGGTAGGATTACTGGGACTAGGGGCATCAGGATCCACCATGACCTATCAAAAGAAGTAAAAATAATCACATATTCTAAAAAAGATGGAACAAAGATATGATACACGTAAATGATTACCTTTGCATAAGACATTAGAAGTTATTTGCGGTATTTTTAACCTTTAAAAAAATCGAAGATTTGGGTGGAAGGTGAAGGCGACCTTCTAGAACTTTATTGAAATGATTGGATCAATATATGATAAAAGCACTTTACAAAATATTCTAAGCAACGTAAAACAACAAGATGAGCATCGCCCGCATCTAAATTTAACAAAACGTAGATCAAATACTCCAGAATAATAACTTATTACTGCAAAACTGAAAATGATGTTGCATTCAAATTTGATTGGTTCATAACAAAAGAATTTAGTCTAGTAAGGCACATAATCTCCATATGATTGTCAGGTGCAACTTTTTTTTATAGATAAATGCAAATTTTTTTTGCACATGCATTTTATGCTTTGCATATTAGAAAAATGTGTGCCACGTGGCTTAGTTAATATGAAAGAACCCATCCATAATGCACATGCAACCCATGTAATCCTCTTTCAAAGAGAGGACCACATAAAGTTGCTGGTGGTGGGTCCTGAAAATAAGACTAAGTGTCAGAAATGTGCATCCCGAAATGTAGATCACTTATTGGACGAGAAACTGAGATAGCACAAAACAAATAACAAAGAATTTAGTCTGTTTAGTGTCAATTTGCTGCTTAGTGTAATATAGAGTTCATTGACTATGACCTATCACTGTCATGCAATAACTGGTGCAGTTTTGTTGGCATTAATTTCTTGGGCTTAAAAGGTCAAGAAAATGTTAAGCTTCTCAGATCAAAACAAATTCCGCGAAGCTTTAAGTTGCACCAAAGGCTATTATGTAGGTTATGGCAGCTACGTGCCTACAAAGCATGTTCAGGGTTTTACTCCCCGACCATGGTCCAAATGACTGTGGTTAGAAAATTAAATCCAATGAAATAATCTGGTTTTGCCGTATAAGAGGTTTCGCCTCGTTATCTCAAAAAGAAACTATAAACCAAAGGCATAATGACCTTTGCGCCATCATGACTCCATCAAAGGCCATGTTATAAATTTAGCAGTTGTATAGACCTACACACTATAAGATGGTAACTTACAAGAGTATAAAGCTTCCTCATGTCATGCCCTTGAATTTCAATTCTGGGTTGACTTGCCACCATTGATGGCTTCAACTCTGACCCATTGGTCATCTCCTTGTTGTTGTATATCACTCTTAAAGTAGCAGACTTTATAAAAGGTTCTATAACATCTCCCACAATCCCTCCAACCACAAGGGGATCCCTCTCCCTGTCCCTCCACATTTTCTATCTTACAATGAACTACCAAGTATACTATGACAAATATGGAAGAGACAATAAGAGAGGAGTGAGTTTTAGAGTTGGTTGGAGGCTATTAGACGAGGTTGAGGTTTATATAGAAGGTGGAAGTGAGAAGCTTTAGTTTGGAATCTAGCTGTGTGATTATATAGAATGTTTAGTGTAGCTATCAGTAGAAATCTTCAGAGCTTTTCTTTTTTCTTCATTTTTCTTTCGGCTCACAACCCCTTGGGCTCATATAAGGGCTGGTGAATCAAATCTTGAAAGATGTGAAGAACAATAGGAGCTTATTCCCTGTGATCTGAACTTTGAAGAATAGATACAATACAAAGCAGAAAGTGGAGCACCTTTTTGACCTAACGGTCCAGCCAGCATGCGCTAGTTCTCTCGAGACTTCCTCCGCCTAAAGAATAGCAATTCAAAGATATCATCAAAAGTACAATTACATCATAAAATCCACAAAACAGTTCTAATTTGTATTGAGAATGGTTGGGGTTTACCCCCATCTAATGCCTATACGCATTCCTACGGAAGACATCAGAAAAACACTCTCCGTAAGTTAGCAAGCATGGGTGCATGTGAACGCTTGGATAAAACACCGCCGAAAAAAGACTGATACTAGAAACGGCCTCGTGCTCTGGGTTCGTCTCTTTTTTTTTTTTTTTTTGAGCATGATAAGCAGAGTATGTTGTTATGAGATTGTTACAATACAAATTCTCTTACAAATTTTAAGTTCTTGTTATTCTTTTAAACTTTCGATCTGCTATAATCCTAGGTAGTGTTTTGAAGCATCATCTTCAGTGATAGTTTATGCCTGGCCTGCAAGCAAAGCCAATTATGAGAAATATCCTGCCTTCTATGATAGGATATTTATTAACATATTCTAAAATTGTAGAACTTTTAGTTTTCGAAAGGTGAAAAAAAAAATTTCAGTTGCTATAGCTGCGCTTTCTGTTTTTATTTTAGGTATATCACAATATCGTACAATGTGTATAACTAAATAAGAAAAGTATGTATAATTAATAAGCACTTGGATAACCAGGCATTTGGTTTAGACATCTTAAGATATATCATCATATCAGTCGCAAATAGATGACCAGATATTTGGTTCAACCATCTTAAGAGAGTCATAAGCATGAATCAAAGATATCCGTTGAAGTATCCATTAAGCAGCTACCGTAAATGCACATGTTTTTTTTTTTTTTTTTAACCTTGGAAGTTAGGCTGGGTTACTACGAGTCTAGTTTCTTCTCCCCTTTATTTTACTATGTTTTATTATATTTGCAGTCAGCTTTAACAAATACCTAATCTACTAAACCAGTTATTGGTCCTCCAATTCTCCTCTTCCATTATTGTAAGCATCTTCTATCTAACTGAACCCAATTAGATCTATCTGTTAAAATATACATCTACTAGAAGAGTTCTTTGCTTTGAGTAGTGACATTACAGGCCTAATTAGCTAATCCTTTCTTACTTGCTTGAATAGCATAATGGGAGTATCAGGTACTCCTTCCTTCTTTTTAAAAAAAAAATAAAATAATAATAAATAAAGGCAGTGAGGAAGCAAATTCGGTAATCTGATTCAGATTGACGAAAGGGATCGGCATAGCCGCAGCTAATACTTATGACTAAGGATCAGTCTCATTGAAGTTTTTAGAACATTCTTTTCTCCTTATGCCCTTATACTCTGATACTTCCACAAGAAAATCAAGGCTATTTATGGGAATTTCATTTGTCACCCTTGTGGAATTTTGTCTTCCACAAGAAAATCAAGGTTTTCTCTTGTGTTTATTGTGTGCAAAATCCTACAATTAAACGTTTACGCCACGTCAGCAGATATTCTCCTTTATTTTCTAAAAAAAAAAGCATATATCCCTCTCGTGTTTAAATAAAAAAAATTACGATCATTTTTGCAAAAACTTTCCTAAATAAAATTTATAAATTTCAATGAGATCTACAATTTTTATGTTCAAAATTTTTCTAAAATACTTTAAAATATGTGTTTTAGAGCTCCAAAGTTTAACGGATTTAACGAGTTTTAAAACTGTTTTTAAACTCACTTCAAACCCGTTAAACTTTGGAGCCCCAAAATATACTTTTAAATTTATTTTTTGAAAAAATTTTGAACACGAAAGTTGTAAAACTCGTCAAAATCTACAAATTTAATGTTGAAAATTTTTTCAAAAAATATTTCTAATGAAATTTTTGAGGTCGTTATACAGAGTGACGTGATATAAACGTTACATCCAAGAATCTCTCTTATTGTGTTGATACCTTTAGGTGCCATGTGATCTATGCATGGCCACGTCTGTCCAAAATTCTTGTTATGATCCTTTAAGCATGACTTGGGTGCTCAAATGTCAAACAACCACATGATACTTTTTTGTATCTTCATAGATCTTTAGATGGATATGCTTAAATTTGGGGGCCAAACTTTGGAATAATTTTCAGTACCTTCATAAACTTTTGAATTCATATGCTTTAACCTGGGGTCCCCTTTAGAATTGCGGGCGGAATGTGGATATATATATAGAAGCCCTATGAGAATAAATTACAAAGTTGTCTACACCCTTGCTTCAGCAAAACATGACCTAGAGCATGGAACAATTTGCGAGCCCGGATATAAACTCGTACACATTCTTTGGGCAGGGTTACTGCTCAACAGAAAAAGACAGAAAGTTACGAAAATGCTCCTCCGACTTCACAGTCGTTCTTTTTTTTTTTTTGGCTCAACACCCGTCTAGGGGGAAGCCCTGGTGTCCCAGGCTTTCGGCCCAGACTAATCCGGAGCGGGGGTATAGAGTGGCTTTAAACGCAGAACAAATCCCCCTTTCTTCCTTTGATCGATCTATGCTTCTCATTTTGGGTGAAACTTTGTAGCGAGAATTATTTTATATTGAATGCAGCTAATGTATAACTCCTCTTATATTTTTTTTTCTCCTTATCAGCCAATGCCGATGTGGTGTTTTTTTATTTAAAATAGATAATATCTTTTTCTCAAAAATAGAACAACTCATGCACAAAGTTGCTGCTTGAGATATTCAAATCTGCCTGGCGTGTAAGTCGAAAGAACCAGCAATATACCGTTATGGCCGTTATTCTCTATGGAATTCAAAATATCATTGAATTGCAGAAATTACTTTCAAGGGGAATTATGTATCAATTCTAGATTGAAATCATTCTTTCTGAATTCAGATATGTACAAATCAACATTTATCTAAAAATTTACGAATTTAATTTTTTAACATATATATATATATATATATATATATATATATATATACATACATATTTCTGAGAAATTTTAAAATAAGAAAATAGATTTTTGTGTGATATATACTTTTATATTTTAATTTTTTTTATTAAAATAACTTCTAAATATGTGCATAACTTTCCAAATCTTAAAACACTTCCACTAGCTCACTTAACCCCAGAAAGTATTTTTTTTTTTAAATTAAGATTAATTTTTAAAAAAAAATTGAAAAAAAAACATTTTGTTTGATCTAAAATTTTACTATTCAATTTTTTATTTCAAATATACTTCTAAGTATTGTAATGCGTGATAAATAAAAAATTAATGTCTAATAGTGATCTCCAAGCGGAGGCTGATCTGCAAATGCCCGTTATTTTAAGGCTCCTTCACCTACTGCAAGTCTTGTAGATTTATCAACTGCATCAAAGAAGATGAGGTGGTGGCTTGCAATTGGATGGCTGGCCGTTACTAACGACACCATTTTCCAACGTTAATTATCTATATCGGGCCCAACAAAATCAGAAAGTAAAATCTCCGTCTGACGTGCACTCGGAATTAGGCGTGAGTACTAGCGTCATATCCAGTCGCCATATTAGCAATCCAAAACGAAAACTTGCTAGAATTATTTATTATTCATTTCATTGCCATCTGTAAGATCTGAACCTATGACGTGTGCTTCATGAGGCATACGACACACCGCTAGACTCATGGACGGAAGACTTAAGAATTAAGTTAATAATTCATATATGGACTTTTACATCTTGCAGTGTAGATTCGTCCACGCGAATAACTACCAAAACATAAATATACCTCTCTGTATACACATGTCGATGGGCATATAAAACTATAATTATAACCAAGTCGAAGCCAAGTAAAACCTCCACAGTTATTTAAAAGCAATCTGTCCACATAATATTTAAAACAACTAGTAGTTTATTGGTACAAGACACAAATTATACTTTTAATGTGAGTTATCTTTTTAAATATTATTTGTATAATATAGCTGACATATTACGTTATATAGAATTATTTTCTTTAAAAAAGATGGTATTTAAAGGTGGTGGTCCATAAATTTTCTTTAAAATGACGAAAATTTGCTTTTTAAAATAATACATTTTTACTGCATTATCCGTCAATTTAACAGTTCAAGCGAAGTCAATTGCCAAATGTAACCAAGAGTCAGCGTAGATCTTTGTCAGAACTTAACTGTTATAATGGGACTTTTTAGAATTTCTGAATTATAAAGGTTCATTTACAAAAAGTTCGGGTCAAAAATAAATTTTTATTAATAAATAAAATTGTATAATGTAAATTTCTAAAAATTATAAACAATGTATATGGACAGATACCAAGTGGTATAGGTTGAAAGCGGCATAAGCGATTATCGGTACTAAGACGATATTGACGGGATAGATGTATCGTATTGCCGACCATCAAACAAGAAAGTTAATGGCGTAGATGTCTTATCGTAAAAGCTACAAGAGTTTATGTTCCACAAAATAATACAACTGATAGAATAGAAATTAAAATCTCAAAAATTAACTTCTGTTCCATCAAATGTAAGTTAATGATGTACGTGTTTTCATTATCACGCATCCGATTAAAATCTCAAATAGAAATAATAGAAATTGAAGAATGATAAAGATGAATCATTAATCACTATCCATCGCTGTGACATTCTGTCACCCCTTGGCAATTTTGAATTAAAAATAGAATAGATACGCGCCACTGATAAACGTATATCTCAGAAAAAGGTGACTACCTGAATTAGAAATTGCTTACTGCAATGGACGGAAAGAATATGTGAAATCTGTAGAGGTGACAGATAGTGGACAACCAGGGTTATTTATCTGGTTCCAAAATTCGTATAAACTTCGTATTGCAGATCGGACCGAAAAATCTAACTAATTTGATCCAAACTAGGCCGAATCGAATCTGTTAGGTTACAAAAATAATTTAAAAATATTTAAAAAATAAGTAATATAAATATATAAATATAATAATTGCATTATAAACGATTATTAGATGATATTAATTTTTTAAAGAAAATATGATATTAAATAAGAAAAATTAAAAAGAAAACAAAAACTCTGTCCTAGGTATTAAAAATGATTTACTAATTTGGGTATTATGTGGTGGAACATTCCACCTCATTAAATTTTAATCTAAAAAAATTGGGTATTAAAAATATTTTTTTGCTATTAAAAATTATTTCTTTTTGGTTATTAATAATTTACTATTTAGGTATTAGCTAAGTGAATATAACGTATAACATTATGGAAGAAAAACAATGATGCCTCAGATTGAAAAATATGCTCCGACAATTAGATGGAAAGTATGCTTCAACCATTAGATTAGATGTCGCTTAGGTGAGGATTCGTAAGTTTTTGATGACGGTAAGTGACAGGCTAAATTCTCGTACAGGCTATTAGGACTATGTATTCGGATTAATCCGACCAGATTGAATTATAAAAACCAATCCAAATCAAATTCAAAGTGTTTCAAATTTTTATTCTAATTTGCTTTCGGATAAATACTGATCCGTTCAAATTAATCCCACTTAAAAACTCAAATTAATATATATATATATATATATATATATAATATTATATATATATATATATATATATATATATATATATATATATATATATATATATATAACTCAAACCGACCTGAATAGGTAACCAGAAAGCAACCCGAACCTAATTGATCTGAGCTATCAACACTTTGACACCACTTGAAACCAAAATTTGTGACTTTGCAGGTTCATTTCAATTTTTCAGGTAGAATGGGTAATGCTCAGCCCTACATACAACCCAAACTCTTTGAAAGCTTTACTTCGTCCGAGTTAATTTATGCCATAAGTGTTAGGGATTTTTTTCTTTTTTGTGTTGTTCTCTTGGAAACAATTTCGTTATTCATTAACGAAACTCTAATAATAACAAAAAACTCTGTCCTTCCAATTGGTTTAAAAAAATTAATTAATCAATATGGTTAAAAAAATTAAAAATATTTTTCGAAAATTTTTCATAACAATATTATAATTTTAATGAAAATTATAATATTATAAGATTTTTAAAATAGTTTAAAATTTATTTTTATTCCGTTAAATTTTGAAACTACAAAATATCTATAGAAATATTTGTAAAAAAATTTTTAATATACAAATAGTAAGTCTCATTAAAATATTAAATTAAAAATATTTTTTTAAATGTTTTAATCTTAATATACTCTTAATATAAAGGGAGATAAACAATAATTTTGCTTGTTTATAAATGATCGTTCCGCTAAGGACACTCTTAATATAAAGGACACTTAATATAAACGGAGAAAAACATAATTTTGCCGGTTTATAAATGAGCGTTCCGCTGGGATTGTTATGATCTCCTTTTTCGTTCTTTTTATTCCCAGACCGCGTTCTCTTCTCTTCTTTTACTTTTACCTCCAGTTTAGAAATTAAGAACCCTAATTTCTTCAATCTCGTTTGAGGTGTGCTCTCTCCTCCCTGTTTTCATCTGAATTATACTTTATTTAATCCTTTTTTGGTTTTTCTTTGCCGGTTTTTATTTGCTGTTTGATGTGATTTTGGACATTCTTCTGTTGATTTTGCTGTGTGATGGAATTGGATAGAATCGGATCTCGAGTTTCAGGTGACGTTAGATCTTAGGGCTCTGGAAAGTGAGATTCCCCCTATTCATATTGACAAAGTCGCGTACTCCCTTTGAATTCGGTCATTGAACGAACAAATTTGTGGCGGCGATCGTGCAATTTGTTGTCCTTTAATTCCGTGAGAATATTTGTGTAATGGAGTTGTATGGAGTCGTGATAGAGAATAAAGTTTGAATTTTGCTGTTAATTAAGTGAACATTATTGGCTCCGGGGATCATGGCTTTTATGTTCATAAGTAAGGTGAGATTCCAAGAATTTTCATTAATAGGCAGATCTCACTGCGCGCTTTCTTTGGAACTTTCGGTTAACACCTTACCTGCAATAGTTGAATTGGTAATTATTTATGAAAGTTGTAAGAGCTAATAGTCATGATTATTACTTAAATATGATGGTTGATTTGCGTGGATGACTCTCAAGGTACTGGTTCTTGAGGTGGTGGACGTGTTCTTTTGAGCCTTTTTTTTTTCCGAACATTCTTCAATCGGGTAAATCTTCTGGTATTTGGCAATTGGTGGATGCTTTCTTCTTGATTTTTCTTTCCTTTTTGTTTTACTTTATGAAGGGTATATTTTCTTTTTGTCTATTGGATGTTTTTTTCAAGGCTAAGCTAATTTCTTAAGAAGTGCATATATGCTTTCTTTTTTTGTTTTTTGAATGTTTTTATACTTGATGGTTTATCTTTTTGTGGAAGTTTTCATCTAGATTGTTGCCGCCAACATTTAGAGGATCATTGGAAAAATGTTGCCTATTTATTTGCATTTTGTGTCATTGTCAAAAATCTAAAATATTTTGTTGGCTGGTTTGGTAAAGATGCAGTACATGCGTGGCTGTCTGTGGCGGAGCCACATACGGGTTTTTTTTTTTTTTGGGGGCGGGGGGGGGGGCGCGTTGCAATCGCCCCCCCTAACCCACCGCCCCAATACCTTTAGTATATGTTTTTTTTTTAAAAAAAAATAGACATAAAAGTTACAAATTTTGATGAGATTTACAACTTTTATATTCAATTTTTTTTCAAAATATGCTTTTATATTGGTGTTCTGGGGCTTCAAAGTGTTAACAGGTTTTTAAAACTATTTTTAAACCTGTTAAGACTTTGGAGCCCCACAACTCTTTAGAAGCATATTTTGAATAGCTATTGAATATAAAATTTTTAGACCTCATCAAAATTTACAATTTTTATATTGAAAATATTTTTAAGATGTAAGAATAGATAATAGGAACATAAAACGGGAGCAAAGTATCCGGCCTTCATTTATACCACCCCTATATTTCTAAAAATTCAGTCCAAAAATTAAATTTCGTTCCAAACTCCTTCATAGTCGAATTCTCAAAAATCACCATCTACCTAACTACACCAATCCCTAATTCTTAAATTGACGCCGGCAGTGCGCCAGCCACAGACGGCTGCCATCTGCTTGTATTTTAATTATTTTAATTTATAATTTGTAATTTTCAATCATTACAATTTGCAACTATGTTTCATTAATGTAACTTTGTTGCCAACTATATTTTATTGTTGCTGTTCTATTTTTGTAACTTTATTGCTATTTATATTTTTATTAGTGCTGTCCTGGATGTTATGGAGTTGTGTATTTGAATTTGTCTTTGATAATAAATAATCTTTTATTTAATTTCTGAATAAAAATTTTTGCCGCGGATGTTTTTTGCCCCCCCTCGCCGGAAATCCTTCCTCCGCCACTGGTGGCTGTTATGTTGCGTGTGGGTTTCTTTCTTTGCTTTTGTTACTGTGCATTATGTCAAATTTATCTTGGTTGTGGGTACCCCACTGCCAATAAGATGATTCATATTCTTGTATTTTGTTAACTTGACGCAATAAAATATATACAGTTTATTTCTAATGCTTTTTTAATAACATAATCACGCAGTTAACAGGAACAGGTATCAAGTCCTTTTTTTGGGCTAATTATTTAGGTTTCTCTTTGCATTTTTAGGTTTTTTTTTTCCTTTGCATTTTGAAATCATATCCTTAAATACAATTCCGTACTTGCATTAATGTGCAGTTCATCATATGATTTCTTTTTGTATTTTTTAAGTCAGAAGATTATTGTTGCCCTTATGTTTTGATTATTACCTTTATATTTTGTAGGCATACATAATTGCCCTTCTCTTTCTCATACATCATAAAAGCTGAATAAGATGCCCCGTCTCTTTTGCTGTTTCAATTTTGATGAGGGAGATAGGCCCGACAAGAGAGAATCTCCAAAAGCCGCAAAGTCCAATATTGATGGTACGTTGTAACTTATTTATAAGAAAATACCAGAGCTTCTTGGCAGAGTAGTATACTTCATTACCTTAAGCTTGCGTGTGCTTAATGGCAAATCGTTATGAGTAACATTAGAAATATGGAAGATGGTGGTACAGGATTATGCTAGTAGCAACATTTTTAGAAAACAAAATGTATTTATCTCTCCTGCTTGGTGGATAGAATAGTCTTGCATGTATGCATCTACCTGGCCTAAAGTTTGTATGCCACTAGCTGAGCTCTGTTGTTTTAAGGACGGAACGAGTTTAGAAGTGACGTGTAAGCATACGTTCTATGGGAGAGGATTGAGCAGATTTTAATTTCTTTTAAAGTCAAAAATTGTGTATTGCTTTTATGGCGTTCATATTTTTAAATTGACATAGGAAACTATGGATAGGCCTTCCAAAGTGCAGCCTTCACCAATCCTTGAGCTTGGGGTTCAGGTTGGGCTTGATTTTGGGTTAGATTTCTAGCGTTGTACTTAAGATGTTTGGATTGGAGGAACGTTATGTTTCTTGTGTATAGTCTCTATCATGTGAGGATAAGTTTATTTGGCAAGATTCTAAGATAATCGTGATTCTTTCTCTCTGAGTTTGGCTAATGCATAATGACTTTGGTGCGTTCTCTTATGCTATATTTGGATACGTTTGGATGGAAGGAATGAAAGTTAGGAGAATGAAAATAGAAGGAATGAAAGTAAGAGAAAGGAAAGTGGTGGGAAATAGTTTTCTTCTAATTTGTTTGGATAATGAAGGAAAGAAAGTGGGGGGAAATTTTAATTAGGAAAAGCAAAAAAGAAAATAAAGATGTAAATTACAAAATAGCCTTAACCACATTTTTCTTTTCATTTTAATTCTTGTACTTGGGGGCAAATTTGTCTTTTAATACTCCCACAACCTCTTTCCACTGCTTTCACTCCAATTTTGGAGAGAATGACAACATGTGGGTCCCACAGAAAATTTTTGACCCAATTTCATTCCCTTCTTTGTTTCCCTCCTAATCTAAACGAGGTAAAAAACAATTTTCCATTCATTTCCCTTCCTTTGTGATTCTTTCCCCCCAAATTCCACCTTTCCAAACACAGTGTTTGTGTCATCCTTTAGCCGAACTTATGAGCACTGCTATTAATGGTGGGAGTTTGAGGTTGCTGGATAGAGGAAGAAAGGAATTGAAAACTATATTACAACTGCTAGCAAGTAATTGGTCAAAGGAGAAGAAACTTCTTTTAAACCTTCTCTTGTTAGCTTTTAAGATTTATATATTTGAAATGGTCCAATTTGATTACGCTACATTAAACTGATTGCAACAATGATTAATCACTTCAGTTAGTGTTATGTCTCAAGCAAAGTTTGCAAATTCGGCCGATACTGATAAGTTGGGTAACAGCCCCTGCCGGTACCGATTCGGCTCGATGATTGGCTTATGCCAACTTTTAAACACATGATAGACTGTATTGTTTGGTATGCATTAGTACTGGTTGGTACCACAATGCCACTAAAAAGAATAAATAAATCTTATTTGTAACAATTTTACTACTAATTAAGACATGCATTGTTATTGATCGCTTGACCTCTAAGATTAGGAACATAACAATTTGGGTTAGCTCATGTAGTTGGGCTAATACAAAGTGGCTTGATCATGTTATTGAAATAGGGCTAACGATAGTCGTTGGTCCGTTGGAGAACTTATTTGACGAGCAAAAGGATGGGTCGTTCCCTTTCTTTGCTAGTGCAGTGAAGTTGAATTGCAGCATGTTGAGCCGATTTGCTTCAGTTTTACCTTTATTATTTCACCCTTGACGATTCCGTGTGATGAAGGAGCCTAAAAAAGGCCCCAAGAATAGCTTGACAGCTGCCCAGATCAAATGCCTACAATAATAAATTCAGAATTGTATATAATATGTAGTTGAAGTTTAATTTTACTAACTTTATATGTTTATCTTTGTATCGTTGTAGCCCAACGTTTATGAGTAATAATTCACAAACTTCTCCGTCGACATTTATAATAATAAAAAAAAAATTTTAAAATGCCAAGTAAGTCTAATTTTTAGATACAGTGTATATATTATTTATATATTAAAATAGTTAATTAAAGAATTGAATGGTTAAGCACTTGGTCGGGTCACCAATGTGGCCACACAGAATTTAAAAAATTGGTTAAAACAACATGATGTAAAGGGCTTCTTCCTCCTTTTGTTTGAGGTATATGATGATGATAAAGTAAGAAATACCTCAGAGCAGTGACCCACCATAAAAGAATAGAAAAGAAACATAGTATATGATCGTTGAGTTGCCGCTTCTCTCAGGTCCTGTTCTTCTTCTTCTTTCTTGACATCTTTTTTTTTTCGTATTTTCTATGCCAATACTATTCGGATTGGCGGATAGTGACTGTAAACAGATCTCCGATCAGGATGTTCCCTGCTAGATAAATTAGGGGGCCTGTATATCAGTCGAACTGGGGAGATATGTCAGGCCAATGCTGATCCGATCTGGATGAATCTGTTCTAGGATCAGTCATCAGTGATACCTCCTGTTATTGTTCTGATATTGCTACTATAGCTCTTCTTATAAATAGCAAGGAATTCCTTAAAGATGGATTAAATTGATCTATGTAGTACGTCAAAGTTAATCCTGGTTTTGCTTGCATCTTATAACTTCTTTCTTAGTTGAGTCATCTTTTTCTTGTTAAAGAAGTGTGTGAAATTAGTCTTGTTATTCGTCCTAGTGGGTTTCATTCTGACTCGTTCACTGCTTAAGCAGGTAACTTGTTTAGAACTCAACCTAAGCATTTGATATGTGGTAGTACGTTGAGTTTTAAACTTTTGGATTTGTTATTGAACAACCATGTAGTTGCTTCTATTACTTCGATCATATTTCTCCACGATAATCTCCAAAAAATATTGCTTGATCATATATCTCTAAAGCATGTCCTTGGATCCTGCGTGCCTTTTTGATGCCAAATCATGATGACCTTTGTATTAATCAAACATGCTTGTAGTCAAGTTGGATTTGGCCCAAATCGGTCGCAGATGAGAAGTGTTCATTAACATAAACTGAACATCTGATGATGATCTAGTCTGACATTATTTAAACCATCTGTATTGCTACTACTATATCCAATGATATTATGCATCTCTTATGATTGTTGATTTTCAGGTGTACAAAAGGGCACCAAACTTTCTGCTGTTGCCAAAAACGAGCAGAAGGCACCTCCTTCTATTGAAGTTCCTGAATTATCTCTGGATGAATTAAAAGAGAAAACTGAAAATTTTGGATCAAAGTCTTTGGTTGGGGAAGGATCATATGGGAGAGTGTATTATGCTGTTCTAAATAATGGTAAACAAGTGGCTGTAAAGAAGCTTGATGCAGCATCAGAGCCTGACTCCAGTAATGAGTTTTTGTCTCAGGTGCCAAAAGTTCCTGCTAGATAACAGATTTCGTTACCTTTTGTAGGTGTAGGAGATGCCAACAAACAAAAAAAAAACAGATTTAGTAGACATTTGGAGTTTGACTCTTGGTAATTGAACATTTTGTTTTTTACAAACAGGTTTCCATGGTATCAAGGTTGAAGCATGAAAATTTTGTTCAGCTAGTTGGATATTGCGTTCAAGGTGATCTTCGCTTGTTGGCATATGAATTTGCCACTATGGGTTCTTTGCACGATGTTTTGCATGGTAAGGATTTTATTGTTTCTGTCCCTTGTTTGTAAATTTTCAGACTAATTGCAGTATCATTTTAAGATTATGTCATACATAGTGATGAAACATCTAATGCTACATCCCAAACCTCAGGTAGAAAAGGAGTGCAAGGTGCCAAACCTGGTCCTGTACTTAGCTGGCAACAAAGAGTGAGAATCGCTATTGATGCGGCGAAGGGTTTGGAGTACCTCCATGAGAAGGTCCAACCGTCTATAATACATAGGGATATTAGATCGAGCAATGTTCTCTTGTTCGAGGATTTTAAAGCAAAAATTGCGGACTTCAATCTTTCAAATCAAGCACCTGATATGGCTGCTAGGCTCCATTCAACCCGTGTCTTGGGAACTTTTGGTTATCATGCACCCGAGTAAGCATATAAAGATTTGATGTGTCAATAGGAGCATTTAAAATTTCAAATGCCAAGAAGATAAAAATATCTTGGGTTTCTATTAAGCTGTTATAAGGTTTTCTCCCACATAGGCCTAGTATATACCAGATGTGAACAATAAGCTGATTTCTTGTAATAGCAACTGAAAACAAAACCCAAATTGCCATAAAACACTTATCTTGATATTGTGTACTAATATTATTGGTGGCGCCACTAGAATTAATCCTCTAGTAGTTATGTTTATAATTGTGTAATGCATGTATGGCGATTAAAATTGATTCATAATGACGTGCTGTTTTCAAGGTAAGAAGTGTTCAAGTTTGCAATTCTCTGCAGGCTCAGTTTCTTTTAGGTAGTAAGCCAGTAGACTACATTTATATGCATTTGAGACTATGATCGAACAACATGTTTTTACTTACCCAGTTATAGTTATGTTTCTAGCAGAGCTTTATATATATATATATAAAGCTCTCACCAGCAGACAATTACTGTGGGATTGCCCAGCTTGCTGTTTCAAAATTTCTTTGAAGTATATGTTGGGGCTTCGTTTTGATCTCACATACAGAGATGCATCCAAAATATTCCTGTCCTGTTATATTTTTGCTTGTTTTGGTCAATGTAAATCTCAGACTTTAGAGTAATTAAGATTTTTTTTTTTCGTAATTACTGGATAGGATAGGTATGCTGATTATTGTGATCCACATTCGTAGGAGCTGAATTACCTTACCGCTTTTTTAGCCTAAACTTTTTTATGCGAATGTTTTTTTTGAAATAAGTTGTCTTGAAATCTAATATGCTCCAATCACAGGTATGCTATGACTGGGCAGCTGACACAGAAAAGTGATGTGTACAGCTTCGGTGTGGTTCTCTTGGAGCTTTTGACAGGGAGAAAACCTGTTGATCACACAATGCCTAGAGGTCAACAGAGTCTTGTTACTTGGGTAAGGTTTTTCTGCTTTCTCCCTGTGGCCCAATAACATTGTGAATTTTCCTGGTATGATAGTTAACTGCCATACTTTTGTTTTCGGCCAAATATTGTCTTAAATCTACAACCCTTTGTGGTTAAATCCAACTACATTGACTTGACCTTAGTATAATCGAATGCATTGGCGTTTCTGTAATCTTTCTATAAATTCTAGAAATGCAGCGTATAAGTTTTTGCCAGTGGAAGTCTCATTTTAATACCACCTTCTTGGAATGCTTGGTTTCCGCGTACTCTTTCTTAATGAAAACTGAGTTGGGAAATACTCATCATAGGTGCTCATCCATTAATTAACCAACTTCAACTAATTGCAGGGCAATTGTCTTTTAGTTAGCCTATTAAAATTGCATTGATTCTATTTATATCAACTTGATGCTTCTATCGACTATTATTAACTTGACAAGAAGTGGCATAGAGGACTAAAAGCAGATAATTGATCATATTAACTTGACAAGAAATGCCATTCACAATATAAATACATAAGAAGACTTCTTCATAGACATCAGAGATTAGGTATGCATCTATCATTTGTTGTTGCATATTCTGCTTGCCAAAAGATGATATTGATAATCACCTTTGTTGGAGAGTTCTAGGAGAACTAGATTATGGTCTTTGTTCATTATAAATTTTAGTTATCCCTTATCTTGAATCTAAATTTTGCCATCGAACAATGCCATAATTGAGTTAGTACGGACCAAAAGAGAAAACAGTGATTGTCCCATGCCTTGCAGCCGTGGAAAACTTATTTCATTGTCAAAATGAGTATAGATTCACCAATGAACGTTGAAAGTGGTGAAGATATATCTACATTACCTCGTCCAATAGTGATTATGCATTAATGCACAAATAAAATTATCTTCAACAAAATCATGAAAAATCAATATTATTTAAATGTTCTCTATAGTTTGTCATATTATTGTTACTTTCAGTTGTTTCTACATATCTCATTTAAGTTTCTGGCTATACATTAGAACTTTTTAAGGTTGAAATATGCTTCATAGTTCATAGGATATTGCTACCAGTTAACTCGTTGGAGTTTTGTTTTTGCGAAAACTATAGTATATTGCTAGATAACATGGTTGGAATATCAAAAGAGACATTGCAATATAAACGTCATTAATGACTTTTATATTTATTACCTTTTTTATATTGGATATAAGCGATGCTATCAAAATCCATGTTACATTAATGCTAGTCCGTTTTACATAACCTAGACCCTTCTAACAAAAGTTGAGTTAGTCATGATCAAGGTTTTCTGTAGCTAGCCGAGCCTAGTTTCGGGAAAATTCAAATCTCGGCACGTTCCGACTGTGCCGATATACATTCATTTATTTTTTTTAAAAATACAAATAAAAATATAAAATTAATCTAAAAATTCAAATAGAATATTTTTCGATACATGTCGTGCCGATAACTACCGGAACAGGCACGGGCTATGACGACCGGCACCAAAACTATGGTCATGATTGAATATTGATGTGGTAGCTGAATGTTCAAGGTTTTAGAGAAAAGTTAGAATTGCAAATATAGATGTTTCATTGAAATGATATGGCCACTACGGGTGTTCAAAAATTGGACCAGGCTTGCAATACCCCGAGGATTTTAAAAGACGGAAAATATCGAAAATTCGTATTTATGACGAAATCCAGGGACTTATGAAGAGAAATCGGAATTTGGTTGACTCAAGTTGAATGCAAATCGAAGTCAAATACCCCAAAAATGAAATCAAGTTTAAATCACATGAGTTTAAGTTATGAAATAATATTTAAAACAATGGAATTTGAATCGAAAACGTTCGAAACAAATTTATTGAAAATCTATTCAAGAGTAAACGCTTTAAAACTAACCCAAACTATTAACAATCCAAAATTTGGAAATAAAATATATTTTAATAAAAATTTCTGTAGAACTTTTTCTGTATCTCTTAAGAAAACATACATAACGTTACAATTCTAAAATCAATATTCAAGGGAGCCACACACTCCATAATACACCGACCATTCAAAGTAAACATAACGATATAAAAAGCGCTACAAAGGTTCTAACAAACTCCCACCCCTGCGCCCACAACTAATTCAACTACGAGTCTACGACTAGAGTAAGTACTCCCATGTATAACACTTCAAATTCAAAGTTCGATGGAAATTCGAATTTATATAACTGAAAGTATATAACTCATTCAACATCAAACCATACTTTTAAATCTTGATAGAAATGACCATAATATGAATAAGAATTTATTTCAAGATGTGAAATAAAATATAGGACCACTAGGCTGTGAGAGTTGGCAAAATTCGACTGCAATTATGACAATGAATATGTAAGTATAGACATTGTAGTCTCAATGTTTACTTTACCTGGCATTTCACCCTTCTGTCGGAACGTCCATTTCTGAGGGCTAGTAAATGAACATACAACAACACCATGTAAGTGAAATGATTAGTGCCAATGAGGGGGGAGTACCCCTATGCAAGAACCTAGTATGATTTCTACGTGAATGCATAGGTCATAACTAACTCATAATGCATGAAGCATGTTTGAATCAAACTCCAATCAATCCACATGTGTCAGCATGCATAACTTATACAAATTTAATATGATCATGCCTCTCATAATAGAACATCCAATTAGCCTCAAAAAGTTATTGTCACTAAAGCATGTCAAGCATGAGGCCATATAAATATCATCATAACATAAGTAGCATCTGAACAACATAACAAACACAAATAAATGAGGCATGCTATTTTTTTTGTTTTCATGCCATATGTCTAACCAAATTATAATTACGGCACTTAATGGTATACGGATGACATGTGGTCTTACGAAGGAACACTTAAGTCCCTATGGGCTAGACAGGGATACCCAAGTGTAGAGAAAGGCTAAACCGAATCCCCTAGGATGTTGTCATACAAGATCATAACATCTATTCGCAACATGCATAATTTTTTCTAGATAAACGTCACACACAACATTTTTATAATTGTACAAGTTGATCATGTTTTCACACATAAACATGTTTAACCAAATACGAATATACACAGTTATCAACCTTATTGCTTGTTAGGGTATAGGTGGGTTAATGGGTTAGATTGGATATGTAGGATCCATAGTTTGGGTCGGTTGGTCTAGTATCTAGATCAGGTTTTGAACAACTCTGATGGCTATTTCGATGCACTTCTTTTTGTACATCAACTGGTAACTATATTTTGTTTGTGTATCTGAATAATCGACCTTAAGGGCATTTTTACTTAAAGAAGCAAGTTTGGGAGGAAGTGCTGAAGAGTAACATTTACTTTTCTTGTTTTAAAAGAAAGTGAAAAAATGACTTATTCACTGTCGTACTTTTCATTCTTTTTATAATTTTCACTTTTTTCATTTTCTCGCAAAACTAGGAAGTTGGGAGATAGTGACTTATTAACATTTAATGATGATTATTAAAAAATTAATTTACTGATGATTATTAAAAGTAATCTCTGATATTATTTATTACTACTACATTTTAAATTTACAAATCTATAGTTCAAACAACAAATTTATAATGTTATTAATAAACTAAATAATATAATAAACTTACTAACGTTAAATTTTTCATTTAATAAATTATTATTGTTAATTTTTCTCTCAAAAAATTATAAATTTTTTAGTGTCATATTATAGATATTACAATAAAAATATTAAATATAAATATTTCATTAATGAATATTAAATTTTTATTATGTTTCAATTATTAAAATAGATTTTACGAACTACTTACATCTAACCATATTTTCAAAAACAAAAAAAACCCAAACTTACTTTCCAATCTTTTTTACTTTTCCACTTCTCAATTCACTTACCACTTCTTTTACTTCTTTCAAATAAACAGTCTCTAATGCTTCGGAAGGAGCTTACCTTGTTTGTTTCACATAAGCACTAGAAAGGAATAATTTAATCTAAAATAGTGCTTTTGTAACATATAGTCCACAATGCTTTCGTCCACACCCTCTATGCCCATGACTGTTATGTGGATCAAGATTGACATCAGAAGATTCAAGAGGAAAAACTATAAGTATGCTTAAGCTTTAGCAATTTCTCACCATGACGCCTGTGAGATCCAAATCCCTTTCTTTGATGATCCACATCAGGGTTCTCTTTTTTTTTTTTTTTTTATCTTGTAGATATTCCCCCCTCTCTTTGAAATATTGTCCTCCCTTCTCAAAGCTTTAACGCATACAACGATAGACTGTAAGCCTTAATTTCTGAAAAGATTTAGACAAATGGATACTGTTAGGATGACAAAAAGCTGTATCCTTAATATGAGTGATGTGATGTTAGGTGATTTCTCTAAATCATGATTTACAATTTGGTTCTGTGTTTTTGCCACACATTTTCGTTTTCCCTTCATTGGAACTACCTAACAATGAGAAAAAATGATAATACGTTGAATCATGTTTTGGAACGGAAAGAAAAACAAAAAAAGGGGTCTTCTCATGAAGGTGGTATGGTCTTGACCTCCTTTTTTTAACCTGTGTAGGCAACGCCAAGATTAAGCGAGGACAAGGTTAAACAATGTGTCGATCCAAAACTAGGTGGAGAATTTCCACCTAAAGGAGTTGCTAAGGTTCTCTCTCTCTCTCTCTCTCTCTCTCTCTCTCTCTCTCTCTCTCTCTCTCTCTCATGGTGTTTGTTTCTCCACTCAGCTTGCAGCAGTTGCAGCTCTTTGTGTACAATATGAAGCTGAGTTCAGGCCAAATATGAGCATAGTGGTTAAGGCGCTAACACCACTGCTTTCACAACCAAAGCAAAGTCCTCCGCCTCCTGCAGATGTTGCTCCCGCTCCTGAAAGTTGAGAAACTTTATCGGTAACTTGTGTTTTTTAATTGGTTTGTGGACAGGTCATTTTTTTTTTTTTAGATTGAGCTTGGAAGCCATTACAAACAAATGCTTTCATTTGGACATGGTCTTCTACGTTGGTGGTTGCTGCTCTTTTGAAAGTAGGAGATAGGCTTCAGGAATCCATTACGCAAGGGTTTTCAAATATGGGGCTTGTAATATATGGTCACTGAATACATTGATACTTATTGAATGTGGTCTTTTGTGTGTGAAAGGAAGATGCTGTAAAGATTTTTGGGGAGCCTGCACCCCAACATGGGGAAGTGAATATTTTGTAAGACATTATCTTGATCAACTTGCAGTTCTATTTTCTCTGCCCTCTGTTTTTATAAACAGATGTTATTGCCTTAACTAAGATTATCCGTTGTGATTGAGGCTGAACTTATACTCGCTATGTATGTGCCAGATGTGCTGATTTGCACTGCTGGTTCTGGTGCAGGTGTAAGCTACATGGATCATATTCTTAATTTATAGCAAGATTTGATCCTAGTCAAGTGAAACGTTGGGTTTTTTTTTTTTTAAGAGCAAAACTTGGATCTCTCTCTCTCTCTCTCTCTCTCTCTCTCTCTCTCTCTCTCTCTCTCTCTCTCACAGCTCTAATCAAATTACTTTCTCACGATAAATCTTATTCATCAAGATTAAAAAAGAACCCTAAAAAGGTCTAGGAACTATGCTGTGGCTCTGATAAGTTGGTATTTCTGATGGACTATAGCCATATAGGTAAGTAAGTGCTCAAAACATCATCTTTATATTGCATGTAAATAAGTTGTGCAAGGTGGATTAGTTAACGATTGAGTTTTTTAACGATAATTTTAAAAAGCCTTGTGGATGATATCTACCTACGTCTCAATCACGGGAACCTACTTTCCGGAGCGGCAAATTCAACTTCTACCAACCTATCTAGGGATCAGGCTTTGTGGTTGCATGCACTATGAGTGGCAGTGGACACTCCTCTTCTTGCTGAAACAAGTGCTTCTATCAAATGCTTTTTGCGCAAATTGTTCTACCATTTTGGTTGGTAAGTCGGAGCATGACGACGAGATTGTGATGCTGAATGTTCTGGTGACAATATGTGGAAAATACTTTGGCCGGTCTGAGAAATGATGGCGTGCTAACCATATTTGTTTTCTTTCTTAATGTGGGTATCAGCCAAAAAATATTTATACAATGGTCAAAAAAACTCCAACATGAATATTGAAAAAGAGGTTTTTTAAAAGTTTAAACAATAACTAGAGAATTTAGGAGTTATTTTGGATGAGTAGGAAGAATCTAAGAGCTAATATGGTATTTGCCCTATATCTTATTTAGAGGTTGATATAATTACCTGTCATTTTTCATGATTTCATTCTAAATAGACCCTCAAAGTATTAAAATACAAAATAATAACTGCTTTTTCATAATAATTCGCATAGCGCATTGGATGGTTCCAAACCTAACAAAGGATGAACAGCAAAAATGTATAGTCATAAAATATACATCATGCAACTACATGAAAATTGGTATGCATAAATCAAACTTTGATGTGATCAAAATTAGCATTTTTTTGTGTCAAATGAAGTTACAGATGGCATGCTTTTGGCGATTATGCACTCTAGGCCTTTCATCGACACTTCCGAAACATAATGACAATTAGTGTTTTTTTTCTTTTTTTTTTTTTAAAGAATTTTAATGTACTTGATCAAAATAACGGAGCCCAAAGCCGATCGAGAATGCTGCTCACAAAAACTATCCAATCTCACTTTTCTCAGAATAAAATCAGAAAATACCACTCACAAAATTATCCAATTTTATTTAGTCAGAATAAAATCGAACTTATATAGAATAGTCATATGTATATGTCTGTTTTTTTTTCCCTTTTTTTGGGTTGCTATACAAGGCATATGCAAGTATGAAAGGGGTTTATGACTTTATGCAGGATTACGGATTTTAGGAAAAAACTACTCACCCCTACTAAATCACACATTAAATCACACACAACCAATTTTTACCACACATTTATCTCATCATCTGTACATTTACCTCGTGATCCGTACAAATTATCAAAATTACAACTATACGCATTATGATATATATTTCTGATGTTGTCACGTATACTATATGGTTTATTGTGTAATTTCTTGGATGAGCGTAGTAAAATCCCGGACTTTATCACTTCAACATGATTTTTTGACCATTTATGTATATATCAGCAGCTATTGGGCTAACGCAATAGTTGTTGTCTTATAAATATCTTTAACTTTCTTATTTTTGGTGAAGACCACGAATTTTGATTGATCCTTTTTTAATTTATTGAGAGAAATTAGAGGGAATTAACTTCCACCACGTACTGTGTCGTTGGCACAATGGAAAACTTAAGGAATTGCGCCTGGAGTAAGGGGTTAAGTTCGCTACAGTTTTTCTTCAAAAAATGATAGAATGAGGTATTTAATGTACTCGTTCAAGATAAAATGGAGTCGATAACTAATTCAGGATATCCAGCATCAAAAAATAATCCATACTTATCCTATATATATATATATATATATATATATAATATATTTATATATAATATATATATATATATATAATTATATATATATATATATATATATATATATATATATATATATATATATATAAGGCATACGCACTATGGATGAAAAGGATTTTGGCAGGATTTTGAGAACAGATTTTTTGAGAACAAGATCTTTCGACCATTTATATCTCACTCAGCGGCTATTCTATAAGCAATTGTACAGTCGGCTTATCAATGTCATTGAACTTTCTTATTCTTGTTGACGACCACATAAAATTTTGAATGATCCTTATTTTTAAGTTTTTACGAGAAATTTAGACGAAAACTCCAGCCACATACTGTGTTGCCTAGAAAAAATTGAGCGTCTAACTTTTGGATAAGGTTGAAGTTTTCTACCGTTACTAGAAAAACGACAGAAATAATTTTGGTTCTAATTTATATTAATACTGATACCATAAACGATGCTATGTTGCTTTGGTTTATTTTTTTCGAACAACTAATTCTATCATTTATGAAGCAAATCAGAGCTAAGATAATGGATGAAATTACTTTTAAACTGATGTAATTGACAATTTTTTATTCATAAAAAATCTAAAAGCTCGTTTTGAAAATCATGGAGGATGATTGAGAAGGAAACTAACCAGGATCCAATTCCATAAAGGGCTGCCTGAAATCCATTAGTGAGCATTACTTACTTTTGGAGATGACAGCATGCATTCCTCTTGACCAAACGCACGATATCGACAAGTCTGCACTTATTTTTCCAGAGTATACATCATTTTGACAGAATAATAAAGCTGATTTGTCACACATCCACCTCCCTTGATGTTGAATTTTACCCATGTTTGGTTGCCATGAACATCAATCCATGTTTGGTTGTCATGTGCAACAATTGTTTTTCTTTATTTCTGTAATTATTAAGAAAAAATTCCATCCGTTGTGCGATCATTGTAATAAAAGTTTAAGGCCGTTTTTGTACTGAATTTTTTTAAACTTTGAACTCAAGATATGCCAAGCATGCCAATCCTGCAGTGATGACCGCACCGATCTGTAATGTTTTTTTTTTTTCCTTCTTTAAACTATTTAAAAATTAAACTACAAAAAAAAAGGAAATCATCTTATTTCCCTGAGCTATTGGGAAAGAAGAAAAAGAAAAGCTAGGTGGGCGACGCGGGGGGGAGGGGGGATTGGGGGCGCTATTCTCTTTTTCTTTTTGTATAAATAATGTTGTGTTGTGACGTGCTGGTTCGCTCGGATGGCACCGGTCGTTTGTGCCGACCAGCACCGCCGATACGGCAGAAAAATGATTGTTCTGACCATCTCTATACCGGATCTTGACATATCAGGCATCTAAAATTCTGATCACAACAAATAAATTTAAATGTATAGATAATACCAATCTATATTCTATCAATTGAAGAGTTTTGGCTTTTGATCAGGAGGTGAGGTGTCCAAAATTATGTCACTATCTACAAGGTACTAATGAGATAATTTTTGTTCACACTCTTATCGATGACTTTTATGACATCTGAATCTAAAACCACCATTTATAAGGTGGAACTACGGAAGTTCCATTATTTGTTATAGATAGTCTTTATAACGTATAGACAGACTTGCTTACCTTCCGCACACCAATTACATTATGCAAATAATGTGGATGTTATTACTCAACAATTACTATGAAACAATTTTAGTATTTGTAAAGTTTGAATATGAAACCTCTACTTTAAAAAATAAAAGCTTTAGTATCCATCTAAGATGTCGTCGGAGTAGTCTTTATATCATGTGGACAGGACTTGCTTGTCTTCCACATACCAATCAGACCATGCAAATAATGTGGATGTTGTCATGCGACAATAACAATGAGAGGTAGTACCTGTTGTGTATGATTCAGATACGGATGGAGAAGGAGAGGCCAAGGCAGCGCCAGGGAGCGTGCCTGGCTAATGTGGTCTTTGTTATCGTTTTCCATCGAGTTTGTACTGATTCTCGCTTGGTCTTTGCATGGATGGCATGACCTTTGCCTCATCTTCCATGGCCCCACTGAGTAGGTCACATGCCTAATGTGGCTTTGCTATCAGCTTATACGTTGCCTGGCTGGGTTTTTCATGGACAAACGCTTCCTCCGAAGCGGGTAGGAGGAGCCCCTGCTACAATCCCAAATTCCTAATTTTAAAAATTTGAAATTTTTAGTTGTAGTTATGAGATATTCAGTTGTATTCTATATTTTATACAAAAATACGTTTTGAAAAGAATAATATCAAAAACATGTAGCAGATTCACATACGTTACATACATACTAAATCATAAATTTTGACGAATTTTTATAATGTCAAAAACTTTGAGAAAGAATGGTTTTGAGTAACCTGATTGCAAACAAAGAATTACAAATATAAGAATTTTTATGTGAATAATAAAAAAATTATACGATCGGAGATGAAAAAATTCACTACGACATAAGCGAAAAATAGAACTCTCCTTACAATTCTCTTGACCATCTTGAAACCTTCCGACCCCCAGTTTAAAGATGCCACCTTAGGAAGAGACGTTTCTGGACTATCCATTAACTGTTTAAAATTGCCAACTTGAAATGGAAAGTATAACATTTATTCTGACCTAAGATTTTTATCTTGTTTGTCTCAGATATTTTAGAAGTGATGATTTGCAGCCATAGCTTCTTTCAGAAATACTTATGGCTAATCTTCAACTTTTTTTTGTTTTCTTTTGGAATTAAACAAGGCAAAGTCATTGTTGACGTTGCTGTGATGTTGAAACAAGTTTTTTTTTTTTTTTGCTAGGACCCACGTACTATCTGAAACTAAATTTCTATCTACATAAGACTTCAACATAGCTCTCTTAGAAGGGCACATTCATCTCTCCCTCTATATATATAAATAATGTTAATTTTGAGATCAGTGATGTTCTATAGAAAGCAAAGTACTTTATTACGAGCTGTTTAGTTGAAGAAACTGGAAAGAAAGTTTAAAAAAAAAAAAAACAAAAGAAAGAGAAGATTAATTGTGTTAAGAAAGTGGAGTTTTAGTTTATTTGTTTGCTAGAAATGTTAAATGGCATAAAAATAGAATGGAGGATTCCCTTTCTTTTTTCGTGTATAATTTTTTTTTTTTTTTGGGATGGTAAATTATTATGAAAGTTGATATCTTATATGATAAAATATTTGTATTATATATATTATAATGTACTATTTATGAAATAATCTTTTCCAAGTAATAAATATCTGGCATGTTTGTTACTATTAACTAGTACTAGTCATATATAATTATTAAAAAGTATTATCACGTCACTTTTATTCCACTCACTAGCAGTTAACAGAGAAGTTGAAGAAATAATTGATTAGAGAAAGTTAATGGATAAGGATTTTTTTTTATTTTTTAAAATGATTAAGTTTTACTTGTCTTTTTGTCCTTAATTTTCT
Organism: Xerophyta viscosa; assembly: GCA_002076135.1. NCBI lineage: Eukaryota > Viridiplantae > Streptophyta > Magnoliopsida > Pandanales > Velloziaceae > Xerophyta > Xerophyta viscosa. The sequence goes on along the minus strand of MJHO01000013.1, from coordinate 591,788 downwards.
TTTTCTTTTTTTTTTCTAAATAAGTAGGCCCTTAGCTTCAACTCCTAACGAAAATTCAAAGATCATGTTAAATCAAGTAAAGCCACTCATTAATCATACCAGGAGGAATGCGTTGTCATGCTAATCACATCAAAGTCAAGTTCCAGTAACTCGACGTCAAATCGCTATTATCATGACGCACCCATAGTTCAAATAAATAAGGAGAAATGCTGTATAGTTTCTAAAAAAAATTTTAATATCCAAATTAACTCCTAAAAAGTGTACTTTTTAATTATATGAAATAATGAATTATTCTTATTAAATTACCAAAATTTGATCAGATATTTTATATTAGAAATAAGTGTACTAAAAAATATCTATAAATATTTAAATAAAATTATAAATTTTGATTGAGATATATAATTTTAATGTTCAAAATGTACAAATTACAAGCTGTCCTAAAATTTTTCCTTTATCAAATATAGTTACTAATAAATTTGCCATGTTCTACAAAATATATAATTTTTTTCTTCTTATTCAATAAATATGCAAAAATCCAAAAATCGAGAATCAGTCTACATAAAACAAGGACGGAAATTATATAAATGCGAAGATCGGTGGAAGCGGATCGGGCAAATCCAGAATATCCTTGGTTTGGAATACAATGCAATAGACCAAAAATAATACTGATAAATAGAAAAACGAATATGGCAACACCAGTACAGCAAAACACTGAAATTATAGAGAAATGATCCAGATGTTTCTTGCAAAATGCTACAAAAGGACGTCCCAGATCCAACATAAATTCTGTGTCACATATCATTATTATCTATTCTATTTGCCAGACTAATTCTAGAAATTCTTTCTCCAGAAGCTACCAGCAACGTAGCTCCCCAGCTTAGCTTTAACGACCTCTTCTTTCCGATTCTTTCAAATATTTTAATAACCGAGCGCGTGCTTGACCGGATAGAGACGCTTTAGAAAATATCATGGCTCGAATTTGGAATTGTATGAGATAAAATCAGAAAATTTTTGAAATCATTATATTCCATTGCAGGAGCATCCTTTTATCAAAAGTATTTAACGAATTTCAGAACGTTTGAGATCTCTATGAAAATGTGCGCTAGAACATAATCTCAAAAAAATATTTTAGTACCAATAACCATATAAAAAATAATATCTTAAAATAGATTTTTGTGAATTAAAGGTGGAAGAAAGTATTTTTGTCGATATTATGTATGAACTAATTTATTATACAATTATACAAAATAGACTAATTATAAATAATTTTTATTCAAATAATTTTAAAATAAAAATAAAATATCTCAAGATGTTAGACATGGATCGTTAATTCTCTTCCATTGAGCTTACTTTTCAAATGCCCACTTTGAGTCTTTGATACCACTCTTTAAGCGACTTAATAATAAATATAATAATTTATTATGATAATCATATAATAACTGCAAATAATATTTATTCAAGATCTATGTTTAAAAGATCGATCCTACTTGCTTTTTACCGAAGGATCGTATGTGGTTAAACTATGGACCGTCCATCGGTTTAATATGAATCACGATTTTTTTTTATTAAATTTTTATCTAGTTAATTAATCTATTTTTAAGTATTTTTATAAAAAAATTTGAATTAAAAAATTATAAAGTTTAATAAAAAATGTCAAACATTATAAACTTTTAACTTCAAAATTGTAGTCCATATCCAAAACTAATAGTTCAAAAAATTTTATAAAAAAATTTAAAAATAAATTAAAAAAATAAACAATAATTTAAGAAAAAATCCAGTGATTCGAACTGAATCCAAAGATGGGCCGAATTTACCACGACAGATGATCCTGGATTTTTACCGCAGGGTCGGATCTCAATGTTTAATATTGATACCGCCTGGAATTTAGCACGGACACGTGGCGACCCCGGAACCCCAGCCGACCTCAGAACCACCGGATGTGCGTAAGTCAAGACATTATGGGGAGGTGACTTCTGGACACGGAGGTCGGCTTCGGTAGACCGAGGTCGAGCTCGGGTCGGAGCCGAGGTCGACCTCGGCGCTGATCAAAGTGACCTAGCTCGGCAGACCACGGCTATATAGGTTTCGCGCGAAAGTGGAGGGAAGCCTTTCATCACCTAAGGCCCGACCTCGGCCGACCGAGGCCGAGGTCGACAACGGACCGAGGCTGACCCCGACAGCACCGACCGCACTAAAGACCATTTAATGCTTGCGTTCAATGCCCGTGTCAGAGACGCCGACTACGACGGGCGCCATCGAGTGCTCCTAGCAGCGGATGTGACAGCCGCAGAGCTACGACCTACGAACCATAGCCGACAAACCGCATTTATGACGGGCAGGGAGCATGACGGCGAGAAGTGACGGGAGCTGGTGTCGACGTGGATCAATCCGAGCCGCTGAAGCCACTTCATCCTGACCGTCCGAGCTCGGCTGCCTCACCTATAAATAGAGGAGGAGCTCATACATGGAGAGGGGGGGAAAAACTCGACTTGGCTCCATTCAAATCCACCGTAAAGAGAGAGAGTGAGAGAGAGCTTGTACGCATATTAACCCCACGCAATATAAGCTTAGACGCCGGCGATCTTTAGCCGCCGGCACGTGGTTTTTCACCTCGGAGAACATCCCGGGGTTTTCCACGATAAAGTTCCTCTTGTCTCAGCTCTCCCGACCTCCTTACACGACGTATAACGCGTCCACGTCATCGTCGAAGGCGTTGCCACTTATCCCGGTCGCGAACCGCGCGATCAATTGGCGCCGTCCGTGGGAAACCACATTTCTGACCAACGTCGACGACGATGGCCCCGAAGAAAGCAACCCGAGAAGTCTCGGCTGCGGCCAGCCGAGACCGAAGATCTCAAGACCATGCCTCTGCGGAAGCGCCTGAGTGCTCGAGCTACCTGCGGCCGAACAGCCACTGACATATGACACAGTGCGCGCCATCATGAGGGAGGAACTCCAGGCGCTCTTCGCCAACCAAGAAGCCCCGCGGGTACCAGCTCGCCCCAGGACAGCCGAGCCACCCGCAGAACGACGACATGCAGCGGCGGACCCCGCCCTAAGTCAGCGCGAGTCTGCCTTCAGCAGGCTCGGCCCCCACCGAGCTCAAAGCCGCCTGGCGAACCGCGGAGCTCGACCGGATAAGGGGAAGGAACCAGTAGCAGTTCAGCCTCCCCCGATACAAGGAACGGCCCGAAGGAGCAACCGACCTTCCGCCAAGGCATCCACGGAAGGATCGTCGAAGGGGGAGGACAATGAAGTTAATTCCAAGGCGCGATCCCGCGGCGCCGACGGAGATCGGCACAAGAAGACTGTCACCGAGAGACACCGGTCAACGCACTTACCGATGATGGCATTTGGGAGAGACCCGAACTCGCCATTCTCGGATGACATACAAGACGCGCCCCTGCCACGGAACTACAAGCCCCCGAAGATCTCGAAGTACGACGGGAAGACATCCCCTCAAGCACACGTCTCCTGCTTCATGATGGCCATGAAGTTTATGAACTGCAGTGAGGCGACCTACTGCCAGACCTTCCCACTCACGCTTGAAGGGCCAGCACAAACTTGGTTCACCGGCCTGCGCCCCGGGTCGGTCAACTGCTGGTCGAGCCTAGTCGAAGCTTTCCAGACTCGCTTTTTCGCGAGCTCGGAGTTCCCGAAAGAGGCAGATAGCCTCCTCAACATAGTCCAGAAGGAGGGGGAGAGTGTCAAGTCCTTCTTCAGGCGTTTCTGCGACGAGCAGCGGACCATGAGGGATGTCGAGCCTAACTTCGCCCTCATGGCTCTCAAACGCGGAGTCAGACATCGGCAGCTACTGTACGACTTCCACACCAACCCCCCAGATACCCTCACGAAGGCATATGAGAAGGTACGCCTGGCCATGGAGGCAGAGGAGCGTGAAGCCGAGCTTACCGGTGGGCAGAAACGTCCCCGGCAAGAAGCTCAGACGACATCCCGGGCGACCAAGACGAAGAGCGACGCCGGGAGGACTGCTCCAGAGCCGAAGTACAGGAACTATACACAGTTCACTACGCCGATGAAGGAGATCTTGGCGATAGTCGAACGAAGGCAGCGCCTCCCGGAACCTCGCCCGATGTCGACACCGGCCAACAAACGTGACCGGTCGAAGTACTGCGACTACCACCGGACTCACGGCCACAAAACGAACGCCTGCATTCAGCTCAAGGATATCCTAGAGCGCATGGCCCGAGATGGCGAGCTGCAGGAGTTCATCTCGAGGCCTAACCCAAGGGCCGAAACTCAGCGAAATGAAGCCAGGAGGGGGAACGAGCCTCAGCATCAAGAGGCCCGAGCTGAACCCATCTTGTTTCTGGCTGGAGGTTCGAGCTCGGGAAAAGCCTCGCGGAAAAGAAGTCGGGCGAGTGTTGACGACCTTCCTCCGGAGAGGGAAAGGGTTGGAGTCGCCACCTAGATATTTAATGGAAATCTAGGAAACCGGGATAAGGCACATTGAGATTCTAGGGCTCGTTCGTCGTTTACGTGTGGGGAAGACGGAACACCCCCACAGCGCCTCTCAAAAGAGAGTACTCTATAAGTGATTAAACATAATTTTGAATTTATTTTTGCACGAATTTTGTTATGTATAGATATATCGTTTTTATTTATCAAATACGTAAAAAGAGAATAAGTGTACACCTATTTCTCATTTTAGTATTTAATAAATTCATTTAAATAATAAAATTTACGATATTGGACCAGTATACACCGATCTTATGTTCGTACTTTCTATTATTTAAATGGAATTTGTCTTCCTCCAGTACGTATAATAGATGTGAAAAGTAGTATACACCACTTCTTTACAGCTACTATTCGTAGGTGAATTTCTCGTTCATATAAACTAAGAAAAATGAAAACAGCGGTATACACCGCTGTTCTAGTCCTTAATTTATATGACCGAGTGAGACTAATCTCAAATAACGATATATTTATAGACATTATTTAACAAATGAATAAATAAATGTACAATTCATGTGTTGTGTGTGTGCTCAGCGTCGGAGGAGTGCATATTAATGTGGTGAAAAATATTATTTTATTAGTGTTGGGCTCAGCGCGTTTCCGTTTCCTCTTCATCGCCCAAAAGGTTTTATTATGTTTTTGAGTCGCGTTATTTCTTTAAAATTTAGAAGTATACACCTCTAATTCTAAATGAGTTACAGGTACTTGTCGTTTGTTGTTATCGGGTTAATGTATGCCGCAGAATTTTGAGTTTGCAAAACAATGTTGATTCGAAATTTTTAGGAAGTATACACCTCCACATTTTATTTTGGGTTACAAGTATACACCTATAACCCATGAAATTCATGCACAATTTCCAAATTCTTAATTTTATAAAATGATGTCAAATTTTGAAAGAAAATAAAAATCGGAAGTATACACCTCCGTATTTTATTTTTGGGTTACAAGTATACACCTATAACCCATAAAAACCTTCATAATTAGTTTAAAAATAACATTAAATCACTTTTGGTCCCTAATGAGTTGAATTAGATCCAATTGGTCCAATCTAAAGTGAAGTTGGCTCAATAATAAGCTCATTTATGCAATTTGGCTCGGTATTTGGCTCGATCGTGTGATTTGGCTCGGTAAATGACTCGATCGGATGAAACGGACTCGCAAACTGGCTCATCCGCGCGACTTGACTCGGGAAATGGCTCGCCCGCGCGAAACGGACTCGAGTCCGGGCTCGCCCGCGCGAAACGGGCTCGGTTTGGGTTCGCCCGCGCGAAACGGGCTCGGAAAATGGCTCGCCAGACGCGCGCGCGGGCGCCCGCGCGATCGGGGTTCGGGTCCGGTCACGCACGCGCGCGCGTTTTTAATAAAACGGTTAATCGGGTTGCGGATGCGGGTTTCGGGCGCAGATCCGACCCGTTAAGTCATCTTCAACCCTTTAGGCCTGTAATCGCGTTTTTTCGTTTTTTTTTAAAACCGCCGCCGCCGGCGGCCGTTCGACCTCCGCCGGCGGCCGTTCGACCTCCGCCGGAGGCCGTCCGTAGGTCACCCTGGGGGTTTTTTGGACGTCCCCGATTCATTGGAGACGTCAAAAATTTGATTAGAAGCTTCGTTTAACGAGTTTTCGTGGGTGTGAGCTTTCGGCCGAATTCGACGACGGTGATCATTCGCCGTCACGATAGTCGTTCTTAAGGTTATCAAGGGTCCTGAATTCATTGGTGATGTCCGAATTGGATTTCGACGTGTGTGTAATGAGATATAGTGGGGTGTAATTTCGGTTTTAAAAAAAATGTTTATATCGTTTCGCCGCCGTGGCTCGCCGGCGGCGAAGCCACGGCAGCGTCGTGTGATCTATAAGAGGTAGAGATGATTTTGAGAGGCTTACCTCGAGTTTTGGATGTGGATTGAGGAGTTGGTGTTTTCGGCCCGAACGGTGACGAGGAAATCCGGCGGCCGTCGGCGACGCAGCTGCTGTTGCTCGTTGCGTCGGAGATGATGTTGATCTTCCCAACTGGAATGCTATCCCTCTCTCCCTCTCTCACCGATCTCTCTCTCTCTCTCTCTCTCTCTCTTCTCTCTTTCTCTCTCTCTCTCTTTTTCTCTCTCTCTCTCTTCTCTGCCTCTCTCTCTCTCTCTCTCCAGCACCCTCTCTCTCTCTCTCCGTACTGCTCTCTCTCCCTTTTTCACTCCAAAAATCCTCCTCTATTCTCTCTCCTTTCCTCTATTTATAAAAGTTTCTCCCGTAACTTCCTTCCCCTTAAAAGTGGATCTAACAAACACCACTTGCATGCATTACATAATAAATCCATATGTTTGCTATTTTGCAACAATGGCCCCTCAATATTTTGCAAACTCAAGTTCACTATTTTGATCATTGGTATAATTAGACCCTTTAGATGCAAGATTTTGATTTTTATGATTAGATGCTTTTTGCATATGACTTGTATAAATGCTTTTTGATTTAAATGTGTCCGATTGAATCGAATTAAGTTTTATCGAATTAATTGGACTTTATTGGGCTTAATCAGATTTAATCGAGTTGATTAAATTCAATCGAACACAACTGGTCTCAATTGGGCCAATTTGGCTTAATTGGGCCCTTTAAGCTTAATTGCGTCTAATTGGATCAAATCAGACCTAATTGGGCCTAATCGAGTTAGGTCGAATTTAATTATGCCATGCGGGTTCCAATTAGTGCAATTCGATTAAATGTAAGTCAACAGCCCGGACAAAATGGGGTGTCGACAGTTGCCCCTCTTTGTCCAATTCTTCGTAGAAGGTTTGGGCAAAGATAAAGAGATACCACATTTTGTCCGGAGGAAGAGAGAACTTTTTTTTTTTAATTTTGATATGAGATGTTGTCTGTTTAGTTTTGATGGTCTTGGGATCAGTCGACCCAATGATGGAATTGTCATAAGAGTACAATCGACTCAAAGGTAAAAAGTGAGATTGTGATCCTGATATCAAAGATTTTAAAAGGGAGCACAGTCGGCTCAAGGTGAAACAAGATCAATCGTCTCGAAGTGGAATGGAGCACAGTCGGCTTAATGTAAAGTGAGAAAGTCAGAAATGAGAACAGTAGTATCATAATAGAGCACGGTCGGTTCAAGGTAAAATGAGAATGGGATCAGTCGTCTCATGATGGAACTCAGTCGGTTCATGGTAGAATTTGAATAAGAGCACAGTTGGCTTGCGATGGAACTCAGTACATTCAAAAGATAATTTTTTTAAAAAATGAGCACAGTCGGCTTCTGATGGAAGTTAGTCGATTCAAGATAGAATCTGAAAAGGAGCACAGTCGTCTTTTAATGGAAATCAGTCGGTTCATGATAGAATTTGAATATGAGCACAGTCAGCTTGCGATGGAACTCAATCGGTTCAAGAGAAAATTTTTTTTAAAAAAAATGAGCGCAGTCGGCTTCTGATGAAACTCAGTCGGTTCAAGAGAATTTTTTTTAAAAAAAAATGAGCACAATCGGCTTCTGATGGAACTCAGTCGGTTTAAAATAGAATTTGAAAATGAGCACAGTCGGCTTGCCATGGAACTCAGTCGGTTCAAGGTGAAAATTTTAAAAAAAATGAGCACAGTCGGCTTCTGATGGAACTCAGTCAGTTCAAAATAGAATTTGAAAATGAGCACAGTCGGCTTGCGATGGAACTCAGTCGGTTCAAGGTGAAATTTGAAATGAGCGCAATCGGCTTTTGATGGAACACAGTCGGTTCAAGGTGGAATTGGAAGTGAGCGCAGTCGGCTTGATGAACAGTCGGTTCAAGGTGGAATTTAAAATGAGCGCAGTCGGCTTTTGATGGAACTCAGTCGGTTCAAGGTGGAATTTGAAATGAGCGCAGTCGGCTTTTGATGGAACACAGTCGGTTCAAGATGGAATTTGAAATGAGCGCAATCGGCTTTTGATAGAACACAGTCGGTTAAAGTGGAATTTGAAAGCGGCAGTCGTTTAGAGAAAAGTTTATAATGAGATCGGTCGTCTCGCGTTGGAACACAGTCGGTTCAAGAATTTAAAATGTTGAAAATTATAATCATGGAACACAGTCGGTTCAAAATGTCAAGTTTCTGATGTTCTAGAATGAGAAAAAGAAAATTTATTTTGTCGCTTGATAATGTAAAAAGTAGTTTTGAGAAAAGCTTTATGAAAATTATGTAGTGGCTAAAGATTTCATTTGAAAAGAATTGCCAAAAAAAGTTTTGTGATTTTTTTTTTTTTTTTTTTTTTTTTGCTGAAAATATGCTGTGTGTGGATGTTCGGTCAATCCGACTATCCAAAAAGTCATTGCCCCGGTATCCCTTTCCTTCCTTTTTTTTTTTGCTGATTGATGTCTTTCAAAAAATGCTCGAGTTCGTCATTTGTTGATATGCATTCTGGTGTTGGAAATCCGCTTTCTTGTGAACTTCGTAAGCAAAATTGCCCCAGTTTGTAAGCTTGTCAGCTGTTGATGTGTATTTGTTCTGAGTTAAAATTTTTCGAAAGAAAAATTTTGCCCCAGTGTAGTTGGTGGAATCATTCGTTTGTGCTTTGCTTTCCTTGATCGTTACAAAATTTTCGTACGAAAATTTTGCCCCATTTTAAGTACATAGACGTTTGGCTCGAATTCTTCAACGGAGAAATATGCCCATATTTGCAGCTTGCTCCATTGTTGACCATTTTCTCATCTTTTGTCAACTACAAAATCTTCTTGTCTTCATATTCCTTGCTTTCCATTTTCAGTAAGTCGCATGGACTTGAGTTCAGCTCGTAGCTTATCATTGTATGAGTTTTCTATTTTTCATGAAATGCAAGTTGTAGCATGCTTCTTTTCATTTTGAGGAGAAGTCCTCAATCTGAACCTCTAAATTGAAAGTATGCAGATTTTGAAAGAACTTCCGAATAACAAGATTACTCCAGCTGGAAAGTCTGAAAATTGAGGTTTTTGGTTATTGGCTCATTTCGAAAAGTGGAGTTTGGAGATAATATGGCTTATTTTGGAAAGTGGTGTCAAGAAATTTTTATTCTTATTTTTTTTGTGGTGTCTGGGGATGAGAAGATGAATTCGTGTGAATCTTGCAGAGTATAAATTTTCATATGTATATTTCTGATTTAAATTAATAAATCGAAGAAATTTTACATTCGTCTTTTTCACGCCCTAGCTGATTTTGCCTAGGTCGTCCTTTCGGATTTTCAACCAAGCGGGCCCTTTTTTTTTCTTTTCTTTCTTTTCTTTTTTTTTTTTTCTTCTGGGGTATTCCAGTTCCATGTACGACTTCGAATTTGTCTTGATGGGCGCCAAATTTTCTTGTGATTCCCCGAGTCTTCACTATGTTTTGCCGTTGGTAAACATCATCCTGAGGTGACTGAGTGTAATCATCCTCACAGTCTTCGAAATAGATTTGGTGTTTATTTTCTTTTCTGTTATGACATCTCTGTAATTTTTCGAAACATACTTTTTCTTTGCTACTCCAAAACAAATTTTTCTATGCCATGTAGGACCAAAATTTTATGTTGCATCCCTTTTCCTCTTTTCTTCTTTTTTTTTTTTTTTTTTTTTTTTTTTTTTTGGATGACAGGTAGACATTTTGTCAATTTTCTTTTTTTGAATGAACACGACTCTTAATGCCTTGTCCTTGTTCGGGACAGAAGCACCACAAGTACTTATTCGTATGCTTACGTTTTCCTTGAAGCTGAACGAACATTGGTACTCAGAGCCTTTAGTGTGTTCAATTTCCTGATTGCAGTTCGTCATGTCTTCAGCTCTGACGTCAAAGTGTACATTTCTTTTGATTGCAGTCTGCATGCCTTCAGTTGTGACTTCAAATTGCATATTTTCAAAAATATTTTGAACGGATTTGCGAAGAGGTCTCTAACTTGACAAAAGTTCGTTTCATTTCTTCTTTTGTGATTTGTGCGTGTATAACAGAAATTTATCTGTAATGTGTGCAACTTTCTCTCTTTTTTTTTTTTTTTTTTTTTCGAGAATGCCAATTTTTCCTTTTATTAATTTAAAGAAGAGTATACATCTTTTGATTCACGCTTTGCAGGATTCACAAGAATTCACGAAAAAATATTGTGGTAAGGAAATTTCATGGAGAAACTGGAGCTCATTTTGCTATCAAGAGAATTCAATCAAAATTGCATTCATAAAAACTTTCTTCCAATCAGAGTTGTCTATTGAAAAGTAAGTGCAAAACTTGACTTGATGAAAAATATGAACTATGCATTGACAAGTAAAAACTAAACATCAAATCTTAAGACGACAAATGAAATTGCCAAAGAAGTAAATCATATGCGGTAAACGAAGACGTCCTCATTTCTCGAGAATCATTCATCTTGGAATAGAGTTGTATCAATCTCATTAATTCCTCCTTCAGCTGTGGTAGTAGGAGTATTATTATTTGGAGTGGCTGGCTTTATCCTTCCCGATTCCAGTAGTTCGTATATCTTGTTTCGAAGTACATAACAATTATTGGTTGAGTGGCCTTGAACATTGCTGTGAAACTCACAGTAAGCATTTATATCATACCACTTAGGGAAAGGAGGTGTGAATTGTCGAGCTGGAACGGGTTTCAGCATGCCTTCCTTGGCCAAATGTTTGAAGATTTCCGCTTGAGAAACTGGCAAAGGTTCACGAGGCGCATGATATTGACGAGTTTGTTGCGGTTGTTGATATTGTTGTTGCACTGGGGCTTGTTGTTGTTGAGGTTGAATCTGATATGTTTGATTGACCCGATGCGCAGGTTGGTAATATTGTTGATGTTGGCGATTGTGTTGATATTGATAATTTGGAGGTACTGCTTGATAATGTGCAGGTGATTGATATTGAACCGGGACTCTGTATAAAGATTGTTTGAAATTGTCAGTCCCACCAACGTTGTTTACCTCTTTATCTTTCTTCTTGAACTTCGTATCATCTTGTGTTTTAAACACACAGTCTTGCGCCATTTCGATCCTTAGCCCTGCGGTCACTAATTGAGTGAAACTTGAGGCAACAGCGCAAACAGTTTTGATCTTATCATCCAAGCAATTCAAAATCATAAACTCGTCGATTAGCTCCTTTTCAGTCATAGGAGGAACGATCTGAGCAGCTAGATTTCTCCATCTTTGTGCAAAAGCTCGGAATTTTTCATTCTTGTTCGGAGTCAAAACTCTGAGTATGGATTTATCGGGAGCTAAATCCTTGTTATGCTGATAGTGGTTAAGGAATGCACCTGCCAGATCTTTCCAGCTTTTTATTTCGTTCTTGTTTAAGTTTAAGTACCATCGGATCGCCGGTCCCTTTAGACTTTCTTGAAAATAGTAGATCAGCATTTTCTCATTTCTGAGATAGGCCCCATTTTGCTGCAGTACATTGATATGTGGACTTGCGGGTCATCCGTTCCATCATACTTTTCAAAATCAGGAACCTTGAAGTCTTTTGGGATCTCTAAGTCTGTTACAATGCAGAACTGGGTGGGATCAATGGTTCCTCGACTACCTTCCAAATTATCCAAACGATTCAGAATGGTTTCAACCTTGTCTTCTATATGTTGGTTCTCATATGGAATGAAATCATGTTGCAAATCGAGATTAACCGGAAGTTGTGTCGTCGGATGATTCGGCGGTTGCACAGTTCGAACAGTCGGAACATACTGCGGAAGAACATAATGGGCTTGCTCAGGTTGCTGTGGTAATGCATAGGGATCATATGGAACTTGCTGTGCTGGCTGTTGTTCTTGTGCAAAAGAAGAATTAGGATCTCCGATTTGTTGACTTGTTACATTGGTAGCTCTTTGTTCGACAAGAACGGCAATAGTTGAAGTCAACCGCTCGAGTTGCTTATTCATATCATCGAGTTGCTTACGAAGTTCTTCATTCTCTTTTTTTAGCTGTTGGTTCAGTTCGTTGTCGGCCATGGATGCAGATGTACGGCGTCTGGATCGAAGCAGATACGGGCTTCTTTTCGTGATAGTCGTCTTGACCGTCCTTGTGTAGAGAAATCATGTGTCAGTGATATGCAAATTTTATGCAAAATTTCAGAAATTTCAAAAAAAATGTTTGTCGTGAAATTCTAAATTTTGAATTTTTATTTTTTTTTTGTAAAAGCAGGAATTAAGAAAAGATTTTTATTTTGAAACTTTAGAAAAAAAGAATTGAAAAACTTTTTTTATATTATTTTTAAAAGAAAAGGAATTTGAAAATATTTTGGAAAAGAAAAATTTGTTTGTTTTTTTTTTTTTTTTTTTTTTTTTTTTAGGAAAATGAATTCAAGAAAGTTTTTAAAGAATTCGATTTTTCTTAGGGCCAGGCATTACGGACTACCTACGCACATTGTACGCATGCTCCGATTGTCCCGGTAAATAGGTTGGGTATGCACCCTAAATCACCATATGCAATACAAATTTATACCACAATCATCAGTACGCACAAATGCCGGTAGGAGTTTTATAGGTATCTATGTTGGCTGGGCTTACGGACTACCCGTGCACATTGCACACGTGCTCCGATTATCCCAGTGGTTTCTAACAGCCTGTCATTGCTGGGGTTCCTCCCGACGACCAATGCACATAATACATCGGCTCGGGGTACCACCCAGGTAACATTTTGGCTGGGGTAAAGGGGCCAGGCATTACGGACTACCTACGCACATTGTACGCATGCTCCGATTGTCCCGGTAACAGGATGGGTATTTACCCTAGGTCAATTATGCCAATGCAGGTTGCGTAAGCAAAAATATGTACAAAAAGATAAAAATACTATTGTTAATTTTTTTTTTTTTATTTTTTTTTTTTTTTTTTTTCAAAATAGAAATTCAGAATTATTTAATCACTTATAATAACGAGCCTGACGGGTCCCCAGCGGAGTCGCCATCTGTTGACGACCTTCCTCCGGAGAGGGAAAGGGTTGGAGTCGCCACCTAGATATTTAATGGAAATCTAGGAAACCGGGATAAGGCACATTTGAGATTCTAGGGCTCGTTCGTCGTTTACGTGTGGGGAAGACGGAACACCCCCACAGCACCTCTCAAAAGAGAGTACTCTATAAGTGATTAAACATAAATTTTGAATTTATTTTTGCACGATATTTTGTTATGTATAGATATATCGTTTTTATTTACCAAATACGTAAAAAGAGAATAAGTGTACACCTATTTTCTCATTTTAGTATTTATAAATTCATTTAAAATAATAAAAATTTACGATATTGGACCAGTATACACCGATCTTATGTTCGTTACTTTCTATTATTAAATGGAATTTCTTCCTCCAGTACGTATAATAGATGTGAAAAGTAGTATACACCACTTCTTTACAGCTACCATTCGTAGGTGAATTTCTCGTTCATATAAACTAAGAAAAATGAAAACAGCGGTATACACCGCTGTTCTAGTCCTTAATTTATATGACCGAGTGAGACTAATCTCAAATAACGATATATTTATAGACATTATTTAACAAATGAATAAATAAATGTACAATTCATGTGTTGTGTATGTGCTCAGCGTCGGAGGAGTGCACATTAATTTGGTGAAAATATTATTTTATTAGTGTTGGGCTCAGCGCGTTTCCGTTTCCTCTTCATCGCCCAAAAAGTTTTATTATGTTTTTGAGTCGTGTAATTTCCTTAAAATTTAGAAGTATACACCTCTAATTCTAAATGAGTTACAGATACTTGTCGTTTGTTGTTATCGGGTTAATGTATGCCGCAGAATTTTGAGTTTGCAAAACAATATTGATTCGAAATTTTTAGGAAGTATACACCTCCACATTTTATTTTAGGGTTACAAGTATACACCTATAACCCATGAAATTCATGCACAATTTCCAAATTCTTAATTTTATAAAATGATGTCAAATTTTGAAAGAAAATAAAAATCGGAAGTATACACCGCCGTATTTTATTTTTGGGTTACAAGTATACACCTATAACCCATAAAAACCTTCATAATTAGTTTAAAAATAACATTAAATCACTTTTGGTCCCTAATGAGTTGAATTAGATCCAATTGGTCCAATCTAAAGTGAAGTTGGCTCAATAATAAGCTCATTTATGCAATTTGGCTCGGTATTTGGCTCGATCGTGTGATTTGGCTCGGTAAATGACTCGATCGGATGAAACGGACTCGCAAACTGGCTCACCCGCGCGACTTGACTCGGGAAATGGCTCGCCCGCGCGAAACGGACTCGAGTCCGGCTCGCCCGCGCGAAATGGATTCGCATATGGGTTCGCCCGCGCGAAACGGGCTCGGAAAATGGCTCGCCAGACGCGCGCGGGCGCCCGCGCGATCGGGTTCGGGTCCGGTCACGCACGCGCGCGCGTTTTTAATAAAACGGTTAATCGGGTTGCGGATGCGGGTTTCGGGCGCGGATCCGACCCGTTAAGTCATCTTCAACCCGTTAGGCCTGTAATCGCGTTTTTTCGTTTTTTAAAAACGCCGCCGGCGGCGGCCGTTCGACCTCCGCCGGCGGCCGTCCGAAGGTCACCCTGGGGGTTTTTGGACGTCCCCGATTCATTGGAGACGTCAAAAATTTGATTAGAATCTTCGTTTAACGAGTTTTCGTGGGTGTGAGCTTTCGGCCGAATTCGACGACGGTGATCATTCGCCGTCAAGATGGTCGTTCTTAAGGTTATCAAGGGTCCTGAATTCATTGGTGATGTCCGAATTGGATTTCGACGTGTGTGTAATGAGATATAGTGGGGTGTAATTTCGGTTTTAAAAAAAATGTTTATATCGTTTCGCCGCCGTGGCTCGCCGGCGGCGAAGCCACGGCAGCGTCGTGTGATCTATACGAAGTAGAGATGATTTTGAGAGGCTTACCTCGAGTTTTGGATGTGGATCGAGGAGTTGGTGTTTTGGCCCGAACGGTGACGAGGAAATCCGGCGGCCGTCGGCGACGCAGCTGCTGTTGCTCGTTGCGTC
The DNA here is from genome assembly GCA_002076135.1 of Xerophyta viscosa. Lineage (NCBI taxonomy): Eukaryota > Viridiplantae > Streptophyta > Magnoliopsida > Pandanales > Velloziaceae > Xerophyta > Xerophyta viscosa. The sequence continues at coordinate 576,431 of MJHO01000013.1, read as the reverse complement.
GGAGATGATGTTGATCTTCCCAACTGGAATGCTATCCCTCTCTCTCTCCCTCTCTCACCGATCTCTCTCTCTCTCTCTCTCTCTCCTCTCTCTCTCTCTTTCTCTCTTATTCTCTCTTTCTCTCTCTCTTATCTGCCTCTCTCCCTCTCTCCCTCCAGCACCCTCTCTCTCTCTCTCCGTACTGCTCTCTCTCCCTTTTTCACTCCCAAAATCCTCCCCTCTATTTTCTCTCATTTCCTCTATTTATAAAAGTTTCTCCGTAACTTCCTTCCCCTTAAAAGTGGATCTAACAAACACCACTTGCATGCATTACATAATAAATCCATATGTTTGCTATTTTGCAACAATGGCCCCTCAATATTTTGCAAACTCAAGTTCACTATTTTGATCATTGGTATAATTAGACCCTTTAGATGCAAGATTTTGATTTTTATGATTAAATGCTTTTTGCATATGACTTGTATAAATGCTTTTTGATTTAAATGTGTCCGATTGAATCGAATTAAGTTTTATCGAATTAATTGGACTTTATTGGGCTTAATCAGATTTAATCGAGTTGATTAAATTCAATCGAACACAACTGGTCTCAATTGGGCCAATTTGGCTTAATTGGGACCTTTAAGCTTAATTGCGTCTAATTGGATCAAATCAGACCTAATTGGGCCTAATCGAGTTAGGTCGAATTTAATTATGCCATGCGGGTTCCAATTAGTGCAATTCGATTAAATGTAAGTCAACAGCCCGGACAAAATGGGGTGTCGACAGCGAGCTCTGCAACTACCGAGGTCCTCCAACTCAGTCGCGGCGACCGGACGAGCTCGGCTAGTTTTGACATTACCTTCACCGATGCCGAGCTAGTCCCCGTTGAATCACCAGATGACGACGCACTGATAGTCTCGATGATCGTCGCCAACCGTGAGGTCAAGAGGGTTATGATCGACACCGGGGCATCCTCCAATGTTCTCTTCTACGACGCCCTGGTGAGGATGGGATTGTCAGAAGAAGATTTGGCCCCCACCAGCAGCAACCTCTATGGCCTCGGCGGACCCGACCTCCACTCGCTCGGAACAATATCCCTACCAGTGACTGTCGGCACCGAGCCTATCCTGAAGACGAAGATGGTGACCTTCACTGTCCTCACCTTGGCCTCGGCATATAACATTATCCTGGGAAGGCCGGGAATCAAGGCACTCCAGCTGGTGACCTCCATCCCACACCAGCGCGCCAAATTCAAAACGCCACGAGGTGTCGGCGAGATCCGAGGTGACCCGGCTGAAGCTCGGCGATGCTACAAGAAAAGCCTCCGGAGGAAGGAAGCGTTACCAGTCGAGACCCTCGGCTCCAAAGAGGAAGACATGAAGATTAGCGGTCCAGCAGAGCTGACCTTGAAGGTACCTCTCGACCCGACGTCATCCAAGCCCGATAGGCACCTTCAAGTGGGAGAGAAGCTGGCCGGCCCCGAGTTTCACGAAGTTGTGAAATGCCTGAGGGAGAACGCTGACCTGTTCGCCTGGTCCCCGTCTGATATGCCAGGGTTGGATCCCGAGGTCGTGGTGCACCAACTCAACATCGACCCCAACCACAGGCCAGTGAAGCAGAAGAAGAGATGTTTTGCTCCAGAACGTAGCCGAGCTATCAAGGCCGAGCTCGACAAGCTGCTGTCGGCCGGTTTCGTGAGGGAGGTCAGATACCCGGAGTGGCTGGCCAATGTTGTCTTGGTGAAGAAGGCCTCGGGCAAATGGCGGATGTGCATTGACTTCACCGACCTCAACAAAGCCTGCCCGAAGGACAGCTATCCCCTGCCTCGGATCGACCACCTCGTCGACGCAACTGCAGGCCATGAGCTCCTCAGCTTCATGGACGCCTTCTCGGGATACAACCAGGTGAAAATGCACCCAGGCGACGAGGAGAAAACGAGCTTCATCACCGACTACGGCACTTTTTGTTACACCGTCATGCCCTTCGGCTTAAAAAACGCAGCATCCACCTTCCAAAGGGGCATAGACGTCATCTTCAAGCCCCTTCTAGGGAACACGGTCGAAGCATATGTGGACGATATCCTCGTCAAAAGTAAGAAGAAGGAGGATCACGCCGCCGACCTCCGAGCCGCCTTCGAATTGATGAAGAAATACCACATGCGGCTGAACCCGGAGAAGTGTGCATTCGGAGTCTCGGCGGGCAAGTTCCTGGGACATGGTGACTCCACGCGGCATTGAGGCGAACCCAGACAAGATCAAGGCAATCCTGGAGATGCCCGAGCCTGAGAACGTCACCGACATACGAAGACTGGCGGGACGAGTCACTGCCCTTGGTCGCTTCATCTCTCGCTCTGGTGACCGATGTGCGCCCTTTCTCCGAACCCTGAGAGGAGCGACGAAGAAGATCTATTGGGACGATGATTGCGAGACGGCCTTCCAGAAGTTGAAGACTTTTCTGACCGAGCCACCACTGTTGGCGAGCCCGAAGCAAGGAGAAGATTTATGCCTATACCTGGGGGTGTCGGCAAGAGCTATCAGCTCGGTCTTGGTGCGTGAGGAAGATGGGAAACAACAGCCGATATATTACGTCAGCAGGGTACTGAAGGACGTGGAGACCCGTTACACCTCGGCGGAGAAGTTGTCTTATGCCCTCGTGATCACGGCTCGGCGTCTGCGACCCTATTTCCAAGCACACTCCATCCATGTGCTAACCGACCAACCCCTCAAGACAATTCTCGCCAAGCCGGAAGTTTCAGGGCGACTAACGAAATGGGCGGTGGAGCTCTCCGAGTTCGACATCAACTACCGACCCCGACCTGCAATCAAGTCCCAAGCCTTGGCCGACTTCGTTGTTGAGATGACAACGCCGGTGCAACTCCCTGAGGAGCGAGCTGACGCCTCCGACGTAATCTCCGACGATCAATGCTGGTCCCTCTACTCTGATGGATCATCGACTTCGGAAGGAAGTGGCGCCGGTGTGATACTCACGAGCCCAGGCGGGGCTCGGCTCGAGTACGCACTAAGGCTCAACTTTCCGGCCTCCAACGTCGCTGAATATGAAGCCCTCCTCGCAGGGGTCAGCTTGGCCCTTCGCCTGGGGGTGAGGAACCTCCGCGCCTACACCGACTCCAAATTGGTTGCTGAACAAGTCGCCGGGGGCTTCGAAGCCCGAGACGACACCATGGCTGCCTACCTCCGGAAGATCAATCAGTTGCGGCCGCACTTCGTCACATTTGAAGTCCGACACATACCTCGGGAGGAAAACTCTGAAGCCGACGCCCTGTCCAAGCTAGCGTCCGGGGCAGCCGGGGGGACGCCGGCCACGATCCTGCTTGAAGAACTTCCTTTCCCTGCAATCAACGACGCTGAAGTCCTGATGCTGGATGTCGCGGAGAGTTGGATGACCCCCATACTACGTTACCTCGACTCGGGCGACCTACCGGAAGACAAAAAGGAAGCTGAGAAGCTGAAGAGGAAGGCACGCGCTTCGTCATTATCGGCGACCATCTGTACCGAAGAGCTTATTCAGCACCCTACCTTAAATGCGTAGGGCCCGACGTCGCGCCTCGGCTCCTCGAGGAAATCCATGAAGGTCTCTGTTCAAACCACGTCGGAGCTCGGACGCTGGCACAGAAAGTCTTCAGACAGGGATACTATTGGCCGACCCTCCTTGCCGACGCAGAGGCCTATGTACGCCAATGCGAGAAATGCCAATTCAACGCCAAGGTATCTCATCTCCCGGCCGAGCTCATCAGCAACATTATCTCACCTTGGCCCTTCGCTCAATGGGGGATTGACATCCTCGGACCCCTACCAACCGCCATCCGCCAACAAAGATTCCTTATTGTTGCGGTGGACTACTTCACCAAGTGGATAGAGGCCGAGCCCACCGCAACGATCTCTGGCCGAGCTGTCCAGAAGTTCTTGGAGAAATCCATAGTCAGCCGCTTCGGCATCCCCAAAGTCATCGTCAGTGACAATGGAAGGCAGTTCGAAAGTCCCGAGGTGGAAGAATTTTGCAGCAACCTTCACATAACACATCGCTTCACCTCGGTGTATCATCCGCAAGCCAACGGACTTGCCGAGAATGCCAACCGAACTATTCTAGAAGGGCTTCGGAAGAGATTAGAAGGAGCTGCAGGCACCTGGGTCGACATCTTGCCGAGCGTCCTCTGGGCTTACCGAACCACACACCGCACGGCAACGGGAGAGACCCCCTTCAGCCTGACATATGGCACTGAGGCGGTGATCCCGGTGGAGATCGGCGAGCCTTCCCTACGAGTGGAGTACTACGACGAACTCAACAACACCGAGAAACGACTCAGCGACCTTGACCTTCTTGATGAGAGGAGGGAGGTCGCCTACATCAGAGCTGAAGCCTACAAACAACGAACATCCCAGCATTACAACGATAGAGTAAAGCCCCGGGCTTTCAAGGTCGGCGATCTGGTGCTTCGGAAAATCCAGACGCCTACCCACAAGCTCGGGCCAAACTGGGAAGGACCATACAAGATCAATCAAGTCGCCGGGAAAGGAGCCTACGTCCTCGCCCACCTAGATGGGTCAAGCGTACCTCGGACGTGGCACGTCTCCAACCTGAGGCGCTACTACCAATAGTAGCCTCGGCCAATTTTTGTCTTTTGTTCAATACTCTTGTATACGTCGACCCAAAAGGGCCGACAGAAGTGTAAACACTGCGAAAAAGGTAATGAAAGTCTTTTTCCTTAAATCTTTGCCTTTTCAAAATTTCTTCACCGAAAATACCGAGTTGTGACCCTAAAACACCTCGGCAATGGCATCTCAGAATGACCAAGGCCGAGGTGGGGGGGGCACGGACCAGGAAACTCAATACCGCGACCTACCATCAAAATACCACGGACTTAGCCTCCCTCAAGAGACGAGTCCGAGGTAGATAGATCGACCCTCAAAATGCCACGGACTTAGCCTCCCTCAAGAGACGAGTCCGAGGTAGAGAGATCGATGCAGGTAGCGACCTAAGACACCGCGGCCTTAGCCTCCCACAAGAGACGGGACCGAAGTGAGGGTACGCAGGCCAGGAAACTCCGAGGCGCGCTTCTCCAAACCCTACGACCTCGGTCCTTTAAAGCTCCGAGCTCGAAGTAAGGGAGTGTGACCAGATGATCAAAGCCTTTTTTACCACGCCTCAATGGTTCGGCCATGGATTTTTCAAACGACCAAGGCCGAACCAGGGGGAGCTGGGGGCGTGGGGCAGGTGATGGGGCACGTAAAATACACAAACGACTAAAAGCATACAAAAGATGCAAAGACGAAGTCTGGCCATAATGACAGGCTGCTTGTATATTCAAAACATGATTTACAATCTGTGCCCCGGACAAGCCCCGGGGAAAGCAAAAAAAAAAAAAAAAAAAAATTAATTTTACAGAAGTAACAGATGGTTGGCAAGGATCTTCAGGTCGGAGGTCGGCGGTCATCAGGAGCATCGCTCGGGGGAATGGGAGTGGCAGAGGCTCGTACAGCTGATAAGCGAATCTCCTCCACAGCCTCCGCCACTGCGGTCTCGTCCAAAAACTGGAGTTCGGTGACTCCGAGATGCTGCTGGACTCGGCGACGACACTCGTTGGTGCAATCCACGACCCAGTCAACAGCATAACATTGGAGGGCCTCCTGATATTCGGCCGAGGCCTTGAACTCCTGGATCGCCCGAGCTCCCGCCTTCGACGACTCTGCATCCTTCCCCGCGAGGGCCTCTTTGAGACGGGCGACCTCGGCTTCAGCTGAGCGGGCGGCCTCTTTAGCTTTCTCCACCTCGGATTCGGCGGACCGGGCAGCCTCGGTGGCCTTAGCCGCTTCCCCCACGGCATCTTCCCGGGCCTTCTCGGAAGCCTCAGCCGACACTCGATGGGCTTCGGCCGCAGCGCGAAGGTCGGCCACCTGCTCTGCCGCTGCCACCTTCTCCCTAGTCAGGTTTGCCCGAACCGCCGCCAGATCCGCCTCCAGCCGAGCATTCTGCAAGGCTTTCTGCTGAAGCTCAATCTCCTGCCGTTCTAAGAGCCGCTCCACCGCAGCACGGGCCAGCTCCTCCGACTGCCCTCGGGCGTCTCGGTCGGCCTTCACCACTTCAAGCTCCTCCTGGAGCTCCCTCACCTTCCTCTCTAGTGAAGAGACGGAAGGGTCATGGGGTGTGGTCCGCCAGAAGAAGCGCCGATGAAAGGCCGAGCTTAGCACCATTTGCTGTTCAAAGCAAGTAAAGGAACATGTGAAGTTAAAGAAAGGAAAGGAAGGGAGAAGGACAGAAAGACGCTCTGAAGCGACAAGGTTAGGCACTAACCGTGTAGGTGGAGGCCATCAGCCGGGACGCCAGCTCCCTATCGCCGACTGGTCCGCATCATCTTGGTCAACTGGCAGAGGACCCCTCTGACAGAACTCGGTTGAGCCGCTGTAGTCGTCGACGCACGAAACCGACCTTCCGCAGGTTCCAGTCAGGCCGGTATATATCCTCATTTGACCGACCTCGAGAGATGTCGGCGACGGTCTGCGCTTCGCAAGCTCAGGCTCGGCGGGGCCTTTCCCTTTCTCCGCCACCGTCGCTCTCTTCGTGCTGGCTCGGCGGAGGATTGCTCAGCGGCACGTTTACGCACCGCGGCCTCTTCTGCCTCTGTCGGCGGAGCCCCCACGGTTTCGCCGACCTCGGGAGCGGGGGACCCGCGGGCGTCTCGGCTGGCAGGTCGTCTCCCTCGCTAACCCCGCCCTCGTGGTCTCCAAGGGGAGATTCAGCAATGGTAGGTGGGGGAAGAGAAGAGATGGGGGCGACTCGGAGCGGAGGGCTCACCTCGATCACATCATCATGCCCGTGAGCCGCGCCGGGGGCTGCCCTAGCCCTTAACATCGCTGCTACCCCGCGCACCGGGCCAGGCGTCCTTGAGTGCCGTGGTGACGACTGCGACCTGGAGCGCGAGGACTCCGACGAGACCTCCTCGACTTCGGTGGGACGAGGCACCTCGGGCGCTGCAGAGGTTGGCACCTCAGACCCGGAAGGAGGAGTCGCTCTGGGCCCTGCTGGAGCAACTGGGGGAGGCGCCTCTGGTTCCCACTCCTCTTCGACGGTGACGTCGGCTGACGGCGCTACCTCCGGGAGATCGGAGGACAATGGTTCGAAGAACTCCTCCAGACGAGGTGCGGACGAGCCCTGCCCTTTCTGCCTCTTCGCCTTCTCCTTGGCTCGGGTAGCGGGATGGGAAGACCCCGCCCTCGGCGCCGTCTTCGATCCCGCCTTCGTTGCAGCTCTTTTCTTGGGAGCCGTGGCGGCCGGGCGAAGAGGGAGATCTCGTAACGCCAGTTGCAAGCCCTCTGATTCAAAGAAACGAAGGTCAGTCGAGTAAGCAACGTAACGGGACCACGACGTGATCAAGGGGCGCAAAGACGTACCTCGGTGACCGGTGAGGTGAGCCGAAACGACGTCCAGCACTTCAGCTGTGGGACTCACGACATTCACTTCCCCCGTGAATGCCAGGAACCTCGCCAGAGAGGTGTCGAGCTCATCCCCCGCGACATACTGGGGCACCTTCAACATCTCGGGGTTCGGCGTCCCCCAAGGCCGGTCGAACTCGTCCTCCGGCCTACACCGCACGAAGAAGAACCTCTCCTTCCACCCCTTGATGGAGGAATCCTTCGGCTTGATCGCTTTGGTACGTCCACTCCGACCTCGGACGTAATACCACCCCGACGAGTGCGGCGACTCGAGTGTGTCAAAAATACACCTCCACAGATCGAGGGAGGGAAAGATTTTCTGCCGTGCGCAGATATACAGGAAGCCCGTGGCCATGGAGAATGTGTTTGGCACAAACTGGGCAGGCAGAAGACCATAGGCCTTGAAGAGAGAAACGAAGAAAGGATCAAGGGGAAGCTGGAGGCCAAGGCGCAGGTGGTCGTACATCATGGTAAACTCGCCATCGAGGACGGAAGTCATGCGCTCGTGAGGGAGCGGTGGACGAGCTCGGACCTCCGGACCCCATCCTAGTTTAGAGCCCCACTGGTCAAGGACTCGGGCGCTGACGGAGGAAACGACCTCGTCAGGGCCTTGAGGCTTAGAGGTGGCTTCGGGACCGACGGCGGCTTGAGGCGCCGCCGGCGGAGGATGTGAAGGAGAAGAATGCCCGGCGGCGACAGGAGGTGCCGCCGGCGGAGGAGAAGTGGAAGGCGCCGTTGCGGTCGCCGTCACCGGGGGAGGAACAGAATCCTCCCGCTCCGGCGACTCAACTAAGCGAACACGTCGGGTACCAAGGCGCGGAGGAGACATGGGAGGTGAGTCTGGTAGAGAAAAGGGCCGACAACGAGCCAGGGAGATGAGAAGAGGAAGAAGACCACCGGACGGAAGCGGCCGGAGCCGGAGATGACGATGGCAAGGTCGAAGAGAACACGGGAACGCGAAGTCGCCGGAGCTGGGAGAGAACGAAAGAGAATCGAAGGAAGTGCGGAGTTCGAGATGAACCGGCAGCAAATATCGACCGTTCTCACCTCGGTAATCGGCGAGATGACGTAGACCCTACCGATGCCCGCCGCGTGCCCCTCAACTCACCTCGATGTCGACGCGTGGAGTGTCCACCCACCGGTAGACCGGCTATACCCCGCAGACGCCCTAACTTGCCCGACAAGCCTTGCCGTTGCGCGGGAAAATTCGCGCGCGCTCCAGTGCGTCGAAACGTTTTCGAAATGGCCGAGCTGGCGTTACGGGGGTAAGTCGCCAGGCGAGCTAGGGGACCGACGGACGACCCGAAGCTCGGCGAAAACGACCTCGACTCGACCGTCGGGGGGCAACTGATACCGCCTGGAATTTAGCACGGACACGTGGCGACCCCGGAACCCCAGCCGACCTCAGAACCACCGGATGTGCGTAAGTCAAGACATTATGGGGAGGTGACTTCTGGACACGGAGGTCGGCTTCGGTAGACCGAGGTCGAGCTCGGGTCGGAGCCGAGGTCGACCTCGGCGCTGATCAAAGTGACCTAGCTCGGCAGACCACGGCTATATAGGTTTCGCGCGAAAGTGGAGGGAAGCCTTTCATCACCTAAGGCCCGACCTCGCCGACCGAGGCCGAGGTCGACAACGGACCGAGGCTGACCCCGACAGCACCGACCGCACTAAAGACCATTTAATGCTTGCGTTCAATGCCCGTGTCAGAGACGCCGACTACGACGGGCGCCATCGAGTGCTCCTAGCAGCGGATGTGACAGCGCAGAGCTACGACCTACGAACCATAGCCGACAAACCGCATTCATGACGGCAGGGAGCATGACGGCGAGAAGTGACGGGAGCTGGTGTCGACGTGGATCAATCCGAGCCGCTGAAGCCACTTCATCCTGACCGTCCGAGCTCGGCTGCCTCACCTATAAATAGAGGAGGAGCTCATACATGGAGAGGGGGGGGAAAAACTCGACTTGGCTCCATTCAAATCCACCGTAAAGAGAGAGAGTGAGAGAGAGCTTGTACGCATATTAACCCCACGCAATATAAGCTTAGACGCCGGCGATCTTTAGCCGCCGGCACGTGGTTTTTCACCTCGGAGAACATCCCGGGGTTTTCCACGATAAAGTTCCTCTTGTCTCAGCTCTCCCGACCTCCTTACACGACGTATAACGCGTCCACGTCATCGTCGAAGGCGTTGCCACTTATCCCGGTCGCGAACCGCGCGATCAATATTTTCCCTGCAAGTAATGCTCGTACAATAAGTCCAATCAAGCAGCATGTGAGGCTCCAATAAAAGAGCATCTCCTTCCTAACTAAAGATGCCCGAGACCGAATCAGGGACAATCATTTTGCAATTAATTATAAATAAATTTATATCGGTCCAGGCTCTTTTGTGGAAAAGTTATTCCTAATGATGTACCTTCTACGAGATCCAATGATTTTGCCAATTTAAGGCTTCTATGAAAGGAAATATATTTAGAGGGATTTACTTATCAGCCCCCTATACTTTCATTTTCACTGATCAGCCCCCTATTACTTATAGGCCCCCCATTTACTGTTTCAAAAAATTTCGGACGAAAATATTCTCGTATATATTATCAGTTCGGACATCAAAAACACCTATTTAGAAGTATTTTTTGGAAAGACTTTCAACATAAAAGTTATAGATCTCGACGAGATCTACTAATTTTCATGTTGAAAGTTTTTCCAAAAAATGCTTCTAAATATGTTTTTTTGGGTTCCGAAGTGTAGACCTCGGTCCGAAATCCGCTAAAAATAGTTCGGATATCAAAAACATCTATTTAGAAGTATTTTTTGAAAAACTTTGAACATAAAAGTTGTAGATCTCGGCGAGATCTACAACTTTCATGTTCAAAATTTTTTCAAAAAATACTTCTAAATAGATGACCTCGGTATCCAAATAGTTAGGGGTATTTTTGTCCGAATGCAGTTGAAATTGGTAATGATGGTTGATGTGATGGGGAGGGGTTGATTAGTAAGTTTTATAGTTTGAGGGGGGGTGGATAGTAATTTTCTTATATATTTATCCTGTAAAAAAAATTTCCTAGCATTAACTCATATGTTGCAAAAACAAATTTTAAAATAGTTCAATAAAATTAAATATTTTGTACAGTTGTATTTATTAATTAAAGTATAATTGTAGTTAGTTACTATTATTTATTTTGTATTAACGATTAGAGTTAAATGTTTGTGTATTTAGAATATTAGTATGGCGTTTGTACTCTTTGTTATAGGAAAAATGACTTTATAAAATATAATACGTTGTACGAGAAAAAATGATATAAGATGACACATATTGGAATAATATTGATAACTTGTCTATATATATAGGGGATTTCACATATTAGCCCCATTTTTTAATTTGAGCAAATCAGCCTTTGAAAACGTCTACGTGGCAGTTCGACGCGCTGCCACGTAGGTGTGTGAGGGGCTGATTTGTCCGGCATTCTGTCAGAAGAGGGCTGATCTGTGATTTCCTCACTTATGTATGTAAATGTGGGTCAATATTCCACATGCTCTTTCAATTTGTACCTGAAATATATAAATTGTTATATTTCCTAATTGATCATATGTTTTAAACATGTAAAATCGAATGTTTGTTTGATTTTAGATGAAATTAGCGTTACGTGTATGGCACATGACCCTCCGGACCATGCTAGATATAACATGCTAGACAAATATTGCACAATTATTACATTAATTTCGTATCAATAAAATAATATACTCTACATACCAGGTATTACATATTCTAGTTGCGTGGTAGTATGTAATCTTTTTCTTAAAAGTAAGGGTGCATGCCGAGTGCGGTTAGCTCGAGTAGATGGAAGACGCCATAGAAAACATTAGTATCCATATAAGATAAAATCTCTCACAGAATTTTTTAAAAATTTCTTTGAAGTCCATCTTTAATGGAAGATTTATACTCAAATATCATAGCATTGGTCAGGACTGAACGTGAGAATTTTTTGAGTTTGAGACTCTTACGGTCTTACCGGAACATGCGCTTCTATTACAAATTCCACCACGATAATCTTTTAAAAAAAAGTAAGGGTGCAAACGTTGTATGGCATAAAATGTATGATAATTTAAAAGTAAGGGTGCACGCATTATATGGCATAAAATTTATGGTAATATGATGAGAATAACCTCAGCGACTTTACCATGTAATATGAATGGCTCATAAAGTCATAATGAAAAGATTTTAACGTAGATTGTTAAGAAATAAAATTGAGAGTGCAAATTGGCCATTAATAATAAAATAGTCTAGCAAAGCAATCAAGCCAAAACAAATATAATATTTTGCTTTTGTTTTTTTAACGTATTTTTTCTTAATGGGATAAAGTAGCAAAAATACAAATAAAAATAAGAAATCCTAAGATTGATAGTATGGAAATAAAATTATGATACAAAAGGTATGGATTTTTAAGTAATCACCAAGCATAATTTAGTATAGCAGGTGCAAGTTGAGTTTCTCAATAAAAACTCTAGTAAACACAGAACATGAATACGGGTATGATAACACAATAAAATATGGACATGAAATATGATAATTTTTAAAAATATAAAATACGGTAATAAAAATATAAATAAAAAATTAATTTATATCAATTGTTGAAGTATTTAAATAATATAATAATATTTTAATAGTAAAATTTATGTACAATATAATATTTCACATCCTTAATAAAAATTTAAACTAATTAATCAATAAAAATAAAAAAATTAGTATGTCACTTTAATTTTATTATTTATCGTTATATACTATTAGTATTATATAATATTTTATTTTTAAAAAGAAAGTTTAAAAAGTTTAAAAAAAAAAAAACATACTTATGGACACACAATCGGACACTTTTGTCTAGCATATGTCCGACACGTGTGTCACAAAAAAAAATTTTATTTTTAATTTTTTGGACACGACTTAAGAATATCCATGTTCGGATGTGTTCGCGGAGTATCGGTGTTGGACGAGATCAAATCTTGGGTGTCCATATTTCCTAGATTAAAAAACCAATTTAGCATGGACAACAGGAAAAAGGCAATTTAGCGAATATGCAACCAAGGCTAAAACTACAATTAGAACTCTATTGTTGAATTTTGAAGAAACCCATTTGCGGCGGTTGTTTTAATTTATGTTGGAAAATGCAGAGTCAAAGCAAACAAACTAGTTTTAGTAATAAATAAATAATTAATTTAGTTGTAGTTTACTTTAACCTATGGTCTGAAGACTGGGACTTAATTGGTCTGTAGGATTAATTGAATTCGTCAACGGCCAATGAGCTAGCGAAGGCTGTGAAGTGGCGCATTGGATGCCGAAGCGGCCAGTGCAACCCTCGGGCGGTTGAGCTGCTTGAGCACGCTGTTTGGTCCCTTGACTCCACCGTTCCCCAAGGGACACTTCCTGTGCTTTTTCCTGTCCCCATTAGCCAAACCTTCTCCTCCCCCGTATAGCCCCTTCACCGCTTGACTAACGCTAGCCGCAAATTAGAACTCTAGCTCTAGCCCACAGCAACTTTTACCATAATAATCTCCAAAAATCCGGTATATCATGCACTCATACAAACAATGTCGTTTGAAAAACCAAATAGGGTACTCATCTTTTGGCAGCCTCTCTATTGACTCGGGCCCGCCGCGTCGGCGTCCAACTTGCAACACGTTAACCCATACAACCATCTATATATCCCCCACCCAGCACACCTTCCTCCTTCGCCCCAACACAAATTCCTAAGGTCCTGAAAGCATAACAAAGAGCTCCTCCTGAAGTTGAGCTACATATTAAGGAATCTCTAATGGCCGCGTCTGTCGACAGCAGACAGTTGAGTGCCCTAGTTGAACCAGCAGTCACCAATGGGTTCCCCCGGTCCGACTCTCCGATGCGCGGCTGCAGCTTCCCACCGCTTCTCCACCCGGTGGGGCCTCCGGCAAGTAATGGTGTGCACAAAGTGATAAGCAAGGAGAACGTTAACGGCTACGTCATCTCGTCTGACGATGAAGAAGACGATGAGCAGGAAGATTGGAAGAACATGTACTCGGTGAGTTTGGACGTGGAGCCGTCGGTGCATGATCCAAGAGACGACGGTACGTCGGATAATTGGATAGAGCGCAACCAGTCGCTCATCCGGCTTACCGGAAAGCACCCATTCAACTCTGAGCCACCGTTGGCAAGACTAATGCACCACGGTTTTATCACGCCCGTGCCGCTCCACTACGTCCGCAACCATGGTGCCGTTCCGCATGGAGATTGGGAGACATGGACGGTCGAGATTACTGGCCTCGTCAATCGCCCTACGGTTCTGACCATGGACCAGCTGGTGAGCGACTTCCCGGCGGTAGAGATCCCCGTCACGCTCGTCTGCGCGGGAAACCGGCGGAAGGAACAGAACATGGTGCGACAGACCATTGGGTTCAACTGGGGCCCCGCGGCGATCTCCACGTCGGTGTGGCGCGGCGTGCGACTCAGAGACGTCCTGTTGAAGTGTGGCATCATGAGAAGGAAAGCTGGAGCTCTCAATGTGTGCTTTGAAGGTGCTGAGGATCTACCCGGCGGCGGCGGCTCAAAATACGGTACGAGCCTCAAGAGGGATGTGGCCATGGATCCATCTAGGGATATCATGTTGGCGTACATGCAGAATGGACAGATTTTATCGCCGGACCATGGTTTTCCGGTGAGGATTATCATACCGGGCTTCATTGGCGGCCGCATGGTGAAGTGGCTCAAAAGGATCATCGTCACCCCAGAGGAAAGCAGAAACCATTATCACTACCACGATAACAGAGTGCTTCCTTCCCATGTCGACGCAGAGCTTGCAAACGCAGAAGGTTTGTATGATCGTACGGATTATCTTCTTTTTATTTCTTCTACTTCATATTCATGGAGGAAGTCACTAACAACACAAGACTTTGGTTTGATATGGATTTGCAGCATGGTGGTACAAGCCGGAGTACATCATAAACGAGCTGAACATCAACTCGGTGATTACAACGCCAGGGCACGACGAGATTCTCCCCATCAACTCCATCACAACCCAGCGGCTATACACGATGAGAGGCTACGCTTACTCCGGTTAGTACATACACATAGAAGGAAAAGAAAGAATATTATTAGTTTATTCTTAGCCAGTTAGCCGCCATGTTTTTTTGTTAGTCTATTCCTGGTTGCTTTGGTAAAGATATTGTCTTCACTAGATGATTTTGAATGAAAATGAAAGAAAGTAATAAAAGATTATTACATCACTTAATGGCGGGCGCTGATGCAAGCACAGAGGTATCTTTCTTGCGTCTTCTGTCTTTCTTTGTCAAGATTCTCTATATTGGCGGTTGTTTCGATTCATTGGTTTAAGTAGGAATAAAAATAGCATCAAGTTTGAGTTTCAGTATAGTATCCCACTGCTCTATTCTGGCTTATCAAAAGAAGCTCAAGTTTAGCTTCAGCCAATTTTGAGTTGAACAGACAAAATGTTCGAGTTTTTCCTAATATCTACAAATTTTATTTTACAACTTTCTCAAACATTATAAATTGATGTAATGTCTATTGTAATTTTTTATTCAAATATAGGTGGAGGTGAAGTGCAGCCAATTGTAAATTGTCTTTAAATTAAAATATATAGCTAAATTTAGCTAGGAATTCATTCTCACTTGTGCTCTGCATCCCATAATGAATAAGCTTTTCAAGCTTGCTTGGTAGGGTAGAAGAAGATTATGTAGGTACAATCTACATTTACTGTTTAAATGAGTCTTTCAAATGGTGATTTGGTACAGAACTATCTAAATGATCCGACGTAGAAACAACAAATTAATTGCATATAAACGGCATAGGAGACAAATTAGTTCAGACTTTATTAATTCATTAATTTATGTTACATAAGCCGTCGCTGTTGTGTTTGCATCATCTTGTCAATTTAATATATAAATAAAGAACAGAGCATCTCCAGCCTACTGGGTTGGAGACAGCTCTACGGAAACAGAATCTCTTTACTATAAATAAATAAACAATAAAAAAGATAGGGGCACTTGCATGTCAGCCCTTATAGTATTTTAACGTTCCAAATAAACTTCTAATTTTTTAAATTCATTTATTTTTTTTATAATTTAAAAATTAAAATTAAAATTTATTTTTTTACATATTCAATATTTTATAAAATTATTTTTAAATAATATTTACGTTTTTAAACTTTTAATAAATTATCTATTATTGTGTTAAAATTTTGAAGTTTTAAAATATGTATCTATTAACAAAAATTAATTTGATTAAATTTTGAATAAAATGATAGATCACATTAATATTTTTTTATATATTTAAAACTTTTTTATATATAATAATTAAAATATATCTAATATGAATTTTAAAAGGAAAGTTGAAAAAGTTTAAACTAAGGTGCTGGTTTGGAATATCTTTAGGCTGCTATGGCATTTCAAACAAGATATCGCCGTTCACGAGGTTTTATTGGAGTGGCGAATCTAAAGATGTCACCGTCCAATGTCCTTGAATCATGATTAACAAACAAATGATGTTTATTAGTTAATTAGATAATATATCTGACGAGTGTATGAAAATGAAAACAGGGGGAGGTAAGAAGGTGACGAGAGTGGAGGTGACGTTGGACGGCGGCGATACTTGGCTGGTCTGCAACGTGGAGCGTCAAGAGAAACCAAACAAGTATGGCAGGTACTGGTGCTGGTGTTTCTGGTCCTTGGAGATCGAAGTACTCGATCTCCTCGGCGCCAAGGAGATCGCCGTCCGCTCCTGGGACGAGACTCTTAACACCCAGCCTGAGAAACTTATCTGGAATGTCATGGTAAGCAGGAACCCTTAAAAAATTCAATGTATGATAATGATAACAGTTTATAATGCGGTAATTGATTGTACAGGGAATGATGAACAACTGTTGGTTCAAAGTGAAGATCAACGTCTGCCGGCCGCATCGAGGCGAGATCGGACTAGTTTTCGAACACCCGACGCAACCGGGGAACCAATCCGGCGGGTGGATGGCACGGCAGAAGCATCTAGAGACCGCCGAAGCACAGCCGTCGCTGAAGAAGAGTTTGTCGACTCCATTCATGAACAACACTACCAAGCAGTTCTCCATGTCGGAGGTGCGCAAGCACTCGTCGGAGGACTCTGTGTGGATCGTCGTCCACGGCCAAGTCTACGACTGCACCAAGTTTCTCAAAGACCATCCCGGCGGCGCCGACAGCATCTTAATCAACGCTGGCTCGGATTGCACCGAGGAGTTCGACGCCATTCACTCCGACAAGGCCAAATCGATGCTTGAAACCTACCGAATAGGCGAGCTCATTACCACAGGCTACAACTCCGACTTGTCCCTTCACGGCGCATCCAACTTTGGCCATCTTGCGCCGATCACAGAAACAATTAAGCCGGTACCGGTGACCCTGAACAACCCTAAGGAGAAAGTTCAGTGCAAGCTCATCGAAAAGACAGCAATCTCCCACGACGTTCGCTTGTTCCGGTTCGCACTACCTTCTTCGGATCATGTGCTCGGCCTTCCAGTAGGAAAACACATCTTCCTCTGCGCAAACATCGACGGGAAGCTATGCATGCGCGCATACACTCCGACTAGCGCCGTCGACGCTATCGGCCACTTCGACCTCGTCATTAAAATTTACTACAAGGACGAAAACCCAAGATTCCCCAACGGCGGGCTCATGTCGCAGTATTTAGAGTCACTCCCACTAGGCTCAACTCTCGATATCAAAGGACCTCTAGGCCACATCGAGTACACAGGGCGCGGCAACTTCCTGGTGAAGGGTAAGCCTAAGTTCGCTCGGCGGCTGACGATGATCGCCGGCGGCACAGGGATTACGCCGGTGTACCAAATCATCCAGGCGATACTCCGCGACAACACCGACGACAAGACGGAGATGTACGTTGTTTATGCTAACAGATCAGAGGACGATATATTGCTACGTGAAGAGCTGGAGGGGTGGGCGAAGAAGTATCCAGAGCAGCTGAAGGTGTGGTACGTTGTGAACGAGACGAAACGACCGGAGCAGTGGAAGTACAGCACCGGGTTCATAACGGAGAGTATACTGAGAGAACATGTTCCAATGGGCGGAGAGGAGACACTAGCGCTCGCTTGCGGGCCTCCGCCGATGATACAGTTCGCTGTGCAGCCCAACCTGGAGAAGATGAACTACGACATTGCGAATTCCCTCCTCATCTTCTAAAGAAGGTTGCAAATACAAAGCTAGTCATGAAGACGTAGTGCAGCCGTGTACATATAAGAGCATTCATTTCTTCTTGTATAATTACAACGTTGGGAAGTTATGTTAATTGCTACTATTATATTTTTAAGAATTGCTCATTATGTAAAAGCAGGAGAGGAGGATCTGATGTTTATGTCATGCCTAATTGTCACTATATATGAAGCACTATTGTCATAAATCTTCAGGTGGCGCTATTCCTTCAACGAACAGTCAACAACCCCGTATTTGTCATATAGAAGTTCTAAACCTCAACTCTGTTGTAGAAATTCTTTTTAAAAGTAAGATTTAGAAAATATTGAACTTGTAACCAAATATGCTATAATACCTCTATCTTTTAATAATGCACTTCTTATGGAAAATTGGATGAACATCAATCTTTATTTTGGATGGCTAATTTGAATAGGTAACTATGGTACTACTTTTTATAAGTTTTTTATTTATTTATTTAGTTTATTTAAGCCTTATAAATGGTCAACTTATTGTTAAACTATACAAAAAATTCTAACTGAAATAAAAATAGAAAACATATGCTAAACTGTACAAGTATTCATAGTAGTTGTCACATCAAATAATAGTGTTGTGGAAACCAGACATCCATATTCACCATTAAAAGAACTATATAGACTAAATTTATAAGTTCAGCGACATCAGGTCAGTGGCGGATCCAGAAATTATGAACAGTGGGGTCAAAAAACACTACGAACAATGGCCTAATCGATGGACTTCTAACGCTGTCATTTGAAGAACATTGTAATTGCTTGTGACTTTCTTCGGTTACGGCAAAACTATTGAGCCGAAGGAGCATAATCAACTAATCTATTAAAATCTGATGATTTTGCTATTTTTGCACTCTATCTTTGATAATATTTCAACATCCCAACACAATAATTGTAAAAAGTACATATAATTCAATATAAAATAAAAAATCAAGACGTAAATTACACAAATCCGATCAAAATAAACAAAATTAATTGAATAATCAAGAATCGAATGAGATAAACAAAGGATGGATGATTGTGTTACCTCTTTGCAGTGGTAGAGACAATCGGAGAGTCGGAGACAGTCGGCGGTAGCGGCGGCGGCCCGGCGGGGCGGCGGGAGGAGCACGCCGGAGAGTAGAGAAAATGAGAGAGGGGCGGCGGAAGGAGCACGCCGGTTGCGAGTCGAGTCGTGGGCGGCGGCCAGGGCTGGCGGGGACGGCGGAGGACCGGCGGGTGGGGTGGATTAGGGGCGTTAGGTGGCAGAGACGCCGGAGAGTTAGGGGCTCGGAGACGTGTGCGGGCGCGGGACTGCGGGAGGGTGGGAGATGGATTAGGTTTAGGGCAAAAAAAAAAAAAAGGAAAAGCGAACCGTCGCGTATTGAACCCGCGCCGCCCGGGTGGAAAAAACGCGCCCAACCGCTCCGACAGCTTGCAAAATTTGAAAAAAAAATTTCTGTACTTCTATAAAACTTTCTATATCAGATAAATATATACACATATATACCCGCAAATCCGACACCGAAGCAGTGGTGTCGCTTGACACCACTGTATATACAGTGTATCCGCCACTGCATCAGGTACATAGTTGAAAGTATAAAAATATCAGAATGATCAAACTTTGGTAATCATGTGGTTAATTATAAATGCGACTGGGCTTACAAAAGATCGTCATCATTTGTCATCCGAAATTGTTGAATAGTGGTGAGTAGAGACTAGTGCCGCTTCAGCTGTTGGACGGGTGCAATTAGATGAATAAATGTTAGAAAGTTTGAGAAATGATGAGTGAATAGTCTTAAGATATATCAAATTTGGGCCGTATTAGGTCTATTAAGCGGGGCAAAAGGAGCAGAACTCCGAAGTCCAGAATAACGGTACAAGTGCAAGTAATCCATCGGAATATGGGTGATCATAGCAAATGAATAGTGCTAGTGAGTAGTGGCACCAAAAATTCATTAAAAATTTACCAATATGTATGATTAAAAAACAAAATAAATTTTGGGAAAAAAATAATATAAAAGTTAATTTTGATGAAATCTACGAACTTCATATTTAAACTTTTTTAAATAAATATTTTGGGACTCTAAAGTTTTATGGCTTGCAAAAATAATATTAAAATTTTCTTCAAATTTATTAAACTTTGGCCACAAAATATCTATGCAGAAGTATTTTTAAGAAATACTTTCATTATGAAAATTATAGATCTCATTAAAATTTAAATTTATAACTTCTATATTGAAAATTTTTCAAAAAATACTTCTAAAATTTTATTTTAATTTTTAATTATTTAAATTGTTGGATTTTTTGAGGTAACAAGCATTTTTCAATATATTATGGATATAACTATTTATCAATATGTTTTTCAAGTATTTTTAATCAGCGCCGCTGTATGACACGAAGTTAATCTAAATACTATACCCAAAAATCATTCTTTCTTTCAAAAGTTTAGTTTTCAGAGAGGATGAAGTTCAGTCATTCGCACTTAGATTGCGAATTTGTTATCATTTAGGTTGAAGTTCACAGCTCTTCGTGACTATCTTACGAGACTGAAGTTTACTTTTTTTTTTGTAGTAACTATACCAAGCAATGAGCAACCCAGCACGAGCATGAGCATGATGTGCCCTTGCAATCATGAATCTTACGGCCTGGGACGGCCTAAAGCTAAAATTGAATCTAACATGTAGAAGAGATTCTCAGATATCCTCTGCAATTAGTCCAAATATTAATCGGTGATTCGTGGATAATTTGTCAATCCTTCGAGCCCGAAGAATTTGCCAACCCTCAGATAATGTGTCAATATACTACAACAAAAAAAAGGCTTCATAGACCGAATTTTGTCAATCTTCAGATAATTTCCCAATCTTTCGAGCTGAGAGAATTTGTCAAATTTCAAATAATTTGTCTACCCATCGAACTGGGTTTACGATCATTGGGCTGATTAGCATATACCACTAGATCCAAGAGCATTCAAAGGTCAGATATGGGCCTGCCCGGAGCCCACCGAATTCCTACAATCCAAGGCACAAGCACATAAAAATGGAACAGAAGTTTTCTAAGACCACCAAATTTCTAAAGTACACTCCAATGCAACACTAAATGACACTTTTTTTTTTTAAAGTATGGTATATTTTAGTATTATGTAATTTATGTAAAAGTATACCTAATTGACCATTGAAAGGTCTATTTCAAAACAGAATTTTCAGAATTACTATTTTAACAGTCGATTGCATTACGCCTGTTCTTTTACAAAACTTTTATGATCAAGTTATAAAATATAACCCACATATTTGGTCTTTCCTCTTTTTTATCCTTTTCAAGAGGTACAAAACAAAATAGCAGAACATATTTTTTGTAGTGTGATCTTAAACATTCTCACGGATAAACGTTTTGAACATAATTAGCATATTTTATAGACATGCAACATAGTCGATGTAGTAATAAAGCGAGTTATAAAATTACATAAACGTAAAGGATTATAGGTAATTTGGTAGACAATCGGGATAGTGTATAGCAAATACTTATTTCCAAGTTCTGCATGGCATTTGCCATCACTAATGTTATCCCTTTTGTAGTTTTTCGTATTTTGTTTTGTTATTTTTACTTTGGGGGAATGAGCACTTGCTTTATTATTATTTTTTCTTACTTTTTTGGGTAGAAAAATGGCATTGCCTTCAATTAACTATAAAAAACTCCACATGTTATGAAGTATAACAGTAGAGGGAAAACACCAATACTACATGGAAGTCAAAGCCCACATAACAAAACAGAAGGGAAGACACAATATCAATGGGCAAGACTAGTCTTTGCCCTGTTACATAGACAACACATGATCAGAACGAAAGCAACAGAAACTCAAACTATGGTGGCTTTGTGGGAAATTGTTTATGGCATCTTCTAACCGGCCTTTACAATATATTCAGTCATAAAACAAATTGACTTTTGCATATCAGCACCCCACTTGACTTGCAAATCTTTCCATAGGAGGGGCTGTAATAGTCAGCATTTTATGAAAAGTTTAAATGAAATGATGGGTTATAATAGTAGCCATCATTTTATAAGTGTATCCATCATATTCAACTGCCCTCAAAAACATATAATATATTTAATATAACACCTCATGAACCCTACGAACAAACATTTCAATGTTACCCTTCGTCTGGAAGCGTCGACTAATTACTTTATAAAATATACAATCCAATAAAGTACTGCCAAGCGCTACTAGCTTTACGATATTGTTGCCCCTTTCACTTCTTTTTGGACATGGGACTTAGTTGATTGTAGCAACTTCTGGACACATTCGCATTATCCTTTTTTTTACTGTTGAGTTTAATTCTATTTTACATCTCGACTAAAAAGAAAGCATGCTAAAATAAAATCTCATTTAACCAAATGTTCGTGAGATTCGAACTCCGAACTCTAGACCTACCTTTCATAAGGAGCATGATATAATCTCCTCTCAACTCCAGTCAAGCTAACTAACTGGACCAACACTGGTTGGTGTATTTTAACTTCGTTTAAGTGGCAGGTAGTAGTATGTGCTTTTAACTCCTTTTCTTAGGCAATTCATTCAAAAACATTGACATGTTTGTAAGATATGAAACATAAATCACATATGTTTTCAGAAAATTCTCAGAGAAATATATCACATACATATTGGTTACAAGTATCAGTTATTTACACTAACTATTAGTAAAGCGAAATTTGTATGCTGATAATTGCTTGTTTTGGACAAGTGGGTCTGTGCGAAGGCGAAGAATGATGGTGGATTCAGATCATGGCATTTTAGCTAGAGTGAAGGTCCAAAGGACAATAACGGAGTTGGAGCTCTCCTGTATAAATGCATAAGGGAAAACGCCCAAAATTTGGAGATCGAATCATCGCGGTTAAGTTGCTGGTAGGAGGAAAACCTCAATACAGTGAGTGACTATGCACTCTAGAGCAGCCTGTAAAAGTAGGTCAAGGCAAAAAATTCAGGGATGGCCTTTATTATTTGTTTTAGAAATTTACTTGGTTGTGTCGAAGTGTTCGAGTCTTTTAAGCAATACATCTTTGAGGATCCCAACAAACTGAGCCGAGCCCTCAGCCCGGTACCGCACCATTGCGAGCCGAACTGTCCGTGTGGCCGTGGCCGACATAGGCAGGCCCACACGGATTTACATCTCACATCTCTTAATGCACCTATTCAGCCAATTAACACGATGGTTAATCCATTATAAGTAGATGTGAATGTTAGGCACTAACCAACCCATAGTAATTGTGCAATAGTTGGATATTGCTAGCTAGCCGTAGTTTCGATAGACTTTGTTGTATCCTGAAGTCAACTTTGGCAGCAATATATTAAGCAAGCTTAATCCGAGTGGAGATATCACATATCAAAGCCTTGATCAAATATCTGGCTTTTTTTTTTTTTTTTTTTTTTTTTTTATTCAGCACTGTATGTCTCCAGGCTTTCCACGTAGAAACACTCCACTGGGTCCCTGTCTCTTTTTGGCTAAAACTTTGGCAAGCAGCAACGGCCACGTTGTTTGTCGCAAATCATTCCCGGCCACTTTGCTGAGTTGAAATAAAAGTCTGCGTGCTGCGCAGTAGCTGCAAGCACAGTTTTAAAAAATGAATGTAGATATGACCGACTTAAATGGCAATTTGTGAGCTTATCCTGAAGCTCCATGTCTGGAATCGGTGATCAAAATTTTATAAATACGAAGTGCAGTGTGTACTTGGATTTTGACTGACATACATGGGTAGGCGCAGAAGAAACGTGATCGGATTGTTTTTCGGACCATTTAGTTAGACTTCGTAGCATTTTTCTATCTACATAGATTGCATATACGTCCCAATATGGAGATAAATAAAAACTAAATGTGGCAATACCCTGCTATATGCAATGCAAATGAAAATCCTTTCGGACAGCTAAGTCAAACAATTCCCAAGAGATGAAGTAAAACTTTGCAGCTTCTGTTCTTCTCACGCGTCCCAGAAAGCAGATACAAATTCACCATTCTCTGCACCATCAATGGTGAGCAGTGAGCTGTGCACGACGCTCGCTAAGAAGATTTTATGGTCCTGCTTCTCAAAATTTGTATCTTATATCTATTAAGTTTATTATTGAGTAAATCACCCTATTACTTACTAAATATTACCATATAAATTTATTTAAAAAACAAATTCAGAGATAAAATGAGTAGCATTGCTATGCTGTGAGTTTGACACATTTTCTCAGATTTAGCTATTGATTTCCGACCTTTATATGCATAGATCTCTTTCCACAATAACACAAGATATATAAAAGACGACATAAGGAAGTGCTCAAATTCCATTGAAACTGCAAGATTGATTACTGGTTTATTTTCGAACAGAAGAAACTAACGATCGCACAAACTGCAAGGACTAAACTAGCTTAGACAAGCGTACGCGCTCCAAATCGAACTGGAGATCACAGAGTCTGATCCAGATTAAGTCTCCCACATGATTCCAGCATATCATCGCTAAACGGCGGGAATTTCACGTTGTTCTTGCAGTTGCTATCCAGGGAGCCAGGGCAGGTGATGAATCTCTTGCCGTCGGCAGAAACACATATATTGATCTTGTACAGCAGCGATCTGGTGCTCCTGAGCTCGTGCACGCACTCGAGCGTGAAAGAGAAGCCGAGGCTGGGGCGCAGCGCATCTTCAATGTCGCCGAGCTTGTAGGTAGTGTTGCTGGACGGCACGATGTCGAATTCCTGGAGGATGAAGAGCGGATCCGCGGAGGACCGGCGGTCGAACGCTCTCTTAAAGTAGTCGTGCAGGCTGAGGCCGCTGCATTGCCCGGTTGTGCACCAAACAGACTTGAGCTGTTTGTAGTTTCCCGAGATGCTACATGGACAGCTCACTTTCGGCCAGTAGTCGTACATCGCCTCCTCCACATCGTGCCCCAGCTGCCAATTCAAAGTACATGTTTTCTGTCAACTATCTGATTGTGGCGTGGTTGCAGAAGTTAAAAATCAGGAGCAATGCTAAATATCCCAAAATTTAAGACATACGACAATGCTGGTGTGTTTATCCGTTCGTCCACTATTCACTTAGTACAAGTACACGCCGAAGATTTAGTCAGGTATGTGGCATGCTAATTAATGGGTGAGATTAAAAGTAGATATTTTTGAAAAGCTTGTCATTTTTAACATCCGTTAATCTCATAGTCGTGAGATGTGTTAGACCCTCCTAGCATCTTCTGAGGTTCATAGCAAGAAATTGAAGTGAAGGACTTTATATTTCGTTTTTTTTTGGTCAGGACATATTTCTATTTAGATAATATGATAAAAATGAAATACTAAATCATCTTACTGGATCATTAGAGGTGGGAAAGTCATAAGAGTACCGGTGAACATTCCACCAACTAAAAAAGTTCTCCGTTTTCTCTTCATGAGTTTGAAAGAGAGAAAATTTTCACGACTTCCCGAATGGCACCTGCAGACATGAACCCCCGATCCTCAGGCGGAGTCGGTGTCATTCCGCCTAATGAACGTGGGGCGACTTCCAGAATTTTAGAAATACGTTAGCTAGAAGTTGATAACCGACCTCGGTT
Organism: Xerophyta viscosa; assembly: GCA_002076135.1. NCBI lineage: Eukaryota > Viridiplantae > Streptophyta > Magnoliopsida > Pandanales > Velloziaceae > Xerophyta > Xerophyta viscosa. The sequence continues at coordinate 551,218 of MJHO01000013.1, read as the reverse complement.
CCTTTGAAGGTACAAGAGGAGCTGCAGTTAGCGATAGGTGTGGTAGAATCAGTGCTGTAAGGCTGGAATGCATCGATGAAGAAGTCCTTTTTGGGCATGTACAGCCACGGTGCGCAGCAGCGGCCTAAGCGTAGGTCGCTACATCGAGTCCCCGGCCACTGCATCCAGAAAAATAAAGCAAAAGCAATCAAAATCACATACGCGGTGGATATCAATATACATAGGGAAGAAGAAGAACTTGAAGATTCACCACTAGTGATAGGACGAAGTAGTCTGTTTTAGATGCTGCTGAAGCTATGGATAAGAGGCAGAGTAAAGCCAACAATGGAACGAGGGTGAACTTTGAGCATGCCATCTCTTCGAAGGAGCAAGGCGCAGTTGGGAAAGAGATGAGGCCTAGCTAGACATTTAACGAAGCGAGGCAGCGAGCAGAGCATGTGTACACGTAGGCAGCAGGAGAGAGAAAATATAACATAGTTAAATGGCGCGTTTGTCTAGGTTCATGAACTGGATTGCTGAAATTTAAATTGGCAGTCCAAAAATAGAAGTCCGGGAATTGGGAGCAAGTCGGTCCCTCAAATTTTTCTACCCATCGAAAATGAGCCTCTAAATTATAAATTTATTACAATTACAAATAAAATTTTCTTTTAATATTTATATCGAAATTATTTTTACTATTATATAAATATTTTTTTAATAAGTTTTCAAACATAAAAAATAAATTTTGATGAGATTTACGACTTTTATGTTCAATATTTTTTTCAAAATACATTTCTAAAGATATTTTGAGATTTCAAAATCTTACTGAATTTCAGAATTAATCTGTTAATCTGCTAAATTTGGAGTCTCAAAATATCTATTTTAAATTTTTTTTTCAAAATTTTAAATGTAAAAATTATACATTATGAGATATTATATTAAAAAAATTTAAAAAAATATTTCTAAATAAATATTTTGTGGTATAAAAAATAACGGATAAAAAAAGAATAACTCCGAAGGTTTGGATGTAAGGCCTGATACGCAACTTCCCTCTTGAATTTAAGTAATTACTTTGAAAAGATTTGAATTGATCTCAGCCGAATTTAAATTATATATATCAACTAAAAAATATGGAAGAATTACATTTCAGCCCTCCAAACGTATTTCTATGCTCCCGTGACAACGCACGATGCACAACTGTTGAAATAAAAGGGGCTGAAATTCAATTATCCAAAAAAAAAAATTGATGTGTAATATTTATTTATTTGTTATTTCAAATATAAAATTAAAAAATTAATTGTATGTTTAAATATAATTTCTTTCTATATGTGCATACCATCTGGCAGAGAAAATCATGAATTTGAACGGTGAACTTCCACCCCGCAGGTATTTAAGACCAGAAATGAGATACTCATCACCAGAGACTATGGATGAGTTACGAGTACCAGATGAGTATTGGTCTCATCCACAAACTTCATTTTGAATCCAGTGTTAAAGAATTTATAAGATCTTTTTTCGAGAATGAAATTATTGTAGTCTTGGTCGTTAAAGCCATACTTCTTTTCTAAATCACCATAAACATTTACTATCAAGGTTAGATATAGATATTTTTATTTATAGCTAAGATGGTGTTTTTGAAAAAAAACCAAGACGATGTTTAAAGTTTGAGCAGTTGAACTCACTTGCAAATAATATAAGTAATCGTGAAAACTGAAAACTAGCCAAGTTGAGTAATATTGTGCTCCACTCGACTCATTTGAAAAAAAAAAAAAAGAGTTCAAATAAGTCATGCTTGGCTCCAGCTGATCCGAGCTTAGGGGCTGTTTATTTGGAGTAGAAAGTAGAAAAGTGAAAAGAAAGTAGTAGAATGGAAAGTGAAAAGAAAGTGATAAGAAAGTGATAAGATGGAAAGTGAAAAGAAAGTGGTGGGATAGAATGTGATAAGAAAGTAGATTTGAGTTTTCTTATTTACTTTGTATTGTAAAGTGGAAAGTAACTAAAATTTTTTATTTAAAAAAATAATTTTTAATAATATTATTTAATAATAATTATAATAATTAATAATTAAAAATATTATTTAATAATAACGAAAAAATTATTTATAATTAATATTTTTAATAATAATTTAAAAATAATTACTATTTTATTTATTAATTTACTAATTAATAAATAAAAGATTATTATTTTATTTAGCTATTTAGTAATTTTATTTATTTATATTTTTAGAAAATAGTAATAAATTATTAAAATAATATAATATTTATTATCTATTATTTGTTGTAATTTGCTTGTTTTTATTATTGTATTATTTATTATTATTTAAGAATATAAATTTATTATTTTTATTATTATTAAAGAATATAATTTATTATTTTTATTATTTATTAAAAATAATAAAGTTTTTTATTGTAAAGTAAAAAGTAAGTAAAATTTTTTATTTATAAAAAATAATAATTAAAAATAATTCTTTAATAATTATAAAAAAAATATTTAATAATAATTAGCAACTAATTTATAATCAATATTTTTAATAAATAATTTAATAATGATTACTATTTTTATTTAATTAATAATTAAAAAAATTATTTATTTATTTTGTTTTGCTATTTAGTACTTTATTTATTTATATCTTAGAAAATAGTAATAAATTATTAAAATTATTAATAATTAAAATAATATAATAAATAATGTATTTATTATTTATTATTGTAGTAATTTGCTTATTATTATTATTGTATTATTTTTTTTTATATTTAAAGAATATAATTTATTATTTTTATTATTTATTAAAAATAATAAATAATTTTATTATTTTAAATTTTTTATATAATTTATTAGTTATAAATATATTAATTAATTTATATTAATATTTAATTATTTTATAGAATAATTATTATTAATAATAATCACTAAATGCTAATGACTCTCACTTTCCTCCCACTTCTTAACGTTTGATAAGGAAGTCAAAAAAAATAAAAATTACATAAAGATGGAAAGTGAAAGGAAAATCAGTTTCTCACTTTCTCACTTTTCTATTTAAAGTAAACAAAAAAACTGACTTTCCAACTTTCTACTGTTCACTTCTCTTTTAAAGTAAATAAGAAAACTGACTTTCCAACTTTCTCACTTTCCTACTTTCCCACTTCTCTCTCCAAGTAAACACGCCCTTAATCAAACTCAATCAAGAACGCTTTTTCAGTTTGGCTCTTATCACCAATTCTACTTGGCTTGTGTGTTTAACTGTTTAAGCTATGCTCATTCTTCCAATACATGCAAATTTGCTTTAGTTAATCCTCTACTTGAGTGCCATAAATTGATAAATGCAACAAAATATTTTTCAAATCTACTACGACAACTCATTTGAGTCTACTAAATCGAACCCACAAACTTAGCGAGTCAAATCTAGTATAACCTCTGCTCATTTCAACCAAGTTCGAGTCGAGTCAAACACGAATTACTCATGAATAGCTCCACTCATTTACACCCCTAACTTGAAACGTCGTGTAGTGGTGGAAAAAAAATTTCCAAGTAGTTGCTCATGCACAAGCAACAGTTGTAGTGAATCTATCTACCATGAAGATAAGTATCAAACTAGATGGAAAACTACATACAATCAGATCAGACACAATGCAAATATTTAAACGAAAAGTTAAAGTTCCAAAAGACTTTAACAAGGCTTGGGATAAGATAGATCCATGGTCAATACCGCATTCTAAACTTCTGTCGGTGAGTGCTAACTCAAAATCAATATTAGCTGGTAATTGAACAACTGAATAAATTAAAAAAGCAATTTTATCATGGGACAACAAAAGCAAGTTATCACATTACAGCAAGCACTAGTAGCAGAAATAATCCCTCATTTCTTAGTTGCCTAATGTTCTCAAAACATTTTGTTTAGTGCAGAAATAACCCTCATGTGGCACACCAGATGTAGTTATTTACTTCGATGGTAATGGTAACCTTATAAAAAACATTAAATCGTATATGGGATATTTAAAAACAAAATTGGAATGGAATACCACATCAGAAAATCCTAATGGAATATCAGCTACGGAAAAACCATGGGTGCATGAGTTGCTCTAGTTGAGGGACTAAATTGACCCATAGCCTCAGAAGCCTACTCACCCCATGGTGTGTCACCTAGACTAGTTCTGCACTTGCCCAACGTATTTGAACTTCACACATGGTAGTGAATTCAAAATTAAGGAAACCTTCCAACTATTGAAAACATAGGCTGGCAAACAATCGGAAGCCTTAATAAGAGTGCTCAACATGAAAAGTTACGCAATAGTATCACACTCAATGAACCATAGGAAGAACTTCCTCATGCAATTATGAGAATTTTATATTCTATGAATGTTAATGTGTTTTTATCTTCCTTCGCAAAAGATGACAGCATAAATTTATTATCACAGAGGATTTTCCTTTTTAGATTCAACATCATGTCAGTAGCTCATGCAGAACTACTTATATAAAAAATGCTGAATGAATCGCGGTTGTCCAGAAAATGCAGTACCTTCCTTTAGACATTAAGGATCACGAATAGGACGTCCAGCTGCTGCGTGCATATTCAGATCAAGGAAGCACTTTTTTGAGATTATTATAGAAAAACTTTGCCCATAACTGTCTTACTTTGTACCACCATTGTAACAGGTAAACCCATGTTTATATCTGCCAGTTCTTTATCTGATCAGCTACTAGTGGAATTTCAGGCTGCTGAATAGGCCAAGAAAATATTGCACACTTAGAAGATATTGTTCAAAAATATTGTTCGAGTTGTCCTTATTTGGCAACACGAATAGTAGCTTTCACACTTAGAAGGCACATATGTTGCAGTTGTATTTTCAACATCCTCCATTATGGCGTCAGAAGAAATACTGCTGTTGAACTAGCAAAATTAAAGCATTAAATATTATTCCCAGGGCGAACTCACTTTGATTAAAATAGTACTCTCAGCTATTTCAGCATCTAACTGAATAGGCGCACTACTGAAACTTACGAACAACTAGCCTCCTCATGGACTGTCATGTTATTATACTGATCAGCTAAATGGTCTAACGTAGTATCTTTGGGAAGCCAATTGCAATTAACCATCATTTCCAAAATGTTAGTAGCTGCATCTACAGAACCTCCTGCATGAAGACCATAAATCAGCATCCTACATTGATTATCATTAGGCCTAATGCGTTGCTCCTCCATACTATTAAATAGCTTTCCAACCTTATCAAATTCTCCCTTCCTGCAATATCCACCTATCAGTGAAACATACAAGCTAGTATGATCTATTCCTTTCTCCAGCATCTCATCATGCAGCTTAACAGCTTCCTCTAAATTTCCTTCTTTACGATGCATTACGTGGTTCGTGATCTTATCAGGAATTATACCTTTCTCTAACATCTCTTGATAGAAAGTACATGCTTCCGTGGTCCTTCCGCTCTTTCTGTATCCGTCAATATTGGAGGTGTATGTGACTGTGCTTGCCTGAAGATTCCTTTCCTGCATCTCCGAGAATAATTGATATGCTTCATCCATATTCCCAGCTTTAATGTGACCATCTATCAAGATGGCATACGTCACATTATTAGGACTAATCTTATTGTTCATCATCACCTGCATATAATGGCTAGCTTCCTGAACATTCCCAAGCTTGCAGAAAACATCAATAACTGTATTGAAAGAAAGTACACTTGCATAATCTTTTTGCAGCATTTCCTGGAGAAGAACTACGGCCTTATTCAAATCCCCCCTTTGCAGCACCCGTCTAGGAGAACATTGTACACAAAACTATCTGGCAGGATACCTCTAGACAACATTTCATTGAACAAAGCAAAAGCCTCAGACATCTCTCCTGATTTACAGCTGGTGTTTATCATAGCCGTATATGTCACAATGTTTGGCGATAATCCCCTCTCTGATATACCAGTAAACAATTCTTTGGCACTATCAATAGCACCAGCCTTACACAGCCCATCAATCAGAACATTAAATGTGACTATTGTTGGCTCTACACCTTCACTGTTCATCTTGCTAAACAGACATAGAGCATGTTCCGTGTCACCCACTTTACAGAAACCAGACATAAGAGAACTGTAAATGTATGCATCAGGAGCCAAACCTTTATCCTGAAGCTCTAGAAAGACCTTCATAGCTTGCTGCATTTTCCCTTTTTTTGAGAGACTGTGTATAAGTATGCTGTACGCATGGACATCAGGTAGCACGCCCTTCTCTTCCATAGTGCAGAGGGTGGAGAGAGCCTTCTCTTCATCGTTAGCTTTGCAATATTCATCTATCAGAGTTGTATAGATTATGTCATTTGGCTTTAAACCATAACCAAGCATATCCTGTAAGTACAATTCAGCTTCAACCATTTGTCCAGCCTTGCAATGGCCACTTATAAGCGCACGATAAGTAAATGTGTTAGGCAGTAACCCAACATTGCACATCCGTTGGAAATAATTCCTTGCTTCTTTCAATTCCCCTGAATTGCACAGGCCAATAATTAGGTTATTGTAACAAAATGCATCAGCCGGCAGATTTTGTTCAGCCATCTTATCAAGAGTATTAGATGCCTCCTTGATCCTACCTTCCTTACAAAGACCTGTAATGAGTGTAGCATAAATAACAGCATTTGGCTGCATGCCTCTTGAAATCATATCTTCCAACACAATAGTTGCTTTTCCTGTCTCTCCACAGCGACATAGCCCATTAATCAAAATACTGAATGTATACAAGTTGGGCAAAAAATTCTGCCTTTTCATCTCCTGAAGCACCTCAAATGCCGCACGAACGTCCTTTTCTTTAAAGTGTCCCTCAATGACAAAGTTATACGTCATGACATTCGGGCTCCATCCTCTAGAAACCATCTCTTTCAGTAGCTCATGAGCCCTACTGGTCTTGCTGGCCTTGCAGACCCCTTTGATGAGGTTATCGTAAGTAACCTTATTTAATTGTATGCCAAGAGCTAACATTTCATCCTTCAGTCTAAACGCCTCATCCACTTTGCCTTCCCTCATAAACCCATCAATCAAAGAAGTGTAAACAACCGTACCAGGGCGCATACCCATTGAACGCATCTCATCTAACAAAACTCTCGCTTCTTTGGATCGTCGATCCTTGCAAAGCCCATTGATAAGTGCACCATAAGTAAATTCATTAGCCACCAGTCCTTTATCCACCATTATCCTTTTCAACTCAAATGCATCAGCAAGAGCACCTAACCTACACAACCCACCGATCATTGTATTGTAAGCCTCAACGTTCGGGGCACAACCGCTCTCAGCCAATTCTGAAAACACCTTTTTTGCAGATTCAATGTTGCCAACTTTGAAATATGCACTCATCAGTGCGGTGAAGGTGTACGAATCCCTGCCTAGCTTCCTAAAAACCATGAAATCATAAACCTTCCAGAAAGAGTCTACCAACTCGGCTTTGATCAAATCCTTCAACAGCGCATTGCAGCAACGCAAGCTCGGTTTGAATGCAAGCTCATTTTTCATCAACAACACCAATTCTGCAGCGTCGTTAAGGCGTCCAGTTTTCTTGTAAGTATCAACAAGGATATCAATGACCCCGGTGAAGTCGCATTTGGCATTCTCGGACAAGAAGGTGGAGATGAAGGAAGGGAGGATAAAAGAAGGAGATGAGGGGTACTCTGGTAATTTGAGCATCTTTTCGAGCAGGCCGTTCGCACATTGGGGGAGAGAAAAGTTGGATAGAGCGAGGGAGAGAGAAGCGAAGAAAGATAACGGCGGGGGAGATGGGAGGTGAGGGAGAGAGAAGTAGAGGAAATCGAGGAGGATCTTAGGGTTGTGTTGACGGAGGGTTGAGCGGAGGAGGGCGGAGAGGGCGGCGGGGGAGGTGCGGGGAAGAAGATCGGAGGAGGAAATCAAGGGTTTCCAGTTAGAAGGGTTAGCGGAGAGGATAGCGGCGATGTCGTTGGCCACGGCGACGGCGGCGGAGGAGACGGTGGAGTCATCAGAGGTGGCGCAGGAGAGACGGCGAGCGCGTCGGAGCAGGGAGGTGATGGGTAGAGAGAGTGGAGAGGAGCGGCGAAGATGGCGGAGCATCATCGGCGCCGAGCGAGACGGCGCCGGCGATGCGGTCGCGTCGTGCTAATCAATCAATGGCGATATAAGGATGCTCGAACTTGAGTAATTGGGCCAAGAAATGCAAATTTTTTATTTAATTAAAGAGTGAAAATAGCTCCACAGGCAGCAAAATGGATACTTAAATACCGCGCTGCTACTATAGTCAACAAATCCACCAACAAATTTATCGATCTATATAATTAAATAAATAAAAATAATTTTAAAAAAAAATAGTACTAAAATTATAAATTTTGATAAAATTATAAATTTATACTAAAAATTTTTAAAAATTATTTCTAAACAAATATTTTAAAACTCTAAAATTTTAACAGATTTAAAAAAAAAAATTAAATTCATTCAACTTTTTAAAAATTTTAATATAAAAATAAATTTTATTAAAATATATAATTTTTAAATTAAAAATTTATCTACAATATACGTTTATCTTTTATTATAAAAATTCATAATTTTCTTTTGTGAAACAGCGAAAGAATAAAATGAATAATAGCATTAACTATACAAACATGTTTTTAGCACCATAACTAGTCCACAAATTAGTCTACAACTAGTGTGAAATCCGCGAAAGGCAAATAACTATATGCTGCCAATTACTTGCGTTGGGGAAGAGTTAGATTTTAAAATTAAGTGCTTAAAACAAAATTGTTGCCATTACAAATTCATTTATCGTTGACCATACAGAAAAGTTGATATAGATATTCGAAAAAAAAAAAAATCTTACTAATGTAATCGTTACAACAAAAATATGTTGTATAGCTTATCACTTGATTACCAAAAATGTTTAGCTGTAGGATCCACGTTACCATTAGCCCATGTCACCATGTACGTCTCGTAACAATTTAAGTGCTAATGACACTGTGGAGCACTGATGTAATTCAAAAGCTAGTATTTTTGAGCTCAACATTTTATCCCGAGCTCGCGTATAGTCCCTCCCCAAATGCTAGTTGTGTTTGCCATATCCAAATCTACTAGTCTTGAACTAATATATTTCGAGCATTTTCAGAACCATGTCGCCGAAAAAAAAAAAAAAAAAAAAAAAAAAAAAAAAAAAAAAAAGCAAACAAGAGATTAATGCTAAACTGTAGAAGAACAAATATTTTTAAAAAATAATTAAAAAATCTATTAAATAAATAGTAAAATACTATATACAAAGAGACTAATATTTATATTAATATTTTGATAATTATTTTGAGATATGTTATTATTTTTTAAAAAAATGCTTTGCAGTATAAAATTATATATTTTATTTTTATGAATAATTTTATAGTTAAAATTTTTTTTGAAAATAATTCTAAATATAAATTTTTATATATTCCGCTTAACTAATTTCACCGCCGACGTACATTTTGTACCTTCTTTATAAAAGGCATAAAAACAATATTAAAAAAAAATAATAAATCAATCCATATTTTTGTAACTTCATCCCAAACTGAACTGCTTATAGTTGTACGGCACCTTACCCAACCGGCAGGGATGCTAGATCCTACATTTTCTTCTATAGAGCGTGATTCCGGTTTACACATACCTATGGACAAGAAAAAAAGATGATGTCACAAAAAACCCATTTTTGCCTCTATTGGCTTTGGCGATTTTGGGCACTTGTTACAAGAAAATAAACTATGGAGAAGTCAGAAGTCACATGGAGAGGCGAACCAGCTGAGAGGGAGATTAATATTTCCCTTTTGTGTAGCTGCAATAATGCAAGGGTTCATTCCATATTCACATGACTCTCAAGCTATATAAATCCATAATGAACTGAAGCGTGCAAATATTGCAAGTTGCAACTACTAGAAGAAAGATAATCCAAAACCATGGGAGAAGATATACGATAGGTGAGGGCAAAGATGCTCGCAGGTGCAAGATAGATATCACCTGGCACGCAATGGAAGAGACGCACAATGGAAACCTAACTCTACAATCTCTGGGCATTTTCAACTATTGAGTAAGTTGAAACAACCACCTGTGAAAGAGAGGCTAGACTCTAGAGGGCCTAGAAATTCCAAGAGGTTGAACATATGCATACGAATGGAAGCCTTCGCACAGTTTCTATGTTCTACAATTATTGACTTTTTCTTTTGAGATGTCGAAGACAACACCAAAAACGTAGTACCGTTAAAGACAAACATGATATATCACGGTTTCGAGTCATGCTCACTGTCCCTGTACATATTAATATACTTTCCCTACATTCCTTCCATTAATAAACGCTTATGTGGAGAACCTGCGTTGTACCACTAGGCATGTAAGTGGATGCTACAGCTATTAACAAATTAACAGACAAGAACATATGGCTAAATTCTCATATACATATAAAGTATAGAAAAACTCAGATTAATTTCTTTTTAAACAAAGGAACCAGCTTACAACCCGTGAGTATAGCTTCTGAAAGACCATGAACGCATAAATGATAATCAACAAAAGAAAATGGTGTTACGCTAAAGGAAGATAAAACATAAGAGGCAAAGACTAAGCTGTGAAAGCTATCACAGTGTACAAAATTACAAATAGGTCAGATCTTCAAAACTTAAAGGAACCTTAGTCTTCAAAGTCATCATATATACTCCATGTGTCCCATGTGTAATACATATACAATAACTTGTACCTTGAGACTTTTAAGCATATCGTATATTATCCCGCATTAGTAAATTATTTCTTGCTTACCTTCACAAGTAGCAAATTTGCATCCATAAGATTTGAAATGAGACTTGACTCAGTGCCCCAGTCTTTATATCATGGATTAGATAGTAAGGTTAGAAAAGTCCGGATGAAAGATAATTTTCGAAGATTAGACCAACTAAGGAAAGCTCATAACTTTACAACCAAAATACCATCAAACCAGAATATAGTTAATTGAAACATACACTATTTATGAGCTATGTTGTGTCTATATATGTTCCCTGTAACCGATCAAGTGACTAGGCAACGATACGACAGTTCTATAGTTTTCTGACCAAAATGATATGTAGCTTAGAAATTCTAAAGTCTGGATGTCTGACATAGAAAAGCCATCTTCTCTTGTTCTAAGAGTGGATGCATTCTAGTTTAACTATGTTGTAAATGCATTTCATAGCCACTTTTCTAAGTGACATATCAACTACCAAAGGGCATTTTCTAGATGGCGGCCAAGATTGCAATATGTTGGTCATATATTTTACTTGAGTACATGTTATGACAAAAACTACGTCGTCATCATCTATGTTCAGTAGTTCTTGCTAAACAAAAGGTCTATTGTAAACAAATACACGGTCAAATCTTAAAGAAGTCAAAGTTATTAAGCTACCTTCTTCAGCAATTTAATCAGTATAAAAACAATTTTAACATCACAACCTACAATTACTCTCTTGGATGATATCCCGATTTTCCTGATAACAAGCTCATATACTAACAGTTCAAAACAGTTCCGAGCATATAGACAATTTTTCAATAACACACTCAGATACACAATGTCACAAACTAGAGCATAACATAACATAACATTTGTCTCCCTCTCGTCTAAGTATGCAAACACAATTGCCTGTTTACATTTAGTTAGAATAAAAAGCAGTATGTATAACCATAGTCTGATCAGAATAATATTCGACCGATTCGTTTCACAGAAACCTATTCAAAACTCGCATGACTTTTTAGCATAAGAAGTGACCTAGACCTCATTGTTCTTCTTCTTCTTGCCGCCATCAAGAAAATCTTCAGGAACGACTTTGAGCAGCTTTTTCTGCTTAGACTTGGCAATCTTCTTCAGAGTCTTGGGATTAGTAATCTTTTGCAACTTTGTACCAGACCTCAAAATGTTCTCCTGCTTCTTCTTTTCCCTCTCTTCTCTCATCTTCCTCTTCTCCTCTTTATTCCTCTTAATCTCCTGCTTAAGCTCCTCCTTTCGCTCTCGGAAAGCTCGCTTGAGCTCCTTCTCCTTATTGCGTACCTCGAACGATGGCGCGCGGCGGCTCACGCGCGCCGCCGACGCCCGCTGTGTCCGCGGATTCTTCCAGGACCGGCCGGAAACTCGTCCAGCAATAACTCCATCGTACGTGGGGCGGCCAATGGCACAGGGGCGGTTGGGATCGGATTCGGAGGCGACGGCAGCGCGCTTCGCCGGCGGCGGTGAGGAGATGAGGTCCACGTCCATGGATGTGTCCGCATCGCCGGAAGAGAGAGGCGCACTGCGCTTGCGCTTGTTCCTGGCGCCGCCGAGGCCTTCGTCGAGACAACGGAAATCCAGAGTGCACGCCATTGCCGGCGCAGACGAGAAGAGAAAGCGGCGCGAGAGGGATAAAAATAAGGGCTGGTTAGGGTTTGTACTTTGTAGTCAGTCCCTCGCAGCGCCGAAGTAGAGTGTTTACCCAATCCGGTGCGCACCGGATTGAACGGGATCGGGGACTAATCAAGGCCCAATAATATGGGCTGTTGCCTGGATAGAAATCTAGCGGGTTCGGTCCAGAAAGGACAAGATAATAATTCAACCAACCGAAAAAAAAATATAGCTTTATTTTTTCATTTAACTGATTATGTGGTAATATCTGTTGGGTCCTACAGTAATTTTAAGAGAAGGGGATGAATTGTTATAAAAACTTAGATAGTCGATCAAGCACGAGCAAGTAAAGCGCAATACATATAAAGATATTTAATTAATTTTTATGTATGTAATTAGTGAAAATATAAGTATAGATAAGAAAAAGAGATATGATACCAAAATTTATAGTGATTTGGTCGAATGGGTATTCGTCTACTCTCTTGTTTCCATCCCACGGCTTTCTGCACTCTACTAAAGCAATCGACTTCTGAACGTCGCTCAAAGTTGATATGTGTCGCTTTTATGGGCTAAAATATAACAGTGTTATAATTTTTCGTGGCTCAGCTAGCAATCTATTTTTTTTCTCACATTTACAAATAAAGAGAGACGCTATTTACTATGATTTGTCAAATAAAAATAAAATCCTAAATTATAATCTTTTAAGGATTATTTTCTAAATATAAGAGATCTATGGATTGTACTATTAGATATACAAATTGAAATTCTAGAAAGTTTTGGGAGGCTAAAAAAATGCTATTTCAACTACAAAATATGTCTTTAATAAAGATCTTGAGTGCTAGCAACCATTTGAGCCATTGGCTAGAATCGCTTCCAAAGTCTACTTCAACGGCTATTTCTGTAAAATATTGGTTGACCGAGTTGAAATATCGGTAACGCCTAAATCACTATGTTTGCATATTTTAGCTCAATTTCAATCAATTCATTCGCTCATACTTTCTTATTCTTATCCATTTGGACGAATCATATATCTTTTGAAAGCTCTTTAAATAGTTTTATTTCACTTAGAATTCCCCACCGAAAGTTATGGTGATAAAAGTATAGCGATATCAAGCTACTAAACTATTTTTTATCTGTCCGATTCAAAAATTAATTTGAATTAGTACAACTATCTAAATCATATAATTGATACATTTTTAGAAATGTATATGAGTCTTTTTTATATATCACTAATAGTGCTTTTTGGATGTCATTTTATATATATATATATATAATTGTTCTTTAGCTAGTCCTCTGTTTTAACCAGGTCGAACTTGACCGGAGACCGTTATAAGTGGTCCTTCTGGATCACGACTAGTAAGAATAAGGTTCAATCTAGACCCGAACGGTATATTAGTACCCTTGAAACCAAGTACACAAAGACATGAGCCGCACTTAAGCGTCCCAGACTACAAAAACTTTGGAGTTTTTAATTGAAATCTTGTAAGAATAAATTCTTTTTTTTTTTTGAAAAAATAAAGATATTAGTACACATTAATAAGTATTTTTAAAAATTTTGAATATGAAATTTTTGTGTGACCAATCATTTATATTAGATTTTTTTTGTAAACAGAATATTTCTAAATAAATATTTAGAATGTTCACTGTAATCAGTAAATACATTAGAGCCTTAACATATTTTTTTTTTTAAAAGAATAAATTAATTATTCAATATATACTTGTCTAAAATGGATAAAGAAATAAGAGGACATTTTACTGAAGTTGAGCAAATATGTAAGACCGAAATATGATGGTAGATCGAAAACCTAAATCGATCGACCAAACATTGACAAAACTAGCCATTAAAAGTCATGTTTGAAGTCGTTATATGTACCCAGTGCTTTAAACCGTCACAACAACTCGAGCTACACATTGAAAGTGTTTTTTAGAGTGTAAGAGCGTTTGCAAAGTCCCCACAATTATTCTTAAGTTTATGTTTGTATATTCTAAGTTCAAGTCATAAATCTCTTGTTTTTAAAATATGATTATTGAGATTATATTTTGGGGTTTTATTTTTCTTGAAAGATCACTATAGAAGATGACGGCGACTCTCATTGCTCATAAAAGAAAAAATTGGTTGCCTGCTTACACACTAAAGGGTAGAGAGACAGTGACGCGTTATTGCTAAGTCTTAAAAAATAAATTATAACAACTTAATCAATGTTCGGAAGTTGATTTCTTTAGTAATAGAGAAACGTTCTTGGAAAGAAACAAAGAAGAGTAGACATAGATCGAATTTGGCTAAATTACTATAAATCTAGTATTATAATGCCTGCTTAATGCCCAGCTGTTGTATTTTTAAGCTTTTAAAAATCCCAAGTCACTCACATTTTGGAGTTACCGAAACAAATAATCAATTTTTAAAAATACATTTTTGCAAGACGCCCAAATTATAGGTATATATTTACATTATTAATGTTAATGTCATTGCTTAAAGTTTATATATTCTTGCTTAACGCCCAGTTTTTTTGCCTATTTTATTTTCTTTTTAAAATTTTGGAAAAATTCATGAATAATTCTAAATAATGTAACATAAACCGGTTTAAAAAAAAAAAAAAAAAAAAAAAAACTTTATCAGAAGGTATATTCAAGGCCCACAGTCTAGTGCCATTTGTGGATCCTACTCCTGGTTATGTTGTGTGGATGATTTCGACTAGTCCGATCGAAGGGTTTGACACGTTTGCCCACCTAGCCTGAGTTGGACAGCACTGGATTGAACTCGAGCTTCGACATTATTTGATAATAAAACATAACTCAATTTAATGAATTTTCCAGTATGCTTTGTAATGTTTTACGTTAGAGGTATGTTGTATGTTTATTTCGTCGTTCACGAAGTTCAAATAAAATTGAAATTCCCACCAAATGGAAATTTCCCTCCTAATTTAAAATTTTCTACAATGCTTCTTTGATAGATGCTCCCAAACGGAGCGACCAGATCGAAACAATCAACTGCAACCTGCTCCTGAGAGACAGTAGACGCAGTACACCCCGTCCCTCCCTGCACCTCGCTTTCCCATCGCCGGTTCACGATATGTTAGTCTATACCTCATGGCTAACTTGACCAACCCCCATTTAACGTGATTCGCACGGGCGCGGCTCGCCTAGCAGGAAGCAGGAAATCGACGGCCCATATGGGATGATCTAGGTCGTGTAATTTTCGAAATATTATTTATAATTTTTATCGACTTATTTGATCTAATTTGAAGTATTTTTAAGAAAAAATTTGAATTAGAAAGTTATACATTTTGATGTGATCTATAAATTTGTAGTTGAACATTTTTCGAAAAAATATCAAATATTATTTCAAAATGATAATCTAATTTTAAATTATTATTTTGACATAATATTTGATATTTTTTCGAAAAATATTCAACTACAAAGTTGTAGACCATATCAAAATCTATAATTTTGTAGTTCAATTTTTATTTTTAAAAAAATACTCCAAACTAGGTCAAATAAATCGATAAAATTTTATATAATATCTCGTAATACGTATAAAATCGGATAATTCAATCGGAACCGTTGGATTTTCTGCTTTCTGCTTTCGCCTGATTCGCACGGGCGGCGGAAGGACCTCCTAGCACGTGCTACTGCTACATGCTGCCTTTGTGCCGGGCGGCCGTTACACTGGTTATTACACTTCACGTAGACCAATGCTTGCAAATAAAGATGGCCTACTCAGCCTAAACAGCAAACACTCTTTAGATGGCTTTTTTGTTATTTTATATCTTTTTTAGTCTCATAATCATGTAGGTGGTCAAATACCGATTTGAATCCAAAATACATGGGCCCGTGGTAAACCGTTATGGTGCATAGTCCCAGAATTAAACTTAAGTTTGTTGCTTTATTATTAAATTGACATTTAAAGTTAGCCAAAAATATACTTATAACCTTTTTTATTTTAAATATAATTATTATTTACTATTATATTAATTAGGATTTATATGGCACATATCGTATAGGTTGGTTATGACTCTCGATCTCAACTTGAGAAATGAGATTTGTCTTTGATTCCTTATAATTTTAGAGATTGAATTTGTTGAAAAAATTTGAACCTGTGCAACTCAACGGGCGATGTGAATAGCAAAAGTTTAAAACTCATTTATAGCTATCCTGTTGAGACTGTAAGTAGGGCTGAGCATTACCCGAACCTACCCGTAAAACCGAACCGAACTGATCCGAACAAAGCCAAAATTTCGGGTTCAGTTCGGATCGGGTTCGGTTCGGTCGACATTTTAATATTTCGGATCTATATAATTCGGTTCGGGTTCGGTGGTCAAATTTCGGGTCGGTTCGGGTTGGACCCGAATTATTCTCACGAGTCATGTATTAATTAGTTTTCGTTGATTTTTATGTGCTAATTCTTTCTTTTTAAACAAAATATTCATGTTTCAACTATTCAGGTCGATCCAAACCAATCCGAACCGACCCGAATTCGAATTGGTGTTGAATAAAAATAATTTGTGATGTTATTCGGATCAACCCGAACCAACCCGAATTTTAGTCGGTTCGGGTCGGTTCGGGTTGAAATGAAATTTAGGTCGGTTCGGATTTGAAGGTATTCGGTTCGGGTCGGTTCGGGTCGGGTTGACCCGAATGCTCAGCCCTAACTGTAAGTCGTTAGGATGTCCCAACATAACTAGTCATTAGCATACACACTTGTCTTAATTTAATTATAACGTTTAAGTACTTGTTTTAGAAAGCCACATACATACTTATCTTAATGTCCTAACAAAAATGGCTAAGAGATCACCATCTCAATTGACCCTATAAATAGAAATGTTGGATATTTAATTTATTAAGAACCATGTCTTACATTATGATCTCCACCATACATGAGGTTTTATACTTTTATGTGATACGTGTATCAAACAGAAACAAACATGTCATTACATATACTAGTATTTATAACATAATAAGATTGATCACTCATCGAACTCAATTTATGATTGGCTTATAGATATTTATTTGGAGTAATCCTAGTTGAGTTGCTCATTAGCAGCTCAAGCTAAATATACTCAAGTTAGAATCAAGTTTTTTTTTTTTTCCTGATGTAATCGGCCATATGATCGTCATAATAGATAAACACAGGGATCACACTTATTCATATTCCACAAACTGAAAAATTCAAATATTTCGATCTGGACATAATTAAAGATACGTGTTACTCTCCACATAGTACAAATAGGATAAATATTTAACATCG
Organism: Xerophyta viscosa; assembly: GCA_002076135.1. NCBI lineage: Eukaryota > Viridiplantae > Streptophyta > Magnoliopsida > Pandanales > Velloziaceae > Xerophyta > Xerophyta viscosa. Next base: position 533,643 of record MJHO01000013.1, on the reverse strand, counting down.
TTGCGAGTGGCGTTTGCGGAATTCGAACTTAAAATTTCTACTTTATGGTTGAAAGTTTTAACTATCCACATAGATCAAGTTTAAACTCACATTTGGGAGCAACTTATAATTAATTTGAATCTTAGCAACTTATTAATAGATTCTAGATTATGTGGGCTCACGATCTTATACTAGTCAAATTCGAACCAAATATAAATGATAAATTTCTACTTTGAATAACACATTCTAATTAAGTTAAGCTATGAATAAGTGCGCTCGAGTACACATACTTTGCCTGGAAGGTCGCGTTCGAGCTCGAAACCAACCAAGCTGAATTTGAATCTTCACTCGTGCTACACTTATCCACACGCCGTCAAAACGCAACAGCTTGAGAAGCTGGACTCATTTTTCAGTCTACCCACCGACTGTCACAAAAATGTAACGGCCTTCAACGACAGCTGGGTCCCACAAGCTGTGCGGATTTGTGTGAAATGCCAATCGTTCATCGACACGTTCTCAAATCGTGACGTGGCTCATTAATCCCTTTGCTTCTTTAAAACCGGTGAAGCGCAGGCACGCTCAGCGCAACGCCCGGTCGAAGCAGGTCACCGCAATTGCGCTTACCGCGGAGGACCAAATATTTTCCACCCGCCAATCAGGCGGCCAGCGTACTCGCTCTCGCGCGCCCGTGTTGGGGACCATCTCGTGCACTATGCTTGGGCTGGGGCCCCAGCGTCCTCGCACTTGAGGTTTGACACGTGGCTATGTCTGGAAAGCCACGGACCGGCGGGGGAAGGTGGCGGACCAAACTCGGGGTAGCAATTAAAGCCGGTTAGAAAAAGAGCTTGCCTCTTAATAGCGCGACAAAGCCGCAGCTTGGCTCCGTCTGCAGGCCCACCGTGTCCGTCATCGAACGCGGACCCGTTATCAAGACTTTTAACGGTGAAAATTAACGACGTTAAGTGGTGGGCCTAGTGAATTGACCGCGGTTGAAATGTCGACAACCGTAGTTGGGTTAACTGTGTGTACGAAGGTAGCGCGGCAGCTGGAAGGACTCTCTTGTCCCCCTGCTGATAAACTTTCGCGGAGAGAGCCAGAGAGCTGTGAGGCTGTGAATTCACGAGGATATTAGGAAGATTTTTAGGATCTCTAGGGTGTTAAGAGCTTGCCGAATCTCACTCGGTTGTGAAGAGGCGGTGGGAAGATTTTTTGGTATGATTTTTTGTTGATCTTAAGTGAGATCGTTGTGCTGTTGATGAGTGATCGGGAGATCAGCTAAGTTGGTTGATGTCGTCTACGGAAACGCGCAGCGTAGTCGCTGGAGGTGAAATCCTGCAAGGTTTTGCGATTTCTTTCTTCGAGGATTTGATTTTAGTCTTCGATTTTTAATTTAAGGGTTTTGTGTTAAATTATGGTTCAGATTCGGAGGACTCGCTGTACAACGAGCTATGGCACGCGTGTGCAGGGCCTCTTGTCACCGTTCCTCGGGAGGGAGACAGAGTCTTCTACTTTCCACAAGGCCACATCGAGCAAGTAAGTCTCCCCAATTTCAACACCGATTTCTCATAATTCCGCAATAATTACATACATTAATAACATCTCTTTTGATGTTGATAATTTTGAGTAGTTCCATGCTTTTTCGCTATTTTCTTCGAAATTTGGTACTCATTTGGGCATTGTTCTGGGTGTTTGAAGGTGGAGGCGTCGACGAATCAGGCGGCTGATCAGCAGATGCCACTGTATGATCTACCCTGGAAGATCCTCTGCCGTGTAATGAATGTCGAGCTTAAGGTATTCATCATTTTGATAATTCCATGGTAGTGTTGGTCATTCATTTTGGAATATTTTTTATTAATTATTAATTAATTTCTTTGAAATAATTTAGGCGGAGCCTGATACGGACGAAGTTTACGCGCAGGTGACTTTGCTGCCCGAGTCCAAGGTTAGTTTATCTTCTTATCTTGTTTGATTCGTGTAGGATTGTATACGGTTGATTTCTGATCCCATTTTGGTTTCAGCTGCAAGATGAGAATGATGTGGAAAAAGAGACACTTCCACCACGACAACCGCGGCCGCACGTTCGCTCTTTTTGCAAGACGCTGACTGCGTCGGACACGAGCACCCATGGTGGATTTTCGGTGCTCCGGCGCCACGCAGATGAGTGTCTCCCGCCACTGGTTAGCTTTTAAGTACTCTGTCATATTGGTTTATTTGTGTATGGTTTCTGTGTTTGTTAGTGCTTTGGCGTGATCACCCTTTCACGGAGTGTTAACTGCGTATGCCTTTAATGTTTCTGATCAGGATATGGACAGGCAGCCCCCAACGCAAGAGTTGGTTGCCAAGGACCTTCATGGGAATGAGTGGCGTTTCCGCCATATCTTTCGTGGTAATTTCAACGTTGCTTTGTTACCAAGGTTGATAATCTGAGTTAGTGTCTCCGCTTGTTAGCTACAAGCATTGTGATTAAATGCATTATCTATTAATGCCTAATATTGAAATAGTGGTTCTGACTCCTGAGTGCTGGTTCAGAGCATTAAAATTGTTGCCGAGCTAGTCATTTGAAGTATACATATTTTTTTCATCTTATGTTTTAGTTTCTATGAAAACTGCTTGATCATCTGCAGTGTTTTTGTTAGTTCATAGGTTCTGCAACCAGGCTTTCGAATTGTTTCAATCATATCTTTTTGTTAAAATATTTGTTGTCTTTGCAAGCAATAAGCTAATCTTGTTGCCGGGTCCATACATTTATAGTAGCTTAAAAGATATAGTGATTAACAAACAGTATTTGTGGTGTGATTGTAGGTCAACCAAAGAGGCATCTCCTTCAAAGTGGTTGGAGCGTCTTTGTTAGTTCGAAAAGACTAGTTGCTGGTGATGCTTTCATATTTCTAAGGTTTGGCTATATACTTTTGTGGCTTCTTTTAGTTCTCGATTATGTTTCTTGATAATCTGTGGTTATTTGCTTTGTTCCCAGAGGAGAAAATGGAGAATTAAGAGTTGGTGTGAGGCGGGCCATGAGACAGCAGATGAATGTTCCTTCTTCTGTCATATCCAGTCACAGCATGCACCTAGGCGTTCTTGCAACAGCTTGGCATGCGGTCACTAGTGGAACGATGTTCACTGTATACTACAAACCAAGGTTTGCAAGGGACTACATTAAAAGGAGATGTCCTCTGCATTTCTGTTGTTAGGACTAGGAACTATAATCTTTTATAGGTGTGTAACATTTTTATCAAAAACCTTGCAAAAATTACAGGACAAGCCCATCTGAATTTATTATCCCGTATGATCAGTATATGGAGTCTTTGAAAGTTAACCACTCTATAGGAATGAGGTTCAAAATGAGATTTGAAGGGGAAGAAGCCCCAGAACAAAGGTAGCCCTAAATCCTAAGCTGCTGTTAATCCTTCAGGAAATTTATTCATTTCCAAAATGACATGATGTTGTACACCACCTAATTACATGTATTTGTTGGACACCAGGTTCACTGGAACTATTGTTGGTATAGGAGAAGCCAATCTTAACAAGTGGCCGGGATCAAAATGGAGGTGCCTTAAGGTAATATTGAATCACATCTTCTATGGAGTCTTGGTTCTTAACTTTATTGGAGTGTTATTGAAATTTTAGGTCCGTTGGGATGAAACATCTTTAGTCCCTCGTCCTGAACGGGTGTCACCTTGGAAAATAGAACCTGCTTTAACCCCCCCAGTAAACCCCCTTCCTGTGCCTCGACCGAAAAGGCCTCGACCAACTGTGCTACCCTCATCCCCAGAATCTTCTGTTTTGACAAGAGAAGGTACTACAAAAGTTTGCAAACCCAAGCTTCTAGAGTCATGACCCTTCCATTGCATTTTGCTGTCTAATCTTAACCAGAATTTTTCATTTATGTTTCCAGTTGCATCTAAGAATAATTTGGACCCTTCGCAAGCAAATATAAAGCAGAGGGTCTTGCAAGGTCAAGAAGTCGCGACCTTGAAAAGCAATATTGGTGATAATGGTGAGTCAGATACTGCTCAGAAACCTACTACATGGGCTACATCACATGACGCGGAAAAGAATGATGTTTTTACCCAGAAAAGAATGGGGCAAGAGAGCTGGATGCAAATTAGGCATGAACCTGCTTGCACTGATATCTTACAAGGATTTGGGTCTTCGCCTCTTTCCCAGGGATTCCATTCCTCACTTTTTGAAAGAACTCTAGATGATACAAATTTGCTGAAATGTCATTTCCAGGATCCAGAGGGTAACCATGCCTTGGTTTCTGGACCATGGTCTTTAATGCCTTCACATTCTTCCTCCAACATGACGGAGTTGAACTTCAATATGCATGGACAAGCTAGTGAGCTACCTTCTCAGAATCTCAGAAGTGGTCAATACGGTTGCTTGGCTAGCTATTATTCTGTTCTTGGACTTGGGTACAAGCAACATCCTGAACATTGTCCGTCTCATGTGCTTCCAACCTCTTTGCTAGAAAGTCCTCACCCCAAGGTTGTGAGGCCTATACCTGTAATACCAGCGCAGGAAGAGTTAAAACCATGTGGAAGCAGTAACTACAAGCTATTTGGTATTCAGCTTAACAGCAAGCCTGCAGTTACTGAACCAATTGTAATGCAAACCAGCATAGCCTGTGAGCAAGAGTTGCATGCTCATCAGGCAGGGCCAACTGATCAATCACAGACTGTAGATAGTGATCAACATTCTGAGGTACCGAAAGGTACAAAGTCTGTTGAAACTGTTTCTGTGGGAAATGAGCAGCATAGAGGTCTCCAGCCTTGCACACCAGTGGCAAAAGATGCTCACACTAAATTTAATGGTGGCTCAACACGGAGTTGCACAAAGGTTCTTTATTCTGTTATTTTTTTTTTAAGTTGTAGATTTCTTGACTGTAGTTATGGTTTGAAATGCTGCACCCGATAGTAGATATATAATACGCTAAATTTGTCACTCGGTTTTCATTAGCGACCAGAGCGCATGAATGCATTTCATGACTCTGAAGCACTGCACGAGTCCATAACTGTAAGTCTTAAAGTGGTTGTGACAATATAGTTGCACAACCTCACTTCCTTTTTTTCCTTAGAAAAAGAGATGACAATTCGTATGATTCTAGGTACATAAGCAAGGTGCTGCGCTTGGAAGATCTGTAGACCTTACAAAATTCAAGGACTATGATGATTTTTATGCTGAGCTGGATCGCATATTTGAATTTGGTGGGGAATTGATGGCTGCTGACAAAAATTGGAAAATTGTGTTCACTGATAATGAGGGTGATATGATGCTTGTTGGTGATGATCCTTGGCAGTGAGTGTCAAATCCTTTGACTATTCTCTCGATCTGAATGCTAATGGTTGTTTCACATGTTTAGGGACTTCTGATAAACGATGGATAATTCATGACTAAGTGATACTCCTTTGCATCTGCAGAGAATTTGTTAGCATGGTTCGCAAAATCTACATATATACCAAGGAAGAAGTAGATAAAATGAACTCAAATCGTCAAAGAATAGAAGACAACCAAGCCAATGTGGTAGAAGTTACCGAGATGTGAACTGAACGGTCATCATAATATTTGACTGGTATGGTATTTCTTTTTATCTAGTATGCTATTTTCTCGAAATCCATCTGTATGTACATAATAAGTATGTATTAAATTAATGAAATGAGTATATCATAAACAGTTATGCTTTCACAATTACTATGCTTGCATTACTCAGATTTGCTCATCAGAAAAACGATTTTTGAATTACATTAAGTTGGAAGTTGCTTGTGTGACCGCGATACACTAATCTTGATATCTTTGTTCTGCTGTTGGATGTAGTTTTAGATAACTGAACTCTAATGGACCCATCTGGCTATATCTGTGATTTTGTAGGCATCAAAGAGCAAGAATCCGAGAAGTTGTCATAACCGAGGTCCTGAATTTGTCAAGTAGGACAAAATTTGTTGCTGAAATGTAACTATATCGGAGTACTTTCAGCAAAAGGTGGAGTTATCAACTATAGTTTGGGCTGTGACGTAAGTTTCAGATTAGTGCGACTTTCCTCCTTTCTTTCTGCATCCATCACTGTAAATATTTCAGCAAGTCCATGCTAAACCCTAACTTATATAAAATAGTAATCACGCCCCGTCCTTTAGATGTGGTGTGGATATCCTATAGTTGCGTTAGTATATAAATGTCAACAATAGCGAACTGCATTTTCTTATTTCTGATGGTTTTAACAAAGCATCTGTATCAGAAGGACTTTATTGAAACATGGAAGTGGCCATCTTTGTGGTATATTTATGTACTATGGGCGTGTCTGTTCCCTATTAGTTGCAAGATATAGCAGTTTGATTACTAATAGTAATGGTGTTCCTTATTAGTAGAAAGATACAGCAAAACATATGTCCGGTATATATAATAGCTTTCAAAGGCAGAAGTAGACAGAGAGCTGTCAACCATTGATACAAACCAACGTGTTGCTAGTCCTTGTAGAAGATTGTGAATTGTTCGGTCAAAGAAATCAGTACGAAAGTTGTGTTGGAAGTTTAAAATTGAAGCCAAGATGAACCTTGGACAACTTTTTGACTAAAAATATAAAACAAACTAGTCGCTGATTACTGTGTTGCTATTATCCGTAATTAAGTTGTGGGCTTATTAAAGCTTCTTTTTTAATAACTGGAGAAATATCATGAGTTGTTCTAACTTATTAAGCAGCCTTTCCATCTTTCAAGAGCGTCACTTTGTGGCAGCTTGACCTTTAGATCCAACTTTCCGACTCATGCCATATGTGGGGATTAAACCTTCCGTAAATAGCATAATCATTTCGCATCATATATAGGAAGGGACCACAGGACTTCAGTTCGGGAATGAATTCTCCTTTTACCTGCATAGTGGAATCCAAATTTCTTTACATCTAGGGTCCGAAGGCTTAGGTAGAAAGTAATGGTGGTTATTTTTGGTGATTATATGATAACAGATTAATAAATAGAGCCGATCGTCCATTATTAACATCAATCATGAAAAATGATCCACCCTTATATTCAATTATGAGATATGATCAATGTGCATTATTAATATCAAAATTGTCCGTCCTTGTTCAACTTGAATATAAGATCACTTTTATATATATATATATATAATTCCAAAATTTTGACTGGCTCATGGGCCATGGCTTTCCATTTTTTTGTAAAATAGCTTATTACAAATTAAAAGAAAATCAAATAAAATAGTGGATCGTGATTAATTCAGCTGGCAGTGACCTGCTTACGGTTGACTGAAAAAATGAAGAATTTTAAAAGACGAGACACGAGAGAAATGAGGGAGGTTTTGGGTTGTAAATAGGACAAAAAACAAAGGTGAAATTGAAAAAGAAGTTGCAACTTTTTACCGCCCCCCCCCCCCCCCCCCCCTCTCTTGCTGCGGTCTTTACCTCTCTCTCTCTCTCTCACACACACACACAAAATAAATAAATAAATTATACAGAGAGTAAAACTTTACTCTCACCCTATTACCCCTCTTCCCCCCAATTCTGAGGCGCAAGAGTTTGACAAAAGTAACTAACCCGAGGTCTTAGCTAGATAGAAAACTGCAACGACTAGGCTTGCACGTACAAATTGTGTAATAGCACCTAGCATGATAGATAAGCATCTGGTTTTTACATATGATTTCTGATCGAGCTGGTCCTCGACCGATCAATAAAGTGTTCAAAAACAGTGACGACTAGGATCAAAGAAAGATAAAAATCGTACGAGACGCAGACGATTTTAACGTGGAAAGCCTTAAGAACAAGGTAAAACCACGGGCTGTCACGTAATGCCAACGATGGAATGATTTCCACTAAGAATTCGAACGAATACAGATCTCTCTATTACAAAATAGGTCTCTCAGTCACTCTCTCAGCCAACCCCCATTTTGGAGTTGTTTCCCACCTTATATAGCCGCTATGAAGGACATTCCCCAAGCCCGGGCGACTCTTGAGCTTCCTTCCTTAATTACCTAATAATCACCACTCATTAATACCTATCTTAATGAGCTTTTATTAGGATTCATGGAGACAGCGTCGGTTAGAATTCCCACAAAGACTTCCCCGCGCCTGTAGGTAACGGTCCAACTTCCTACGATCTGCCGGAGTTGACTTCGGGTAGAATCGCTACCGAGGTGTATGTCGGGAGTCGACCGTTGTCATGTATATGTTCCAGTAAAACCGGTAAAAGCCTTGATGTCTACTTCGGGTAGATGTTTGTTTACGTCCTGAATCTTCACTTCGGGTCTGGCCCGCCTTCCTATTCAAGACGTATTAGCATCACGACACGTGGCGGTTCAGAACGGGGTTATATCAATTTCCATTAAATAGACAGCAACGTCATGTACAAATTACTAAAATTCAACTAGTCCACGGAACAAATAAAAGTAAGAAGCCAGCATTAAGTGACTACGAATTAAATGATATTCATAACAAATCTTGTTAACTATGGATATCTCGGTTTATAGCAGGTAATGTTGCTGGACCATTTTGAACGTCGCTAACTGCATCTACTTTACAAAGAATAGAATTACCACTGTTGCCATTCTCAAAAAATGCAGAATGCAAAGCCCTAACACATTGTTTTGCTTCGGTATCGTGAACCACCAATGAGATGTTCACCTATTAAAAATTAAATGATGAATCATTACAGATAACAGAAATGAACCTTTGCGAAAAATAGAATGTCGAAGTCACCTTGGATGCTCCTTGAGATATCATCTGGACATTCACTCCATTTTTACGAAGGACGTTAAAGGCCTAATATAAAAAAGTACATTTCTAGATTAGAATATGGAACCAAATCACATCATGGAAAGGTTAATCTTCCCAGGAAAACATTGCAACCTTTTCAAGAATCAGCGAAGATCTCTGTACATTTCCAATGAGCGATATGATAGATCTATGCTGCACGAGTCCGACATATGCAATTTTCTCAAGCTCCTCTACCACATGATCAAGTTCCTGCTCAGATGGAAACAGAAAAATAGTTAGCAAATAGCAAATATATACTTCAAAAAACAAATACCCCAACTGCACTCTTCCTTTCTCGGGTCCTTCTGAGTCTCACCTATGCACAATTATGGGCTTGTGCTTCTGTGTCTTTATGCATGCTTTCCGCTGACGTCACCAGTGAATTATCTAGGTGAAACCGTGAAAATAAACTGACACTTGAAGGAATATCTTTTAAGTTATCTTTAAGCTTTCACGATTGCACATCTTCTGAACGAGGTCTTCCTAGTGTAGAAGAACACTCCAACCATAAGAAGAAAGCATAATGCTTCAAGAAGAGCTTCTTCGAGACGAGCTTCACACTCCATGATGATTTTTGAAAAAAATATATGTTGTTGGAAGGTATTGGAGCGGGTATAGACCGAGTCTGGAAAGGTCATGGTTGCGAAAGGGTGCAGTTGGATTTGCTTGAAGTCAAGGCTTTAATTAATAGGAGCTTATCAAATTGCACAAATGGATTGATAGGCTGATCAAAGCCTCAACCAGCTGAAACTCAACTCACTTTAGCCAAATTTGTGACCCTACATTATTATAAATTTAGATCTCCAGAAGGCTCCCCAAATCAAATACTGATTTTGAACACGACTTCAAAGTTTCCATTTGGGTGCACTCGACCCATTAATTTTGTACCGAAAACTAAAAGGTTAGGCTTCTCAAAACCAACTTATTAATTACCTCCTTTTGTACCTAGGTTAACTTTGGATCCTAAAATTTTACAATTCTTTGTAATACTTTTTTATGGGACTTTCAAATGGCAGTTGGTTTTGGTGTGATGCTTCATTGAGCCTAACTCATTCGGTATTGACTATTGGGGTTGAGCGTAACTAGTGAATAAGTGAGGGATACGAGTTGGTTGACATTGTAACATTTCGATTTTGAAGGTCGTACGATTTATAAACTCATGACACAAATTTAATGAGTGCTTAGTTATGTAGCCATCGCGAGTAACATATTAAACAGATACAAAGCCACAATTTTGCTAGAGTGACTAACGGTGATTCCAATGGCGGTAAAACAATTGCTATCAAAATTGCAAAATAATCAGCAAAAGCTACTCTAGAATGTGCAAGAACCTTGGATTTTACTTATATTTCTGAGTATTTGCTTGATCTATGATTTTATTTCTTTACTTTATGCTATTGAAGTGACGAGATGAGAGGGACAATGAGTTCTCTAAGCAAAACCTTGTAAACTGTTCATTATTTGAAAGAACTAAGCCAAGGCAAGATTTTTTCGTTGTAACTTCTAAGAGAATGAAAGCCAATGCACGTCAAAAGTGCTCAAAGGGCAGGTAGATTCTAATGCACCCTATTCACACATATAGTCTAAATGAGCACCATTTCAATTCTGTTTACACACGCAACCACATACAGACATAAAAGGATAACCAGTGTCCATTTCAAACCCAGCTCATAGTTTTTGGAAGTTTTGTACTTAAAAAAAGTTTAAAAATGAATGAAAAGATGGCGATTAAATAGTCTAACTACTGCTGATTCCAATGGCGGTAAAACAATTGCTATCAAAATTGTTAAAGAATCAACAAAAGCTACACTAGAATGTGCAAGCTTAAATTTTACTTATATTTACGAGCATTTGCTTGATTTATTTTTAACTTTGAGATGAGAGGGACAATGAATTCTCTAAGCAAATCTTGTAAACTGATCATTACTTGAAAGAACTTAGCCAAGGCAACATTCTTTCATTCTAAACTAATGAAAGCCAATGCACGTCAAAAGTGGTTAAAAGGTAGGTAGATTCTAATGCACCTTATTCACACATTTACTCTAAATGAGCAGCATTTCAATTCTGTTTACACACGCAACCACATACAGACTAAAAAAGTAACCAGTGCCCATTTCAAACCCAGCTCATATTTCGGAGGTTTTGCACTTAAAAAAACGAACAATGAATTGAAAGATGGCAATTAGTTAGTCTAACTACCGGTGATTCCAACGGCGGTAAATCATTGGCTCATTGCTATCAAAATTGTTAAAGAATCAACAAAAGCTACACTAGAATGTGCAAGAACCCTTAGATTTTACTTATATTTATGAGTATTTGCTTGATCTATGATTTCTTTTATATATGTTTTATATATATATATATTATTATTATTATTATTTTTAAAAAAAAAAAATTTTAATTAATTTTTGGCTATTGTAGTAACAAGAAGAGAGGTACAATGAGTTCTCAAAGCAAATCTTGTAAACTGATCAATATGTGAAAGAACTAAGCCAAGGCAAGATTCATTGGTTCTAAGAGAATGAAAGCCAATGCACGTCAAAAGTGCTTAAAAGGCAGGTAGATTCTAATGCACCTTATTCACACATGTACTCTAACTGAGCACCATTTAATTCTGTTTGCGCACGCAACCACATACAGACATAAAAAGATATCCAGTGCCCATTCCAAACCCAGTTCATATTTTGTAGGTTTTGCACTTAAAAAAAGTTGAAAATGAATTAAAAGATGACGATTAGTTAGCCTTTACCTGTTTAATCAGTTCTCTGCTCCAAATTTTCGATGGATCAAGTGTTAAGGAAATACTAACTTCACTGGTAGCCACGGAATCAACAGATATGCCTAAGTCTTCAAAAATAGAAAAGACCTGTAAGCAGTACCAGCTAGAAATTGCTGCTTATTGTGAATAACCAATAGAGCATCAAGGGATGTCTCAGTGACGAAAATATGACTTTACCTTAGCTAAGAAACCATATTGACCAAGCATTCGCGTACTTACTATATCCAACATAGTGACATTTGATTTCAAGACTATGCTTGTTAGTACAGCCTGGAATTACAATGGAAGCCTTATTGAACTGCGTAGCACTCGTCACCATAGACCACAGAAGAAACTTCAATATGATTTGCTAAAACAAACCTTAGTCATATCCCTTTCTCTAGTGATGAGGGTACCTGAAGCTTGTGGGTTATACGAGTTCTTGACCCTAACTGGGATATTACCTTCCCTAGCAGGTCGCATAGATTGAGGATGTAGTACCTGCAATTAGGTAACAGAATACTGCCATAAATAGGCAAAATCAACAGAATTTAACAGAACAAGTCATTAAATTTTATTTCAACCGAGAGACATGTAAATTGTGGCAATTCACATAGTTACAAATTATCAAATACTAGTAAGTCTGAGTTATATAATCTGGTTAACAAGTGAAGCCTTATATTGATGCAATATTTAAAGTTTATAAGTAAATATTAACAACAGAACGGAAGGAGCTGTCAACTTAGTATATCCCTCAACAGAGCAAAAATATTACAAGAAAAGCGTGGCAAATAACATATTCAAGAGGTAGAAAGAACTGGCAAATTCAATTTAATCATAGTTCACGTCGACGTCTATACTATTATGATATGCATGGTCTAGAGTAATTTAGTCCTAAAAAGTAAAAACCCAAAGAAAGGAGCATTTAACATGGTATCCCTCTTTGTATTTTAAAGGTAGTGTTAAATTTTCAGCTTTTGAAATCGAAGTTCCATATATTTCCAATTGCAAAATTGAAATGCTACATAAATATGTTGGTGTTACTAAAAGAAAATCCTTCCTAGCTTTGTGACAATCATAAATGCAATATTGCTGGCGACATTCAAGCAGCTCCATTCTATATATGAATGATATTAACGTTAAGTGCGTTAGGACGATTGGAAGGGGAGACAGATGCTTCTCCAATTACTAATGGACTCCATCAAATATCATTGCTGATTCCTCTATAGTTTGCCCTGATTATAGATGAATTGACCAGATAGATTCAGAACAGTATTATTTGGTGCATTTTGTTTGCAGATAACATTGTTTTGGCCGATGGAGCTAAGGATGAGATTTGCACCAAGCCGAGATGATGAGGGGAGGCCTTGGAAACGAAGGCCTGTGGCTTAGTAGGTCCAAGACCAAGCATATGGTGCAGCAATTAACCCTACTAGCCCGCTTAGCAGAAAATATCTGAAGTTGAGGTCCTTCAAGACTGAAAGTATCCAGAGAATAGAACTTTTAAGTAATGCAAGGAGGAATAGAAGAGGTTATCGGTCAATAAGCAATGGTTCAATTGGAGGCGTTGAGATTTTGTGTGACTACGACTTCAACTAAAGGAAAATATTTTAGAATTGCAATAAGATCGGCTATATTAGTTTATCATAATTGCTATAAGATCGGCTATGTTGTATGGTAGTATAATGGTACCAACTGGTTAAACACAACAGCATACCAAGAGAATGAAGGTTGTCGAGATGAGAATGTTTAAGGTAGAGATGCAGTCATTCTATCAAGCACATGAGCTGTCAATGTAATAAGGAAGCAACTGAGAGAAGCCCTCACTGGAGCTAGGGCAGTTACATAGGTTGGGACATGAGAGATGAAGGCCACGAATACTTTCTGCAGCCTCCTCCCGGATATGGCTACATAAATCCTACCTTATCCAGTCTGCCATTACACTAGGTTGTCATTGTTTTGTTAAGCTGAAGCTAGTAAGGAACAAAAAGAGACAAGAAAAGGAATAGAAAGGGCAAACACGCCATGTCATAGCTGTGAGATTCTTATAGGAGCATGAACTAAAGAAAGTTGTCGTTGCTCGAAACTACTTCATTCCAGCAAAGCCATGATATGTTATATGTTTCAGCCAAACCTTCACTGTCTCCATGATTTCCCCCATTATCCTATAAGATGAAGTTGTGCGAATCTAAGATGATGGTAATACAATACACTCATTTAAAGCTACTTCTTACTGCCCTCCTCCTACCCGAGGCCTCTGGCGGTGCCACTGCTGCCAGCTATTCGTTAGTAAGTTGACTAGAAAACATACATCTACTTCCTACGCCATTTTTTCTCTCCTATTTTGAGGTCTACACCAAATGGTTTTAATTTCTAGCACTAGAAGCTACTGGTTGGTTTGGGAGAAACTATTAGGAGCTTGGTTTGTAGGTGGTTCATTCTTTACATTTGTTATTGGAAATTTGTTTGTTCTAATAAATTCTCCTCGATCAGGCATGCAGATTGGATAGCGCACGCAATGGTGGGGTTCATATGCATACTTGTCCATCTAATCCCAAGATTTTTTAAAATATTATCATGGAAAAAACTCTGTTAGTAACGGGCTCATTTTTGTGCAATCATAGTAACAAAAAAACCAAATGGTGGCACTGACCCATCTTCCACCAATTAAGGAGTCCTGAGCCCGGCATTTCGGTCTATACAGTTGCGAGTACCCGTGTTATTCTTCACACTCTTGCAAATGGCACTTGAGGGATTTAGCGGTATTGTGTCAAATTCTAAGATTGGTATTTCTTATTTGTATAATATACATATTCGTTGGAGAGAATAGTTCTATCTTTTAATTTATTTGTTATTATTGTGACTTGTGAGGTGGTGCGTATGCTAGAGAACACAATGTTAGCAATCATGCATATCTCTAAATTTCTTGCACAATTCTTCCTCGCTTTGGTAATCAATTCTATTTTGCTCACTATGTTCAACGAAATGCCTAGCATAGATACAATGGATTTGCTTGCTTTAGTTATTATTCACCCATTCTTCTATGTTCGCTTGAGTCAGTTCTTGAGATTTATAAATATATTTACACCCCCCCCCCCTTTATTGACATTCTCATTTCAATGAATAATCAAGTCGTAAAACATTTGTTATTAGATGGCTACTGAAAAGGAATCTAATAATGCCACTATAGGATAAGTTTTAAAAATCTGCGCCCTAGCATTGGCTTTGATTGTAAAATTCCAAGATACCTTTTATAAGGGATCTAGGTTTCAGGAATACTGGTTGTTTTGTCTTTCATATAAACAGGACAGAACATCGTGAACTACAATAGTAGTTGAGAACATCACCGACTTCTACTAATGTAGAACATTGTTGACTACAGATCGTCCAATCTTATATATGTCTACAAAATTAGCCTAATGTTTGACATGTTTATTCAAATTCCTAAAGTCTTTATCGTTTAAACCACAGTTTTAAAAGCCCCCCCTCCCTCCCTCTCTCTCTCACTCACTCAATTAGGAGAGCTGCCAGTCGCCCCGCGTTCGGGGGACCACAGTTTGATTTTACTTAGGGAGCAGGCGCGCGCCTGCACCTTTTTTTTTAACGTTGCACCTTTTTTTTTTTAATTTTTAAAAAGTTCTAAAAGAAATTAAAAATTGGAAAACAAAATTAAAAAAATTATTTTATTATCGGCACGACCAACACTGTCGGTACGTCTCAAATTTGAAATTTATCGAAACTCGACACGAAACGGCATTTAAAACCTTGGTTTAAACATGAAACTTCAAGTTCTAATGTAGAACAATGTTTGACATGTTTATTCAAATTTAAGATTATGGCCCAAGCGGTTGGAAATCCAAGGTTATGCGGCTCTTTTAGCAAAACTTCATGGTCAAAATAGAATTTTGCCAACCAAAAACAGACTAGAAACTGCGTGCAAGAAAACATGAGCATAATCACACCTCCCATTAGGAAAGTAAAAACATTTACCTTGGACCTTGACCTGTCTACGTCTTAAGACAAAATCAGATGTTGAATCCTAACTTTAAATATCTAGAAGTAATAGCCAAGTAGCAAAGAGTCAAAAGTCCAAAGGAACATGCTACAACCATACTGTAATTGCAGAATGGTTAATTGCCTATGCTGGGCAATCAACATTCCAATGTAACAAATCAAAATAGAAGCCTAACGTTTGAACATTGAGACTTTTACTCTTCCAAGAGGAAATAGACTGAGAAACGATTTATTTGTGGGCATGACATGGTTATTCCCAGCAAATCTTCATTAAACCATACAGGTTATTTTTCCTGCAATAACCTTCTTCCTACGTAATAGATGGACCTCTCTATCTGAAGTCAGATCTAATTAAAAGATGTCTTTGAGAATATATTTCTCAACAATTTTATGGCAAAATTAATGAATGCAGTCCTTTCCGAATTTGAATTTGTTACAACTATTACCATGACTATAATGGTGTGGACACACAACCCAAGAAGTTTGGCAACAACTGAAGGTGTTGATACTAAAGAAAGGGGGTTCCAAAGCCACACCTGTGCACCAAAATATGCTAACTCAGCTGCTTCTTCAAATGTCAAATGTGGTACAGGTTCTGCCTTCGGATGAATATTAGGATCACAAGTCAAGACACCATCAACATCCTTCCAGACCTATTTTGAGTTCAACATCAACAAGAAACAATTTGTCAGTCTAACATCCAAATCAGTTAAATTTTGTTAAAAGGAAGGCGTCCTTCAGGATCTTCCGTATTCTGTAAGATATTCTATAAGTGGCCCCAGAAACGCACATAACTATATGCTCCTATACGGATACTGATGTTAGACATATAAATATACAGATTCGTGCATATATATAAATGCTACATAGTTGTATTGATTGCTGGGATCAATTAAAAGAATTTACTAAGCACCAGAAAGAAAAGCAACCTGTATTTCTCGCAAGCCCAGGGCTTTACCAATTGTTGTAGCTGTCAAATCACTACCACCTCTCCCTAAGGTAGTCACAGCACAGGATTTCCATCCCTGCAGTTCAGACTCTCATATGATCAAACGTTAACCAACTTTCAGCTATATCCTAGGGTTCAGTAAAATGATGCTACCATAGCACCTTTCCAAGGAATCCTGTCACAACAGGGATTGCAGGATCACATGTCCAGTCCCCATGCAACCTTTTTGCAACAGCAGGAAAGGTTGCTTCCAGGATGTCTGCATTGGTGAAGTCATCTGTGGTTATGAAACCGATGTCAAATGCATCATACTGCAAAAGAATTTGATAGCAATAAGATCACCTGTAATTCAAATCAATCAACAAAACTATGACTTAAAACTGCTAAGAAAATCAGCAAACGTGAATTAATCACTAGGATATCAGCTAATGTTCAAACAGATGATTGCAAGAGAATAGCCATCCTTATCTAGCCAATAAAAGAATAATAACATCTCTTAGCATGAGGATGTCAGATAATAAAGTTAAACAGATTAAAAGAACGGCACGGCATGACTGAGTGTGTGAGGGACATAACAACTGCTACAATTGCTTGTAAGACAAACAAGTAAAATTCTAAAAAGAAAAAGAACAAGTAAATAGTAACTCCAGCAAACATAAGGAACCATTTCAAAATATGCAAGTCCATCACAAACTAAAATGTTTAACTACAAGAAAAAAGTAATAATTTTTGCCCAACGTAACCCCTTTTCCCAAAAGAACACTTGCAAAGGATTTGTATCTCTTACATCTATTACATCTAAGAAATATGAATAGCCACTTCTACATGTATATTCCAGGTAGGTTTCTTAAATGAGTACTAGAAGTACACTTATTTTATTTTATTTTAAAAAAGAATAAAGTACTACTCCAGTTTAGGTCTATTTCTTGCCTGTCTTGCTTTGACGCCAATTGAATTTAGATATGCCGCAAAAAT
The DNA here is from genome assembly GCA_002076135.1 of Xerophyta viscosa. Taxonomy (NCBI): domain Eukaryota; kingdom Viridiplantae; phylum Streptophyta; class Magnoliopsida; order Pandanales; family Velloziaceae; genus Xerophyta; species Xerophyta viscosa. Next base: position 516,213 of record MJHO01000013.1, on the reverse strand, counting down.
TCTTGTGGACATACATTCCCCAAATGATGCCAAATAATCTCTTGTACGAAGAGTCAACTCTTTCATCATTGCTATACCCTTTAAAAGCTGCTCCAGTTCATTCAACAAACCTGCAGGCTCAAACACCCAATTATAAACTCTCAAAAATATATCAGTGTAATATAAGTTGTCTAAGAGCCCTTTCTAGAATTTTTAATTAAATGTATCTGTAGAGCTGTCCATTTGTGGAAAAGAGTGTTGGACGTACAACATATAACAGAGTTACTTCAGATGTATAAAACCTACAAAAACAAAACAAGATGAACCATGCATTAACTTCAGAAACAGGAAGAACAAGAGGTACTCTACGCCCTTCTTTCGGGTTGTGAAATAGCAAAATCTCCTAAAAGCTTAAGTTGACAGTAACATTTTTCCTCATACAAGCTTTCTTCGTTCTGCTTCATGTGTGGATGCACATGGGCATTGTCTTCTATCGATAACTTTTTTAACGAATGGTGATGGTAGGATCCAGATCCAGGAACTTAGCTCCCATATATGAAAACAACCCAATCCTATAAAAACTTAAGCAAATAATAATGATTTTATGTCTATACCATGTTCTCTCACGTATAATCTTAGTAAAACAGTATATATCGTAGTTAATATCGCCATTTAGATCGTAAAACTCGCATGATTTACAATTGTGTCTTAGTAAAACGATGTATATTGCAGCAAAATCTAAAATTCTTGTGAGATTAAAAATCGCATGAGAATCGCGATTTGAATCGGTTTGGATCGAGTTCAAGAAAAGCAATGTCCAATCCAACCAGGGGAAAAATAAAAAAATTCCGAGAATCACCAAATCTATTCTTGGACCTTTATCTAGTATTAATGGTATACTAATATGGTTCGTTCTTTTATGTCACTGAACTCTATTTCATAAGTATAATACTTTTTTATTTGAATTGTTTTTACAATAGGAATGGTTATGCTAGCTGTTGGCACCTTTGAAACTTCTGCTATCAAGAGAAAAGATGTAGTAAACTTGCATTTTAAAAGCAGTCGAAAGAAATTATGTGTTATGGATTACTAGGTTTGGTTAGGAGTGAAAATCTGATAACTATACAATTTGATTTCACTTCCCCCCCCCCCCCCCCCCCAACCACCACCACCTTATGATCTTACTTGAAAGCTTGATTTTAAGTTTTTAAATACCTTGATCACACTTTCTACATTTCTAGAGTCAAAGTGCCCATCTTTTTTTTTTCTCATTTATTTCTATTTTCTACAATTCATCCTTGTCATAAATTCTTAGGCTTGTAACGCTTTAAAATTACAATCACCTTTCATAGTCGAAAGTGTTTTCTTTCAGGTGGCAACTATAATGTCTTCGTATTCTATGGATTAAGCATCATATAATAGCGTGGCTAAGGAACATAGAAAAGTCAAAGCTATGTGGAAATAAGTTCAGTCAGCAAATAAAGGTAGAAACATGTGAACTGTCAAACTATTAAGATGAATGAAATCCTAGTCTCAGGCACTGCCTCTGCCATGTTAAAAATAGTGGTTTAACATTTGATCATAATCATCTATATGGTCTCAATCATTCAATCTTCACATGCTCAGATCATCTCTTTTTTCTTGCGTGGAAATTCAGAATCACACAAATGAAGGTATCCTAAATTCCTGGACAATAGATGAAGCATGACTCCAGTATGCTTTCATCGCCCCTAAGCATAGTAAGTACATGCTAAGTCACAATATCAATACCTAATTCATAGAAGATTGGACTGAAGTAAATTAGCACGAGTCATGGGCTACCCAAGTTACATAGCAAGGCTGTGATATTAAAGGTTCCATGTAAAATTATTTGTAAAGTTCTTCGAATAATATAGCACTTTTCATTGATGTTGTAGAGAAAAAAAGGTTATTAATGAAGGGTAGGCATATTAATCTAGCATCAAATGATATCATAAGTTAAGCCAGTCAGACCCCACCCTGGAGTCCGGCAGCAAAACTGTGTACATGCACTAGCTGAACATTTTGAAACTGGTTTGAACAACTGCGTCGGGCTATCAACTGCAATTGGCGCTGGAAAAAATAGGATAAAGCTAGTTTATTTGCACAGCTACACTAATCAGATAAACATCTAAGACAACTAATTGATTTTAGCACATTGAGTTCAGATTTATTTCATCTGAGCTTTAATTGGTTCTCAAGCTCACAATCATGCTTGTTAAAAGACCATTGAAAGCCACTTCCATTAAACAACGAAACGATTCTAAACTTTACAGAAATATCATCAAGTAACCTTATATTTGCACATTTTTCTAATTAGTCCCTACAATATACGATGTAATGACCCCCCCCCCCCCCAAAAAAAAAAAAAAAAAAAAAAAGGCATAGCCTTATAGTTAGAATATTAACTTGAACAAACGATGGTGTGAAGATTTCAAAATGATGCCTTCATGAGGTGGTTCACGTGCACAATTTTGACGCCTCCTCTCCCTTCTTCTGTAGGGTTAAAGGCATTTGATACTTCAAAAGTCCAAACCATTTTGGTTATGACGAATTTGAAACAAAGTTATGCCATGTTAAAAGGCTGAGTTATGTTATGGAGTTCAAATTTTATTTTGATGTTAAAATTTGAAAAGTGAGCAAAATATAAGATCGTTTTTTTTTATATTTTACCACTGCCCAAGTCCTATAGTGTCATACATCATATAATTAAACTTAACTACTTAAGAAATGAAGAGGATGGTGATTTGTTCCATGCACAGCCAACCACTAAATGGTATTCCAAAATTGCTCGTCTCACATCTTCCACTAGTGAAATGAGACAACTTTGATAGCTAAGGAGAAAAACAAAAAACAGAGGCGCATCCTGAGAACGCCTGAAAAGACTATCTTGAAAATTAACAAGTGCCCTAATTGCATAACAGCCGGTTGACAGACAAAATAAAACAGTAATCATTGAAGAGATAATAAGAAGATAAATTTTATCGATATGTCAGGTCGCACCCAAGCAAATAGTCCTCCAAGTAGGATAATTGTCTGATACATTTCAATTCAAGAGATTGCAGCTCTAATTAATAAAGAAATGGTATTTATCAAATGGCTATAGACCTGAGATAGTTGAACTGTCAATTCCGAGTTCAGCTGATGTTCTGAACAAACAACAGAGGGGAGGTTACAATTAAAAGATAGTGGTCACGCAAACGTGTGGGAAGAGATGCATAAGAGAAGGTGAAACATACTTAAGATGCAACTCTTGAATGAGCCTCAACTCCACAATTTCTGACGCATTTGACACGCCACAACTAACAGCTTTTTCTCCCGCCTAAAGAGAACCAATGAGTTTCCATACTAATGTTTAAGATCCAACTAATTATGGAGGACTTATATGTATGAGCTCTTTACCAGTAAAAGATTGTTCGTTGTCTTGCCCATTGCAGAGAGAACAATTACTGGATTTTCTTCGGGGAAGCTGAGGATTAAGTTAGCTACTTCCTTCATTCTTTGTGCAGAGGCCATCGAGGAGCCCCCAAACTTCATCACAACGCTCAAACCATGTGCCAAATCTCCATCACTATCTTTCCTTGATGTCTCATGTTTCGATGATACAGTAGATATCCGTGTATCACACCGCTCACAATGAATTTCCAAAACCAACATCGTCTTCCTGTTGATCTTTCCGTACGTCTTATGAAGAACTGTCTCTTTCAACTTCACAAACTTGTGTTGTGGCCTCATTGAGAAACTGTTGGAGCCTAGAGATTCCTTCAACAGTCTGTTACAACTCCCACCACTGAAGTGCAGTACCACAGCCATCCTTCCTGAAAGAAATTCTTTGATTTTATATAATACCAACAAGGAAGTTATAATATCATAATAAATCTTGTTACTAATATTGGTCATTTATCATACTTTTCGACTAAATTTGGCCCTTGTAGTAGTTGGTCCCAGAGTGTTAAAATCGAATCATGCCTTGAGCTTCATAGTTGTTTCACAATAACATCCACCATCATCCAGTTTCACGTTCAAACTAATGGAAAGTGGTGTGCAAAGAAAAAATAACCTTGTTTTGTCTCTAATACATTTTTATTTAATTAAATGAAAATCTGTAGGGCAAACGAGCCCAATGAGTCAAGATTGGCTATGTTCAAACTCGTTCGTTTAACTAAATCGAGCTAGAGTTTGAGCTTTAATCAAGCTTCAGAAAACATGCAAAAACCAGAAGCAGACACAATAACCAATGCTAGGAACAAATGCATATAATTTTCAAACACAGAGATTGGACTTAGAGGTACATAATTCATCAGAAAAGAGCACCAAGAAGCATTCGTGGATCCAAGATTCAGTTGGGGTTAATTGACTACAATATTGTGAAACTATGGTTAGTGGAAGAGAGAAATTTTCAACAAAAAAAAAAAGAAGAAATAGAGAAAAAGAAACTTGAAAGTAAACGTACCGTGCTCGGCGACGTCTCGCCGGAGCCAAGCGATGCCGATTGGCGAAGAAAACTGTCCGCCGGCGGGGATGGCGCGATCGCCGGAAAGAGGGTGGAGGCGCCCCTGGAAGCACAGCGGGAACAAACAGTCTTAGTAATAAATCATACCGATTGTTTAATATTCTAGTTGTATGCCCGTGCGATGCACGGATGTTAATCATAAATAATAATATAATCTTATAATTTTTTTATTATAATTATATATAATTGATAGTATTTTATTATCTTATTATATTTTATTAGAGTAAAAAAAAAATACTACATGTCATATGCAAAAATTATTTGAATGGTGACGTAATATGATGGTGAATATATATATGATTACATTTTATTATATATAAATAAAATTGTATTTATAAAAAAAAATATTATATAATATATAATATAATTATTTTATATTAATATTTATATATCTATTATATTAGACCTTTCATATTCTTTAAATAAGTTATATGATTTTATAATAAATTTTTATTAATTAATGCAAATGCCACATGGCTCTTTTAGAATAAGAGCAAATGCTAAATGGCACATCAAAGATTATTTGAAATGCCACGCGGCGCAACGACTTTGATATGACAGTTTTATATATGTATATATAGATTGGATTAGTATTATCAGTTTAATTGTAGAAAAGGAAATTTTATTTTTCTTATTCTTTTTTAAGATTAATAAATGGGTATCTATATAAAGAGACTACTTTCGTGCAGAAATCACCAGAAATTCTTGGTGAACTCAATCCACTTTTGATTTTTTTTTTTATAATTTTAAAACTATTTTAATTAAAATACAATTCTAATTTTTTTTATATATTTACAAAAATAAAATTGAATTATCAATTTAACTTGCGATCCAATATCAATATAGCATGCCACTCTAACAAAAAAAAAAAATTTAAAAGGATGGAGGGCTGCCACTTTAAGTGGTGACCCACACAGAAAAAAAAAAAAACCAACTCTCATTTTCTCTCACTCTAAAAACACAATAAAGTCTCTCCCTCTCGCATACTCTTTATTCACTCACTTTCTCCTCTCTCTCACAATCTCATTTATTTAAACTTTTTTTAATTTTAAAATAATAATTAATGATGGTTTTTTTATTTTAAACCACTATATTTTTATATTATTTAGTATTTTTAATAAGATAATAAATAAATTATGTATTAATTTTGTTTTATCATATTTCAATGTAAGTGTTTTTAAAAAAAATAATAAACGTGCCAAATTATCTGTCATATTAGTCAGGACAATACCTAATAATAAATTTTATCTTCTATCCTTCTATTTTATATTATTCAATATTTAACAAAATTATTAACAAATTATAATACATATTATTTTGCTCTATAACTTTCTAATTCAATTTTTTAAAGAAATATCAATAAATATCAAATAATCTATAGTAATAGTTAGAACAATGTTTAATTAAAAAAATTATCATCTCCCCCTTTTCTATATTATTTGATATGTTTAAATAAAATTTTAAACAAATTATAGTATAAAATTTTTATATTAGTTTGTGTATTGAGATAGTGCGCTTTCTCTACTTTGACCATTTCCCACCACTATCTCTTTTCAATAAAATAATTTTGCTTGATTAGTAAATAATAAAGTATATAACAACAATATCTATACATATAAGTATTTGATGGTATATTTTAAATGATTGTTTGAATTTGCTGAACCCAATTCAATTGCCCACCATAAATGGTAATTTTAGGTAATATTCAACCATAAGTTATCTTTTTATTTTTATCTGATAAAACCGCTATAACATTGTTAATAATTATGTCCAATGGAGGCGCACGAACACTCACTACTCATCAATGAAAAGAAGGGGCAATTCTGTTTTAACCTATGTGAGGAGTATTTACCAACACATTCCCTAAAGATTTCGGCGTTCTAAGTAACATTTTTGTCAAGTATCGAATCCTAATGTTGGATTCGACACCGTTTTGATTCTTTATCAGTGCTCCGATTCTTGCAGATGTAAAATCACTTGTCAGACAAGCCCTTGCAAGGGAAAAAATTTATAATACTTCGGGTATAAGTTTCGAAACTTACATTATATCAATTAAAATTTATATTTAAAAATATTTTTTTTAAAATTTTAATTACAAATTTGTTAAAAAAATAAATTATATTTTTATAATGTAAATTATTTTCAAAAAAAATTTAAATATTATGTCAAATAAATTGATAAGAAACTATAAACAAATAAATTGATTTTACACTACCATATTTTGATAATTATTTTTTATATATATTATGATATTTTATAAAAATAATTTGAACAATAAAATTATGTATTTTATTTTTCTGAACAACTTTGTAATTGAAATTCTTTTCAAAAAAATATCTTTAAATATAAATTTTAATAGGTGTGGTGTAAGTTTCGAAACTTACGTCCGGAGCATTATAAAACTTCTCCTTGCAAGGGCTGACTTGAACTGAAAATTCGTCAAAACTAAGTTTAGGTCCCTAACCTTCGAGGAGTGGGAGCCATATTTTCCTAAGTAATAATTTAGATTTCGTTTTTTTGAGGCAACAAAGAAAGACTTCATGCACCGGATTATTGTTCTAGAAAAAGTAAATTTTTAGATGTGCGTTATTTTCTGATACACTGTTGTATCACATATGTCATAATCTTAAAAATATTTTTCTAAAAATTCGAATAAATTTATCTCATATTACGGAATGGGCGAGAACTCGTGAATGATGGTTAATGAGATATCTATCTAATCAGTTGAGCTACCCCACTGGTGGAGTCACCCAAGAGTTAATGACAATGGTTACCTCGCCAAGACAATTAAGAAAGGAAAAATGAAAAAGAAAGAAAGAAAAAGAAAAAAGGCTGTCAAATTAATGAATAGGACCAGGGAATCAAATGTCCTTTAAATGTTTCTGACCAAAAAAAAAAGGCCTTTAAATGCTGCTAAAAAAGACATAGTATATCTTTATTTCTCATGGATGGAAGAATTAAGTAGCTTTTAAGTTTAGGCACTTTGTTCTCTGAGATCTGTATACAAAGTTGCTGTCAGTCACTGTTCATTGATTAAAAAAATTTTAAACTGTCCCAAATCGACAGAATCACTGTATATCCAAGGAGAATATTATTATGAAGTCATCAAGGTTCATTAATTTATATTTCTTACGATATTGTAATAATGAGTATGCATTCAAGAATAAGGCCATTGTTGTTTACTGTCTTTATAGTAGAGCAGATGGTTTACTTAACGTTTGCATGGCCATGCAGATGTACGAGGACTATGTATATGGATTTACCAAGAAAATAAGTTTAAAGATGGAACTTTTTTCTTTTGAAAATTCATCGAGAACTTCTTGCACTTGCTATTCTTGTAAATCTTAATCAATCGCGACGATATATACTGAATTTTATCATTTTTCGCCAGAAGAGTAAGTTTTGGTAAGGACCTAGATTGCCAAGAGAATTTTCAGACTCGTATTTGCTAAATTATGAAGCTTTTTATTCGATGCTTGGAAATTAGTAGATTTGCAAGTTTTTGTTTCTACAACAAAACCAGCTTAAACAAAAGACACGTAAAATGTGAAAAGGACTCGGTATGGCAGCAACTACACTTAAACCATTTGCAAATTGCCGGTATGATACTCGTCTACATTGTACTTTGAAAGCCAGCAGAGTGCAGAAGCACAGCTTTGATTTCTTCTGGCAGAGCTCCTGGGCCATCTTTGCATTGCTGATCCAAGAAAAAATCGGTTAGCATTACCATCGACGTACTAAACAAGCACCGAAAACTTCGCATAAAGGTATGACAAGAAGGAGGTGGCAAGGTGTCGCAGTGGTTGAAGGCCCTCAGGAAGCCTCAGTGTCCTAAGTTCGACTCTCTTCGCTGCCAGTTGCGTATTTGCGAATGTTGTGCTGGTGGGTACGGCACATGCATTCTATTGCGTGCGACGGGACATTCTCAAGTGTTTCCTGAGATAGCCAGGTGAGAGCCTTATGCAAACATAGCCCTAGCTCTAGGTGGGACCATTGGGCTCTTAAAAAGAGTGTATGACAAGAAATTTAAAAATACGTTGAGCATGCATGGATTATAAAGACTGCTATTAACAGCAAATAAATACCAAAAACATTGTTAGGAGAAATTTTGGGTGCTCTAGCATTACTGCTAGAAAACAAAATCAGACATGATAAAAGTAATATTAAAAGTCTAATTCAATGAGGTTGAATAATCCAGCTTACCTCAGCTCGAAAAACGTCAAGTGCAAAACCATTGAAGCAGCTGATGACTGCCTGTTGGATGTCGAGGCCAAGACCGTCAAGTGCCGTCATTGTGGATAGCAGCAGACCAGGTCTCCGGGCACAGAACATATGGATGTTGACAGCTCTTCCTTCTCGTACCCTGACTTCTACCTGTAAGTGATATTTAAAAATAAATTGCTTAACTACTACTCAACTAAGTTGATCGAGCTCGTACTCGACCGGTGTTTTGTTGTGTTCGAAAGCAGAGGTAGGCTCGTAGAGATGGTTTTCGGGAGATATGACACCAGATGTTTTACGTGGAAACCCTCGAACACTTGATCCGAGGTAAAACCACGGGTCGTACGCGACCAGCGAATAAGAATTCACTAAGGGGGTAAAGAGGTATGAGGTACAGATTTCAGCACCGAGCTTTATATGGAGCTCGGTGGATTTCGCTCAGCCTCTCTTTTACAATTACTCTCACTATCTGTTTCTCAGCAGAATGGATCCCCCGTTACGGTACTGTAGACTACTATTTATACTCCGTAACGGTTTCCTCCCACTTGCGTCAGTTGCGCGCAAGTGGGCGAAGGTTGTTATCCAGGCTGGCGACAGCCTGGCACGCGTATTTGAATTTTCCGCCAGATTTCCGTTGAGACGCTGTCCACGTGTCTTCAATCCGTCGGCCAAAGTGAACGGCTCAGATGCTAAGGAGATCGTGTATGGTTTCGTCGGTGCACCGACCTTAACGTACACCGACACCTACACAGCACTGACGCTGGACCTTTATTCGACCACGCCTTACATCGGTCCTTATTTCTGGTGCTATATCATAAGTTATACATTTTATTTACTCTAAGGCTTGCTATGACTTTGTTTAATGAAGGAAACACAAGATAAACGTAAAAAAAATTTAAAAAATGCATAACATTAAAAAATCTTTACAGAAGTGTTTAGAAACAAACCCTGGCTTGTTGATTGGTTGGGCTTGGCAATGAACTCGGGCAAAGCTCATCCTTCACACGGCATGGCAAAGTGAGTGGTGTAGGCGTCAATGGGTGGAAACTGGTCGGCGATGTATTAGGCAATGAAGAACTAGAAGGGGTTGACTCAAGCTCATTATGCAGGTCATTGATCCTCTGTAAAAGCTCTTTCAAATACTCAATGGCGTCGCCTAGAATGGAAGCTCTATCCATCTGTTATAATAAAAAACTACTTGAGTAAAAGGCAATTTTTTTGAAGAATTTTTGTCCCTTCATAATTTACTATGAAAGAGAAGTCAAATAAACAAGTTATCATCCAACTTTAGAAGTAAGGTTATACATGAATGGATGCAAAAAGTCAGAATCGTTTAAAAAAAAAAGATGTCTCAGATGTATTGTATCCTCTTCATTTTCAAGTCCAAAACAAAGATCTTAAGTTGTCAGATTCAAAGAACAGATGAAATTACAAAGGAAAATCACAAAAGGACCCAAAAAAGGCAGCCTAGTACAGATAGAAATTCATAACGAAGTATACAAACTGCTGATATATGCAAAAATGAAGCGACGCACCAGATACAGAAATGAATAACAGTATCAAAAAAAAAAAATCCTGGAAAAGGAGGTCCCAGGTAACCAATGACTGCAGTAGAAGAAAAAAAAAGCACAAGAAAGAATCATCAAAATAATTCCACTTTGTAAGGCAGCATTAGCATTTACCTTGGAATTTTAAACACGGTGTATATGGAATATCAATAGAAATGAACTTGTATATGGAAATTGAGCAAAGGCAAATTATTTGCATGTGAAAAACATTTGACATCATGCCAACTAAGTTTGAAACTCGATTTTAACTTCAAACATGAGTAGAACTAGCCTAGAGAAAGTAAAAAATCAAAATTTTAAATCCTTTCGAAACAGAAATCCCCACATCAGATGTGGGTGCTATTGTATTGTATATTTTGACATTTACATTATAGCCCCTGTATACCTTAATATTACAATAAGACTCCCCCACATACCAAGCAGGGGGTAGGCAGACGTATTGGTGCTAAACTCCTGGAATAAGGATGACGGTATGCCGTCAGCAACTTGGTGCGACGATGGAACGAACATACAGGACTCCAACATGAACAATCGCAACCTTTTCTCGTACGAAATGAAGATCAGTTTCTACATGCTTTGTCCGAAGACATTGCACAGAGCTAGATGCTAAGACATAAAAGAAATGAAGACCAAAAGTAACACGTTTTAACATAAAAGAAAACTAAGATAAAACATAAAACATAAAATAAAACTGGTAACATCACTGTATATTTTAAAAAATCAGCAGTTTGCCTAGAACTTTCTGCCATAAACAAATTAACAGCAGAGCAGAGGATGTGGAAAAAAAACTTGCCAGTATCAAACTAAGAACAGTTAGTTCCATAACCAGAAAAAAGTATACCAACCAAGAATGCGAAAAGCACCCAAAACCTGTTACAAAGTACTCCAAAAATCAATCAAAGTTCACTTTGGAACATCATATTAGCAGCAAATGCTGCAGTCATGTTGATTTTTGGGAGAAATTTTGGGTTTTGTTGATGAATTTCTACAGGGAGAGCTGCAATCAACTGAAGAACAAATTTTTTTTACTAGCTTGACGAGGATCACATATGGTCCACGAACAAATGGTTAAGCATGTCATCCCCTCGGATCCACAAATGAGATCACATCACAAGAAAAGACAGCACATCAAATTCCAAACTTTTCACTAAAAACAGAGATGAAATGAGCTACAAAATTCAAAAAGCAAGTGACAAGATCAGTAGAAACCATCTTTACCTTGCTTATCTTCGGAACGACAGATCGAAGCATGTAGAGCCTATCATTAAGCTTCTTCCTCCGCCGCCTCTCCGCCATCAAATTCTTTGCCGGCAACCCCTTCATCTTCCCCTTCGCATCTCCAACGCCGTTGCCTGTAACACCACTATTAGCATTCGAAGCATTCCCACCGCCGGCGGCCTTCGCGCTATCCTCCTTCCTGACGTCCTCGCCGGCAAAGCCGTCGTCGGAGTCGTAGTTCATACCCGACCCATCAATGCTGACGTCATCAAACTCGTCCAGCTCCTCGAGGCTCCGCTTTCTCTTCTCCCCAGCATTTCTTCCCGCCGCCGCCGCCGCGTTCTGGCGGAGCGCGCGCTTCTGGAAGAGCGTAGGCTGCGCACCGACCGCAGGTAAAACTTCCAGAGGTCGCAAGAGCTTCGAGCGGTTGAGGTTTCCGAACGGCGAGCTGGCGAAGCTCATCGAGTTGTTACTGTTAAAGTCAAGGCAACCGAGCTGGGCGTTAAGCTCAAAGTTGCTCGCGTTTGCTTGCTCGAAACTGTTGTTTAACAGAGAAGAAAGAGGAAGCGAGATTTGTTGTTGTTGGAGTTGTGGTGGTAGTGGTGGTGGAGGGGGGAGGAGGAGAGAGTCTTGGAAGTGGTGGTGGTGGGGAGTGGTGGTACCGGGTGGGCTGAGGTGGTTGTACCAAGTGTTGACGTCGACGTCGACGTCGAGCATGGACTTGAAGTTTGCAAGGGAAGAAGATGAAGGGTCCAGTGCTGCCATGCCGGAATGCTGCCACGCCGCCCCCGCCGCAGCAGCGTCATCGTCGTTATTGGCTGCGGCGGCGGCGGCGTCGTCGTCCATCCATCCCCCGCTGCTCAGCCTAGAAAGCATGGGGTAGAGAGAGAGAGAGAGAGAGAGTAGAAATGTAACGTTTATTAATAGTAGATGGGAAGGGGAAGGAAGACGTGTGGTGTTTATGTACTCTCCCTAATCTACCGGGCTGCACCGGTAGCAGGCTTCTGCTGTTCTGCAGTACGTAATATTACTACAATGATTTTTCTTTTTAACTGAGAAAAATCAAACTTCGTAACGAATTTTATGAAGAGCTATTTCAGTCTTGTTCAACTGTATTGTAGGCAAGTGCCGATAAATTTAAATTCAAGGCGTAAGTTATTGATAATAAAATATATTTTTTATTATTTATTATATTTTTAAATTTACTTTTCAAATTTTAAATTAAATGTAAATAGTGATCATCAATGGAGAAAAAAAAAATTCGCGTCCGTGGTATGACAAAAAAGAAAACGTCTCACTTGTAGATGCAACTGTTTATTTTTCTTACCTTCGCGAAAAAGATAAATAAATAATTTATTTTCAAAAAAAGAAAAATTGTGTCAGTTGGTACATTTTGGTCGAGACGTGCCGATCGAAATGAATTTAATTTATTTTTCATATAAACTAATATTATGTGCGACCTGCATCTATTTAATTTAACACATTTAAACAATTAAATTCATAAAATTTAATTTTTTTTACTAGCATAGTGTTTGATATATTTTAGTTATGTCTTTGGGAAGATAGAGCGTCTTTTCACCTACAGTTTACAAATTTTGAAAAAAATTTTTTGTAAAAGATTCCTTTAATTAGACTAGTTAACTATACCAAAATTTAAAGACACGGTATATTCGTTATAGCTTTTAGAAATAATGCATAGTTTTTAAATAGTTCATCACTCTATTTTTCTATTTTTATTACAATTAAAACTTATTCAGTTTTTAAATAATTATTTACATGTTATTTGGTTGTTATATTGTTTATCTATTTTACATTTGATTATTTAATTATTTAATTGATAATTTTTACTTAGTACAATGTAATACTAATTATATCTCAAATAAATACTAATTTTAAGCTTTAATTTTTTTTCCCAATTTTTTTGCTTGCAAAAATGGAGTTGGGGAGAGAGACATTAACTACGTAAAAGTTAGAAGGTAATTTTGCATTTTATTTCCAAAGTCTCTTTCATCTCTTCTACACTTGTGATGGAATAATGTAAATTCCACGAATGCCCATGAGCTATTTTGTTTTAGATGCTTTTCCTCAATATTGTTATTCTACTTTATTCTTTGAAGCTTCTCATGGGTGTGTGTTTCTCATGGGTGTGTGTGTATATATATATATATATATATATATATATATATATATATATATATATATATATATTATATAAGGAACATAGAAATTGAAATTTATTTATAAGATAATATTATAAGTAAATATTATTATTAAAAGTTAATAATATTATAACTTATATTAGTACCACGATCAGTGGTGTTTAATAAAATGTATAACATATTTTATGAAATGTTTATTTTTTTGTTACATTTAAACTATAATTATTATAGTTATTTTGATATATAATATTACAGAGAAGGCTGCACTATAGACGTACATGTAAGTATGTAATTTGAAATATACACTATATACTATAGTGCATTTTTAAATTAATATGGCTATAGAGAGATAATAGGTAGAAGATACGATCATTTTGTGCTTTTTCTCTTCTTAAAGTTTGTTAGAATTGTGACAGCCTTATGATCATATAGGACTTAATTCATAATTACTATGTGTTATGTTTTAATAAAGAGACACTTGTACTGCAGCCTAATACAAGAATTTGCCTTAAACTGTAATTCATTTGTTAAAAAAATTATACTTAAGCCTTTTTATAGAAGGTGTTAAAAATTATAAAAAAAATATTAAAAGTTATCTGACATATGTTAGTATATTATTTTTTAATACGAAGGTGTTCAATATTAAAATAAAAATATCCAAAACATACTAAAAACTGTCAAAATGCAAAGTGTCGGAGGTGTTAAAAATATATTAAAGAATATTATAAATATATTAAAAAATATCAAAAAAACTAAAATTAAAACAAAATATTAAAGAGGACTTAAGCAATATTAAAATAATACGGAGGGGTTGCAGTATAACTGTCCGTTTAATAAATGTGTGGGTAAATGGAAGTTCCACAGGCTTTCTAACTCCTTTCTTTTAAATTTTAGCTTTATAGCTAATTTAAAAAACTTTTCCTGGGCAGCTTCAAACTCTTCTTATTCCATTATATATGTTTGTGGAGGAAAAGTATCAGTTACGGGGTGTACTTCCGGCGAAAGCTTAAAACTGAGGAAACATGCATTGTAGCTTCATCATTATGCTGTGATAGTTAGCGTCTTTTTATTTAATTTGGGATCATTTTAAGGCATATTTTGAAACCTTAGTCTCTATTAAATACTCATAAATATTCCAAACTAATAGTATAATATTATATAATTATTATATCACAGTGTTACTAATATTATAATATAATATTTGAGCTAAAATATTTTGAATGAATACGTTAGTATTGTGATATAAGTTATGAAAGTATTACGAAATTTAAGCTCATATTATTATGAAGTAAAATTAGTATAGCACCCCTTCCCCCTTTTTTTTTCTTTTTGTTTTTTAAATAGCAAGAAAAACTCCATCAAGAATGATCTCTCCGTAGGCGCCGCCTCGTGACTAAATGATATATTAGTCCCTACTTTTTGAAAGTCTTCCGATTCAGCCCTAGACGAAAAAACTATTCTCAAATCAACCATTGATTAAAATTTTTACTATTTATGGGACATGAAATAATCTAAACGAACTATAATATTGTTGCTATGATGTATTATAGTGGTACTATATAAATACGGTAGTATTGCGAAATTAAAAATTTATGTTATTATGAAGAAAGTCTATATTGTAGAATATTAATCTGTTATATTATCAATTGAGAGGTTAATTTGAGAGAGTTAGATAAAGGATCGATATGAGAAAATCTCTTTAAATTTAGAGCTACAATATTTCTTGCTCCCCTCTCTTTGGCTGTGGGGACTTCTTTTAGGAGGATAAGTTTCCGAACGCTCATGTAGACCCCGGTTTTGAAGACATGTAGCTTATTTTGGCCTCTTCCTATAATTGGATTCAGAATGCAAAGCAACGGATAAACTTAAAATACTCAACTCATAACTTATATCTGCCTTTATTTTTATTATTATCTTTTGAAAATGTGACTGTTGAGTTTTGTTTCTATCATATATATCATCAAGAATTGAATGGAATGGTCATTTCTCTCTGCCAGCACTTGCTGTAATTTGAATATTTAATCTATCATTTAGTAGGAATAAGCTGCGGTCGTCTCTTACCACCAGTCCCGCTAACCAAATTGACAAACGCTGATTATCTATCAAATATTAAAGGCACAAGCACTGCTATCCCTTGGTCCCATTTCGATACAATTAGATTTATTTAGTGACTTGCACGATGTATCCTATTAACGGTGAGATAGTTGACTATCCTTTTGGTTTAAAGCGCTCAATCAAATAAGCAGGGTAAATTTTAAATTTGTATATGTGTGTACGCGCGCGCGTGTGTATATATATATATATATTTATAGAGTACATGAAAAACATGTTGCTGACCCATGATGGTGAGGTTAGGGCAGTTAAGCATTCTTTCGATATAAAAGTGAGATTTCCTCTAAAAATAATAGTAAAGATATCAATTCACATGTAATAATATATGAATATTCAATTATTTTAGAAATATTAGTTTTTAATAACCATCATTAAATATTAGTGATTATTATTTTTCCACTTTTAAATTTTTGATGGAAAAAAAAATAAAAAAGTAAAAGTTACTTAGAATATAGAAAGTGAAAGTACATTTAGTTTTCTATTTTTTTACTTTACTAAAATTAAAAAATTACCATTTCCACTTTTTACAATTTCTACTTTATTATTTTTATTTTAAAAATAAATACATAAACTAACTTTTCTAATTTCTTTTTTTTTTTAAATTTTTCTTTGTAAGTAAACATACCATTACCTTCGTAAACCGTGTGGTGTTGCTAAAATGACATGGGGTTCCATTGTAGCAAAAGCAACAATCAAGTACTCGAGTAGGCAAAACACATGTAGAGCGCGGGCGCGCCCCCATGATTCGGCCGAATCAGGAACGGACGGGATCAGTCTATCCGAAAAAATACGGATCTCAAAATTTTATATAAAATTTTCGTCGACTTATTTGATCTACTTTTAAGTATTTTTGAAAAAAAAATTTTAACTACAAAATTATAGATTTTGATGAGATCTACAATTTTGTAGTTGAAAATTTTTCGAAAGAATGCCAAAAAGTATACCGAAATGATGATCAAAACCTTTAATCATTATTTCGATATACTTTTTGGTATTTTTTCGAAAAATCATCAACTGAAAAGTTGTAGATCTAATCAAAATCTATAACTTTGTAGTTCATAACTTTTTTCAAAAATATTTAAAAGTAGGTTAAATAAGTTGACGAAAGTTTTATACGAGATCTTAAAATTCGTATTTTTTCGGATCGGTCGATCCCGGCCGTTCGTTTCTTGATTCCTGATTTGTTAGCATCAGGGGAGCTCGTCCCGTAGAGCACCCAAAGTATGTCCCAACATATCACCATAACATAATACACACATTGAATCAGTGCTAATCAATAGGGAACTATCACGTTCAAGCGAGCTACCAAATTTTTTGGTGAAATTTTTGGAGCTCAATTCTTGATTAAGGGGCGCTTATGTGAGATCACTGAGATGTGACAAAATTTCCCTCCAAAAAGTTAAAAAAATCAAGGTATATAATGTGGCATTAGTGATGAGCCCACAAAAAGCTAGCTGTATGTTCTTATCATGCATGGGCCATCATATGATTATTAATTATTGGTGCAATGTTTTGTTTCTTGTCGAATGATACTTTGTCCTGCCGTGACTAACCACAGTTAATTAGTAGCAAGAGATTGAAATAATTTTCCAAATTTCTGAAGCGCCAAACTAATCCCGACGCATCTATGTTGGATGGTTTGAACTTTCACCTCATAAAGTAAAAATCGCAGGTTCGAATTCTGTAAGTGCCATCAGCAAAAATATTGTTACTCCTAAGTTGGTGGAACATGAGTTGGTGTCTAAATTTATATATTACGGTGGTCTATAAAAGTAGATCGGTTACGAGCAATTTTTTTTTCGATAATTTTAAACAAAATCTCCACCCTTTTTTTTTAAGTTTTTAGATATTTGGGTCTGATACTGTTAAATTCGATTTATATCATACATCTCGATCGAAAACGAACCTGTATGATAAGTCCATCCTAACTCACCTATATTGGATTCAAATTTTTGATCTATTTTTTAATGAAGGACATATTACGATTTTCTCTTCGTCTAGCCAACTCAATCAATATTGGTTAGTAATTCTAAGAAAGAGTTGCACATCAGCTTTTCGTTTTTTCAAAAATGCGCAAATCGGTCATTTGAAATAGAAAAATGCGCTGACATGGTGACCCGCACACGATGCTACGTCAGCCTTTTTTCGTTTTCAAGAATTAATTTGTATAGTTCTTAAAAATAGAGGTACTGGTATGTAATTAACCGTAATCCCAAACACCATTTGAGCGTATCATTGGTTATTTTTTAGTCTATCAATATCATAATATTGGTCGGTCCATAAAATTTGAACTTCAGATCAATAATGTAGTGCAGAAGTCAAAGTCCATATTTTGAGCCGGAATTCAATCCAAAAACAATTTTGTCGATACCATGAATAATTACATATATCACTTAACTACTGTCCTTCAAAATAAAATTTTAATTTTTTTAATAATTATCAAATCAAGCTTAAACATAATATAAATTGTTTAAAATTTTTTTTTGAATAATGTTCTACAACCTTTGTATTGAAAATTTTTAAAAAATATATTTAATAATTATTTAAGACTCCAAAATTTTTATTGGTTATTAAAATTTTAAACACCAAAAATATTTACGTAGAAATATTTATAAGAAAAGAAACTTAATAGAAATATTAATTGAGAGTACATCAAAAATTATTTTCTTTTAGTTTTTTTAAAAGTATATATGCATATATGTATTTTTAAATTATTTTATAATATTTTTAAAAGTTCCAAATTAACTAATTTGATATATTTTTATAAAGTATGGCTTCTTCGATAAAAAATACGTCGATATTATGATAGCAGCCTAAGCATATCCATACATAAGTACAAGGTTGCATGTGGAATGATAGAACTACGTTAGCTTGGTTAAATATATTCCGGACTTTGCTATGCACCTCAAAAAAATCACACAATAAATCACACATGCTGACGTGGCACAATCAAGACCACACATCACGATGGATATATCTGTAATTTTGATATTTTATACGAATCACGAAAAAATTGTACGGATTACGAAATATATGTGTGGTGGAAATTAATTGTGTATGATTTATTAGGTAGTTTATTATGGGTGAGTAGTATTTTTCATATATTCCATCCACTATTCATCAGAATTTGTACGTCTGCTCGTCCGCTCAGATTAAACGCGTGGAACGACGTTGATGGGTTTTGCGTGCACTAGTAGATATGTGATACTTGTCGTGGTGAAATTTTCATGTTGCACTTAGCTTTGAGGTTTTTTAATAATGATCTATAAGTTCTAGAAAATTTTACAAAAAAATTAATTAGAATTTTTTTTATATACTCAATAATCTTTTATTATTATTTTTTTAAAATAGTCATAAAAATTTTAGAGTCATATATATCTATTTAAAAGTATTTTTTAAAGAAAAATTTAAATATGAAAATTAAACACTATATCAAAATATATTAAATTAGAATTTTTTTTAATATGCTCTATAATATTTTAATGTACTATAATATTTTATTAATTTTTTTAAATAGTCATAAGAATTTTAGAGCCATATATATCTATTTAAAAGTATTTTTAAAAAAAAATTTGAATACCAAAATTATACACTATAACAAATTATATTCTTGTATATACAATTTTTTAAAATATATTTTAAAATAGTTTTAAAATCTTTCAGAAAAAAATGATTTATTTAACCCAATTTTAAAAGGCAGGGTTTTTTTTTTCCTCCCAAAACCCCAATAAGAATAACAAGAGTTTGTATCCAACGGTTCCAACCTCACCAAAAGAAGGGCATTTCCATCATTTCATCGTTCACATTGCATGCAACTCCACGCAATCCTTCGTAGCTTTCCCTGGTAAAAGGGCAAAGTACAGTGAGAAAGAGAGTTTTTAAAAACGCAGAGATTAAGTGAGAGAAACTCGCTGGTTGGGGTTGGTGGTGGGCGCTGCTATAACGGCCCGATGAGGTCAATTCAGTGAGCCCTCATTAATGGCGATGGGGACAACTTAGGCGAGAGACAGAGGGACGAAGAAGATGAAGAAACGTATAGAGAGAGAGAGTGAGAGTGAGAGAGAGTGACAGGAGAAGAATAAATATGCATATAATTTGCATACCCAGGCTTCCCGTGAACCCTCGACTGTTACACCGCACCATCTTCCCGCCCACGTACTCCTCGTACTCATCATCTCTACAACCGCAAACACCAAACAATCGACTCTGCTGTCACATTGGTTGAAAGGTCCGGTTCAGCTGACGTGGACGTAGATCTGCTGCGGTGGGAATTTGGTTGGACTGCCGGACAGAGGGTACAGTATAAGGCATTAAATTGGTGTGCATGGAAACGGCATCTCCTTCTCAGGGATGATATATGCCGGACGACCTCCGGGGAAATTCTATTGTGCGCACAGTACAGTTTTTTTTAAAAAAAATTATAAAGATTTTTTAAAAAATTTAATAGAAAAAATTTAAAATAAGATATATAATTTTTATATTAATAAAAAAAATTTCTAAATATATATTTTGAGATTACAGAAATTAACGAATATTAAAAATAGTTATATAATATATTTTAAATCCGTTAATTTTTAAAGTTTCAAAATATCTATTTAGAAATATTTTTTAAAATTTTTAACCATAAAAGTTGTAGATCTCATCAAAATCTATAACATTCATATTAAAACTTTTTTCAAAATAAAAGCTACACACAAGGCAGACTAGAATTTCGCGACCTAGGGTGTCTTTTTAGAGGTTTATACCTCCTTTGCTGCTGGCCTGCTTTTTTTTTAATGAAAAATATAATAATCCACTCCTATAGCTTATTATTAGATAATTTTCTAAGTAAAATCTCCTGATTTACTCCATCCATACTTTAAAGTACAGATTGTAAGTGTGAAATTTTAACTAACCGTTCACCAATGTTAAAAATATATTCATAACTTTTTTCACTATTATATATAAAAAGTAAGAATCGAAATTGAGACATCATTTTAGTAGTACTTGTATTAGCAACCTAATCACTACATAATACTAAAGTTTTATATAAACGACAATATACAAAAATGCTTGTAGAAGGTGTTTATGAATCCTCACACAAGAAGATAAAAATAATATTATTTTGAAAGTTTTGAGAAAAATTTAGATCTACAAAATGATGGATTGGTTGTGCCCATCTACATAGTTCAAAATTTGTTATGAAATATGCCTTTTGATAATTGATTCGAGGCGTTTTTAACATTTCTATTTATTTAGCCTGAATCAATCCTGCAACACCTGCTTTAGGAATTTTCCTCTGTGCCTGCAGTGCACTTTAAAGGTCGATTTACTAAAAGTTTGACCTTAAACAAATCAAGACTCATGCAAAACTATCTTTCTTTTTTGTTTTTATGAAACAACTAAAAGTGCTGGGCTCAAGCTCGACTGTATCACTTGATGTTTTAATCACCAGTACTGCAAAAATTGAAATTTTATTTGTGATTGCGTTCAGCTAAAGGGGGACGCAGATCCTCTGCGACCGCGATCCCCACTGTTTATCATGCATAGCACCTATTTCGAGACACTATTTAAAAATTTTCTTAGCTCATTTGACTGGTTTTTTTCAACTAATTTGATCTATTTTTAAGAGTTTTGACAAAAAATTTTGAACTATAAAATTGTAGATTCTAATGTTATAAAAATGAGACATTATACAAAACTTACAGCAATTCATTCGACCTATTTTTAAGTATTTTATGAGAAATTTTGACTATAAAGTTGTAGATTTTGATGTGATCTATAACTTTGCAGTTGAACAATTTTTGAAAAAATATTAAATAATATGTCAAAATGATGATTAAAACTTTGATTATCATTTTGATGTACTATTTGATAACTGTTTTGAAAAATGGTCAACTAGAAAGTCATAAATCACATCAAAATCTATAACTTTCTAGTTCAAAGTTTCTCATAAAAAATGCTTAAAAATAGGTCAAATAAGCCAACAAAATTTTAAATAGTGTCTCTAGATAGGTGTTGCGCATGATTGACGGCAAGAATGAAGAGAGCAGCGGATGGGCGCAGAGGATCCGAATCCGCTTAAGGGGGAATGAAAATACTTTATTTTTCACACTTTTCATTCATCCCTTTTTAAATATGATGTGTGATGGGAAATGTGTTATATATATCTCGATGTACAATATATGATTCTGATTATATTAAAAGCCGTGATGGATAGCACTTCTCGTGGGTGAAAGATTGAGAAAGGTACCATGCATGTTAAAGTGGGAAAATATGCTTAGATTATGCATGAACTGGGTCGGCTTAAGGCCGTGGCCATTTACCTGCTATAGTGGACTGTTAGTTGGACTGGGCCTATACTTGAAAGGAACTCATAGAGTATAGGCCTGCTTAAGCTTAGGAACTGGGCTTTCTATGGGAGGTTACAATCCTCAGCTACTTGATACTTCTAATTCTCATAGGAATATATAGGTATCGCAATTGAATTCGAATATGAAAAGATATCCGACCTTAGCTAAAACATCTGCATTCGGTCCGAAAAAATAAAGCCAAGTCATGTTCGGGTCGGATTTGAGCTTTCCACTACTCATCAATAATTTTTTGCTCGATTATTATATTATATCACGGATTCCGATCAGTTCATTCCCGATCATTACGCTTGGTTGCTTCTTGTTTTTCAGTGCATCGGTGCAACAACTATTAAGAAGGATCCAGCACTAGAAAGAAGACTCCAACCGGTTAAAGCAGGAGAGCCTATCACTTCAATGAGGGGAGATGCACCATAAACTTCGCTATATTGGGGAGTTCCGTTATATTACTATTACTTCTTTAAGAAACAGAAATATGGATTTCAATAACACCTTTTGATTATGACACAAACACTATTAGCAGTGAGATTGAGACATATGGTTTGATACAGACTACGATGAGGGGGACAGCAGGTACAACAGAATTATGAGTTCAGCCACAGTGGAACTAAAACAATACTTCAGGCCACAGTTTCTGAACAGGTGAGATGAGATTATTGTATTTAGACAGCTGACTAAGCTGGAGGTCGAGGAGATATCTGATATAAAGCTATGGTCCAAGTCGCGCAGAGCAATGAACATTATGTAATGGCAAATTGCATACCTTGCATTTCAGTTTCGTAAGAAGGTTATGGTCCAAGCTCAAGATCGACTCTATTTCAAAGAGTGAGTTCGATATTGGATTAGCTTTGTTTTGTCATTTCAAAGCTCGAAATAACATGGAACTGGAACTAGGTTCAAACTCGACTTCAACCATAAACTGCTATAAACTGCTCAAGCTTGAGTCCATAAACACACTTTGTTAGCTGCTCAGACTCAGCTCCACTGCTTTTACACCTACATCTGACACCCCCTCCAGCTACCACACAACACCTGCAGAAAGTACCTTTTTTTTAGAGAAAAGGTCAATTATTTTTTTCTTTTCTCAACTTTTGCGGTCTGATCACACTTATCAAAGTAACAAGAACCATCGTGCTTACGTGTCCCCATTCTGAAAACAAGATTAGCACTCAAATTTCCCACTGGACAAGATTTGACGACAAAAAAGAGAGTAAAAGGTTAAAAATTGATTCTATTTTGTCTCTCGACTCACTTCTTGAAGAGTAGAAACCCACTGCTTCTGTTATGAAATAAAAGAAACACTTGATGATGATGAGCCAGTTTCCATAAAATGGCTTCCATAACAAACCTCTCAGATCACTGTTTCATCACATCATTGACGCTTTACTGACATATACAATCACAAAACACTATGAAGATTATTACATCGGGTTCCTTCGATCAAAATGTTTCTGGTAGAGGTCTGCCTGCTAGGAAAGATCTGAAGAGCACAAGAGACCGCTTGGGCTGCGAGAATGGTGCTTCATGGGATGCCCCTCTGATAGTCGCAAATGAAAGCATGTTACCATAAACTTGAGTCCATCCACCAACCTGTAATTACACAATGAAAATCTTAATCTTTACAGATCTCGAGAATGCAATTAGCATTACGAGTAGATAGAACTTGTCCAACTTAAGTTTAAGAATTAACATCTACGAGTAATTAAATTATAAAAAAAAAATTACTTTTTTAGTTGGTTTTCCAGGACTGTCCTCAACCCCACAGGGGATAAGACTAGTCTCGTTCGGAGACATAAAAATATTACTTTCGGAAGAGCTAGAGCACCAAAATTTTGTCCAAATTTCTCCCAAAAATCATTAATGAAATTTAACTATATGTTGCTAAAAAATGAATAATGTCGGGTTTAAAGTGAATTTGATTCAATTTAGGTGAAAATTTGGGAACTGTGGTATTGCTCTTAGTCTTGGTTCGAGTAATAAAATAAGCAGCCATCACCTGTTCCCCTTCAAACCAAACTCTGTAAGGTACTGATGTTTTCAGGCCTACTTCATTTGCCAGTCTATGGACTAAAGTTCGGCTGCTGGTAAGGGGAATGACAGAATCTTGATCCCCACTGCAAATTAAGACAAAAACTTTAACGTAAGTTGTGCAAACCTATGCTATCTTAAAATCATAAATCCAAATATTACTTGTTCATTTTAGTTGAGAGATAAAAAGCACAGGATTATCCTACAAACCTGTAGACTAAAACGGGGATTCCAGACTTCAACAGTGAGCCAATGATTGTGATCGTCGGAATCTCCAAGTTAAGAAAATCGTACTCGAGTACACTGTAAGAACAAAAAAAATGTCTCTATAAATATTCACAAGTACTAAGCTCTTTCTTGGATGAACAGCGCAACTAGTCAGGTCTTTTGGCCATGATTTACATAAAGGCTGATGCTACAGCAAACCATTCAGCAATAATTACGTGAATACTCTAATGACGGCGACAGTAATAGACTATACAAACAATGTTTTACATACCTGCTACAAACTGACCATCTTGTAACCCCAGTAAGCTGGGCATTGAGAGCTTCTTGTACATCTTTTCGGTTGAGATAGCTGACAGTTTCATCTTCCACACAGACATCAATTGGCTCACTTACTTCCTGCAATTACAAAAAAAAAAAAAAGCAGATAATCCTCGATACCATAGCTATTACAAGGTGCCAGAATCTAAAAATATCTTCCAAAAGTTAGTCAAGTTCACTTATTTTTTAACATAAAAGGGCAATATTAATTTTTTGGGTCAAATTTTGGTAGTTCTAATATCACTGCTCATACAAATTGCTGTTCCACTTCACTATATTACTCAGACTCTTTGATTTACCCCGCCACACCCATGTCGGACACATATCCGACACTTCAAATGGATGTAGGTACACGGGGATATAATCTTCAGTATAGTAAAAAACATGGAATATGTTTACACTTCCGTATAATTCTAATGGGTCAAACACAGCCAAGTTCATTCATTTACCTGCGGATTTAGGACTAGGGATTGTGAAAGAACAGATGAAATGCAGACATCAAGAGTGACATCATATTTGTCTACGAATCTGCTGGTTTCTCTTGTTACTTGGCTCATCACCTTCGAACATGTCGTAGAAAGAGAGCCCCTGTAGTACTCGCTGACATATCTAGAGTAATTACATACAGATGTGAAAATGTTGTAGGTCGAGTCCGATATCAATCCATGGGACCAAAAATATTCAGCTCTGGAATTGAAATCAGTGGCAAATTCCAAAACTGGATTTCCTAGCTGCACAAAAATATTGTAACAACATTTTTTATTTTAGTTCCAGTGCTCCTTAAAAAAAAAGAATGTTAAAACCAGTAACTTTACGATTACTTACTGCAATTCCTTTTAAATTGAAGATATTATCCCTCTTGTTGTACTGAACCACGAGCTGCGCAAGTTGGGGAATATAATGTCCTGATACACATAATAGGAGTTAAATACAATGATAATGATAGAAGAAAGCTTAATGCTAGAGCTCCTGAAACGTTTATCACTCATTTGGACTTTGGACATTCATTTAGTTCAATTTGGAGAGAACATGATTCAGTTCCCATGACTTTTGGGAGAAATTTGGCTTAAATTTTGGGAACACTAGCAATTTTTATAGAAGAAGTGGTGTATCTTTTACCTGCATAGCTTTCCCCAGCTATGTATAGATCTCTTCCCTTGTACTGTGGAAACTTGGCGAACCAACGGCGAAGGAATACCAAATTGTCCCTTGCTTAAGAAAACATATAGAAGAAAGAAAAACTCTCAGAAAGAAAAACCAATTGAACATAAAACTAGGACTTTCTGCAGTGTTTTGATGCACAAACGAAACAAATTAAGCAATGAGAATGAAATTTTTGGTAAAATTATATGACTTTTTACAAGAGATTCTAGAGCATACCAGTCATTTTATCATTCACCTCACTGTAGTAGGAAGAATCAGTGGCATAAGAGAAGCCAACTCCTGCTGGTGACTCCAAATATAACATGTTTGCCTCTGTGCAAAAAATATATACAAATAAATTTGGAAGTAAATGCAATGATCTAACTCTTTGATCTTTTAATCTCTAAGATACAAGTGGAAAATCTCTTGCTTTTATTTTTGGGAGAGAAAAAAAAAGATAATAAAATCACGAACCTTTGTTCCAGCTATACTCGTTCCTCACCAGAACTTGTCCACTTGGTCTAAAAGGTCCATTTTCGGAGAATGCCCCAACTCCTACTGAAGAACATCCAGGACCTGAAATTTTTTAAGAAAAAAAAAACAAATTAGCACTTTTCATAAAGGGGAATGTAGAAAATATCCTCTTCCCTCTTTTCTCGTAGCCTTCGTTTTTGGGTTAAAGTTTTCACATTTCTTTAAAATAAAGCATTTTATTCCCTTCCAAATCACTCTTATTAAGAAAAGAAGGAAGATTGTTTTGACCAAAAAAAAAAAAACAGAAAGAGAGAGAGAGAGAGAGAGAGAGAGAGAGAGAGAGGTGTTTGGCATCCATAATTTAAAATTTTTTTTTCTCTCATGACTTTCAATCCTACAGATTCTAGGATTTACAGAGTAAAAGAAGTAAGAATGTGCCGAAGCCAAAATGTCACACTGATTATTTTACACTCACAAATCAATTTACTGATGAAGAATTGAAATGTTAAAAAATGTATAAAATTATAATAAGAAAAAAAAAATTAACCTCCGTTAAGCCAGAGAACAAGTGGCTTTGAGGCTGGATCCAGTTCAGCCTCAACGAAGTAGTAGAAGAGAGACCTCTGGTTCTTATCATCTACCGTAACATAGCCAGAGTATTGCTGGAAGGTGATCTGCGGCTGCCCCGGGAGCTTTGTGATCTTGTCATTGACTTCAGCAAGCTTGGAAAAATCCTTGGCCATGGCCATGGACATGGAGAGCCAGAGTATCTGAAAGAGAGTTGCAGAAGCCATTGCCATGAGCTTCCATGGTAGAGTTTCTTGCATAATTCTTGGTTCAGTGTGAGTAGTGAATAGTGAGAAGGGGGTGTGAGAAAGTGAAAGGGACTGGAAGATGAAGTATTGTTAGGGAGCTGCTAAAAGCTCTCAGATGTGGGGAGGAGGGGATCAAATGGCTGGAACTTCTCTTCTTCTCCACTGTCTTCTTTCATTGCTGGCAATGTCAGTCTTTTCCTTTAATCTTTACTTAGTCCTTTGTCTTTGCACTCGTCTCTAAACTAAACTGGTGGCTAAACTATAGGGCGGGTTCTTTTTTCTATTGTGCTTTGATTGGATCATTGGACTTAAATCTAGGAATAATGTCAAGCATTTCAAAACTCCTGCAAATTAGACTTTATCTTTTTTTAGCTATTCTTAAAAATTTCTCATAAAAAATTCAAAGAATTTCTAAATGACTAATTTAATATTCCAAAGCTAATTTAATATTACTATTATCTATAATTATTCCGACTTAATCATTCAGAGAGAGCTTAAAAAAAAATATCTAAAAAGCTAAAAAATATTGGATGAGCAAAACAGTGTTCTTAAGAAATAACTTGGGTTTTTTTTTTTTTAAAACGGGTTGACATATTCAAAGTTTTGTAAAGCAAAGACTTTTAACAAAATCACTTAAATCTATTTATTCAGTTAAAAGAAAATTTCAGCTTATTGAAGTATCATATTGCTAAAATTAAAGAGTTAAAAAGAGTATAAACAGAATGTCCAGATTAGGGTTGTGGGTAGAGGTAGACTGTTTAGAATAGAAAAACTCTCAGTATCACATATTTTTTCTGTTTCTGGTTATAATAGCAATACTATATTTGTTTTCATATTCTTACACATCCAACTTTATAAAAAGATTTGAATATTCAATTTGGTCCAGAAGATTTTTTTTTTTAATTCAAATTTGCTTATAATTATTTTTAAAGAGAACCAAACTCCGCGGATCTAGCCAAGAAGTAGGTTAGCACATGAGCCCAAACCTCGAGTTTAGTCCAATTACAAGTTAGTATTTTTATAGGCGTGCATTCGTTTTGGAAATCGAAATATATTACTTTTAAGAATAGAAAAAAAAAGGAAAAGGGATTATTTTATCACTACAAATATATTTACAAAGTAGTATTTTAAATTGTTTTCTTTTCCTTTATTTTTATTTTCAAAGTTTTATCTAAAATATCTTTTTAATTAAAAAAATTAATTAATTAGCGCCGCGGTAGCAGGGTGCGTGATCTGGCGCTTGCACAGTGTTGATCATGCATTTGAATCCAACGTACTATGATATTAAATTTTATGGGATGCAAACTATTAGATCAATATGTAGAAGGTACAAGCGTCAAATTGATGTATAATTTTTTACACAATATATGACTATTCGTAAAGCACGTGAATCAAATATAAATGTCCGACAGTAGAATTAGAATGAGTATTACATAAGAGTTTATGTGTTATAATGTTTGTATAAAGTGAGTCGGATTATGGACATAATTTTTCTCGTAAATCTAAAATAAAAAATCATTTAATTAGTAAAAAGTTAGCATTGTTACACTAAACTAACCCTTAAATTAGCACAACTATCCTAAAGCTACAAAATGAATGGTTGGGTAGAGTTAAAACTTTTTAATCATCATTTCTATCCTTTTGATAACTGTTGGTTTTATGTTCTCCAGCAAATAATAAAAATAGAACATTTGTCTACACAAAAAGTACAAAAAGAAAAGGGTAAAGAGAGGTGAAATGATAGAGAGGATAAGGTGTTCAGAACTACAGTTTGTTGTATTTGATGATCTAATACAATTGAAATGAAACACCTTTTCAATTAAATTGTGTAGGTAATACTTATAGAATAACATTATTTAGTAAAATAAAGTGTGTAATAAAAATAATTACATATCCCTTGATTTTGAAATCTTTTACAAGTTTAACCCGTAATTTCAAATGCCTTACAATCGGCCACTATTCTCAGAATTCATATTAGAAATATTTTGACTACTATATAAATATTCCGATATTATCTACGTCTTCTATACTTATATTTTTTTAACAAAAATATTTATAAATAAATATTTTAAGACTTTAATCTTTGTAGATTTAAAAATTAATATGCTAACCGGCTAAGATTTAAGAGTATCAAAATACTTATTCAAAAGATCTTTTTTAAAAACAAAATTAAATACAAAAAAGATAGATTTTGATGTAATTTATAATTTTTGTATTTAAAGTGCTTCTAAAAAATATTTCTAAATAGATATTTTTAATTTTGATTATAATATATTATAAAATAGGGTTATTTGCAAATAAGAGTTTAAGAGATTAAATAAAGATTGGTTGAGGATCACATGATTGCTAGCAAAGTGGACAAGGCTTTGTTTTGTGGAAAGGTTCCTTTCCTGGTCAGGCTTCTTTTTGCTCCGACATTGTTGCTTGCTACTGCTCCAATTGTTTAATCACGTATATGAATGATAATGGAGTTTGACAGCAATGAATGGCTGCTCTCACTTGTTTGGAAGCACTTGAACCTGTGCAGGGGCATCAAATACCACTAAAATATTATACATCCCTCATTTTGAAATTAAATAGATTTAGATAATATAGTGATTTGATAAATGCCAAAATAATTAAATAGACAATGAGTTGATGTTTGATAAAAATAAATTTACAGATGAATTTTATAAAACTATAGAACAGCGAACCGCCTTGTCACAATAAAATTAAAAACTTAAAACTTTTTTAATTAACTTCTTTACGTTGCAAATATAGCTCCCATTTTGATATTATTTTTTTTTTATCAAATGATGTTCTACAATAGTAGGCCGAATAAATAGCAATTTTTTGTCATCTATATGTCTATTTTTATAATATTTACTATTAAGCCAATAATAAATTAGAAAATGGTATATTTTATTTTATCCTATACTTTTCAGTTTAACTTTTTAATATCAATTGGAGTACTAAAATGACCTGACGTGGCAGTCCTAATAATTGTGTCTCTATGTTGTTAAAATATTTAACATTTTAAAGCAATTTTCAAATTATAATGTGGTATATACGATTTAACTCAAAATATTTTTAAAAATATTAATAAAGATGTCAATTGATACGCCGTGATAGTCCAAATAGTGCCTAAATAATACTTCTTTATATTAGTTTCTATTATTATAATATTTAATATTTTAAATCAAAATTAGAAGGTAGTATACTGTATCTTACTCCACAACTATTCTTTCACTTTTTTTTTAGAATACCAATAATGGTTTCCACAGGCTATTATGGCAGACTTAGCATGTTAATTTATATTTTGAAATATAAAGTTATAGCATACAAATAAAATAGTTCGCCTTCTATTTTAACATTTGGCGGAAACAATTAGCTGATTTCTTCTTTTCGCTCAATCACAATTACTAATGGATTACAAGTACTTTATTCGATATACTTTTATACTAATTTTACACCAGATATATAAATGTTAGTCATATATATAATAACATTAAAAAATAATTATATATATATATATAAGTTAAGTGTATTTCTTATCTAAGGATATTGAAAATAGTAACAATTCATTTACATTCTCCAAATCAAGCAATAGTAACCTGTAAACAATAAACAAACTTAAAATATTTATTTAAAATTTTTTTTAAATATAAACATTGTAAATTTTTGTATATTAAAAAATTGTTAAAAAAAATCTATAAGTAGAAGTTATATACGGTCTCGTCCGTATGATAATTAAGATGAAGATCCCTCTCTCTCTCTCTCTCTCTCTCTGTCTGTCTCTTTCTCTTTCTCTTGTTTGAAATGAATCAAATGATGCCTCACTTTGTCGAAGGAGACTAACATTCTTCTTACTTATTCTTAGTTTTGACTAATCGGAAAGGTACACAGCAGCAGAGCTCCATTGATTGATTCCCATTTCCTGCTGCACCGTTTTGCTGCTTTCTATACTTGAATTATTGTTTTTTATTTCGAAATTTCAGACAACTGCAAAGAAAGTCTGGAAGAGAGGAGGACACCATCTTTCTCTCTAATCTTGTGGCGTGGGATTTTGTTGAATGAGCAGAAATTTTAAAGACACTGGATTAGTTAGAGCTTATATAGTTTCTAGAAACTAGTTAGTTATTCCAGCTGTAAATGATTAGGCAACAGTTGTCTATAAATAGTACCTGTAACTGTCATTAGTAATGATCAAAAAAATTAATCTGAAATTCTCCCTATTTTTCTGATTTCTGGATCTATGTTGTAACTGCCATTCTTTTTCATTATATGGTATCAGAGCAGGACTCGATCTTGTCGATCTTGTCTCTATTGCTGTTGATTTCTATCAGGTTTTCTTTCTCTCTGTTTGATTCACAATATGATCTGCTGAAATTTTTCAAATGGCTAAAGATCAAGAATCTGAAGATGAGGAAACACAGAAAATTCTGAGGGAGCGAATGCAATTCTATGATCCTGATGATGAATTGCAGCTCCATGGTTCAGAAACACCTGGATTGATGATCGTAAATTGTCCTTTGACAGACAAAAATTATCTGATTTGGAAGAACTCTATGATCACTGCACTAGAAGCCAAAAATAAGCTAGGTTTTGTGGATGGAACTTGTAAAATGCCTGCTACTACTTCTTCTAATTACAGGAAATGGAGAAGAGTTCATAGCATGGTGCTTGCTTGGATCAAGAATTCGATATCAAAGGAAATTGCTTCTGATTTCATGTTCGTTAATGAAGCAAAGGAGCTTTGGGATGATATTTCGGAAAGATTTGGAAGTTGTAATTCTCCCATGGTTTTTCAGCTGAAACGTGACATTTCTTTGATGAGACAAGGAGATATGAGTATTGTACAATATTATAGTAAACTAAAGCAGCTATGGGATCAATATGTTCAATTGAGGCCCTCTCTTGAAGCAGAAGGTGTTCTGAAGCAACAGCTTCATGAAAGAGAAGTGGAGGACAGAGTAATGCAATTTCTTATGGGACTTAATGATGTATATGAACCTGAAAGGAGCTCAATCTTGATGTTAGATCCACCGCCGACCATGAATAAAGTATATTCAATGTTGCTGAAGGCTGAAAAACACAAGCAAGTGAGTGTTGGAATGTCTAATACCACAGTAGTTGAAAACTCAGCTATGATGGTGAAGCAACAGAATTGGAAAAAGGAAGGTACAGGAATGAAGAATGCTATGAAAGGTGGCTCTAAGAAGGATAAGAGCAATCTGAAATGTTCACACTGTCTGAAAACTGGACATCTTAAGGAAGAATGTTTCCATATCATAGGGTTTCCAGAGTGGTGGAAACCTGCACAAGGCAAACCTCAGAATACTGGTAAACTTCAGAATGTTGGTGGAAATGCTTATTTAGCTGAGACACCATTTGAAGGAACATCAATTGAAGACAAAGATTGGCATAGTGTTATAGCAAATGCAGTCCAGAAGGAGATTGGAAGAATGATGAAAGGAAAAGCTCAGCTTGATAACACTGCTGGAGGTTCAGCAGGTTCAGTGAACTTTGCATATTTTCAGGATTTTGCAGGTAGCATCAGCCTCTCTTATCTTAGTTCTAATAATGTTGATTATTTGAATAAGGATGATTGGATTAATGACACTGGAGCCACAGGACATATGAGTTCTAATTTAGAAAATATGATTAATCTTAGAAATGTTGATTCATTTACCCCTGTTTGTTTGCCTGATGGTAGCATTAGACAAGTACATAAGATTGGAGATGTTGTTTTATCTTCCACATTAACACTGACTGGATGTTTATTCATACCTTCTTTCAAACACAATCTTTTATCAGTCAGAAAACTAGCAAAATCCTTTCTTTTTTTTCAGTTTTTTGATGATTTTTGCTTGCTACAGGACCTTAAAAATGGACAGGTCCTTGCAGCTGGTAAAGTTATCAAGGAGCTATACATCCTGAATAAAGATTCATTCACTCCTCAAGCTATTCTACAAAGCCAGCAGTTATATGCTTCTTATGTACTTAGAGCCAGAAGATTCTATAATTCTAGTTCTGAAAATAAAGCTTGTTCAGTAGTTACTCTTTCTACTTGGCATAATAGGCTAGGGCATCCTTCATTTGCTGTAATAAAACATCTCTCTGATTGTATTCAAACTACCGAGAATAAATCAGATTCTAGTATATGTGAAATTTGTCCTCTTTCTAAACAACAAAGAACTCCTTTTCCTGTCAGTTTTATTCAGAGCACTGAGACATTTTCTATGCTTCACATTGATGTCTGGGGGCCCTATAAACAAGCCACAAATAATGGATTTCGTTTCTTTTTAACTATTGTTGATGATCATAGTAGATGTACATGGACTTTTCTGATGAAATTCAAAACTCAAGTCAGCAGCATCCTTGAAAATTTTCTTTTAATGATCAAAACTCAGTACCAAAGTCATGTCAAGATCATTAGGACTGACAATGGCACGGAATTCTTGAATGAAAACTGCCAAAACCTTCTTTCTAAACATGGAATTATACATCAAAGAAGTTGTCCTTATACACCCCAACAAAATGGAGTAGTAGAAAGAAAACATAAACACTTGCTTCAAGTGGCTAGATCATTGTTGATTCAGTCACATTTACCTAAACATTTCTGGGGGGATGCAGTTCTCACAGCCACTTATCTAATAAACAGATTGCCCTCTCCAATCTTGCAATGGAGATCACCTTTTGAAATACTTCATCACTGTAAACCTGATCTTTCAAACCTTAAAACCTTTGGTTGTTTGGCTTTTGCAGTAGATAATACCCCTCATAAAGACAAATTTGATCCCAGAAGTTTTAAGGGGATATTTGTTGGATATCCTCCAGGGCAAAAGGGATACAAGATATACTGTCCTGCTTTACATAAAACCATTGTATCTAGGGATGTCATATTTCATGAGTCAATTTTTCCTCTCCATGATAAACCAGAATCAGACATAGTTCTTCCAAATCCCATCAATGATGACTTTCCTAATGATATCATGATCTCTAAAGCTCCCATGTTACCATTACATCCTCAATCTGAATCTGAAAATTTTACAGAACCTTCTCCACATTTGATTTCTCCTTCAGATTCTCAGCTTGAACCTGTACCATCTATCAGACATAGTACTAGAACCAGAAAGCTTCCAACTTACTTGGATGATTTTGTCTTGATAAATACTTGTACTACTGATTCAACATCTGCTTATATTTCTACTGATTGCTGTGTTTTCTCTAAAACTCATGAGTCATTTGTGGCTAACTTGTCAACATTTCAAGAACCTTATACATATAATCAAGCCAGAACTAATATAAAGTGGGTAGATGCTATGAATCAAGAACTGCAAGCCCTTGAAGATAATGCTACTTGGGAGCTAACCTCTTTACCTGCAGGAAAGAGACCTATTGGTTCTAAGTGGGTTTACAGGGTTAAATGTAAGCCAGATGGATCTGTTGATAGATTTAAAGCAAGACTAGTGGCTAAAGGATATACACAAGTGGAAGGTGAGGATTATTCAGAAATTTTCTCACCAGTGGCTAAATCAGTAACTGTTAGGATCCTTCTAGCAGTAGCAGCATCACACAATTGGCCATTACATCAATTAGATATCAATAATGCATTCTTGCATGGATTTATTGATGAAGAAGTTTATATGTTACCTCCTCCTGGCTATGCAAAAGCTCTTCCTGGTCAGGTTTGTAAATTGAGAAAATCCATCTATGGTCTTAAACAAGCCTCAAGGCAGTGGAATGCTGAATTCACTTCTAAGCTGAATGATTTTGGGTTTAAGCAATCCTATCATGATAATTGCTTGTTTACTCTTGTAACTCCTAAGTCTATGCTGTTCTTACTGGTTTATGTGGATGATGTGCTCATCACTGGTTCAGATGAGGGACAAATTCATAAGGTTAAACAGTTTCTAGATGCTGCATTTTCTATTAAAGATCTTGGCACTGCCAAATATTTTTTAGGTATGGAGATTGCCAGGTCTCATGAAGGACTTTATATTAGTCAGAGAAAGTATGTCATTGACATTCTTAGGGATACAGAAATGTTGGATTGTCATCCTGTTTCTACTCCATTTCCTAAGGATTTTAAGTTTTCAGCTGAAGACACTAGTCCTGCCTATCCAGATCCTGCCAGATACAGAAGATTAGTGGGGCGTTTATTATACTTGAATTTTACTAGACCAGATTTAACTCATGCTGTGCAGCAGCTGAGTCAATTTGTTCAGTCTCCTAAGCAATCACATTGGATAGCAGCCACTCATGTTCTTAGATATCTTGCTGGTTGTCCATCTAAAGGGTTGTTTTATCCTAGTTCCACCACTCTAAAACCTCAAGCATACAGTGATGCAGATTGGGGAAGTTGCAAATTCACAAGAAGATCTTTAACTGGATACTGTATATTTCTAGGAGATTGCCTTGTTTCTTGGAAAACTAAGAAACAATCAACTGTCTCATGTTCATCAGCAGAGGCAGAATATAGAGCCATGGCTGCTACTGTCAGAGAACTACAATGGATTGCTTATGTTCTGAAAGATTTTCAGATCTCTGTTGAGCTCCCGATTCCTTTCTGGTGTGACAATCAGGCTGCAATCTACATTGCTGCAAATCCAGTGTTTCATGAACGCACGAAACACATAGAAATAGATTGTCATGTTGTTCGAGATCTTTATAAGCAAGGCTTCATTGCTCTTAATCATATCAGTTCATCCAATCAACTTGCTGATGTCCTAACCAAATCTCTTGCAGCTCCTGTTTTTGACAAGATTATTGGCAAGATGAGCTTATGTCTTTCATTCCCAGCTCATCTTGAGGGGGGAGTGTTGAATGAGCAGAAAGTTTTAAAGACACTGGATTAGTTAGAGCTTATATAGTTTCTAGAAACTAGTTAGTTATTCCAGCTGTAAATGATTAGGCAACAGTTGTCTATAAATAGTACCTGTAACTGTCATTAGTTATGATCAAAAAAATTAATCTGAAATTCTCCCTATTTTTCTGATTTCTGGATCTATGTTGTAGCTGCCATTCTTTTTCATTATAGATTTGATTCTGATGGAACAGCACAACGCATTTTGGAAAAGCTTTTTTGTTTGGCACACATATAACTATGTGATGCGTTTGGGCATGAGAAATCCTACGAACCCATGATCAAGAATGCTGCACCTGCATGCAGCTGCCATTTCTCATTTTAGCATCTTTGCCTGTAGTAAAAGGAAGACTAAATTGTAAATCAGCCCTCTGTTTTCAAATTTCTTACAAATAAACCATTTGTTTTTATTTTTTTATAAATAAACTTATATATGAAAATATTTTGACCATAATATCAGTTTTTTAAAAAACTGACCATAATATTTTGGCCATAATATCAATTTTTTAAAAAAAAATTGAAATTGAAAATAAATAAGTTTCAGTGTGGTTTATAATTTTTATATTCAAAATATTTTTAAATAAATAATTTAATACTTTAAAATCTTAATGAGTTTAAAAATTAATCTACTAATACGTAAAGACTTTGAAACCTCAAATTATATATTTAAAAATATTTTTAAATAAGAATAAATTTTTTTATAATACATACTTTTAAAAAAAAATAAATTTAAATAGATGTTTTATGTTGTGAAAAATAATGGATAATAAAAAGAGAACACGTAAGGTGCAGGGCTGATGTGTAACTCTTCTAAAAAGAAAGGAATAATTGCATATCAGCCTCTCAAAGTTTACGATTTGTATTTCAGTATTCGGAAACGCGTTTTCGTGCTGACGTGATGGCGTCACATTTTATATTTTCGGAGGGCTGAAATACACGACTGTTGATTTACGGGGGGCTGATATGTAATTATCCTAAAAAGGTACTTGCTTTTTAAGGGCTCTTTGATTGATTGATAGGCTACCAATCAAAGGGAAAACATAACAATTCCTGATTGGTGGCTTGAATGGAAGTTAAGCATGCATGCTAAGTTCTTCTTCGGCTATTTGAAAATGCAGAACAAGCAGTGCATCTGAAGTTTTAAAAATGTTTGTTAGTTTTTTTTTGGTGGGTCAATTAAAAATGTTAGTTTTTTAACAATTTGAATCTGCCGCGATGCTTACTGGTTTTGGTCCTGTTCAAAGCTGTTGAAAATTTAAATATTAGATTTCCATTAGCTTAAATAGGAAACTTTAGACATATATGATTAGCGTGAGAGGATTATTTATTTTTGGCCCAGTTGGTAGCTTTCGAAAAGAAGAGGGTCCAATTTGACTTACCCTACGTAATACTTAAGAAAACAGTTAAAAACGCTTGCTATAACCCCCACATATATGATATATATATATATATATATATACAGAGAGAGAGAGAGAGAGAGAGAGAGAGAGAGAGGAGGACAAATATTGTGTTACAGAAAGTGATTTTTATGCGTTAAATTCATAATTTTTTGGTAGCTAAATATGAGCTTTTACCACCGCCAATGCACTCTCATAGTAAATCGGACGAGTTAATAAAATATTGGGACAAGTTAAATAAGTGTTTCACTGTTTCGGATGAACCAAAAAAGTGGGCTGGAATGCTAACTTAGTGTTTTTATTCGATTAGTTGATTTGTTCAGATTTTGCAAAAAAAAAGAAATTTTTTTGACAAAACTCTATCTCAAATCACTCCCGTAAATCCTAGTCGCAAAGTTTAGTTTTAGTCTATGTAATTTAGTTATTCACTCCTATATTTTTTTCAAAAGAATCAAAATTATTTTTTAAATGCATAGCCTTAATTAAATTATAAAATACCATTAATGTAATAATCAAATTCAAGTAATTCGAGTTCAACAGTCTAAAACATTACGATAAACATATATAATATCACTATATATTTAATAGTTAAATATATCTAATATATATTTATATCATATATAAAAGTTGCGTCAGGACGGGCTGGAGATAGGGTCTCCATCTCTAGCCTCGACGCCGATAGAAAATTTTTGTTAATTTTTATTTCCAGAGAATGTTGTACCAAATCTTTTTTTTTTTTTTTTGTAAGGCGGTAAATTAGATTTTAAGTTGGGTCCAAAATAAATTGACATTTCTAACATGTGCTTTGTCCACAAGCCAAGGACAAGAATAACAACTTTATGGTTTGAGCCTCCTCTACTACCATATTTTGTGTGAGAAAAATAAAAGAAGTCATTTAGCTTAGGGAAAATTGCGTTTCAGCCCCTCCGTTTCTCATTTTCGACTTTTCAGCCCTCCGAAACGCGTTTTTCCGCCGACGTGGCGGCGCGCGCGTGCCGCCACGTGGTGTTTCGGGGGGCTGAATCGCGCGACTCCAAACTTAGGGGGGCTGAAACGCAATTTTCCTTTTAGCTTATCGTTTGCATCTACTCTTGCTCTTCTATAAAGTTACACGAGAAAGAAACAAAGGCATTAACAATAAATTTTAATATCACATAATAATATTGGAAAAATTTTATGCTGGTGCAAACAGCCCTGATCTGAACCTTCACAGTCCGGATGGCTTATATGAAATTTTTCCAAAAAAAAGAATTTTTATGTTAATTTTTTTTTAAAAATATATTTGAATAAATTTTTTTTTCTAAAAAAAAATTGAACAATGCTGTGGTTCACTGATTTTTTTAAAAATTATATAGTATCGTCTGCGGGCTGCCCGTTGGCTGGCCCGTTCCGTCCCGTGCGCGGGCTGATTTTCAGTCCGGCTCGTGCAGCCGGCCAGACAGGCTGGCCCACGATCCGACGAGCCGGACTTTTTTAGCATCCTTTTTTTTTTTAGTCAATAGCATCCCTATTTATATGCATGCACAATTTCGTAACAGCACTCAATTATATTCTATTTCACTTTGACCGGGCGTGTCGTGCCATGTGGTGCGGGTTGGCCGAATTGTTGGTCTGCGGGTTTGTAATTTACTTTTTACTTTTGCACCCTCATTATGATGTTTCGTCAGACAAAGCCATCATTTCCAAACTGTGGACTTGTGGAGGGCCATACTGCAAATAAAAATCTAACAAAGAACAAGGCGTGCGGGAGATCACGGACTTACTTTAGCCCATCTTTTGTTCTGCTCACTCATTCATCCTCCTTTACCGTACATTCTACTTTATAAATTATTAAATAATAAATAAAAAAATTTATGGATAATTAAATAGATCATCCATGGGATCCCAACGCGGTGCTTAACCTCAGACACAGTTTGAATACATACTGGCCCGAGCACGAGCAGTCTAACACTATACATACTATGCCCGAGCATAGAATATAATACGGTATGACACGCAATGTTTAGTAGCCGTTGGCAGTGCCGACAGCCCTTCTCCTTTTTAAAGTTAAAAATAAAAAATAAAAATGAAAATTTAATAAATACTCATTCATCCTAAGTAATTTATAATACAACTTGTCAATTCAATTATCCAATTATTCTCAATTCTATTGCGCTCTTAACATCCCACCATTTAGAAGCTAGAGTTTAGTTTCTTTATCTTAAGAATCAGATTAGCTACCCTCTATCACATTAGCTCATTTAGTTATACTCTTTTTTATTCCTTAATAAATCAAAATTGGGTCCCAAATGTCCACATCCCCATGATCACCATCCTTTTTTTTCTTTGATCATTTAGTGAAAATGAGTATATTCTCCTACAATAGCCAGTTTTTTATAGTTATGATGGTAGCAGTTCCTCATCTGCAACTATATTGGACCAAAATTCTATTCCATCACCCCATCATCCAACAATTGCTATGCGGAGCCCTACCAACAAAATGTGGGCGTCGATCATACTACACCATTGCCGATATCGGGGACTTGCACTACGCGATCTTCACGAAAGAGAAGTGCGGTACGACTACATTCAACATTGAAGAAAATACCTAACAAAGGTTTGAGGGCAGTTCGCAAGAAATACGGTGAGAACTAAGAGACTATACCCGAGTTTTATTTGTTTTGAGAAACGGGCACTGTCTTTATTATAAATTCGACTCTATCCGTTAAGAAATTATCGTTAGTTTGATTCAGACGAAATCCTCCGTTGCATATGAGAGAATGTATGGAAGTGTTAACGTCGCCACTCGTCCGATTAGAAATTCAAACTAACGGGATGTTGAGAAGAGACCAGATCTCCTGTGGTCTCCATCTGACCGTTTATCTGTCTAGTACGTATCTCCTATCGTCTCCATCTAGGCGTTTTTTGCCATGAAAAAACTAACACACTATTTCAGGCAGCAGCGATGAACATGAGATGCCGCTCTCTAAGGTGAGCTCATCAGACCGACCGGTTCGCTGGGACGAATGTTGAACTTCTTGACTTCATAGATTTCTTCAATTCATTTTGCTTTCGCTTATGAATATTTTTGATCCACAGTCTGTATTTACAAAATTGTCTTGGCTTGTATACAGAAAGGAAAAAGAAAAATCTGAAAAAAAAAATAAAATTTGGTTGCGATGTTTTTTTTTTGTTATGCCAAAAGTGGATCCAAATATTCTATATCCAAACCCATTTGCCATCCCATTAAAACCATGAAAAAATACTATGCACTGATTCGCATCTAACTCTGAAAAGATGAGGAGAATCATCTTCATTGCTTGTTACAAATAATAGACTCATATTTGAAAAAAAAAAAAAAATTTAAAGGCCAAGTTAGATATACATTCAAATGCATTTTACAATCGCATTTTTACGTGGATTGGGACCATAAATTTTTATTTTTACTGTTGGTAACTTTCTTTAGCAGCTGGTATAAAAAATTGAAACTTTTTACTTTTTAACCATGAGATGAATATCATAATCTCTGCAATTGTTAAGGCTGTGTGAATCTGACCAACTTCTGCAGCTGCTGTTTTATGCAGATGTTGGATGGTCCATACCAATTTTGATTAATCAAAATAAAAAGTGATAAAACTCATAAAGTGCCTTCAACTTTTAGCTAGGGGGCCAAGCACTGAGGAATTAGAGATAAGAATTTACCCAACAATTATGAAATTTTTATCTTCTATTCAGATCGCATATTCACATGTGTTTATTTATGCCTCCATTATGAAATTGAGAGCAGGACTGTTCCGAGTTTTATCATGGTTGATGCTACGGTTGAGCATTCGGATCAACCCTAACCGACCTCAAATTAATAGTCGATCCGATCAGCATAACTAAAGACCCCAATCCGATTTGAATTTGATTTTAATCATAACCACTAAATTTTGGAGTGGTTTGAGTCGGTTCGGATTGACCAAAAAATAAACAAAAATATAGATAT
This sequence comes from Xerophyta viscosa, assembly GCA_002076135.1. NCBI lineage: Eukaryota > Viridiplantae > Streptophyta > Magnoliopsida > Pandanales > Velloziaceae > Xerophyta > Xerophyta viscosa. The sequence continues at coordinate 474,857 of MJHO01000013.1, read as the reverse complement.
GCAGGCAGGCCGTAGTTCTTAAAAAAAGAAACAAAAATATAGATATGCAGGCAGGCCGTAGGACAACCCCATGTGACCATAAATTTGGAAGAGAATCCGAAGCATACCATTTATATCCGAACCGTAAAATATTGACCCGAACTGAATCATTGGCTTTGTTCAGGTCTTGTTTTGTGGTAAGTTTGGATAAAGCTTAGCCATAGTTGATGCTAAAAGGGCTTTTTCTTTACAGTCCCCTAAGGGGCAAACTGCTATCCGATCAGCCTCTATACTTTTCCACATTTTATTTTAGCTCTCCTCATTTTTCGTGTCATTCTATTTTGATCGCTGTATCAATATTTTTTGAAAATTTTTTCAAAATAAAAGTTATAAATTTTGATGAGATCTACAATTTTATATTCAACATTTTTTTTTCAAAAAATATTTTAAATATGTGTTTTGAGCTTCGAAATTTTAAATGGTTAACGGGTCGCATAAAAAATTCGTTAATATTCGAGCGTAAAATACTTATTTAGAAGTATTTTTTTTAAAAAAATAATTGAATATGAAAATTGTAAATTTCATTAAAATATTTTATGTTAAATTTTTTCGATAAAATACTGATACGGTGGTTAAAAGGGAACGGCGTAGACCTCGATGGAGGGGCAAAACGGAATTTTGTAAACTAAATGGGCCGAAATGAATTACTTTTCCCATGCTAAAAAGTCCATAATCAGAGGATTGATGTGGGCGGATCTTAGGATCAATAATGCATCGGTTCGTATCTTACGAATTAGATCTTGTTAACGGGTTTGACATTAAAAAGAAAAAATAAAAAATCGTAAAGTGATTAACTGGGAAAGTTTTTATCTCAAAAAAAAAAAAAAAAAAAAAAGATTAACTGGAAAGTGGGTTTGATTACACCAATCCCAAGACTCCAACAAAGTAAAGAAAAAGAGATAGCCTACCACCACCACCTATATTTGGGTCCCCTCATTTTCATTTCATTTCACTGCTGACTGCTGCCACTGTATATACTGTGCTACTGCGATAATAAGAAGAAGCCAACATCCATCTTCCACTGGTAAAGAGACAGCACAAATAGCAAACGGAATTTCTATCTGCCTCCCTGAAAAAGATCTTTGGATTCTAAGGTCCTATTTGACCAAAAGCAACTCCACTTTGATTCTCTCAAAAAAAAAAAAGAAAAAAAAAAAGCCATTTTCATATGGTAGTGAACAACCTTTTTTTTTTTTTTTTTTTTTTTTTGAGAAATATATGGTAGTGAACAACTAAGGGAAGAAGAAATCGAAAATCACCGTCAAATTATGCGGTATTCAACTGCTTTTGGTACGCTTTACTACGTATAAAGACTTTTGAAATGAAAGTGTAGTAGTAGAGGAAATATTAATTTGGATTCTCCATAACACTATGTCTGGTTAAGAGGTTGAGAAAATATTAATTTGGATCAATCATCTATCTTTTGACTAATAACGAGACAGCATTAAAAAAGGGAGCCATGGATCCACAATTATGTTTTTTTTTTTCCACGGTTATATGGGTCCACAATTTTTTTTTTATCTTTTTTTTTTGGTGTGATTGTGTGCGCGCAAAAGATGGATCTACAAGTAGTAAGTGGAACTTTAAAGGTTAAGTGAGCCATGGCGTTTTTGAAGCCCATGCATTACTTTGTTTTTGGAAAGGAAAAATAGTTGGCGGTACGGAACTCACGAAATAAATACAAAAAATTGAAAAATATTTTTTTGAGTCGAAAATGCACTGACCGCCGTAATTTGGAGCGTATTTTCTAAACGCATTTTACACTCCAAAAAACGTATTTTTTATTTTTCGTGTTTTTGGCCGCACAGAATTTCGTGCAGAAAACCACCTCCTTTTACAAATTTGTTTGTTGTTGATCACATTTCGATGCCAAACAGCTTGCTGTAAAACTTGTAAAAAAGGTACCTGTCCAAAACTATTTCAAATAAACTTTTATTTAAAAAAATTATAAAATCACTCCAATATATATATATATATATAAGTTTTAGAAAAAAAAAATTGAATACTGAAAAGTCAATTTTGGTGCGTTCTACAATTTTGATATTTTAAAAATTTTTAAAAAATATTTCTAGAAATATATTTTGAGCCTTCAAATTTTTTTGTTACAAGTGCAGCCTTAGAATTCAAAATGGGGGGCTGATATGTCATTATCCCTTTTTTTTTTCCTTTCCGGGCCAAAATCAGTTTGAACGAGTGTTTTTACTTGTCTTACTATTTGGAGCTATGTTTTAATGCTTTGGTCCAGATTTTAGTTGCCAGGTACTCAGAATTATCGCGATTCGTTTGGTCTGAAAGGATTAGATGTAGGCCTTGGTTCACATGATGTGTTGGTGAGAGCAAAAGATTATAGGCTAAAACGTAAACGTTAAAAAAGTAGACTGATATGCAAAAGTCCCGAATATTATTGGAATTTGACATGTTAATATACGCATGAATTATTAAAGTGATTGCTAGGATGGGATGGATGTGATTTAAACATCCTCTGAGTTATTCGGACGTATGCTCGTAAGACACAATCACCTACTGTAGCATAGTAGCTAGCGGGAAAAAGTCTAGTCAAACACGTCTCGATGGCCCACGCTAGGTCGACCGGATTAGATGTCTCAAAAGCGTTGCCATCTGAATTCAAGGTTGCATGAAGTAAACTTCTATACATAATTTTTCGAAAAAAATTTTGTACTCTGTGCATAAACCCATATTAATGAAATATATATTCGGATTCCAGAACTGTCAGTCGGGATTAGATGTAGAAAATTTTCGTGAGTTTGAGGTGCCCACAGAAGCGTGCGCGTGGTGGCGTTTCAGCCCTCTGAAACATGGAAACACGCCGTGCGGTGGCGCATGAGCGCTGTTATGTCAGCGCAAAAATACGTTTCGGAGGGCTAATTCGCAAACAGTTTAAATCAGGAGGCTGACTTGCAATTATTCCTAATAAACTAACCTACCAAAAATCAAAGCAATATATTTTAGTTGTTTAATTTTTGTTTTTTCAGCGGAAAAGTGTTTGCAATCACTGGATATTTGTATAAACATCCCACTATAAATTTAGACGAGAAAGATTTCCATCCCTGCCTGTGTGTGCATACATATGCAAATCAAACTGCCATTTCGTTTTATCATATCTCAGTACAATAGTTCAGAAAAACTTATGCGTGAATCACCGTCCAAATTCAGTTAGTTATCTTTGTCTTCTCTTGCTTAATCCATTCATGGTTCCAAGTTATGGATTCATTTTCTTTTCTGAATGTCTTTATGAAAACAATATTTTGTTTGCAGCACGCACCGTTTCAGATCGACAAAAAACAGTTACATCTTATCCACTCATCATCTATGCTTTCTCATCTGGACCACCCACCATTCGGATTCCGCAGGCCTTTTTTCTATTTCTGATTGGTCTGGAAATCAGCAAAACGTTTACAGTTTGATCTGATGATGACACAATTAACACACCGTCGGTATATTTGCATTCCCTGATTCTTCCTTGGACGTTGTATTTCTTGGGTTCTTGCATTCAGGCTGCTGATCAGTAGTTTATTAGTGCATCCGTTAAAGACTTTTACTTTTTAGTCTAGTATATTTCAGCAACCTCAAAGTGCTCTTACTTGGGCTTTTGATTTTGTTTTCCTAGGTTCCACTTCATATTATTATGATGAGTTTCTACGACGAACTTGAGGGGCCAGTATTTGTTAGGTTAATTATAGTCGCGCTGCGAAATTGAAGTTCGTGGTGCATGCCCAAGCTGGGGCATCTTGGTTTCTGTACGTTGTGCTCATCTGAACCACTTACTGTTTTACCGCAAAATCAAGCTCACTCGCCCTCCGATACAACAGAGCCGAAGCCTCCACCCTGTTTTGCATAAACAAGTCAGTATCATGATCCACTGGCAATTCATAGTGATATTTGCCTAGGTTCAGGTTCACATCAAAATAAGTGTTTTTGAATGATCAAACCCCTCATAACGCACGGCATGTTTTTAAAGGTTCAGCTCGGCATGTTTTTAAAGGCATATTTGCTAGGTTCAGCTCGGCATGTTTTTAAAGGACATCTGCCAAAGCGCATTATAGGGCGGCGTTATGCGGCCACATCATCCAGGGGCCTGATCATGCAAAAACGTTTTAAATCAAAACTACTAGATATACCATATCGATTTTTAAAAACATCTCTCACCAGCTAGGATGAACAACAAATCTCCCGGTGGACAAAGCCCAGTTCACCTATGTGAACAAAGATTGAACATAACATAGAATCAGATTTTGACAGTTAATACTTCACCTAAAGCAAAATTAACATGGTAAATTGGAGAAGATGAGAGTTATTACCTTATCAGTTCCCAAAGAATTAGCTACCACGTGAGTGACACGTTCATCAATCTGATTGGTGCAGGTTGCACCAAACTGCTCTGCAGTTTGCCATAATGGGTGGAGATGAGGATTAGCTTCACCCACTGGAAAAATCCTGCTAAAGACTATTCTACATCCTCCAAGAATCTTCCGCTGCTCAACTGCAAGAATATTTCTCACATCAACCTCATTGAGGTTGCAGTGTGAGAAGAAATTCTGGTGAATTTTTTCGATGACCTATTTTGGAATTTATGATTACCATACATCAGGAACTTTTACAAGCATAATTATGATTTGCCAAATAGGATGGGCAATAATCAGTAACATTTCCCTACCGTCAAAGAAGATGCAAGAGTCCCATCTTCGGGTCTCTCGTCATGGTCTATCTCAAGAAGGGATGGTCCAGGAAGGCCAAATTGGCGTCTACTACAAGGGAAATAAGTGTACCTGCATCACCAATTCCAACAAAACGAATGAAGTTAATATAATGTGACTAAGCAATTATGAAAAAAAAAATATCTTTACTACCTCTCAACTACAATCAAATTGGGTTTGTGATGAGGCCAGACTTTCACAGAATCGTCAATGATCACAACAGCAGACTCCATGCCCAGGACACCATCTAAATCCTTGCTCTTGGGAATCCTTTCATCTCCATCCACAAGATCATTATTGTCCCCTCTTGAAATAACTCGCCCAGCAAATAGAGATCCAGTTGGGTCTAGTATTTTTGCCATCTCAGTAGCATATAACTTATTTCCCATAGTGTAGACATGCAATTCGAACAACTTGCTTGCCTGCAAGGGATGGAAACATGAGATAATTTCCGCAAGGACAACATAGAAAACTGACGTCATTTAAATTCTCATGAAATTATTAATAAAAGATACCCTCTCTAAGAAGTTCCAGATGCCTGGCCTCAGTTTTGTCCACATTCCCATATGTGGAAATCTAAACAGATAGCGCTGCACTTTTTCCCTATCCAACCCTTCTTTCTTCTTTAATATCTCATCATGAATAGGATCTATCTCTGTAAACTAACAGGAGTAACAAATGCGTCAGCAAGCATGAAATCACATCATCTTTACTAACAACTAACATGAATCTTAGATGAATTGCTCCGAGAGAGTATAATACAACAATAGTACCTTTGCCGAATTAAGGAGGGTGTGATCAAGATCAAGGACTAGACAAAGTTTCCTTGCAGCAAACATTTTGTTCTGCTCCTCAATTCTTCTTGCTCTCTCCCTTTGAATAGCTGCTTTTTGCTGGTCATCATATCCATCCAAGAGATGATCAACATCCCCCCATGGGTTTGGAAAATCCAGTATGCCACATGTTCCTGCTGCGCTAGCTGGACCAGACGCATACTTTTCATTATTCGGCTCAAAAGTAGATGGTCTTACATCCATCTTACTGTCGGTCATAATTGGACCTGATCGAACGCTAGCTTGTGGAGCTGCCGAGGAAGCAGCACTCATATGGGGAGCAGCCATTGCTTCAACAATATTCCTGGTGGACTGTGGGACGTTGTTGGATTGTGGAATTGATTGGGAAGGTATAGCAGATGCCTGTGCCTTGTCTGCTTGCTCCCTATGTACTAAGTTATCTCTGGTCCTTGTGTCCAGCGAAGTCACCCCATCTATTTTTGCTTGTCTAGACCCTAACAGGTCTCCCTTTTGAAGCATATTTCCGTGCAGTACACGACGTGGGTCACGAGGTTTCATGCGGAGTTTTCCAGCTTCATTCTGAAGGTTCTGTTGATTCTATAATTATTGCAGGTAAAAGCAACATCAAACTTAGTACTAGGAAAAGCTCAATCGAGAAAAAGATGTGCAACTATACTGGCATAATAAAGAAGCAAGAACATTATATAAATTCAGCCTGCTTACAACACTGCCCTGATCAACAACTCTTGAGCCTAGATGAATATATCTAAGGCTAATCCCAAAACAGAAACTTCATGAACTTGTAAAATGCCACTAATAGTAAAGTAAGTTTATAATTTAGAGCACAAGTAGAGCACGAAAATTGATTGCTTAATAGAAGTCAAACATACTCACCAGAACATATGGTTGTGCAGTTGGTTGAAGCACTCCTACTGATGCAGTTGCCCCAAGTTCTAAAGGCTTTGAGGAAATGCCAGCCACTAAAGGTGCTGCTCCACGTACTTGGTCATCGGTCAAAGTTGGTGCAATTTGAATAGTAGCCGAAATTTTCTGCTGATTTTCCACTGCCAGCTTTTGTTGTATTAGTTGCATAAGCATTGTAGGATTCACAGCAGAAACGTCCTTCAAAACAGGTGCGAAAGCAGAAACAGCAGTAGTTGTTCTTGAAGGATTCTGCTGGATGACATTGAAGTCACTGTTTGTATCTGGCCTTCTATCAAAACTAATCCAACTGACATTTCCACTGAAAGGTCTTATGATTGCAGGTTTCAATTTATCCTTGCCTGGTTGATGAGATGTAGCAATGTCGTCGTCTAACCACCCACCTTTACCAGATGCAATTTCCAAAGTTGAAGAATCTCCTACGCCGATTCTGTGTCTTTTACGCACATGATCATTAACAACATCAGTTTTGTGTTTCCTCGAGCTCGTTTGACTAGGTCCATCTTTAGGGACACTAGCGCTCAACAGTGTTTCAGTCATACTTAAACTAGGAGTAGCAGCAGCTTCAGAGTTCATGAACTTAAGTCTAGGATCTCGACTCTTTGCTGATGCTTTCAAGGATGATGGCAGAGCAGCTTTAACAGAAGACTGTTGCTGTGCACTCATCTTATTCATATAGGATCCGCTACTACTAGATCCAACTATTTGAGAAGTTTTTGGCTCAAAGGTTGAAGAACTACACACACCCGAAGAACTAGACGCTTCATCATGCAGATCATTATCCTCACCATTACCTTCCTCTGATGGAGTAGGACTAGGTAACCGCTCCAATGTAAATGAAGATGTTCGACCATACTTTTGTTGATACAATGAAACAGCTTTAAAGGGATCTGTTACATACGGGTGCAACAGAGCATCTTCAGCTATAACTGTTTCCAAAGCTTTTGGTTGAGCAGATTTTTCATTTCCTGATCTTATCTCAGTAACTGTGTTATTCGAGCTTATTGGTTGGACAGATATTGCATTTCCTAAACCATTACCTGTTGGTTTCTGAATAGGTAAAGGTGGCACATTATCCCTTGTGGGAGAGGGCAAGCTGCTTTCATCGTACGCTGCATGGAGATCTAATAGTGGGCTGAATTCAGGTTTGACACGAGAGACAATGGGCACCTCCAATTTGGAAAACCCAGAATTCAACGCTCTTGATTGTATACATGATTGCTCTGATGAAAATGTCATCGAAGAAAAGTCGGATTTTTCCAGTTCTCTTGCAGAACTGTTAGTCTCATCCATGATTGCTGCTTTCACCAAATCCATTTGTGTCTCCTTGAAAACTAGGGACTTCACCATAGCATCTATCTGTGAAACGGAAAAGCATGCTGCGATAAACATCAATGTTTCCTGAAATAAGTGTTCAAAACAGTAAAATACCAACCTCTACTAATTGTTCCTCTGATAGAAGAAGATGGTACTGATTCTTTATGTGGATCAGCAACCTTACACAAATATTAGTAAAAGTGAGAATAAATCAAATGCAAATGTAGAAATTAACGAGAAAGATATGAACGAGCAAAAAACCTTAGTAGAAAATGCTTGTTTTGTTCTGTGTTTTTTGAGCTGCTTGAACTAACGGCCTGCATAATTGAAGCCAATACTAGATGCTTACCAAAAATATGCGATTCCAAGGAAAAGTTTGGTAATTGAGTTGATTACTTACAGCATGCACAGTTTGAATTCCCACAAATGCCTGGCAAACAAGAGCATCAAATACAGGCGCACGTTCTGAGAACGAGACCATGGCCTTCAGATTCTCAAATGACCTCCGAAGACGGGTGCACACATCGTCAAACGATCTATAACAGGAACAAGGAAAGAACATACTTATTATCATACACACCCCGTAAGAATTCTCATTCAGAATCAACCTCGTAATTTGATAATTTTAGAAATAATATTAGAGGGTGAAAACAATTCTACCATTTAATTTAAAACAAGTCACCAAGAATCCTGTTAATGCTGTTTACCGCCATCAATTCTCATAAAGGATCAAACTGACGGAAACCATACATAAAAAACCACTAGATCATAAACTGCAAGTTCGTGCTTATTGACTTATTGACCAAAGTTCAGTGATTTTCATGTTCAAATTAAGCCAAGTTCAGCATTCCCATGAATTTAATTATGTTAAAATCTTAATTTTCTTGTTAGTTTTATATTATGCACTATAATCTCGCACTTAGCAGTTCACTTACTTCTCAACCTCCTCCTCAGTAACAGCCTCCAATTCTTCCAGAATCAAACCAACTTGTATATCGAAATCCTCAATCTCTTCTTCGACTTCCCTATCATCATCATTCTCTAGAATCTCATCGTTAGCCACTCCCTTCACCTTCAGCTCGATATTTTTCTCCTCCTTTGAGATTTCATTGGTTTCAGAAGCTGCATTGTTTGCTTTGATATCGACCTCACCCTCTTCAATCTCTCCTTCCTCCTTCTCCTCCTCCTCCAATTTCTCTGGAAGGAAATCTTCGATCTCAAACTCGTCGTCGTCGTCTTCATCTTTAGATCCCATCATGTTATCCAACCCTAGCGGCTTGTTCTGCACAGCCTGAGCCCAGGCGAAATTGTACAAGTCAGCCCCGCCAAATCTTCTAGAAGGATAAGAAAACCCCGCGGGGGACGTCCAAACCCTAGAACGCCCGCCGCCGCCGTCGACGTCGACGATCTCCGTCGTCGACTGCGGCGGCCGGTCGCGGGCCATTAGGGTCACCGTTTGCTCCTCTATCAGATCCAAGCACAATCGATTTGTCCCCGCGATTCGAATGTAGCGGAGGCCGCCGAGTAGATCTAGAGTTTCGATTCCGGCGAAAATGGGATCGTTCGTTAGCTCAGGCGCCGGTGATTCGACCTAGGGGTTCGACTCCGGGGAAGCGATTGGGGGATTCGAAATCGATGCGCTGCAGAGGAACCTAGATTGGAGATCGAGAATGATATGAGATCGAGCTCGAGAACGTCGAAAGTCGATAGCTTTTGAGATGGTATTGCTTAGGGAGAGAGAAATACAAATTTACTGTTACAATAAAAAAAACATAAAGAACGAGTTTAAAATTTTTGACTCAGAGTTGCTCCACGCCTGGCGGCGGGCCGGCGAGATGCGGTTCGAGACCGACGCCACTAAAGTTTTAATTTTACGGGTTGCAATTAATTGGTCTATTTATGTAAGTTTTAAACATGAGGTATATAATTTTTAGTCTAATATATAAATATAACTAAGTATAATGTGAGTTGAATATGAAAATCTTATAATTGAATCTGGATAAGTGTTTTTTAAATTTATATATTATAATAATAACATAAAATAGACTATTTAGGATTTGATTTTATGCATAAATCTATTTTTAAAAAAAGTGAATCATAAACATACACGTCAGCAAATCTCGAGTGGCAACGAGTAGGACAGAAAAAGTTGGACTTGGTTTGATTTTGAGTAGCACTCTGTACCTGTGTATTGTATTATATATTGATTTTGAGTAGCACTCTGTACCTGTGTATTGCATTGATTTTGAGTAGCACTCTGTATATATATATATACTTACTTATTACACGAGAGCAGAAAATTTTTTATTTTTATTACAAAAGAATAAAAGAGAGCAGAAAAGTTTTGTGTTATATTATATATATACTAAATGAGGCAGAAAATTATAATTGTACAAAAAATACTATTATTTTTAATTTATTCTCTAATATTTCTGTTTTTTTAATGTTTTTTATTTTTTTAATGTCTTTGCTATTTTTATAATTTTATTTTATTTCTTTAATTATTTAATTATTTTCTATTTTTATTTCTTCTTTAATTTTCTGTTATTGTAATGTTTTTATTTTGTTTTTTTTCTTTTTAATGTTCTTTATTTTTTTTATTCTGTTTGATATTTTTAATATATATTTTTTTTTATTTTATTTCATTTGATAACTTATAAAATTATCCACTATGAATATCGGTATGGGACTAAAACCCTCATAAAATTATACCACTTTTTATTATTATAATTATTATTAAACATATTTTTTTTTGTTTTTTTTCTATACTTATTTTTAATTTGGTTTCTAAAAGTTTGCATAATAATAATATATTACATAATTGAACCCCCTTATGTCTTTTTCTCTTTTTTTTTATAATTTTTTAAAATAAGATCATCATTACCAAAAATGGAAGAGTGACTCTTATTTTATAACTAATTATATACAAAGATAATAAAATATTTTTTATAATAGTAAGATATTTTAACTTAATTTTTATCGAAAATTTTCAACTTAAAATTATTTTTCCAATTATTAAAATGTTTAAACTATTTTTAAATTTATATTATTTTGAACTATATAAACACAAAAAAAAATTTAAGGGCCACAGCGACGTGCGGAACATAATGCTTGTATATTCTATGAATTGCTTAGGTTATTGAAAGAGAGAGAGAAGAGAGAGAGAGAAAAGAGAAAAATAACTTTTTTAAAAAAATCTATAAATACAAAGTGAATAAAAGAGTTCGGGATAATAAGCGTACATCTTTTGAAGGTTCGTGAAACAAATGCATAGTCAACAATAAATGAATTTACAATATATCAAAATACCAAGTAACTAGCATGGTTAGATTTATTGCATGCTTAATTTATTCAAAATAAAATTAACAAATTCCTCCAGCAATTCATGAAAACCAAGAATCAAGAGTTTGGCATACAACTTTAAAAAAAACAATAATTCATAATCAATAAAATTGAAGGAGCGATTTATTATAGTACCTTAATCGTGGCATCGATGACATATATCGACTTTTATAATTTGGTGATCGGCGAAATAGCAATGGATAAAATTCAAAAAAAAGGGCACAAACATGTATCGACCTTACTAATGAGTGTAGACCAACTAAGGACCCTTTTTTTTGACTAACTAAGGAACTTGATGTCTATTTTGGATCTAAATAAGAAATCTATATTTAGGGGCATTTTTCCATATAGAAACCCATTTATTTTACTTAATAATTAATGTTTCCATTTAATTAGGTCTTCCCAGATTAAGTCCATTCAATCTTAAAATATTTTAAAATATTCACTTAGGAAGAAATTTTAGAATATCTTAAAATTAAATTTGGATTTGAATTAAAAAAAGATATTGTAGAATAAATAATGAAGGACCAAGAATATGCCAAAGAGGCATCAGCGTGATGTGTAAAGCACCCTTTCCAATTCATAATGCTCAAAGAGAATAATATATTAGAAAGCATTTTTGACAGTGAATGTTCTATAATATTTTGGATAATGAGGATAATTAATCTATAAATATACAATTTTGATAATTTAGAGGTGGATAAATCGTAGATCTGGAACCTGTCCTCCAACCAAAAAACATGAAGTATATCACTATTTCATTCCGCTATATTTTTTAGGATGCATTTTACAGATTTTATACGACTATTTTAGAGGTAAAAAATTGAATATGAGATAAAAAAAAATTTTATGCCATAAACATCAGATAATTTCAGATTCTTTCCACTCATAGGTCTAGCGATATGGCGTTTGTCTTATAAAATACACGTTGCAGGTTCGAATACTACTGATGGTCTTGAAATTAGAATAGACAATTTCAACACGTTTTCAGCTGTGATTGTTAATATGGTGATTGGACATGATGTTGGTACTCTATGTCTGCCTTGGGATACATAGCAGATCGGAATTTTGCTTCTTGACCGCGATTCTACGACAATACGGACTGATGGATCGTGATTAAAAAATAGTATCTCCAATAATATCGGAAGTTAGTGCAGTAAAAGAATTCCGTCTTGTTATCTCAATAAAAAAAAAAAAAGTAAAAGTCAAGACGAATGTTGTTCCTCAACATAGTATTGAGTACAAATATACATCTGCCTCAACCTTCAATATATTTTCTAAAAAAATAAAAAATTTCATCTATGTTGTACTAGACAAGACTCGAACTTATAAATAATAGTTCATGAATTATCTATCAAACGATGAACTATCCCACCACTACCTACGCTTGTTAGTCTTCTGGAGGGGAATATATTTTTTAAGATGATCTTCTGGAGGGGAATATAACTTCACTTTTATTTAAGTGGCCAACAAAACACAAAGTAAAAGAAAATGGAAGGAGGAGAAGATGATGATGGCTTTAAAAAGAAGGATAAGAGACATTATCATCAACAATTAGCCCTTTGCTTAATTAGAAGACTTGTATAGTTCTTGAAGTTGTTGTTGAAGAATTAGACCATCGATCGATGAAGTTCTTGTTGAAGTGTCCGTGCTGCTCATGCTTCTGCTACTTCAAGGCCTCGACGAGCAGCAGCAGCAGCAGCAGCACGAAGAAGGAGAAAGTTCCTGCAAAAGCAGAATAGACTCCTAATATCCGGAGCTTCAATGTATGTATTTTTAATCAAGGTATCTGTTAATTAAATCATGACAATTATAGATATTTTTGTATATATTGTATGAGGTATATTGCTTGGATGAAGATATATTTAGGTTTGTTTAGTTTGATGTATTTTTTTTTTTTTTTAAAAAGATTTTTGATATTGGTTAGAGATGCTAATTTAGCCTGCGGCCTGCCGCCCGTACCGCAGTGCAGCTCACAGGGCCGCGGGCTGGCCTGTCCAGCGAGACCGGCCCGTCTTATAGGCCGCGCGGGGCGGGACGGGCTGGCTCGTAGATTGCGAGCGAGCGCGTCATTGCAGCGGCTAGCCGTTGGATTGCCCAGCCTTCTCGGCTCAGCCCGGCGGCCTGTCGGCCGAGCCGAGCCGGCACTTTTAGTGGGGCTGGCTGAGCCGGCCTGCCCCGCCGCCTGTTCAAACGTGCGGGCCGGTTTGGACACGTATGGTTTGCAGCACTATTTTTAGTGGGACGAACTGGGTGGAATTTATCTTATTTACTATCATAGTATGGTTTCGAATTCTATCAAAATAATAAGAAAAACACGCTCCGTGAGTTAGTGGATATGCGCGCGCACACATGGCCTTTAAATAGAAGAGCTAAAATGGATATGTGCGCGAAGACGTATTTTTAAGAGCTGAAATGGCAAAAATTTAAATGGAAGAGTTAGAAATATCCATATCCCGAAGCACAAAAGGAACGGAACAAACCTCCCCATCTTAAGAGTTAGAATGTTACTTGCCATATGTATTTCTGATCTTCCGGCGATTACATATGATTCGCAGACGACGGGAATCCGTTCAAATTCTGTGTTTCCATCTCCATAAGCATCAATGATTTTTGCCTCTGGTATCTGTTCCTTTTATCTTGAGTAGCAGATATGTTAGTTTCATCTATTTATGTAAAAGTTGTGTCAACTAACAAATTTTAGGTGTTTGCTCGCACCAAACAAAAGGTAAGCTGACAATGAGATCTTTTTATTACAAATGCTTTTCAGAAAAATGATATTTTAGACTTAGTTCCCGATATTTGTAACTGCATAAATAATTATATTTTTATCAGTCAGCACTAATAGTGGATAAAAGTCCTAACTAAAACAGAATTCATAGATATTGAAGCTGTCTAATGATCGACTTAAGACAAATAAATACTCGTTATCTAAAAATTGAAAAAACAGAAGTGACTTTGAGCAATGCTTTATATTTCTAAATCAATCTCAAAAGTCATCTTATCATCTATCAAATAATCATGCCATCATTCCAATATCTAAACACATTAGAAATGGCTTTAGAGATAAGAATTGGAGGTCCATGCCATTTTGAAGTTGTATGATTTTTTGTTATCACTTCATTCAACTGCTAAATTTGACGTTTTATGGTACAGGAGTGAACTTAATTTATAAACTTTAGTATTGCCCACTTAATGTATTTACGGTCCAGAATGGCCCAACACCATTCCCTGCCACCGCAAGTTTGCCACCGACGATCCCTCAGCCACCGCCGCGGCCGTCGTCTGGATGGACCCACCCTCATTCCTTAACTCGTGCTGTCGAGGATGCGTCTCCCGATCCCTTCCCTTGAATGGAAAGCTACTCACTGCCACTCTTTCAAACTCTTCGACAACATCGAACTCGCACGTGCTGTTCGATGAAATGCCTAGGAGAAATATGGTCTCTTTTGTTGCGCTCATTCAAGGGTACTAGAAGCTTCAAAGCTTTTTTCTTAGGATTCATGGAGAGGGAAGTGAGCTAAACCAGTTTGTCTTCACAACAGTCTCGAAAGGGGTAGAAAGGAATCTGGAATCAGTTGGGTGGAAATTCAAGGGGGTTACATTCTTTTTCGGGCAGAGATGCAATAAAGCCATATACAAGGGCAAATTATGCAAAGATCCAGTGACTTCACTTGGGCTACTTCCCTTTCAGTGATGCAGATTTGGATGATGTCGGGGAAGAACAATAAGCAGAGAGTGTGGGTACACAGCAAGAGGCTGGCGTGACTGCATTCAAGTCGATAATAAAAGGTTATTACGCATGAAATTATTGTGAGAAATTTGAACCGCTTTAATCAACATTAAGATCAGAATTGGTGAAAGCTTAATGATCGAGTTCCCAATTTCTTGTAATCTTCTCTCAGGGAACTTGTACAGCTTCTACACATAGCTAGGGCTGAAAACAAGCCGAGTTCGAGTCGAGTATCACTAATATCAAGTTCGGCTCGATTGGTTTAGCTCGAACTCGAACTCTCGAGTTTGATGAGCTTCAGATTCTGAGCTCGAACTTGAACGACTCGATAAATCTTAGGGTCTAACTTCACTCGAGTTCGGTTCAATTGTGTCAATTAAGCCGAACTTAGTCGAATCGAGCTCGGCTCGATCGTATAAATTAGACCAAGCTTGAAAATTGAATCGGAACTATGAATCATTTAGTGGAATATGTGTGATCTGTCAAATAACTGGGAAACATTCCAATAGCCGGTGACATTAAGATTTCCACTTTATTGTCCTTTTTTTTTGGGAATATGTAGTGTATTCCGTTATGTGTTTGGTTATAATGTTTGAAGTTTTTTAACAATGAGATGTCTTTTTATGTTCTTTTTTTCCATACGTGCTCAAAGAATTTCATGTGGCGTTAAATATAATTTCGATTTGAAACCTCTAATAAAACAAAGTATCTTCCTAAGAAACCAAAGCGTGTATAATAGGTTCAAACAGGAATAAAGGATATATATTTTGGTTAAATTTAGGTGTATAAGGGCTTCGTAAGGGTTAAAAGAAATTTGAATTCCCGTAATTTGATATATTTATTTTATTAGCTTCTTGAAGCATAATGGACGGGAGTGGGCCTCTGTAGCAAATGCAGCATTAAAATATTGCCTATCTTGGACCAAATGCCGTAACAGGCCTTCAGGCCTTCAGGCCCATATGATAAAATGAGGTTGTGAACTCTTTGCTATAAGTAGCAGAACCGGGAGGAGTGAGCCACAATGAGTTATACAATTTTATGAGTACGAAAAATATTATTGGCATCGGTGGTGCTTAAGATCACATGGGGACAATGTCGGTTGCATTACTATAATCATAATTTTAGCCTTTATTTGCATCAGTTTTAAAATTACAGACAATTATGGAGGTGCTTGGAATGACACAATCATTTATGTGAAATGACCAAGGTTTTCAGTGCTGCCGACCCAAATTTCGGTAAAGTTGGATAAAGGCACGTGCCAACCGTGCCGTCCTAGCTTGCCGATATATATTTATTATTATAATAAAATAAAAATAAAATAATAACATTAATTTTAGAACTAAAATATGAAGTTTTTTGAGCATGTCGATTCGTACAGTACCAATAACTACTGTAACGGACAGGTGCATCAGGCATAAGCTATGCTGACTGGTTCATAACATCATAAAAACGATATGTTGTCACCGTCGGTTTGCCGACATATTGTTAGCTCCTATTTGCACATCTTAATATTGCGGACTCTTATTTTCGGTGCTTGACGTCACATCTAATTAATGTCTAATATCTGGCTGTCATATATCGATTTTAACAAGGACTAAAAGATTCTCAATATATAAATAGTACTATATATATTCTAGGGTTAACAGTGAAAGTAGGTGTTCTCAGAAAATGTACTACGTGGCTAAGATCATAATATAATCTGTAGTGGATGGTAATAAGATGCCCTTTGCTGCTGCTGCTGCTGCTGCAGTTGCTTCTGCTAGGCATGGTGTTCAGTTTTGGCATGGCTGCTGATTTAGTGGGGGTGGTGAAAGTTGGACGAGCAAAGCACTTAAAAAAAAGATGCAATCATTCCATTCCTCCATCACTTAGAATATATAACAAAAGATAGACAGCTTTTTCTCTCTTGGGATACCAATATATATATATATATATAATACATGCTAGAAAGAGAACTAAAGAAACCCTAGTTTTCACCATCAAAAGCACACACAAACACTCTCATGTGGAGTTTGTTATGCAGCAATCTCCATTGGCTTTCATTATCATATTCATGAATATATTATTATAAATAGAATAATATGAACTTGCTTAGTATGCAAATATTATACATGAACGAATAGATTAAGAGGAAACATGCATCAGTGTCTACTTTGCATGCCACTGCCATCCAAAAATTCCAGCCCTTTTCACTTCTTCCGAAACAACATCGACCAAGATCCATCATGCATGTCATACACTAACTATTAATTTATAACCCCTTTTTAAAGTTAATGACAGTCCCTTGACATATATACTTATACAAAAGTACATTGTTATACATTATTCTTTAGGGGGGAAATTAATGTGTTATGATTGGAATATGTGCTCTTTCTTGTCTTTGTTGCTTAATTAAGCTATAATCATTCCTATTTAGGAGTTTTTGTAGTCAATGATGTACTATTCCACTTTTGTCAACATGAAAGCCTTAGGCTTTAAGGTCATCACGGGGGCATTTATGTCCTAATAACCCTCCAAGTTTAGGGAAGTCCCATCAACAAAGTGCCTCAACTATGAGAATACCAAAATTGTATGTGTTGTATGAATAAACGTATATATTAGATGTAACAAATTGCTAGTAGCTCAAGTGGTATGGCATATGTCTCCCGGAGAAGAAGTCTTTGGTTTGATAGTCGGGCAACGCTAGAGTTGTTTACCGGTTAATATCCTACCATAACCATATGTTGAATCTCTCTCTCTCTCTTACCGGTTATTATCCTAACATAACCATATATTGAAATATCTCTCTCGCCATCAGGCGGCGCGGGTTCAATTTTCAGGTGTGCCTTCATGCGCTCCGGGCGAAACCAGCTCCGGTTATATCTCGTAAATTGTAGATAGAAGGGTATGCTGGTGTAGATCTAGTCAGCCCCACTGTACAGGCATCGCTCCACCTTGGCTAGTGGTTAAAACTTAGTGATGGTTATAATGACCTCACTTTGTGGTTGCCCCTTTTTTTTATTTAATACGTGTAAAACTGTCTTTTGATGAGCCTACTTGTTTACGACTTCCAATGGCAGCAAACAGAACATATACGTAGAGTTCACTTTCTGCAGTGGCAAAATGCATTTGAATTTGAATAGTTATTAGGGTTTGCTCTTGAGGGGATATAGTCTGAAAAGGCTGTGTTTTGAGGTGATGATACCAGGAAGTGCTGCATCATGTTGGGATTCTGATTATATAATGTTGTGTAATAGAGCAAGACAAATAAATAAAACATGGGCATGTAACCGAAACACTGGTAAATGTAGCCACCCGTATCTGTTGCAGCACGCAACAAGCCATTGATGTAGGATTGTACTTTTGCTTGTACTAGGGTTTACCATAATGCTCTTAAACAGTACGTGTGGATTCAAAATAAATATGAATTTTGTCGGGAAAAAAACCTCTGCTTCTTAAAATTATTTCTATATAAATTTAGTTTTAAAAAATTATATATATATATATATATATATATATATATATATATTTGTATTTAATTTTTTTTTTAAAATATTCTAAATAAATATTTTGAGACTTCAAAGTTTTTATAACTCAGCAAATACTTCGGAGTCTTAAAATGTCTATTTAGAGATATTTTTGAAAAATTTTCATGCACAAGTTGTGGAGGACATCAAACTTTTTTTTTTTTTAACTCAAAACTTTTCAAAATATATATATATATATATGCATTTTCGCTTGATTTAACAATTATCAAAACAAAAAGAATGAATTGATTTGGATGGTATAAAGGAAGGAGCTGATATATAATTCCAAATAGACAGTGGATATTTCCATCTCAATTCCTCAAAAAAGCTAGCCATATTCTATTCGAAAATCATATTTTTGACTCTTAAATTGTAGTAAATAGTATACGGCGATAACCCTATAACTGTAAATATTGCCACGATAAGTTTGAAACGTCAAAAAAGTTTCCCACTAAATTAATTGCCAGATCAACCATTTGAACTTCCGACATTGTTGTTGATGTAACTGTCACTTATCATATATGATTGTTGACTTGGATATCACTTATCCTATTTTTTCATTGATGTGCTTACTACCTCAGCAATTATGTAGGATAAGTGATGCCATGTCCGTAACTCAAATGGTGCAGATAACATAGGTTAGTAGAAGACTTTTTAGAGAGTTTTGGATTATCGGGATAACATGCTAAAAATCAGAATTATGATGGCCTACTGTTTTAAAGTTGAAGGACTAAAAATATAAATTTTCCTATTCTAATTATAGAAACCTTTTCACACTAGTACATTCCACTTACAACTTAATTTTTTGGAGAAATATGTTTGTAGTTGTGGATAGTTGATCATATGTTTGTTAATGAATGATATTTTTTATGTAAATTTTGTGATGTCCGAGTTGCAGGATAATGTTATATTCAGTCTACTGGACCGACTTTATATTATAATAAAATATCTATGAAATTACAAAAAAAAAAGTTCATCTTCTCATATTTTGTGTAGGTGATAGAAAGGTGCCAACGGAAAAACGAAAAAAAAAATGAAAAAGTGTGGAAGCAGAAGCAAAGGGGAAAAGAAAAAGTTGGTAAAGGTCGGCGGAACAGGATAAGCCGTTAGAGTTGCATATGCGGGGCGCTTTACCGCGACGATCTGCATGGATGGAGGAGGAGACGTTGTGGGTGGTGGTGGGTGGGTCCACCACCAGACCGCGCGTGCTTCATGGGCTCGTTCCGATGAGCCCCACCATCTCCTCCCCCATAATTCTCAAATCTCTCTCTCTCTCTCTCTCTCTCTCTCTCTCTCCCAATAAACGGATAACTAATTTCCTATAATATCCTTGGCTGCGCATTTGATATTTTGCAAATTAAATACACTGTAATTAATAAGTAATACATGCTGGTCACTCTCACGAGTCAAATACAGAGAAAATGGTGTAGTCATGATGAGACACAAATGCTAGTTTCCGCTACATGAATGAATGATGGGATGAATGCGATTTACAAGTCTCGGGATGGATTCGAGTGATGAGTGGGAGAAACGAAGTAATGATGAGAAAAATACAATTATTTATTTAGGCTAGAGCTCAATGCTATATGACAACACTCGGGTTATTGTCTACGAGGAGGATGAGTGTGACTCATATTTTTTGAGATGCAGTGATATTGAATTAATAAGACGATGGAAGAATGCTAGTTAATTAGGTCGATAAATAGGATGTTAAACATTTTCTTAATCTAGTTTACATAAAGATCAAGAGCTCCCCGCAAATCCGATGTGCCCTTGCTCATAATAAGATTGTGTTTGGTTAGAGTGTTTAAAGAGTTTGTGGATAGTAAATTGTAAAACAAGTTAAATTTAAGACTAACTGCTTTAATAAATGATTCGACATCTTTTAATTAAGTTTAGCTTGTAGGTTTGGTAGCTGAGTATTCACATGATACATAAACGTATCTGTTTAACCTAACACATTCAAGGTCCATCATGCCTGATTCATCTATCCACATCTGTAATACACCGAGGAGTAAAACCACCTATAATATGGAGGATCTACACCATTCATTAGTTCAGTTCTAAACGCAAACATAGTTTCTAGTGAGAGTGAGAGAGAGAGAGAGAGAGAGAGAGAGAGAGAGAGAGAGAGAGAGAGAGAGAGAGAGTTCAGAAGGGACACAAATAAATTGTTGTCTAAAAAAATGGTGGATTGTATTATTAAAACTGATAATTATGAAAGTTATGAATTTATACAATATGCATGTTCAAACAAGGGGTAGCACAAAGAATGTCTCCAGAGGAACAGCTGCGGTAGGGCATCTGAAAAAAAGGGGCAGTAAAAGAGATTTGATGTTATGTGTATTATTAGTACTATTTTTCTCTATCTGTAAATCTTTTTTCTTTCATGTGAAAGCAATGGAATCTTAGTGGCTCATGCACTACACTCTTTTATGGAGTACTGTACAAGATTCTCAAGTACCTCTGATCAGCAGCAGATCGTGGTAAAATCCCTTTCAAACTCAGCTATACAGGCCAAATGAAGCTATGCCATGCTGCTCAATTTGAGTGCATTTATTTGTTATATTTTTGAGGATATGTGGGGCTACAGATATATATTAATCTTAGTCATTTACAAGAGCAAAAATTTGATTGTAGTGAACTGTATGTGGCACTCCTACAATGCTTTTGTCTGGAGCATGTTTTCGGCATTTCATAGACACATTACTGGACACCAAATTATCTCTCCATCGCTTTTCTACTCCAAAAATCAGAAATAGTGATATTTTGAACCAATAATAACTATCTCTCAATTATAGTGATTAACATCACTGTGGGAGTTGATGCCACAACAGTCTTGAGAAGTTATTAACTGCACAGCGCGCAACTAGTAAAAAAATAATTATTTAGGTCTTTTTTTTTTTAAAAAAAATTTAAAATAAAAGTTATAGATTTTGATTAGATTTATAATTTTTATGTTGAAATTTTTTTAAAAAAAATATTTTTAAAAAGGTATTTTTGACTCCAAAAATTAATGGATATTAAAATAGTTTTAAAATCCACTTCAAACCCGTTAATCTTTGGAGTCCTAAAACACCTATTTAGAAGTATTTTTAGAAAAACTTTAAATATGAAAATTGTAGATCTCATCAAAATCACAACTTTAATTTTAAATTTTTTTCAAAAATTAATTCTAAATTTTACTGCACACTATATAGATAAATTTATCTGCACGGTGAGCAGATTAAAATTTGTACAGACTCGCAGGTCCATGTGATTACAAATATTAGAAACATGGTCCATATGGATATGCAAAAGGTGCAGATGTCTCTTTTTCATGAGATGTTATAATGTGGAAAATGCTCACCGTATGTGCAGATCCATTATGGCACGCACAGAATGTAATTTTCAAGGTTAGATTTGGGATGAAGTTTTTCTACCATTCCGCTAAAATATGTGGGCGAAAAGTGCAAGTGCCCGGCCTCTCTCTCTCTCTCTCTCTCTTGTGTGTGTGTGTGAGTGTACTGTATCTACATAGACGATGATGGGGTCCAGGGTTTGCCCTGCACAATTGTTGGTTTGCATGTTATCATGCACCATGAGAAGAAGAGAGGTCCCCTATAGAACTCCACGAATGGATCCAAATTAGGGGTCATGTGCAGTCTTGGAAGAGGCTCATTCAAAAAGCAGAGCAGCAGCAACAGAAAGTAACTAGTATCAATTGTCTCCACCTCAGTATTTCTCAAAAATAAAAAAAAATAAAAGAAAGAAAGAAAAACTAATGTCAAGTGTGTGTGTGGGAGGGGGGCTACTTATATGTATATATATATATATATATATATATATATACACACACACACACACACACACAGCGAGAGACACATTACATTCATAGGCCTTGATGAAGCCTAAAGCCATGCACTGTACTAAAAAATAACGTAGGTCTCTGATGAACAGAGGGGGAGCATCATTCTCATGTGATATTTGCTCAGTGAATCTGCTATGCAATCCATCTCTATCTAATAATACAACAAACTACTGCAAGACAACCAGAAGCAACAACCAACCATGTTAATTGGTTTTCATCCCTCCTTATGTTTCATATTATAGAGACAACAATCGAACAAAGGAAAAATTGAGGGATGTCACTTCTGCCTACTTTCAAAACTTACTTCCAACTTCTTTTAGGGGTTTTGTTAAAAAAAAAAAAAAAAACTCCTTGCAAAACTTAGAGCAAACTAACATTCAAATAAAAACACGAAATTAGCTTTTTGAAATATTTTTTTTTTTCACGTCAGGAATATGTTTTTAGTTCGTCTAGAACACTTCAATCCGAATACTACAATATTAATACTGGCAACACTAGTTGTCCGAAACACTTTGAGTTTTCAACCATGGGTTATCTAAAAAGTTGAAAAGACATAAGCTAGTTTGTACGAGTTTTATTTATTGCGTGACTAAGAATGAGGCATGAATGTGAAACCAAATAAACAAATAATAGTTTAATTTCGATACATGAACTCATTCGTGAACACTTTCAATGTAAAGTTGCGGCTAGCTAGGGAGTTTGGCACCCAAAATATTGATAACGGCATATACTTTCACATCCGCTGAATTTGGAGTGTGTTTATGAACATTTGTAGTGCCAAATTACTGGCCTCATATATACTGATCCCTGCATTTGTTCTTAACGCTTCTTTTAAAGTAAACTGTCACTTGAGGAAAATCTGATTAAAATCAAGTAATTAGAGGATCTATGATATATACAAGGAAAATAACCGAGCAATAAAGAACAAAACTAAAATACGAATAGTTGTAGGGTAGCTCCTCAATGGTATGGTTTTGGTGCATCAGCTTAGAAAGTGTATTGATTTGGCGGGGCAACATATTGTTACCTGGAGGCAGTGCAAAAGATCTTCCATGATAAATCATAGTCTGGGGAGAAATATCATCGGTTTCTCTGACCCTCAAACATCTTATCATGTCTTTTTTTTGTTATTTTTTTTGGTTATTTTTTTGGCATTTTTCACTTCTTCCAATTTTATGGAGAAACTCAAATGATCGTGTGGGGGTGGGCAATTTGGATGTGTTATCATGTGGAGACCACAAATGCTGACAGGCAAAAGATGTATGAGGGATAGAAAGGGAAGAGACTTTTGTTGTTGGCATTTGGCGGAAGGGGAATGTGGGATCTACACTCTCTCTTTTTTTCTTTTTTTTTTCTTTTTTTTTCTTTCTTTTTTCTTTTCTTTTTTTTTTTCTTTTGTGAAAAGGAGTTAAACATCATCAACAAAGAAATGCTGAAAAGTTTAAACATGGTGATCGATCGAGGAAGTATCCAAACAAGAGGGAAGCTCCAACTTTTGTGTTAATGAAAGTTGCTTATAGTTTAGATGAGCAAAGAAGACCTAAAATTTTGGCAAAAAATAATCTAAATGGTATCCAAGGCACGTATAAAAAAAATACTTTCATACCTATTAGAAATATTCTAAATTCTTGGATTAATATTGGTTGTGCTTAAACTTGAAATTAATTAGTTCAAGCTCTAGATATAATGCCTGTAAATTGATATATTTGAAAGATCATTTCTTACAATTTTCATGTTCTTTAAAAGATCTTTAAAATGGTGGTTCTTGTTGACCATAAATCAGAGGAAATGAGTTGCTACATAGCGGCAAAAATTAGGAAAACAATTATCACTTAGTCCATAAAATTGATGTGTAATAACTTAATCAACGTTTGAAAGTTGACTGTTCTAGTGATAGAATAAAGTCATCGTGGTAGATTTTAGAAAAAAATCTATGTAGGCGATTTTGCCGAATCACTATAAACTTAGTGTCTTAGCTTTTTAACCTTGCTCTTTATTTTTTAGATACATTAATAAGTTAGATCGTGGTCAAATAATAAAACTCTAAACATACGCTACCCTCGATACGCTGTTGAAAACAAATTCATACTTTTATAACTTTTAATAATATTTTTTTAACTCTAAAACATTTCTAGTTCGTATTATAGTGGACGAGACTCAAATAGTAATTAATATTTTATAACTATCCATCCTACCGTTGATTTACTTTGTACGAGACGATAATTCTTTTTATTATTATTATTATTATTTTTTGTAAGTAAGAAGTGAGATGATAATTAATTCTTAGGACTAGTTAGACTGTTATTTATAATCTAAAGCGTAAAATAGAATGTTGGTGGTGTATTATATTATAATATAATTATTTAATAGTTAAAGTTTAAATTATAAATTATAGTTATTATAAATATTGTATACCTTATATTTCTAAAAAGTTGTTCATTTTTTTCTTCTATATATATCATTTATATGATTTTTAGATTATATTCATTTTATTTGTGAAATTGTGTTTCTGAATTTTTTTTAAAATTTGTTTTTATTTGCTTAGAAGCAATACAATTCGTAATGGATGTGTACAATTGAAGAAATTAAAAATTCTTTCCAATTATAAATTAAAAAATTTTATAAATTTTATTAATTATAAAATTAAAAAAATTATTTTTAATACATGCATTTTGGATGTGTCTGTCTGTTAATACATATATATATATATATATATATATATATATATATATATATATATATGCAACGCATGTATAAGAATTCCAAGTACACGATAAGAGTGGGGTTTCGGTGCGCGCGCGCAATAGTTCTTGCATGCGCAGCATGCATGTGGAGGACGTAGGTAGCTGCACCAGTACACTCGAGTTGGGGCTACACAGCACTTATATATATGGCTGCCCAGCCTAGGTAGGGTTTCCTCCAATGGATCAATAAAAAAAAAATTTCTTTCTCCCAATGAAACAACACCTCTTTGGGATTTGAGAGCAGCTGCCATATCTTTCGGTGCTCATTACTCATCATGACTAATTCCAAACCAACCATGGAAATTATTGTATTCGTTCTAAAAAAAACACTTAAAATAAAATTAAAAAAAAAAGTCCTTACTCGAGAATGCCGCATCGAAACTCTCAAATATGTACAGAAATAGAGACATTTAAGGGGTTCATTTGCTTTTAGATAGGGAATAATGCAAGTTGCTAGGTGAGAGATTGATGGACTTGTGATACAAGAAGAGGAAGGAGATCAGCCTTCATGTAGGTGATGAGATTGATAGAAGATGAAAACAAAGTGCAAAATGGTGTTGTCCCATCACTGAATCATCTGCATGCTCACTTGGATTCAATGAGAAAAGCAGCTTGTTTAACCAGATTCTCACTGCTCTATATAGGCTATATAGCTTTGCAGCGCCGCCCAATAAAAAATTCTATCCGGGCATAAATATAATAATAAGAAAAATTGTGGGCGATCATCTGCATGCTCACGGAGACTACTGCCATAAGGTACATATAATTTTTCTTTGAAAAATTTTATTGAAATTTTATTCAACATGAACTCGAATATAAATAACGATATTTTCTAAGGCATTTTTATCAGATCGAATTAATTGTGCTCGGCGGCAAGCACTACCGGAATTAAAAAATAGAAGAAAGATGCAGAGAGGAAAACATCAAGAAGGCAAAAAAAAGTGCCACAATTAAACCAGCCGGACCAAAACATAGCCCAGGGCAAACAAACTACAAGAATACCAACTTTATATAGCTCTATCTGTCTTGAAAAATGATTTTCTCAAGAAAATCCATGCTTTTAAAATTATTTCTTAAATTCCTGCTTCTAAAATTTATAAAATAGCCAAAATAAATAACTATTTTTAATAAATATAAACATAAATAATTTGATGAATCTATAATTTTTTATTCAGTTTTTTTTTGTTAGAATAGTTCTACAAAAATTGTTAGAGAATCCAAAATTACATAACCGGTTAAACGTTGTGGAGCCTCAAGTACCTATTTACAGGTTATTTTGAAAAACGTTGAATAGAAAAATAGCAGAACATATTAAATTTATTATATATATATATATATATATATAAGAAAATAAATTATTTGAATTACGGTATAAAAGTCAGAATTGATATAGTTACCCCAAAAATCCTACTATGTGTGAGTGTGCCGTGAGAGAATTAGCGAGACAAACAGAGACAAAGAAGTGGACTACACCTTACTCCTGATCTTCCCTTATTTTTTTTTATCTTTTGGAGTCAATTCAGCCCCTCCATAATACGGAGTTTTAACGTATCAGCTCCTCTATTTAGAATTTTACCGCTTCAATTCTTTAAAATATATTTTTACGCACTGCTACATCACGTGTTTCTGCATTTCTATGAACTAAACTCGTGCCGTTTTAAAATAGAGAGCTGATATAACATTTCCTGCCATAATACTCTCTTTCCCTCTCAAATTAATCCCACAGCTAACAAACATCATAAGTTCTTATGTCACATGCTAACTTCACTTTATAATAATGACACGAACATTAATTTTAAAATAATATAATATTTTTATATCATAATAATATAAGATATAGTACTAATAATACTATAATAAGCTTCTAACAACACTAAGATGTGTTGTTAGCTCTGGAAATAATCAAACGTTGATTATGGATTGATTTAAACAAATTCTTTTGTCCCATTGAACTAGATGAGGTTCCAAAAGTAGGTCAGATTCATTATTTAGCGTTCCCTATTTTTTTATGGGACTTACATATTAGCCCCTAAACCTTTAAACGTTACGAATAAATCACTCATTTTATCTGTTAATTTTGATACCTAAAAAATTTATTAAAAATATTTTTTAGATAGATATTCAACATAAAAGTTGTAAGATTTAATAAGATATATAACTTTCATATTAATTTTTTTAAAAAATATTTCTAAATAAATTTTTTGAGACTCTAAAATTCAGAAGATTAATGAATTGATTTGAAAATCTAATAAGACTTTAAAGTCTCAAAATATTTATTTTAAAATATTTTTTAAAAAAATATTGAATATAAAAATTATTAATCTTATCAATATTTCGAAATTTTATGTTAATTTTTTTTTCAGAAAATACTTATAAAGTCAAAATAGTTCCTACATGAATCTCGAGAGAATTTTTTTTTAAAACTTTAAATAATAAATAGAAAATCGAAATATTAATTTGTATTAATATAAAAAAAATCTAAAGATTGGTTTATAGTTATTCCATTTCTAAGTTGTTTTCAATGCCCTAGGCATTTGGGATGCAATGGAATCTCCCATGAAAAGGATTAAGAGCTTTGACATGCTAGTATCACCAGCACACATACAAGGTGATTCACTTCAGCTCTTATCATGTAAATATATATACACACATACACACGTCAATAAAATTATCGTACATTTTTTGATCGAATATCGTGATCGTAATTCAATAGTTCAAATCGTATATTTCAAGATACGATCTAGACCTGATCACGATTAATTTTTTTAATCTAACGGTTCACGATTCACCTTAACGATCTTAGTCTCAGGTCAATCCGAAAATGTACGACAATTTTCATAATACCACTCTTTGAAAAAAATCGATAAAAGGAATTTCATAATAATTGTACAAGCAAAAGCTAATGGAGTTATTATGAAGCCTAACCATACATATATAATCCTATGCATGACATGCACACCCATTTGGCTATCTTTTATGTATTATCATCTCTTTTTCAGGTACAAGAAGGCCTGCTACAGAGCAGTTGCTTGATCTTTCTATTTCTCCTCTAAATTTAGTGGATCGCGTTTGGCTAAAAGGAAAATGGGTTCATCAAACTTTTATAACATGTCAACGTGTGCTTTATTACTTGCTTTGTGGGTATAAAAATCAATAACATATATATATATATATATATATATATATATATATATATATATATATATATATATAGAAGGAACTCCAAAATCCTTTTGTGGATGCTCCTTATTCGCATGTACTTTTTTGTGTTAAGCTTTAGCTATCCAGTAGAAATCAATGGCTATTGCCTCTAATTTTAGGGCAATCATAGCATCTGGCATGAAAAAAAATTTAAAAAAAAAAAACATGTGAAGGCCGTTGTAAATTTGTATTTTTTAGGCAATTATAGCAGCCGGGATGATTAAAAAAAAATGAAATTGTGAAGATCAAACCATGTATGTTTTGTTGTGAGCAATAAATTTGTAGTTCAAAATTTCGACCGTAATTTGTATAGTCCGTAAGACATATTTTTAATATTTTAAAGATATTTACACTATAAAATCCATAATACCAATATATTATATCACTTCCTCAAAAAAATCAAGATAATATATATAAAGATAGTCTAAATCAATTTCGTAGAAGTTTATTTTTAGGAAATTATTTTCTCTTTGGGATGACCCTTGCTCGCTAATAATGGTAAAAAATTGTCCTATCCACTTGATATTTGTATGAGGTCCCCGGTCCCTCTTGTTGAGTGTGAAGGAGAAGTTCCATTGACCGTATACAGAAAAGTTGTTTGAGATTTTTACATGAATATGCGCTTGCATTACGATTTTCATCAAGATAAACTATAAAAAATAAAAAAAAAAAGAAAAAAAAAAACTTTTGCAGAAAGTTTCTACTCCGCCGTGAATGAGTTTTTTTTTTTTTTTTTTTTTTTTCAGTTGGGAACATTTTACAATACCACAAAAAAAGAAGCTCCTTTTTCATTATAACTCAAAAGAGCTGTAAGAAATGCTGCACCTCTCAAAAGTTTTTACATGAGCTAAACAAATGGTGCTCTTAATTTACGTATATGTTGTATAAGAAATATTTATGTTGATTTTAGGAAAACAGTATCTGGCTTTGGCAAAAAAACTGAGCTTTTTAAAACTTGAAATAAATTAATCTTTCAAATTAAAGTACTAAAATAATCTTATGGAATACTTTTTGAAGCTTTTCGAATCACTTTTTTAGTTCGCATTGCTCGCTCCAAATACTTCAGCTGAAAATCACAAAAAAAGTGCTGGCAACACGATATGCATCTGAAATATTAAACTAGCCGTTTGAAATATTTTTCTATCACCGACTAGAGATTTTTTTTTTTATTTGAAAAAGTTAAAAAGATAACGGTTGATTTGTATCTGTTCTAAAAGCAGGACTTTTTTAAACATTATTGCTCGGGTGGATAAAAATTATTTCTAATAAATACTTGCTCACAAGCCAAATGCATGTGTTATGTGTACTCGGCTTTACACCATCTTCTTAGCCAATATTCATCATTTCGAGCTTGTATCCAAATAGTTTCTTTGAAATAAACTAATGTTCAATGAAATTAATAGAAATACGGATGAAAATTTATGTCGTTAAAGATTTATAAATTTATATGATCAGTTCTAAAATGTATATTTGATGAATACACCAAATTTATTGTTTCCGGGGTTTCATTGAGTCTGGAGATCGGTAAAGATGTGTACGGTAGATGAGATCCGGGAGTGTGTAACTCAGTCACTGAGAGAGTGGGTAGAAGGCTTTGCTCCCTTCATCTTCAATTTTTTTTTTTTAATAAATTAGCCTTTTTTTGAAATTAATGTCAAAAGTATTTTTTCGTTTTTGGTCTTGACCGTCAAGTTTGATAATCTCATATATTTCGCCCAAAAACCAAACGGTAAACGATAAATATTTTGAACATTAAAAAAAAATGTGATCTACAATTTCGTTATTTAAAAAAAAAAATTTAAAAGTATTTATAAATAGGTGTTTAAAAGCTCAAAACTAACTAGCGCAGGTTTAATTGGTTAGCGTGGCTGAGTGGTGGGAGGAGATTATGGTTTATTCTTCATAAATGATACGTCATGAATTCGAATTCCAACTATACCTAATTATGAGGGACTAAAAAATATTCAATAATTTTTCTAAAGAATTATTATACATATATATTTTAGCTCAATTTACTTATTAGAAAAAGCTGAAATATATTTACAAGAACATAACAAAAGCATGGACTGAGTTGAAATTAACCTTTGTACCTTTTATCCTTCCATTCATCCTACTGTTTATATTGGTTTTAGTTAAACTTGATGATACCTTACTTAAACTTTATTCTATTTTAGTTGAACTCGATATTGTTTCAATTAAATTCGTCGTTTTTTAGTTGAAAATATAGTTGCTTGAACTGGGAAACACAAATGAAGTAAATCTATATTTGTGGATTTCAACATATTGAGGAGATTCATTCAAGTAAAAACATTTATAGAGAGAGAAAAAGATACATCTGTGGATTTCAACATAACATCTGAGTCGATGTTCGGCCGAATTCCGAGAGGAAAAACTTCGTATTATAACTTTTTTTTTATTTATGGTGAAGTACAAATATTTGCATAATTCGTTTCACCGGACAGAAAAACGCGTTTCACAGCGTGAAAAAATACGTTTTTCTAATTTCGAAAAAAATTTTGGTGGAAAAGCTCGGAAAAGCTCGTATTTTCCAATTAGCTTTGGTATGGATAACGGCCAATTGGAGACTAGGGCTTATAATTCGAACGAACATCTATTTACCAAAGTATCCATGTCATACAAAAATAAGTAAAAAGATAACATAATTAATAAATGACTGAAATTTGACAATTTTGTAATGAATTCACAGTGGACTGATACTATGTCGCTTGTAGGGGGATATAAGCCGTTGAATTCTAACACAGTTAGTGGATGCCAATAAGGCCGATATTGCAAAGTATGCAACTAATTACTCAGGTGTAATTTTATATTTTCATTTATTTAATGAGGATAAGTTTGGCAATCATTATAGTAAATAGTTGATTGTGACAGGCTCAACTGGGCCCACTAACTTATTGGAAAAATAGCAGAATTAAAAAAAAAAAGACATACTGTAGCCTATGACAAGTATTTGTCTTATATTATAGTCTATTTGTAAAAAAAAATTACATTTAGACCTTTTATAAAAGGTGTCAAAAGTTATAAAAAAAAATACGTAAAAAATTATCAAAAAAATATTAATGTTGTATTTTTTTAACATAAAAGTGTGAAAAATTAACATAAAACTAAAAGATATCAAGGTGCAAGATATTGGAGGCGTTAAAAATGCATTAAAAGAAATTATAAATTTGTTAAAAATGTCAAAAGATTAAAGTGTTAAAAAAATTTTTTAAGAGAACTTAAATGATATTATAATAGTATGTAAGAATTATAATGTAATTGTTCGTTTAAAAAAATTTTAGTTTCTATAAATGAACAAAATTAGCCAATTTAAAATATTTAAAAGAATAAATAAATAAATAAAAATAAGGAGACATTCTCGTGATAAATGCACTCATTCTGACACAAACTCTCTGGACACACAAAATCATGCATGCATTCACAATCATATCTTTTGTTTCCTCTCAAATCCTCAATTTCCGTCTCTTCCACCGAACTTAATTCACTCTTTTTTTTTTTTTCTTTTTTATTCACTTCTGGTTTTGTGAGAAAATCTATTCTTTTTTTCCCCTTTTAGAGGGTCAAAACTTCATCATCTTGGTATAATTTCACGAGCTTAAGCATCAAAATTTCTAAGACATGTTTATATTAGTTTCTTAACATGTAGGAACATCATTATTAATGACTAAATTTCGGATAGGTCCATAATTTTAAGAGAAATCCTTTTGTCAAATTTAAACATTAAAGAAAAACCGATCAACTGGATAAAACGGCTCAAAAATTCATATCAGATTCAAATTTTTTGAACATGGATTCATTATAAACTTAGACAATGTTGATTCCTAGATTTATCTTGAATAGACCGATCAATTGGATATGCCATTTTAACCCAACCTTTCCGTCATTGTGATCTTAATATGATAAATGTAAACCATACGGAAGTGAGTAAATTTTGATCATAGTTTTATTGATAGATTTATGGATACTCGTTGTCTCAATTGAAAGAGGTAGGATCTTTACCCTATCCGCTAATTATCATTTTTTTTTCAGGAATTAAACCTAAAACACTTCCCTTTTCGACAGAGTACTTTTAACGATAAAATTAATGTTTTAAGTTATAGTTAGCATCATACGTTCATCTCATCGATTCATCAGTTTACTATATTATTGGTATAATTGAAGACAAGCACACTGTGGAAACACTCATTAGTCCACATGTAACAAACATTTCTACAATCCCACCACCACACTACATTTGCCCAAACATGCAACGTGTACAATCATGTTATAAATTTATTATTATTATTATTCATTCCAAGTTATTCACGACCCACCCTTTCACTTACCACACTTACCACGTGTACAATCATGTTATAAAAAAATGACTCCCTAAATGAGGTGGATGGTGTGAAAATAATAGAATGAATGTGATTTTAGAGTGTGATGATGAGTGATTGAGAAGTACTGATTTTTATACTTAACGGCGTGAATCGCTATTCTATTAAGTATACAATTAAATTTTAACCGTTATATCAAAAAAATAAACGACTAAATGTTAGCTTCTAATACTATTTTCAGATCAAACTGAAATTAGTTTATATATATATATATACACACATACACACAAAGACCCGAAATGCCGGTGGAAATAAAGACGAATCCTTCTAAAACTTTGTATGTAAATATAAGGTAACAATCTGTGCGTAATGTGTAAAAAAGTACATTTTACATGCTTAGTTAAACCCTAGCTCAAAGATGGTCTCATATAATTGAGGAACTTTTCCAAACATTACACCTCAACGTACCACATGGCATCGTAAGTTTGTTGATCAATAAATTTAGTAAATCACTCTGATTTGACAAATTTAGAAAAAAAAAATTTTGGAGTACTTTATTAGAAAAAAAATTGTTGTACAAGAATTTTAGATTTTAATAAGCTCAATAACTTTAACATTGAAAGTTTTTTAAAAGCTATTTTTAAACAGGTATTTTAGAGTTTTAAATTTTAACGGTTTTGTTTCATGTCTGAATACTATTTTGGAAATCAGTTTTAAACTCATTAATTTTTATAGTCATAATATATATTTAGATGCATGTTTAAAAAATTGTTCAATATAAAAGTTATACATCTTATCGAAATTTAATTTCTATGCTGAATATTTTTTTAAAAAATACTTTCAAAAGTTATTTATTTTTTAATCATACAAATAAGTAGATTTTGATGAATTTATGAGTGGTGCGGTTGGTAGGACAATTATTTTTCTTATTCAAAATATAAGAGAACAATGATGTAGGAATTAATATAAATTTTTTAAAAAAATTCTCTAAATTTTTCTATATCTTTTCTTTTCAAATAGCTGCAAATGTTTCTCGTCCTCACGTTAGACATGAACGTAACTAATTATGTGTGGTTTGGCACTAAGTATCAGGAGCAACTTAATTAGTATTGACTTGATCATCCGTTGAACAATGTATTTATTTGAAAAAATGGCTTAACCTTCTAAAGAATTTCAATTGACTATATTAGACGAAATTTATGTGCTAAGGTTTTAATTCTGGGCGGCATGATACGTCCCGGAGCCGGCGCCTAAACGGTGCCAGACCGGCCAGTTCAGCTCTTCTTTTTTTTTTTTTCTTTTTTTTTTAAAATGTTAATCTTCCTCACTTTCGCAAGGAAGATGAACAGTCGCGCCAAATGGCCGAGACGTGTTTTTTTTTTTTCGTCGAGCGGTTGCGCGACTTAAGTGATTTGCGCATGACCACTTAATTTTTTTAAATTTTAACTAAAAGTTTTAAAAGATAATTTTTAAAATATAATAAAATACATAAAAATAATATTTATTATCAGTACGAACTGCACATCTTGAATTGAAATTTATCGAAATTCGGTACGAAACGGTATTTAAATCCTTGATGTGTGCTTATATAGTATCATGAATTTCGAATTGACAATTTCATCATACGTGCGAATGGAGACTAAAATATAGTTTATTAAAAAAAAGGATTTGGACGAGACTCCGTCACTTTTTCAATGGCTTACACCGCGGGTTTTTGTTCATAATTTGACACCCGAATATTTAAATGCATTGTTTAGTATCTAATGTAGATAAATTCATAAATTTAGGCAAAGCAATGAGCTGGTATTTATGGTTGACAAATTTGAAGTCTCCCATTATTCAATTTGTACCTGATTCTCAAAAATAAGTAAAACTTTCCACCCAAAAACGAGTTGTGTAGAGAAGATTTCCTGCTGACTAGCGTAACACGTAGAATGGGCCAAAAAAAAAAAACAATTTTACAAATTTTGGAACAAAAGATCGGTTATAAAAATATTATTTTACAATTTGTTAGTCAATTTGTCTCTTTTAAAAATGTTAAGACATATCTAACTAGCAGCCCAAAGGTATAATTTTTAAAAAATAACTATAAAATTTATCGTATTCTCAAAATTCAACATTGAGTTTTTTGTATTGTACGTCTATAAAAATAGCGGTAAACGGAAAATATTTTCCATAATGCATTATCTTATTGTTTAATTGTCAATAAAAAACTATAGAATGAATATTGGCCCCTTAGCTATTCATTGAACTTAAATTCCCATCAGCCACTTAATATTTATGGATTAATTTAAAAATTAATTTTGCAGAGGCTGATGTGAATAGAAAATTAAAGTAGGATAATTGTATTTTACTCTTATATTTCATTCCTCGAAAAGTTTAACTCTTATATTTTAAACTCTGAAAATATAAAAACGCACGACATGATGGTGCTTACGAGAGTACGAAAATATGTTTTTAGAGGCTGAAATATACGAATGAAACTTTCGGGAGCTGTTATGCAATTATCCCAATAAAAGTTGCAACATTCGCCGATGTCGGGTCACTCCACCCATGGTGGGGATGGGCGATGTGTGTACCTCGAGATGGGTGCAGATGGAGGAGGTGTGGCTCTCGGAGACGCACATTCACCAAGAGTTAAAAGGATTCAACAACTGAGAATGGCCACTACATGGGTGAAAAAATAAAGAGAGAAAAAAAAAAAAAATTATTCCATAAGCATGGGGCCATGGGGCGCCATGCATGCATGACTAGTACGTCTGTGCCCATAAATGGACTCCCACTTTCTCTTTCTCTTGCTCTTTGCAAATATATATCTTCTCTTTTATGGTAGGTGGTAGTTGTTGGCTTCATTATAATTTTCCATAAAAAAAAAAAAAAAAAATCTCCCTAAACCTTAATAAGTCTGATGACATACTCTTTACATCACGCTTTATACTTGCTTGCTTGTTTTTGTAAATACATACGTAAAAGTTCTATAGGATTTATACTCAGGTAAAACAATTGTGCAATATACTAATGGAGCAATATACACATGTATATATTTCTTCAAAGCTAGAATATACTTCACTTTTCGCTAAAAAATAAATAAAAGTACATAAATATAGTGTTGTAGTTTATTCTATTTATTTTTTACTAATAAATAATAAGTGTAAATATAATTTATGTATTCAATAATTAATACAATATATAAATAATAATAAATATAATATTAGGATGCTGAATAGAAATATAATTTTTTTTTTTTTCTAATTTAACAGTAGATGATGATTACAAGGTAGGAGAGTACAGAGTTCATTTTTCCTTCTGGTATTTGGAGTTTTGATATATCAGTCTTCTATTTAAATTTTTGTTATTTTAATTTATGAAAATATATTTTTATGTATGTCACATATTTTTGTATTTTTAAGAATTAAAACGCACAAAGTTTAAAATATGAGAACTAAGATGTCATTTTCCGCTAGTATGTTCTTCGTACATCATCACTACCGGACAAAGTTGTCTTGCGCCCGCAGCGTTGGTGGCTCAGGCGCTCGCCTCACGAAACGAGCGTTCCGGGTTCGACTCTCGCGGACGTCCCGTAAGGGTGTGGGGGTCGAAGACCCTCCTATACCTCGTGAAAAGTAAAAAGGGTTCAAAGGATCTGTCCTATCCGTAAGGATGGACCTCTCGATCGGTAGAACAGACATCGATATCACTCGTAATTTTATCTGTTATGACGATCGTTCGAATAAAAGTCGATTACGAGCAAGATTTTTTTACGATAATCCCAAAATAAAAAAAAAAAAAGTTGGGTCCATGCTGGTACGGTTAAACCGGGCGGTCTGATAATGCTATCGATGGTCTGATAATGCTATCGATTAAGGAGAACCGAACCGCAAACCAAACCCCTAAGCCCCGTTCCGAGCCCATCGTTTTTCGTGTTTTGGGAGGACATCTTCGAGAATACCACCACTTCGCATGGGCTCTCTCGTAATCCACAGCCCTTCCCCTTGTAATCATGTCACGACGTGTACTCCCCCACCTTCCTGGGTCCCAGCCCTTTTTTCTGATATTTTATCAGTCTTTATAATAATATAATATTAGTATTACTACTAATACAGATTGTGAATAATACTCCTTTTGTTCTACGTACGTCGCCACCATAAAAAACCAGGCTGCGGATGTGTAATTTATCTTCTAAGTTTAGTTATAACCCACAAATCATCCACAGAGAGAGAGAGAGAGAGAGAGAGAGAGAGAGGAAAGTTAGAGGGAGAGGGAGAGTACATATATCTTATATTGTAATTCTACTATAAAATAAAAATTGTCTGACTGCCCACCATCCGTGTTTCTCTCTCTTTTTATCATAGCTAGCTTTCTTCCGACCTCAAACTATTTCATGTCCATAAACTTCCAAAGGTGGAGAATTAAAGGAAAGCGAAGAACAACAAAGAGATTCAAACTCCCTCTCTTTCTCCTTGTCCTCTAATATTACACCAAATCTTTTCTTCACTCCTACACCCTTTCTTCTTCCTCATAGACATCATATCTTCTTTCTTCTTCTTCTTCTTCATCTTTATTTCTATTTATTTTTTTCTTTTAGTCTTCTTCTTCTTCGATTATCTTGAGTTGGTAATTGTTGTAAAAGATTTTGGATGGTGGTAAGCAAAGTGTGAAATGATGTGCTGAAACGATGGTTCCAGCACGGAACCTTCTCCGGCGGCACTATGACACATATGGATCAGCCTTCTTCGCGGACATTCAGATGGAGCTGTATCGCGATAAGCGCGATATAGCCATGGCCGAAGATACCTCAAGGTGCGGCGGCGGCGGTGACGGAGAAGAAGAGTTAGAAGCTACTGGAGAGGAAGAAGAAGAAGGAGAGGTTGGAATCAGTGGCGGCCCTGCCGCCAAAGAAATCGCTGAACAAGATATTCAGCAGCGTTACTATGAAGGTAGTACTAGCAGCAACTGGTTGAACCTCAGTATAGGCGGTGGAAGCAGCAGCAGCTCCGCCGCCGTACCTGCCCCACCGCCGCCGGGAGATGGTCGAGGGAGAAGGAATCCTGCGGAGCTCGAGCTATTCCCGGGCGGCCGTAATCAGCTTCCTCCCGCCGCCATTCATCCGATGACCCCGGCGGTGGCAACTATGCGGCCGCTGTTTACCACGCAAACACCGCAGGCGACGTGGCACCATCGAGGTGGAGAAATGCAGTTGGGGTTCTGGGGAGGTGCCGGAATGATGGCGCACCCGCCGCAGGCCGCTGCACTAATGTTCAACTATATGTACCCTATGAGGAGTTATCCCGTCGCCACCGCCGGCATGGGAATCGGTGGTGAAAGCAGCAGCAGTTGGCGTGGCGCTGCCGCCGCCGCTGATTTGAGAGTTACAAACCCGCCGCCGCGGCATCACGCCGGCCTATGGTTCGTGCTTCGTGCAGCAGAAAACCAGTAAGTCGGATTACAAATGTTGCACCAATATAAGATGGCGTATCTATCTATGTATGTTATACATATATACATTAATAATATTAGCCTTTTGGTTTGATTCTTTATTTCTATTGCTTCTTGTTAAAAAAAGATAATCGAATTCGTGTTCTACTTTCGAACTCATCATGATGATTATTTGCACTTCGATTATTAATTATTTTTATTTTTATTTTTATTTTTTTTGTAATGCAGAGCGAGGGAGCTTCTTCTGCCTCAAATACCCAAGTCCTACTTGAGGATCAAGTACCCACTCTATACCTCTTCTTTTTCTACCTACATTTCATTCATATGCTAGCTAACAATCTCTCTCTCTCTCTCTCTCTTCTCTCTCTCCACTTCTTTGTTTTGATTAGAAGAAACTTTAATCCGTCTACGTTTTTTTCTTTTCTTTTTCAAACATATAAATTGCTGCAGGGATGGGAGGATGACAGTTAGGTTGTTGATGAAGTACTTGGTGAACAAGCTGGGGCTGGAGAATGAATCAGAGGTACCACTTCTAAGACACCCTTTTGATTGCTTTCCTTATAACTCTTCTTCCTCGAGATCAATTAATCTTGGTAGCCTTTCATTTTCGCGAAATCGACCACGCATTCCCACCGATCCAAAAGCCGAGTTGTTTTTCGATCTTTTATTTTCTTTATTTGCATGGTTAAGGCACGGTTAATCTGCATGGTCGGATATGTATGTTGATCTCTATAGATTGATTTTAGGACAGTGAAAGAAACAAAGGAACTAAAAAAGCTATTATGGAGGGGGTCTTTTATGTGTATATTCGTAGGAGTTTAAGGTAAGCTTTTGTATTAACATCTTTTAGGTGAGTTGTTATTATCACCAGCTATGTAGTCACTAAGATTGTGGTTGTGTGCAAGCTTCTTTACGAGCAGATTTGGTAGTTTAGCTAGTTAGTTATGTCAATATGTCTGCAAAGCCCTATTTTAGGTGGAGATATATACGTCTCGTAATGTTCAAGTTAAGAGACTTTATTTTTCGAATGTACGTATCTTTGGTATAAAACCCTAGAGTTTATGACTCTTCGAGGGCGAGTGACTTGCGTTTTTAGGGCTGAAATGCCATAAGTGAAAGGGGATTAAGAAGATTGAAGGAATAAGAGATAACATGCATCCTTATTTGGAAAATCATGACTAGGATTATGTTGGTAATATGGTTCAGGAAATATATAATGGAGGTGTACGATAATATAATATATACACAATTAAAGCTTCAAATTTCAATGTGGACTATTTTTTTTTTCTGGGGGCTCTTCTGTCCTTTGCAACCCTATAAAGGTCTTAACCTACCACTTCTGAAAGCTATGCTCTATCATAAACATGATGAGACCTATGAGCTTAAGGAGCTTGTCAGGGAAGCACTTCTACAACTTCAAAAAAACCTCTTTGCATATAAACACACACAAGAATAATGAACCATTCCTTCAGTGAAACTTTATACTCTCTAGACTTCATACATAACAGTACTGTATCAATGATAATGCTAACGTTTTGGTTTTTTTTTTTTTTTTTTTTTTTAAAAATTAAGGGGGGAAATTCGATAAGATAATGCTAGAAATACGATTTAAGGGTTTCATTTGATATCAATTTGTAACGTATATGCTTCCTTGGAATAATCCAAGTACAACTAAGCTATATTATAGTACCCTTGCGAAAATTAGATATTTGAATCTGAAAATGCTGGAATTTTTTTTTTTTTTTTGTTTTATTTTATTGACTAAACCTTGCATGCTGGAATATATGTTAATTGGTTGAGGGTAGGAAATGCTTGCAACCGATGTTGCATAACAAAGGACCATATGTAAAGCCTAGCTCTTTTGACTTGTTTAAAAATAATTTCAGTATGATTATATTATTATCACAATGATAAGAAGCAGTTTGTTTCTTGTTTCAAATTGGATAGCTCAAAGTTTTATCTACTCAGGGATAAAACATTTAAAAAAACCTCTTGATTAAAGATACTTCACAATTTCCTATTTATCGATAATTTCCTTCCACACATAGCACCCTAGGGGCTGGTGGTTCATCCGCAAGGTGCTGTACCTGGATTTTATTTCCGAAGGCGAATTCATAAAAAAACAAAGTATCTTTTCATATAGAATGAACAATTTTCCATTCCTTAAAGAAAAGTTTCAAGCATATCCATTACATAAATGGTTTCAGATTATAAATTTTTTTTTTTTTTCTTTAGTTTCAGATTTTATATGTCGAGAAATCTTCCTGAATATTTTCCTTTGACAACATTTCTTTTTTCTTGTATATTTTACACTCGGCTCTTTATCGTAGTTTTTAGCATACTCAAACACAATTATTCAGGCATTGAAACTATAGTATACCTTATTATGTTATATAACTTAAGATTGATCGCCGCCTATTTTACCATTTAACATGTTCATAGTTTCTTATAATTCGCATAAGCCTTTTTTGTTAGTTGCAAGACCTTACACAAGTTTATGGGTATTGCAAACATAATTTTGCCAAAGTAGTAAATCTTTAATGAGTTTTGGTAAGCTGAAGTATCTTTGCTTTGCACTAACCATAATACCCTCACAGAATCCACTGTTGGCTTCATACATAAGTAAACATTCATTTTAAGAGAAAAACCAAAATATTATACCCGGGCAACATTACACCCTAAAAGGAAAAGGTGTACTAAGTCAAATGGACCCATAAAAATCGTAGCTGTTGAGAAAACTGTTTATAATTACTAACTTGTCTGATAGACAAGAAAATGTTATCTTTTTCTTTTCTATGTAAAACATTGATTATATTCCAAAAAAACAGCGAAAAAATGTTGTTATAGACTAAAAACCCGTTACACACCACACAATATATATATACATATATATATATATATATACATACACACACACAGAGGGAGAGGTGCTAATCTCCACTCGACAGGAGCGCAGCTCGCTCCTATTGACTCCGCAGCTATTGGATCGCGGCGACCGATGACTGAAATTACGCTCGTGTTTTGAAAGAGCTCGGGTCAGTATCAGCCGTCAGATTACCTCGGCGATCTAACGGCTGAGATCACGCGCGTATTTTTAAAGAGGTCGGGTGGGATTTCAGCCGTCGGATCGCCACGATCCGACGGCTGTGGAGTCGACAACAACGAGCTGTGCTTCTATCGAGTGGAGATTAGCCTATATATATATATATAATCGTTCTTGTTTGAAAAATAAGCATTATGCATTTGTTATGACTAATAGATATTATAATGGTTTGCACTTTGTTTGAATTGTTCATTTGAAACATAGCAAATCAAACATTATTACTTGATTATTACTTATAGCTCAATGTAGAGGATTTGGTCCGGTTTCGGTTTAGTCCAATGTTTACAACTAGATTAACATATAAAATTTTATTATTAGAAAGATAAAGACTTTACCCTTTGGTTTTGTAAGCAAACTCATTTGAACAGTAGCTACACTATATCTATGAAATTAGTAAAAAAAAAACTAAATGACCAACTAATGAAGTTCAAGTGACTCATGTATAAAAATGAGTTTATATTATAATATCAAATATCTTTCTCAAAGAAAAATAATATTGAAAATGAATATCTTCTATGATAAGCGGGTCCTATGTTCTTCATTTGCATTTCTTTATGTTATTAGCTATCAGATTTTAGCATTTGCCCAAAAATTCATTTTAAGGACAAATTAAACACCCATTACACCTAGACAAACATACTACTAATTCTTTCAAGATCGTGAATGATCACCTATTAAAACTGCTAGCTTCTTCCATTTCTTGGTATAAATAACTACACTATATTTATGTTTGACGACCCTCTCCGAATGTAGATTGATTGAGTTTAGTGTTTTTTTTCTTTATCGTCTTTATCTTTATTTATGTCTACTTGTCTTCGTATCAAAATAAGTTCAATTAAAAAACCATTTACTTATTCTTGATGAACTGTTAATTACATGCCGACAAGTATGTGCTACAATCATTGGTTATGAGTTGTATATCTATGCCATGCATGCTTCTTCTTTTTCATTTCCAAGGTCAACTGTATCCAACCACTATATCTTTTTTATTGCGCCTGGATTAAGCTGTACTATACTTAAATGCTTCTTCTAATCGCCAAGTAGAATGAATTAACACATCATATTGCTAATTAGCAGAATTACGGATTTGTTTTGAATGTAGTCATTTTATTCGTTATAGTATATTTTTTAAATTCTAAACGCTAGCTTGTTTATTCCTAGAGATTAAGGGATAAGCATCCCACAAGAAAGGGGTTTTCTGCCAAGGATGTTCATGTCACAGTTTTAAAATCAACAAGTTGTTGGAGTAATGACTAAATGCCTGTTCAATGCGTTCGTCCTAAACAAATATTTTATAGCTTCATACATCATTGCCTTTAACTATTAATTAAATGAAAGCTACTTTTATAATCCAACTATAATTTTAGTTGCGTAATCTCTGTGGAGAATTTGGATTATCCTCAATAGAATCATATGCATGCATTGACCTAGCTGTAACCAAAAGCAGTGAGGTCACACCAAAACCTAATCCCTTCCCACGTTACATAGAAACTAAAAAGAGAATAGAGAGAAGAGATCACATATACAATCACTATTTCCGCGAAAAGGGAATAGAGAGGTTCCATTCCCCGTTCAAGTACCAATATTTCGCTGCATACATAGCAGCTGTGTTGTCCATGGAAACTCCTAAACAATGTCATGTTGATTGGATTCGTTGGTGGAACAAAAATGTTTGCCGTATCTTAAGATTTATTCGATTATCTTTAAAGAGAGGATTAGTTGAGAAAGAGGGATTTATGCACACATATCGTCATGCTTGCGATTCACAATGCTCATCCTTAACATTATCTTTGTAATTAGAAAAGTGAACCATTTGTCTGCAATTGATTTCGATAATTAGCAAAAGAAAACCCATGATGATCTTCTTTTTTTTTGTTTATATTTTGAAATAGTACAATCATCCATCCTTATAGTTGGAAAAAGAGATTGATAGAGAGTTTAAATAGATCTAAGAAACGAAGTCAAAGTGTCACTAACTCTGTTGGTTGGAAGAGAGAGAGAGAGAGAAATCTGGGGAGTTAATGCCGGTGCAATAGAAAAGAGACTTGAGAGAGAGACGTGCATGCTATTCGGTGTTAGGTAAAAAATAATAATAAAAAGAAGGAATAAGAGAATGGGAGAAAGGAATAAAGAAATGAAAGCTCGTAACATAAAGAAATTCCTCTGATTCGTCGGCGTGCATCTTGGATCTGCCAACTTTCGCTCCTTTAGCCTTTCCTGTCTCTCACTAACTTAAATAATTTTCCCCCTTTTTTTTATTTTTTGTCTACCCTCTTCATGCATATTTTATTATCATACCTATATGACTCGTTTGTTACACGTACGAGAGATAGAAAAGCCTTTTTTTTAATCAAAGGATAGGTTTGTCATCATCCAAACCCTAAGTTTAGCAAGGGAGATTAACGGAATAGTAATCATGCCCAAACCAAATGAAACAATTTTGGTCAATTTTTGTGGTATTTGGCCCTTGATTGTCGTACTTTTACGCATGATTGAACTATATATGGATATTGACAAAAACAAAAGAACAAAAAAACATTTTCCTTGATGTGATTATGCTGAGTATTTAATGGTTTGCTGGTTACAGATGTATATATATATATATATATAACCTGCTTAACACATGGACAGCCTATTGAGAACTTAAATCTGTTCAACAAGTTGTTAGGATGGGCGTGCCAAGGGGTGGGCGAGTATGATCGTGCCTAAAAGCATTAGGAACCCGATCCATGCCGAAAGTGGTTACCACTTTTTGAAAGTTATCTTTCCTAACTAGTAAGCAGTACTCACCCATTAAAAAAAAGAAAAAAAAAGAAATATGACCATAAATTTGAGTAAAAATTAAAGTAGCTATTGCCTTCCAAGGCACACCATAAAAACTTTGTAGGATGTTACAATGACTTATGAAAAGGAAGAAATTGTTATAAATATTGCTTGATGATTGTTATTTTTCTATATGATCTTTGTTTATCTAAATGATGCCGCTAATCACGTAGACTTTTCCAAAATTTAGCTAAGCATAGAGTACTTGATTTTTTTTTTATTTGTATATTTAATTATTTTTAAGAAAGCAAGGGATTGGTGATAGATTTGATAGACATATAAACCCTTCGTCAAGATTGAGGGCCAACATATGTGGATGTTGATGGTGTTGTAATTTCTACTTGTCTAGTAGTGAAGTATCCGTCATATTCTAATGGCGATGGATGGGGTAAAGTATCCATCATATACTGACCCTTCCCCATGATATCATTGTCACAGCTTAAATAGGAGATAAATACTCTCTCTCTTAAAAAAAAAAAGGTGATGCCGCCGCCATGTTGTTTTAACAAAAACTAAAA
The DNA here is from genome assembly GCA_002076135.1 of Xerophyta viscosa. NCBI lineage: Eukaryota > Viridiplantae > Streptophyta > Magnoliopsida > Pandanales > Velloziaceae > Xerophyta > Xerophyta viscosa. The sequence goes on along the minus strand of MJHO01000013.1, from coordinate 430,460 downwards.
TATAAAAAAGTAATTTTTAGGAACTCGCTCATATTGGAGCTAAATGTTCCAAAGAAGCTGTGAGGAAAATTTGGGAAGTATCAGATATTTGGAATTACTGAATGAGCAGCAGAAAACCAAGGAGAAAACAATTAAAATTTTCAATTCGTATAATGATCATGGAAGAAGATAATGGTTATCCAAGGGCTGAAAAACAGGGAAGGGTGGACATACAATAAATGATATTTGGAATAACTATCTTAAAACAATTGATGTTTTTTTTTTTTTTTTTTTTTTTTTTTTTTTGGTGTGGATATATATAGCAAACGGTTTTTTTTTTTTTTTGGGTGAAATTGTGGCATGTTTTTGTTAACAGCCTTTTTATTAGATTCAATGTTCAATTCAACCCTTTTCTTGTTGTTGACACACACTAATAATGAACCCAGCACTTTAAAATGTTAACATAGTTTTCATTTGCAAAATTCAAGGCCATAGGTTGATTGTTAACTAGTTTACTTTTATGTGTGTGGGAGCAGGGAGTTTTGAGTTAGTCGACTTTTTAATGGGATTTCATGGACATCGACATGGGTAACAGCCATATCTTGGAAATTCTATAGTGGCCTATAACTTAGCCATGATACAAGAGGGTTCACACTGCTCACAATCACCCATATCATCCCCTCGTCACCCCCATGTCACCATTATTTTTGGGCTGTTTTAATTATCATTGCAGATAAAAAAAAGGGAATATTTGTAGCTTTTACATTTACAATTATATCAAGATTATCATCATCATCATCCTAGTGTCGTTCATATAGAAATATATTATTGAACTTTTTGACTATTAAAGTATTATTAATGCGTGTTAAAGTATTAATCCAATAACATCGTTATCATGATGAACCGACTCGATGTTGACCTTAATTAATCCCGAAGATTAGATATGGAAATGCACTTGCTTAGCAACTAATCTATTTGTGATGTAGATTTCTCATGATGTCGCTGTAACAAACGAATACAGGTAGAGATAACATGCAGAGGCAGACAACTTGAACCGAACCTGACATTGCAGCACGTCCGAGATAGGATCTGGAGCCCTACGGAGGCGTTGACGATGTTCATCCCTGACTTGCCAGCCTCCGATCACGTCATGACGTTGCACTACAGCAGAAGCTCATAAAGAATGGCCTCATCCTTAAAATTATTTCTTTTTTCTCTTCCACGTCTAACTTATTTATTCGGATTTGCTCTGCTGGCTCATCCAATTCACAGAGGAATTGCCCGGGAACACTTCACCTCCAATGTTTGAGAGAGATCTTGAAAGAGGTGCAGCTCTCATGGTTTTGATATCTTTTGTTGGCTGGCACCCATTCTAATTCACTAACCCAATTGTTAGTGATCTGCCAATTTCTTCATTGTTCAACTGTACTTTCAACAATCTCATCAGTCAAATTTGAATCCTCTCTGTTTCAATCCTATGAATCATGCAAATAAAGCAAACCAGAAAATAACATGAGGTAACAAAACCAAACCACAACACTTTTTGCCTACATTCCCACTACGTATACGGAGGAAATCTGAAAACAGTGGGGCATTATGAGTGAAATCACTGGCAGTGTTTAAAAACGTTGAATCGGCCAGTCCGGGTCTGAAAACACTGGTTTAAAGTAAATTGAACAATTTGGATATAATGTTAAGAAATCAAGCATTCACTGTAACCATCTTACAGGCTTAAAAGTTGGAGCTTTGTGAATAGCATGATTGTCCAGACTTGAAAGTTCTTATGCAAGCAGAATAAACATGACAAGAATAACATCATGTGAGCTCAATCATAAAGATCAAAAGAACCAGATTATGAAGTCTTACTTACCCCTTGGATAAATCCTACAACAGAACTTCCTGTGTATCTGCTTTGTCAGAATGCACGAGACGAGAATACATCAAAACCGCAAAATTAATTATAACATGCGAATAACTATAACAATTAATAATAAAATGATAACGAGTGGTAGGAGGCCTCAAGAAGTCTCACTACTCTTGATTTAACTTCCCACATCACTAGTTGCACATTTACGAATAATGTGTTGAAGGATGCGCGCAGTTACGCCCCCTCGTGTGCGATATGACACTCCCCAAGTGTCCTCCATGGAAGTCAAGTGAGGGTCTTATCCGGCAGAGACATAATTTCAGATGGGACCTAAAAAAGAAAAAAAGCAACAACAACAGTGAAAAGGTCAGCTTTCGAGAACTGGTCATAATCAGGTAGTCATGGCCGATGGTTTCTGGTTATTAGTAGAAGCAAAAAGCTATTATGAAAAGTACCTTCAAACAACATTACCATCGTCTTAATTGAAACAGAGTACTCAGAATAACATCACTGTGGAACCAAAAGTATGTATATAACATTTAGCATTCTCAGGACAATCTCGGAATGATGTTAATATGGATTAACTCTTTAGAAAACAAGCTTCACTCTTTAACTTCATCTAATAAACAGGGTACTAAGGTTTCTAGCGAACAGTAATTTTATCTATGAAAATTAGTGTATATAAAAGAAATACTTAGTTTTTGGCTAAATATATTGAAAAAGTTAACCAAATGGAAACTTTTTAGCAGTTATGGAAACGATGCTGCAATAAAAAAAAAAAACTTGAAAAACATGGTATATCAGTAATCGGAACATACGATGTATATAAAACTGTACGAAGGAAATGGCTAGAAATCTAGAAGCAATGCATTAGCTTTTTATCACAAAAAGAATAAGAAAGTGGCTAGAAGTCCAGTCGAAGTAAACGTATACGGTCTTTCACCATGAAATTAGTAGGCAAGAGTGACATGCATATAAGATAAAAACAAGTTGTGAATTTATAGAAGAGAAGCACATCGACGAAAAAAAATGTTCTGAAGACTATAAATTTTTATATCTACATAAGCAAATATTAAAGATTGGAATTATGTTATTTATTGATAAAACTGCAATATTCTCCAAGTCCCAAATCTATATTAGAAAGGAGACATGTGAATCATTGCGAGAAGGAGATACTGCAAAGCTGAGAGAGAGCTGTGATGCAAAGACAGTATACACAAATAATCAAACCTTCAGTAATAAAGCAAAAATCAAACAATTTCTTCTTTGAGGGCTCTTAACTTGGGCAGTAGATTGTTGCATCCAAACAAGCTTGGGAAGTAGGTTGTTTTAAAGTTGCTTTCTTTACTTGAGAATGCCACATCGTAAACTTTAATTTTTACTTAAGGCTCCTCTAGACTGTTGCCAAACAATATCAAGCACCCCATGCCAGAATCAACATTAGGAGTGACTACACGAAGAACACTTAATGTTTCAGTAAGAGTTGATATTAGAAACTACAAACATCCATATATCAGATAAAGCTAAGGTATAATTAGAGGTGAAAGAATTCCATATAAGACAAGGGCTCATCCATATATCACATAAAGCTAAGGAATAATTAGAGCGAAAGAATTCCATATAAGACAAGGGCGTATTATGAAGTTCAATGTGGTGTTTAATACAGTACGTTCAGTTATTATGCACAAGTAGTCTACTCTATCTATCATAAGTATATATCTTCAATGGTATGGTCGCCAATAGGGTTATGCATTCAGGTCAACCAGTACTAACCCTAACTGAATAGAACTTTAAACGGTTGACCCTAACTGAATTATTGTACACCCAAATCAACCCGAATGGAACCAATCACAATTCGGGTCGATTTGGGTCCATTCCTATTTGACCCAAATTACTGAGTCAAAACATATATATATATATATAAAGAGAGAGAGAGAGAGAGAGAGAGAGAGAGAGGCTATTCTCAGCTCGACCTGAGAATAGTCTTAATAAGCTAACATATCAGCCGTTGATTTGCTTGATCTAACGGCTGATATTTAATTTTAACACTTAACGGCGTGAATCATTATTCAGTTAAGCTCAAAATTAAATCTCAGCCGTTAGATCAAGTAGATCAACGGCTGAGATGTTAGCTTATTAAAACTATTATCAGGTCGAGCTGAGAATAGCATATATATATATATATATATATATATATATATATATATATATATATATATATATTCGGGGTAGTTCTAAATTAAGCCAAACAGCTGAAATGTCAACCCAAACCAAAACTGACCAAGACCCAACCTGATAGGCCTTTTCGGGTCGGTTCGGATTGGTTTTTCAGGTAGAAAAGGGTACTCAACCCTAATCACCAAAATGATAATTGCAAGATGCAACTATATCATTGATAATCCTTTATGGAATTTTACGTTGAACATTTGAACGAACTCAACTAAAAGTTACTTAACGATAAATGTTTTATCTGGCTTCCAAGGAAGCACTAAGAATTTCGGCAACAAACAACATACCCATGCAGGCTACAATCCATTACTCATCGAACACACAAGTACGAATTAAAACAAGACAACTTCACATGACATAGGAGGTATTACCTCACTGGAGTTAGTATAGTAGTGTCATTAACAAAAACAAGCAACCATCATGTTGGAACACTTGTGCAACATGTCATGCTAACTTGGACATATTTTATATATATATATATATATATATATATATATATATATGCCATTATGCTAATTCTTTTCTTCTAAGTAATACCCAAATAATGCAACTTGTCTACATCAGGCACTCATCTTCCCCCTACATCCACTTATGGCCAAACCTAGTCAAATTAACTCCTGTGGCTTCTAGAGATGACAAACTTCAAATACTACTACACCTAAAAGTAAGATATTTTAAACTCTTTAAACTTACTGAAGTTAAGATAGTACCTAAGAGAAAAGATACAGGTCGTTAAAACATCTTTCCTCGAAGGTGTGCCAATAATGAGATAATAGCCATCAAGTTGGAGCATTACCAAACAGGTACGTTTCACAGGTTAGAGGTATTGATAATTTGATATAAATATGATGCATGACGATGTCTTATGAATGGCACTAGACAGACATGAATATATCAAAGTAGATGTTCATATCAAAACATAAATGATCATATCACATGATTCACATGTGTACAACTTTTTGACAAATAGCAAACCTAAATGACGCTAGAGAAAAATTAGTCAAAAACAAGACAAAAGCGAGCAGCTTACTTAAAGGAAAGAGAAGTAAATGAACAAACTGAGACTGCAATGCTCAACTGAATAAGAAAAGGAATCAACATGTTTTATCATACGCGTGCGCAAAAACAGCTACCGGGGGAATTAGCACAGTTGCCTGCAAAAACAACACACACACACACACACACACACACACATCTACATCTAGAGACAGCTACCAGTGGTATTAGCACAGTTGCCTGCAAAAACAACTTCGCAACTATCTTGCAACTATTTTGCAACTTCGCAACAATTATACCTCATGCAAAGAAGGAAAAGCATATTTTATGGTTACTACTCTACTAAACTATTTTGCGAACTTTCTATAAAGCAGAAATCTTTCATACTCTGCAATAACGTGGAAGAAGCTAGAAAATGATAGCATTACTCCACCCAGTCAAGAGTTATGTAGACAAAAGATACACTGTATTAAAAAAGGGAGAGTATACCAACAGCTATTAGGTAAAAACAGAGATAAGACATCACCAACTGAATAAACCTCTGACAAGTGACTCGATTCATTCTCCCTAGAAAGCTTACGCATTTGCTTTTTCTCCTACATCTCTAAAGACCTAATTGACAGCCTCATCGCAAGCTCTTCATAAGCTTCTGAATTGCACAGTACATCTTCCTTCTCGATCCAACTGCATTTATCCCCATATCCTTCAAATCTTCTAATGTGAGCATGGGTAGCACCTCATCATCAACCTCGTGAATCTCAAAAACCGGTGCGTACTGCCCAAGCCCTAATCTATTGAGCCACAACCGAACTCCACCAATAACATCATCCTCCTCCTCACTCCTCCCACCACCGCCATTACTATTATCATTGTCATTAGTGTGGACATCATTCTCAATTAAATTCCTGTCATAGGCCTCATTATCTGATGGACTCGGAGACCGACTATCCAACGGAGGGATCGCGGGCACGGTATCATCGACGCGAGGGGAGGTCCAAATAGAACAGATTCGCTTGGTGGCAGGAAGGGTTGGAGATTTGTTATGCTTTGAATCGCGGGGACCGCGGCGGAACGAGACGGAGATAGGGTGATCTTCGTCGTCGAATACGTCGGCGACGGCAGAGGAGGAGGATGGGAAATTAGTGGGGTGGCGGGATTTTGAGGAACGCCATGATTGGAGGGGTTTTATGAGAGAGGAAAGAGGAGAGGCGGGCTGCTCGCCGGGGTCGCCGAGGCGGACGCTAGGGCGGCGCTGGCGCTTAGAGTGGTGGGAAGCGGGGGCAATGGCATCGGAGGAAACGGGAGCTAGCGTTTCGATGACGGTGGCGGAGGAGGAAGGAGGGGCATTAGCGAAGGGGTCGAGCGGCGGAGCATCGGCCATTGGTGCCGGTGGAGTTGAAGAACCGTGGTTAGTGGCAGAAAAGGTAAATACACCATTCGATCTGTATGTAATAAGCATATAATCGAATAATCTAGTGCTATAGTTCTAATATATATATATACTAGCGAAAACATCACCCGCGATACGTGTGAAAACAAAAATTAAATTTTTTAAAATTTAAAAATATATTTAAAAATATTTAATTATTTAAAAATAAAATATTTAAAAAGAAATTAAGATATTATATATATGCAGTTAATTATTATTAATTAAAAAATATATATTATTTTAATTTTATATATATATATATATGGGGTGGGGGGGTGCACTGTAGCAACTCCCTCCTCGCCCTTAAATATTATAGATATATAACAGTGCTATCAAAGTCGTTACATTATATAACATTTTAAATAATTTTTAATATATTATATAATATTTGCTTTTTTTTTATTTGGTCATGTGGTATGTGGCATTTTAAATAATTTTTTATATGTCATGTGTCAGGTTAAAAAAAATATGTAAAAGATGATGGCAATGAATATCTAAAATCTTTACGAAAATGGCTCAAAAATATATTGCGATTCACTTTTCTTAAGGCTTTATTCGTCTCCACCAGATCGTGCAATAAAAATTGATCGATAGCCTCTAAGTTTAAATAAAATCTTTTCGACGGCGTTTTACACTTAACAACACCAAACCACTGAACACATCAGTATATAACAGAATTATTTAAATATAATAATATCTTCTGCAACATACACTATTAAATATGATCTTTTCTATTCTAAAAACATAAAAAAAATTATACTACGTTGTTGTATGTTTTTCGGACAACCGATTCTTTTATTATATAGAGTACGAAAAAGCACTTATACCAAGCAGCTATAATTTGTCATAATCGCTTGCAGTTACTAAAATTTAATCACGTTGCACTACCGATGGATAGCCAAATGGATAGCCACAATTGTAGCACCTCATGATGAAGCTCATTATAGAAACATCACTCGACAGGCTACATGACCATCAGCAGGTTCAATACATTTTCCTTATTTTTATACAAGAAACTACAATGATGTGTTCTATAATTTGTCGCTAAAAAAATACACATGCACAGGATAAAAAGAAAAAAGGATTGCTCTCTCTCTCTCTCAAAAAAAAAAAAAAAAAAAAAAAAAAGGAAGTAAAATCCCAAGACTATGCCATTAACCCCCAGGTGACTACTTCCTCTTCACTATGTGCGGCTTTTCTCTGGTTCAACTGGGAAGTATTTGATACCCACTAGGTCTGCTGCTTTGCTGATGACCTGGAAAACAAGAAAGACATTAAATATTAACATACAATTTCCTTTTATTTTATATTTTTTAAGTTAGAGACATTATTGAGGTGAAAAGAAAAAAAGACTGTGCTAGAATTTACTATGGATTTTGAATATTCCAGATTCTCAGAATCAGGAAATTACCTCAAGGCCTTTGATCAAGTCTTCCCTGGTATGCGAAGCAGAGATACAGATTCGAGCCCTTGCTAGAAGAAGAGGGGTGGCTGGGAACGCGGCAATAACAACCGCAACCTAAAAGACGAATTTTTTATTTAGTGAGGAAATAATTTATTTCTAATAAATGATGAAAAATGTTGCTCATGCACCAACATGGCTAAAGGGTACAAGTTAAGCCAATTGTAGATGCATCATTACTAACAATGCCCATTGAATTATCAGATAGCCATTGTGTACGAGGTGATAACAGGACAAATAATCAGAAAACTCTTGCACTTAATTCGGTACCTACATCGTTAAAAGAATATGAGATGATAGGGAACCAATCATCAAGTGTGAAATAATAAGTTTAGTTTCTGCTTGAAAAGATTGGCAGAAATTATTTGTTGTTCCCACAGCAACTCAAGAAAGAACAGTATTTCATCACAGTCAACTGATGGCAACTTTTAAAGAACGATGATACAAGGATTACGACTTGGAAAAATGCAACAAATGTAAGCAACTATTACCAAAGACTGAAGAAAATTCGATGTATGATAAGCGAAATGAGTGCTTACATTCTGTTTGAGGCAGTCCCTTGAGAAGGCCGAAATCTTGGCCGGGTTGTAAAGCATTATTGGCATAACCGGTGAGTCATTGTCACCAAGGACTTCAAAACCCATCTTTTGTAGTTCTGATCGGAAGAAGTTGCTGTTTTCACGAATTGCTCTGAGCTTCTGTGCCCCTGTCAATTCAGTGGGTTGCTCATAAGAAACCCTCCTTTTAAGGATAGGGAGGAAAACGATAGCATTCAGTGATTTGTCTTGCATGATTGCTATAATTTACCTCTGTTAGATCCATCTTCACCGATAATGACTTTAATTGCAGATATAACTTGCTGAACAGCTGGAGGAGACATGGAAGTGCCGTAAAGATGAGCTGGACAAGCATGTTTTAGGTATTGAACAATTTCCTGCCAAAGAAAAAAGGATTCAATATAAGTTAATTACATATTAGCTTAGTTTAACATGCAAAATTCTTGAAAGAAAAATTTAGTACCTTGGATGCAGCAATATAACCTCCATAGGAACCAAATGATTTCGTGAATGTTCCCATCATAATGTCTACGTCAGTTGGATCCACACCTAGAAGCTCACACACTCCTCTACCTGATTGTCCAATTGCACCAATGCTGTGGGCCTCATCCAAATACGTATATGCCTATTTACATCAAATGAATGAATCTTTATAAGCTACGTTGTAGACCACGGGTGGGGTAATTGTCCCGGCTCTCATAATAATTTTTTTTAAGGTTTATACAAGTTTGTTGATATTCAGACTCCGCCGTAGCGGGACTCATGATTGAGATGTTGTTGTTTTACAAAAATTGGAAGTTTGTTCATATTTAAGTTCATAATAATTCCTCTCCACTATAGATGGTTTATATTGGTATCCATACGCATATGTTCATGTGGTCAGACTCTTCAGGATATCCTACTGAATCACAGTTTAAAAATGCAAAGAGACATCGAAGAATGAAATTAGCAAGTTATGCAGCAAACCTTATATTTCTTGCATACAGCTATAATCTCAGGAAGTTTGCAAAGTTCGCCTTCCATACTGTAGATTCCCTCAACAATGACCATTATTTTCTTCCATGCTCTATGTATTCGAGGTTGCCCCTCAGCTATTTGCTCTCTTAGCACCTCCTCCAAGTGAGATGGATCTAAAATTACAAGTATTAGTATAAGACAAAGAAAAGAGCCATGCATTGCAGCGTCCAAAATTTCTTAGCATTTGTTAATTTATTTAGTGTATCGACTTATTTGCTTTTTTGTATATATTAGTGGGGGTATGTAAGCAGAGTTTTTGTCGATCAAAATTTTATCATATGACTAGCAAAATAATGATTAACTAATTGATAAATTAAAATATGATTTCTGAATATTGGTACACACTTTGGATTAAAACATTATGGTAGAGAAATTAAAATTCAAGAATTCATGTAAAAATATGTAGTAAATTATATTTTAATATTTATCATTGTAAATTTAAAATGAATTGAATGTGGAAGTTTAAAAATAAAAATTTAAAAGAAAATATTAGATAACATGTCAGAGAAATATATATTATATCACAATAAAATTTGTGTATGCAGAGGTTGTACATGGTGCAAGGTGAAAATTATAGAAGAGCAAAATTTTATCATTAGAAGTAAATAATTATTATTAAGTTTATAAAATAAAATTACTGCTAATATAGATATACATAACGTAAGGTTAAAATCTAAATAAAGTTTCATACAAAATAAAGTTTCATACACTTTATTTTTTCCAACGAAATCAGAATAAGATTAAATTTTAACATCAATATGAAATAGATCTATTTTTTACTGAAGAATTTGTTCATGACTGTACATTAGATAAAGGGATACTTTACTATTTGATATAAAAATATGGTAGTCTTGTACAAATTTATATTGTTAATTCATTGTATGCAATGGAGGTCTACTTTACAAACTAAATTATTATTCATCCAGATAGATGAGCTTGATGTATATTATATGACGTTTTCCTTTACAATTATAGATAATGGATGGAGTGCTTTTTTTTGTGCAAATAAAGGATCACTGTTCATTACTGTGTATTAAAAAACAGTGAATGAATGTTGATTTCTATTCAACTTCAGATACATGTTTGCTAACATTCTCGACTAGAGATGAAGACAATTCGTCCCATAACTCACTGTTATGCTGAAAAACATGGACAGTCGCACCAGATCCACGAGCACCATTGACGATGGAATTATGATTCAAGGAGTCGCTGATTATCAGTCCACCCTGGAGCAGCCATCATGAGCATAAATGTTATCAGTACAAGTGACACTAGAAACAACTCTTGTTTGAACTACTTGAGAAATATCTGAAACACGAACCTTTCCAATAAGAACAGGAATGATTGAAGAGTTAGTCACATAACCCATGCCAAAAACAATAGCAGCCGGCTTTCCAACAAATTGTGCTACTAATTCCTCTAACTCGGCATGCAGCTTAGTCGTACCTGATGTATATAAATAACAAACCTAGCGTTACCAAAACCTAAGATAAGTTCGTATATCATACAAATAACATATAAAAAAGCAGATATTTAGTCCCCCGCCCGTGGGTCAGTCGGCCGGGGCGCTCGCCTCAGGAAGCGAGCGCCCGTGTTCGAACCCCATGGGTGCCTGCAATGGGGATGTGCTCGTAGTTGCGAGTTTACAGCGACTACGGAGAAGCTGGTGGCTGGGTAAGTCCCAATACTCCATGTCTGGTCCGGGGACGGACGCCAAACCGCAGTTTTACTCTCTTGCACGCACCTGGGTCCAAAATGGTCCTATAGGTGTGCGTACAAAACTGTGGTCCGCGAGTTAGCGGAGACCCAAGGAGGGGTTTCACCTCGTTATCTCAAGAAAAAAAAAAAACCAGATATGTACCGCCATCGCCACGACCACTGCAAGTACTGGGTGAGTACTGTTTAAGAGACTCAATCACACGAGGGGTGCAATACTCATCGGCTGCGGCAAAGCCCAAGTAGTTGTATGAACCTAGGTTGAGGCATCTTGTAATATTTGACGTACGGCTGCAGAAGTTTAGATTTGTAAATAAAAATCATTTATTTGCAAACTGAAGTGTTAATGCTACGGATAAGGTTTGATGGTGGATAGCAATGGCCATGAAGTTAGTTCTAATTTGCAAAGGAATAAACGAGTGGAAGAACGTACTGCAAAGTCTTGTTATTATCATTTGAGTATCGCTCTACCACATCGATCCAGTTATCCGGGGCACTGGCAATTGGTCGTCCGAAGCAATCCTGTCCAGTTGAATAAGAGTCATAACACAATTCTAATCGTAACAGGATTCACAAGAATTACTACACTTTGACAACTACCCACATGCTTAATTATTCTCACTCGAATAGTACAAGAAACACGTTTAACTCATTTTTTGCTGATTCCTCTCCTAATTGTGATAGAATTATAACTTAAATCATCTGAAATCCAAGTCCAGTCAAAACATCTAAAAGAGAACTACGGACAAGCAGGATCAAACGAAAAGCTCTCCCATACAAACTAAATCAGTACAGTAATACTCCAATGCAGCAACTTTGACATTACACATTTGAACTTGGACAAACTTAACCATCAAACAAACCTGGATGCGGAGATAAACTCGGCGGGTATAGAAATCCTCGAGGCCTAGACAGATCGGCGCGTATCCCTGCAAAAATTCCAACAGATTCACTTAAATTGCTAAACCAATAAATCAATCAACTAAACATAATCAACCAACCCAAAACGTACCTTTAGATTCTTGGAGTTAGATTTGAACCAATCGATGATCCGGCGGGAGAAATCTCGGATCTGGCCGAAAGCGAAGAGCAATCCGTAGCTGAAAAGCGTGGTTAAAGCGCTCAAGTAAGGCAATCTCACCATTTTTTTTTTACTTGGAATTTCTTATCCTTCTTGTTCAGGAAGGTCCAATTTGAGAGAGACGAAGAGGAATCAGAAAAAAAAAGGAGAGAACTTTGTGAGAAAGGAGAGAGCTTTGGTGATTGAGGGGGAGAGATTGGAAAAGGGGGTGGACGTTTATGGGAAGGTAAGATTTGGGGGGGGAAATTGACTTCAGAGGTAAGATTTAGAGAAGCAAACGAAAAGATTCAAGCTTAAAATCTTTTTTAGAAAAATAAAGAAATTTCGAAAAGGTGGTGGTGGTGGAATTACTGGAATGGGGGGCGAAGAAGTTGACGATAGAGCAAAGTTGGACAAGTAGGGAGCTCACTGACCTCACTTTGCTACATTTTTTTTTTTATTTAAAAAAATAATTAAAGAAAGTAATTTTTTTTACTTTCCAATTATTATTTATTTTAATATATTTTTTACTTTCTTCATTTCTCTTTAAATTAAGAAGAAGTCAAAAAAATCATAATTGCATAATAATAATAATAATAATATATATTATTTTATTATTAAATTAAATTATTTATAATAAAATATATTAATATATTATTAAATAATATAAATAATATAAATTATTATTTAAATATTATTAATAATCAAGTATACTAATAATATAATAATAAAATAAAAAATACATGATATATTAAAATAATGTTACTAATAATAATAATAATAATAATAATATATATATATATATATATATATTATTATCTTTATAGAATAGATAATAATAATAAGAAAATATATTGTTAAGCATATATTAATAATAATAATAATATTATTATTATTATTAAAATATATAATAATACAAATATACTATTAATAAACTATTTAATTTAAATATTATTAATATTTTAATAATATTAATATATATTATATTATATTATTAATATATTTAATTATTAATAATATATATTTATTATTCATATTATATTTTAATTTATTTCATTACAATTTCTTCCTACTTTCTATCTATAAGTAAATAAAAAAAAAAACTCAATTCTACTTTTCCATTACTTTCTACTCTTCCACTTCTCTCACATTTTTTTTTATCCAATTACTTCACTTGCCATACTTTTTTCAAAGTAAATGGACCCTTGATGTTCCTTATTGTAATTGAAAACCTCTTTAGTTTGTGAGTACCAATGTATTCTTGAGCAAATACAACACATATATACTTTTTTTTAAAAAAATTAAATAAAAATTATAAAATTTAGTTAGATTTATAATTTTTTTAAAAATATTTATAAATTTATTTTTTAAAAAAGAAAAGTAAATTATTTAGAACTCCAAATTTTAGATGATTTGCCATATTAATGTGGCTTCTACATAGCCTTTCCAAATGTTTAGTACACTACTATAATATTTAACATAATATTTATTTTAGAAACTTTTTATAAGCTAGCAAATACAAGTTGTAGGCTATTATAAGAGTGGTTTGATATTACAATTAGTTGAGGTATGATCATAAATTTAACTTGATATCCAGCTGGCTATACCAAATAAGTGTGAAGTACTCATGTTCCGAGTACATATCCTAATAAGGGATAGCTCTTGGCTTTGTTCCTCAAGTTCTATCCCTTACTTGACTAAAATCAATATCTACATATACTTTTTAAAAAAAATTTCAACATTAAAATTGTAACTTTAATGAGATTTACAATTTTAATGTTCAAAATTTTTCTAAAAAATACTTTTAAATATATGTTTTGCGACTCCGAAATAATAACAGTATTAAAAATAGATTATGAAATCCTTTTATACCTGTTAAGATATTGGAGTCACAAAATATATGTTTAGAGATATTTAAAAAAAAAAAATTGAACATTAAAATAGTTGATCTAATAAAAATTTATAATTTTTATGATAATTTTTTTTAAAAAAAAATACGTTTAAATATAAGTTTTAATCAAGGAATGAAAAAAATTTGAGATAAGAATAATGGAGAGGATCTATGCCCCGATTATGGCTTATCATGATTAGATATAGAGTAATAGTAGCTACGCCAACATATTCAAAAAATAAAAAAAATATATCCAAGCTAATTGATAAAATTTAGATGGTTCATTTTAATATTTAGTATAATACAGATTAAAAATATAAGACAGCATATAAAAGCTTTTATACTAGTGGGTAAAATTTTTTATTAATTCTTTGAGTACTTCAGTTTTTACCTTTCTATTAAAAATATATATATATATATATATATACCAACGACTTATTCGAGATCCAAAACTGCAAAAATGTTTGTATATTTTATTATGGATATTGGACTGTTATAAAGAAGCACTGATACGTTAAAATTTTATTTCATACAGTATTCGATATGAACACGCCGCGGATATGGCCGGATACATAAAAAGTCCGAAATTAAAAAAAAAAAGGATATATCAGAAACGTTTATTTTTAATTTTAATTTTTTCTTAAAAAAACATTTTTATTATTTTTTAAGAAATAAAATACTATATAATTTTCAGCATTGAATAATAATAAATAATATAATATAATTATATACTCAAATATTATATTTTCTTATTTTGGTTGAAAAAAAAATATAGAGTACACAAATTTTTTTTTTATTTTCAATATTTTCTTCTATTTGTCAATTACATTTTAAAATAATATTAATGAGCGATAACATAATTATTAAGGTACAATAGAATTTTTCTAAGAAATACTAAAATATTATAATATAATGATTTAATTTAAAATTTTCACCGATCTCCATATATTGAATAATATTAGCTAAAATAAATTTAACAAATCTTATGAGAAAATATTCATGCAACACATGTCAAACTAGTTGTTTACTAAAATTTGAAACAATTTCGTGCATAAATCCGTGCATAAATCCGTGGACGGATCCGTATTTTCCAGGATTTTCCTTTTTAGGAGTTATTGACAAATAAAATATATTCTTGTTTGTATATATATACCAAGTATGTATTTTTATGTCGACTAACACTAAATTATGTATAAAATACAATTCAATTGATTAATAACCCTTTATAATCTGTTCTGTAGTCCATTTGAACGCACTCCTTTCCTTCCAATAGTGAGGACAAGTGAGATTCATGCACCTATTAAGATTTATAGGCAATTTTACTGCTCAAATTTATCCAAAAAAGATAGTTATATAGATAATCTAGGAACTTGGGTCCATGGATTTTAATGGGGGAACACCACCAAGCTCACCTATCGTATGTGATAATTGATCTGCTGAAATTGAAAAGGTGTAATTGACGGTGGTGTAACAGTGCCAGTTCCCGAAGCACTTATGAAAATTAATATATAGTAAAAAAAAAGATCTTGTTATTTTTAATAGCTTTTTAGTTCAATTTTTTTTAAAAATAAAAAAAACTTTCCAGATTGATCCAAAAAGTCTTTGAGAATATTGTGGTTTAAAAATATTTTTTTGAACTTCGATTTCAAAGCCATTTTTTTTTACAATTTTCGAAGCATTGTGAAAAGCTTTGACCCGCAAAGCTTTATGACACTGTAAAACATATATTTCTTATATTTTTTTTTTTTTTTTTTCTTAACAAAAAATCCCGGATGACTGCTTTTATTTTTACAGCATCATCAATTACACCGAGTTAACTTCAGCGGATCAATTCTCTGGCGATGAATATGATTCATATGTCTCGGGATGGGTGCAGCAATACAAAGGTGGGATGTGTTAACGAGGGACATGCATGCAGGGAATTTCCAATATTAATTTTGTTATTGAAAAGAAAATACCCAGGTGTTACCATCATATACATATATCTACGATCAGCATAAAAATTTAAGACAGCTCATAATTCAATTAAACACTATAAATTCTAAAAAAAATACGTTTAAAATGAACATGCATATGCATGTACATGGTTACATTTATATAGTAATCTAAACAAACGACACATACGGATATGATAATAATAATAAGTAAATAATTAAGACAATATATGATATCGCATATTGCGTAGCTTATATAATACACTGAACATATACATCAACTAGATTCGTATAAAACTTCGATGTTGTTAATTAGAGTTAGCCTTACAAGTCCAACCCTCGCCGGAATTAGCAACATTTGTAGCATAAGGGGTCGTTGTGGCTAACCTGTGAATAATTTTAACGAGCAATAATATTTCTACAAATCCACAAAATAACACGATAAAAGAAGGCTACACATACTACGCATGTGTCGCAGTCGTGGATCGACTTTGTGCTAATAAGCACGTGGTTTTTCCGCCAAAGAGACAAATTAAATTTGGTAATTTGTTGAAACAGATTAAATCGTTTTTATGCAGAAAGAGTCGACATTAACTTTAAGCTAAAAGAATAACAAAATCTCTCATTTTTTTGAATTTTTTTTTAAATAGCGAGACAAAACCTCATTTATAATAAATGTTATATTATATTTTATTGATACACATAGCCGGGACTCAGACCTAACTTGACAATGACCACCGCCATAGCTTTCCAAGCTATTAAAAATTGTACTACTCCATTGTAGTAAGTTCAATAATAGGGTTTTGTCAAAAAATGAAGGAAAATACCAAATCAGCCCCTCCTTTTCAATTCCCATACCATATCAGCCCCTCCTCTCCAAAACAGCCCAAATCAGCCCCTATTCACTGTTTACTTTTTTTTTTGGACAAAACTGCTCTTTTGTTGCCGACACCGAGATCACCTATTTAGAAATATTTTTTGAAAAAATATTGAACATGAAATTTATAGATCTCGGTGAGATCTACAACTTTCATGTTTAAAATTTTTCCAAAACATGTTTCTAGATAGGTGTTTTCGATGTCCGAACTATTTGTAGCAATTTCGGGTCGGGTCGGGTCGACCCGTTATGCTTCCGACCTTTAAA
The DNA here is from genome assembly GCA_002076135.1 of Xerophyta viscosa. Classification (NCBI taxonomy): domain Eukaryota; kingdom Viridiplantae; phylum Streptophyta; class Magnoliopsida; order Pandanales; family Velloziaceae; genus Xerophyta; species Xerophyta viscosa. Next base: position 413,179 of record MJHO01000013.1, on the reverse strand, counting down.
ACATAACTTTTGAAGTATTTTTTTGAAACATTTTCAACATGAAAGTTGTAGTTCTTGCCTAGATCTACAACTTTCATGTTCAAAGTTTTTTCCGAGATCGTTTCTAAATGGATGATATCGGTGTCTGAAGTGTTAACGGGTATAGGAGCAATTTCGTCCAAAAAAAATCCCAAACAGTAACCAGGGGCTGATCCGACCTAAATTTGAAATGGGAGGCTGATTTGGGATGTTTTCAACAGTTGAGGGGCTGATATGGTAGTATCCCAAAAATGAATCTACTTTGTAAAATATTGAATTTTTTTTTAATGAATAACTTATAAAATTACTAGAAATACACACACACACACACACACACACACACACACACACATATATATATATATATATTAAATTCTGCAAAAAAAAAGAGATTTTACGTAATCCATATTTTTGTTATTCATATTTTTTTAAGAAAGTTTGTAAATAAATATTTTGAGATTTCTAAATTTTTATAGTAAAAAATTAGGAGCCATAAAATATCCATTTAGAAGTATTTTCTGCAAGAATATAAAATTATATATTATATTAAAATTATTTTTAGTATTTAAACTTTTTTAAAGTTCATTTGATAATTACTGTGAAAAAAGCCGAGCAGCTTTATATAAGTTTTGAAAAGCAAAGTCTTTTTTTACATTATCTCTTCAATAATAATATAATAATATACCATATCATCACGTGATTAACAAAAGTCATATGTGTATAATAAATGTAGAAAACCCCTCTTACCCGGAAGGAACAAGAAAGATTTTTGGCCACCTAATTAATCGTCGTCATATTTTAATGTTCACGTGTTTTGCAATGTGTTCAAAAGAGACGGGAAGATCACGGAACTATGAAAACTTAACTTTGAAAACTTTACTCGATATAATTGAGGATGTGAGATTTTGTTGAAAAAAAAAAAAAATCTAATTCAAATTAATATGTAAATTTATTTCCACCGCACGAAATCGAAAAAGCATTACTAAAATATTTAATAATGTAATTTTTAGTAAAAATAATCACTTCTCATTAGTAAGGAGATATTCTGAAATAAAAAAGTTATAAGTTTATTTTTATTAGGATAGAATAATTTAAAATTATGTTTATTAAATCGTATGAATTTGAATGGACGGTTCTCATTACTATTTCCGAAAGCCAAAATTAGAAAGACATGTGATATATATATATATATATATATATATATATATATATATATATTCCTCATTTTGAAAGATAAACATAATTTTTGAGATTAAAGATAGAGAATAAATTTAGGAGGTACATCTAATAATTGCAGGATTGCAATCTTTAAAAATGTAGTATTGTAATTTTTCGTAAAAATCATTGCATTAATTTTGGAAATTTAAAATAAATATTGTTAGAGGTAATTACTTTCCCATTAAAAAAATATTGCATTAGTTTTGAAAAGTAAAACAATAATTATTACTTATATGCGGACAATATTTTTCTTAGTGTATACTTAAAAATAAGACATTAGCAATGTCAAAAAAATGTATGTATATCCTTAAGGCAGTTTTAATATAACTAATAAATTAACATTTAAGAAAAATTATTAACTCCTTTTAGATTGTTCTTCTCAAATTTTTTTTTAAAAAAAACTCTTTTTATATTTATTATTAAAAAATATAACGCTGCACTTTTTTATTTTACATTATTTGCTTTGGTCAAGATAGGTTAGACTTTCAGTGGTAGCATAACCATCATCAAAATAGTTTTATACTGTACGATGCATGTGATAGTTTAAATAATAAACTTAAATAAGGAAGATGTTCACTTATATTTTTAATACATGTTAGAAAATTGACGCTCTATATAAATACTTATTTCGAAAACTTATTTCAAAAAACTCAAGATGTTTCCCTTATTCTATCTTACCCTATATCGTCAGTGAAATATTGAAATTGTGTATGTTTTGATATAAAAGAGATAATAAGATTATGTAATTCTTGAGGTGCTTTTAATATTTTAGTAAAAAATTTAAAAATATGTCAATCGATGGTCAAAGTTATATACCTCTCTCGGCGCTTCTCAAGGAATTGCTTTAGCGAATTACGTCTAGCTACCGGCAGCAAATCTGCACGAAAATTTTCAAAAACATTAATAATTAAAATTTGGATAATAATAAATCAGCAATTTCTTTTCAAATATTTTCAATTCAAACTTCAAATAAAAAACTTTAATCAAATTAGCTCAAGATTGAGTTTTTTAAAGTGTTTCAAATAGTTAGTATTGTATTACTAATAGCGGTCATGAGTTGCTAGCAGCATGTAGTGTGTACGTATAATATTTTAGACGAATTAATTAGTGCGTCTGTCATATTAATTTCAATAATTAAAAGATATGCCATTCTACTTGATAATATTGTTCACATAATTAACAAAATATACCTCTGTTCGTAAATTATATTACGTATGAATATTTACTCTTTTACTTTAAAACTATATATATACTACTATGTATTGCAAATGTTTTATAAGTAAAAAAATACTTTTACAAATCATATTTTGTCAGAGATATTTTTGGATTAGAGTCAAACGTGGTTTCTGGATTTGTCCTTCTCTCTACATAAATTTAGATATTAAGATGATTTGATAAATGGTAGATGATAAAATAATTCTAGGTAATAGATATATTTTTGAGGAATATTGATTTTCTGTCCTACTGTTTTGTGTTCTGTTGATGTATCCTCAATCCAACTATCACACGTCTAATATTAGAGAAATAACTGCTTTTTTTTTAGTAAGATACTGTAAAATAATGGGTGAAGTTAAAAATAAATAGAATATATGTTATATTTTGAGTGAGACTCCAAATAGATCCAATTTTTGGAGGCGAATAGGCTGCTGAACCTGAAATAATTGACCTGATTCAATTACCTTTTCCTTTGAGCTTCCTCAGAATGAGCACTTCTTGGCAGCCGGACTGGTTATCCGCCGGAGGCAGCGGCGGCGGAGGCGGCGTGTTAACCTCTGCGGCGATCTTGATTACCTCCTCCGCCTTCATTTCAACAAAAAGGAAACATATGAGACTACGAATCAGTTGAGTATTAAATGACACTAGGTTACAGTAATTCTCATTAGACAGGACCTTATCGGCGGGAAGATCGAAGATGGCGACTGCGCCGTTGTAAAGGATCGTCAACGGCGACGCGCCAGGACGTTTCTCAGTGACAGGCCTAGAGTGTTAATGTAATTAAAGATTAGCAACAAATAAAATCGGACAATAAGCAATTTTTTTTTAAAAAAAAGAAATATAGGAGAAACATGAATTAATGACCTAGATAGCTAGTAATTACCTAGATGATGCTAGGCTAAGTACAGGCAGGGTCGGCGTCGGCGGCTTGGCGGCGGAGGAGGCCATGGCCTTCATCAGAAGGGCTGGGCTTATCCTCGACATCGCTCCCTGGATACCTGTGCCAAACAAATAACCAAAAGTTAAGATCATAAACGTACGTAAAAAGATTGAAATATCTTTAAACGAAGAAAATCCGCTACTCTGGAGATTGTTCGTGTGTGCGCTCAAACATAATTAAACGTTTCAATCAGCAGACAGAGAGAGAGAGAGAGGAGAGAGAGAAGAGAGAGAGAGAGAGAGAGAGAGAGTTGAAGAAGGGGACCTAGGGAAGGTGGACGGAGGGAGGCGGCGGGGAATGACCGGAGGCCGAGGAAGTCGTGCTCGACGGTGGCGTCAGCCATGTTTGGGCGGCAGCTGAGAGGGTTGCTGTTGGTTTCTAGGAAAACAGTAGAAGTGTACGTTGAGAGATGCGTGAATCACTTAATTTATAATAAACAAATGTTCTTCGTGCTAAGAGGGAAATGTTGCACGTGGAAAAGGAGGGAGAAAACAAGCACATGTGCAATACTTTATTTTAATTTAAGTTAATAGATAAAATTGATATATCTATGGACTAGTCTTTGCTAATATTTTATATTCTAAAATATTTATTTAAAAATATTTTTGAATATAAAAATTATAAATTTTTATATTAAAAATTGTATAAATAGATATTAAATGTTTCAAAACATTAACGAGTTAATAGATAATCTACCAAGATTTTAAAATTTTAGTATATATACTTATAATTTTTTTAAAAAAAATTCTACATGCAAGTTATAGATCATATTAAAATTTATAATTTTTTGATTAAATTTTTTTTGTAAAATATTTATATAGTATTTAAAATATTTATGTACTATGAGAGAATATGATTTGAAAAAGGTTCTAGGTTAATTTGTAATTGTTTATTTTTTTAAAGTAAGAACTATCTAACATTTTCCCATCTTTTTATTTGTCCATATAATTTATTTTTTCAGGCACGCCCACACCAGTAAAGCCGAAGTTAGTAGAAAATGGAGAGGCCCAAGCCCAAGACTTCTGAACGTCTCCACCATCTGTTTGGATAAGTGATTAAGAATATTATATTCTCAATGTAAAAAATATCAATTGATATTTGTAATTTATAGGGCCCTCACCTATGGATCTAGCGGTGTGGCATATATATCTTATAAAACACAAGTTATAGGTTTAAATTTTAGTGGTGGTCATGACATAAAAAATAGACACTTAGAGTGAGTGTCAATTATAATTGCTAATATGGTGGTTGGATAGTATGCTAGTACTCTACGTCTGATTCCGAACGCACACTACGTCGGTTTTTTACTTTCTGACTGCGATCTCGATTTAATACAAACCGATGAATTATGGTTAGAAAATCGTATTTATGATAATATTAGAGGTCGGTGTAATGGAATATTTTACATTGTTATTTCAAGAAAAAATTTTGTAATTTTTAGGACAAAATTCCATTTTAATGTCTAATTGAGAACTAGAATTGCGCTTAGTGCCATGGATGCTGCCGACAGCCGTCCTATGCCTTTAGTCCTAACTTCTTAACTTTTTAAAAATTCTTTTTATTACTCTACACCGACCAAGCAAATTTTTTTTTTTGAGTTAGTTTGATTTTCAAATTTATAAGCCATGTTGAAGAGAGTTTAAGCAGCTCTCGTTGTTCTTATTAGTAAATCATTGAGTTTCCAAACACTCTCTCCTCTCGCTTCTGTAGAGCCAGGAAAGTTTAGGCTGACCATGATTTAAGTGTTGCAGGAGTGGTTAGAAGTTTCCAGCCTCATGATAAATTGTATTAGAGTTTTTGATTCGTAATAATAGCATCACACAACGAGAGCGAGGTGACCGTAGAAGACCAACAGAAGAAGAAGGCCAAAGGTAGGCCCGCGAGGGAGCCATCACGCAACATCTAGACATCCCTCGACATAAGAGTGATATACACTATTTAAACTTTATATTTGTGTTTGTTATGATTTTTCTGTAACAGTTGTGAATGATACAGCTATCGTAATACATAGTTCAAGTGTAGTTATTTAGATTTGTGTATAGCATGAATTTTCTGTTCTATAATTATATTACATTTCTTTTTGTATGTTTATGATAATTACTAATTTAGAATTCTGTATGAATTTTAATAAATTTTGACAAATTATTTAATATTTGTCTAATAGTCTAATATGTAACGTAAATTTTAATGCAGTTATGGCTACCTAAAATTGTACAAAAGCAGAGAAGATATTTAATTATTCCAAAATATATTTCACAATTACAGTATACTTTTGCAAAATTACGCTTTTCAGAGAGACTGCAAATGAAAGAAAGCAATTTTGAGGGCCACAAATTAAATGGCCCTCAAATCTTTTATGGTTCATAATTTTCCTGCATAGCATCAGAATATCATAATGGATGGGACCGTTTCTTTGGATTCAATTCTGCTATTGTGAGTTAAAAGAAAGGGATGTGCACTATCCATTCGATCTTCTTGCTCCTGTTTAGTTTTGGAAAAGAGCAGAACAAATGCTACACATCTCTCAAGTTTAAATCTTTTTTATTAACAGCAAAAAATACTGCTAAGTATTTTATAGCGGTGCTTCTTGTTGTTATTGCTATTTCTAACCAATATAGTGCCCTCGTTATCCTTCTATTATCGCAGCTGTTTCGGTTTTTTCAGCCGTGCCAAACATTTCGATGGCACGGTCGAACGGTGTCGATTGTGTCGGCACTTGAAAATGAATAATTATTACCTCATGCAGACGTGTGACCCATTTAGGTTAGGCGTACATGATCGTGACCGCACGCGTTTGTGCTTGACCTTTATTTTAAGCCAAGACCCTTATTTTGTTTTGTTTTATTTTCTATTGATTTATCTATTTTTAATCCTACGAATCGATTTCAACAGAGCCTATTTTGTCTTTTTTTATGTTAGTTTATAGTTTTTATTTTGACAAAAGTATACAAAATAATATTCTATTTTCTGTACGTCGTTCACAAGATGAATATGGCTCGAATTTGAAATTTACTTTAACGAAAACCTTGCTCCAAACTATGGATGCAAATTTCTTTCTGGTCTCTCGCTGTATCCCAAAAATATTCCGACATAGTTAGGACTCTGTATTGTTATAGAGTGGCAAGAGTAGATGGTCTCATCCTCATCCAGAAGCTCCATTTACAATCTCTTCTAACTGCTTTCTTAACTCATCGTGCATTTTCTTTCTATCCATTATTTTAATAAGACTACCAAAACGACCTTAGTTTCAATCCTTTTGTAGCTTTATCATCTATCAACTCAGCATTTCAAAGCAAGTTCTCAGCAATTCAGAACAGCAAACTTATAACAATAACATCCCAGTCATATCCTATAGTAACGAAATCTGGATATCATAAATATACACAACCATATTTCTAAAAAAGTTATTTTCAGAAAACCTCGGTCTGAAAAAAACAAATCCAAAACATACGAAAAAGAATGATTCGTTCACAAAATACGAATCAAGCATACACAACACAAGAACAACTCACATATTCGTACTATAACAGTAAGAATAAAATAAAAAAAACATAGAATAAAATATAAATATAAGAAAAAAAAAATAAAAGTAAATATATTATATAATCTAAGCCACGGTGATCAGATAGCAAACTTAAACCAGGTAGTGTTGCTCCAGCTTTTTGTTTCCTTTTCTACTTCACACATGCGACCAGTTTTCAACCGATAAATTAGCGATGTATATGGTGATAAAACTTTCGTGAACATGGTCATGTTCAAGCCCTCATCTTCTTCCTGTGGATCTTCACCCTCCATCACCACACACCCATTCTGAGAGGCTGAACAAGGAAGAGAGTTCCGATGGCAGGAGCATATCACTACGATTGTGACGAATATGCCTGATTAGCCTAACATTACACAACCCCCATAGTTCACCGCAGATTGATATAACAAAAACAATGTCACAAAGACAAATAAGAACATATATTCAATGCAAATCCGGCCAACTTGCATGGGAAACAACAGTATTCACTATATTAGACAAACAGAATAATATGTCTAGAAGTTGAAACTTACTAAGACCAAGAAATATAAAACTGACATGTCATTAATGCAATATATAACATCCCTATATAGTATATAGACACAAGGTTTAGGAACCAAGTACTTTGGCATCCCTACTGAAATCTCTGTAGCCTTGTTCCTCAGAAGCAGCATTGTTCCAGCAAGCAGCAGCAGCAGCATGTAGCCAGGCTACATTTACACAAAAATCGGCCATTTTAATTGGATAATATATTAAGAAATATAATAAACTTTATACATATATGTACATATAATACAACCGCACAGATATAGGATCAATGGAGCTCAACATGAACGTCGTACTGATAGTTTAAGCAAATTCAAGTGAAAGATTAACAGAAAATTTAAAGTTGTCCGGGTAAATATAGTAGGCTTCATACAACAAACTGGCACAAGAAGGTGAACAAAACAGAAGAAAACACTTGAAAGAAAAGAGACGGCAGAAGAGGAGTAAGCCTATAAAAGTGAAATGATAATATTTTTCTTAATTCAACAGTATTTATTACAAACTTTTCTAAATCTTAGTTGCCCGTTACTAAGAATTCTTCATGAGGCTGCCTATACATTACATAAATTAGCAAAAACACTATATCTATTTAAACTTTTAAGTTAAAAAAGTAAGACTATTTGATTAACACACTAGCTCGAAGTACAGACAACATGGAAGTCCTAACGATTTGGAAATTTCTAATTGCTCAGAAGAAGTTACTAAGATTTTTGAAAAATGACTTACACAATGTAATCCTTTTCCTGAGATGCATGATGATCACAACATAAGTTAGATGTTTGGCATTTGTTGGGTTCTAACTAATAAAGGAATATATCTAGCTTTGTTCACTTGATAATTATTCTACAGAAATCATGTCAATTTGCCAATCAGATTAAAAAACTTAACCAATTCTGAACCTTATGGGGAGCACTAGTCTATCACAATATGGGTACTATTATAACATATCAGAAATTCAATCATATTTCACACTCATGTATAAGAAATACCATTTTCAAGCACCCGGAAAAACAATAAAATACTACATTAATATGCAATGCAAGAACAAAAGAAGAAAAATATGAAAGTATTAACCAGTTCCATTATCAAAAGAGTCAACAACAAGGGTAGATAAATATACCATCCTCTAAGGAACGAGAAGCAGGAGTCACCGCCACTGTGGTGGTTGTGATAGTAGACTTGTGATGGAGGACCGAAGTAACCTTGATACCCGTGATGAGGTGGACGGTGATGAGGTGCAGGTGGTGGAGGGGGATATGGGTTCCCATGGTGCGGCGGAGGATGTGGGCCTGCAAACCGATCAAAAATTAAATTATTACACTAGTTTGTTCTTATAATTCAAAAAGATACAATCACTGAGTTGGAATAAGCTAATACAAAAGTTACTACCCTGTTTCTCTTCCCCAAATAGAGGGGAAACAAAAGAGAAACAAAGGTGGTTACTACAATATATACAGAAGTTAATATTATCTCAGTCCTAAAAAGGAATTTCCTACCGATAGAACTAGAATAAGCAATGTTTAAAAGTCAAGATCCAGCTATAACGCATACCAGAAAAACGCTGCCAACAAATCGAACTCTAAACACTATATGACATCAACTTTGAGACTAACTATGAAAATTCTCATCTATGCAGCCCACCCATATAGGTGCGTCTCGCAAGTCAGGTGGCTCCATGCCCACCATCCAAGTTCCTGCTAAAATTCTTATAAGCAAAAGGTCAACAGCTCAATGTGCTACTCAAACTCAACATGTGTTGTCTCAGTATCAATGATACAGATCAAAGCCTGCCAACTAACTTAGAATTATAGTAGATCAGATTAGGACCTGCTAAGAACCACTATAAAGCAAATTATATTCAACAAGTTGGAAATCAAAATTAAGAAAAAAAAAGGAAAAAAGCCCAGAAGAATCCTTCAATAAGGATCAAGGTTGACTTCCCTGCAAATTGAAGTACCTATCTACTCGTTATTGACTTCATAAATTCAAAGCCCGCCAACTATGTCGAAATATAGTATTGATAAAGCTAGATGACAACCCTGCAAACAAAACAATCAAAATGTCCAAGAAAACTGTCTGAAATTCCTTTGAACTAAAGCCTCTTCAACTAGGGTGAAATTAAGGTAATATTGGAGTATTCAATCTGCAGACCCTCGGTACAATACTGTTTGTTCTCCACGCCGGCCCTTATATTTCAATTCAGTATGAAGCCCCTCGTCGAACTATTTGTACAAACTCGGAAGTATATTCTTGTGAAATAAACTATAACGTCAATATAGAGTAGTATAGTTTCCAAAAAAAAACCCCCTATAATTCAGATAAAATATGCTTTCAAAAGGTATAAATTATTATCAGGTATTTGCTTTATGGAAATATAGTTTCCGAAGATGAGGAGTATACCGTTCAAAAAGCAGGGATCCAGGGTAAATGGAGATGAAAAAAAATTGAGACTTAAGAACCTCTTCAGTAGGTGAGAATCAGCATAATATGTTTAAAAAATCCTCAAATTTCTTTCACGTCAACCCTTATTAAATAGAGATGTTATTACATGAAAACATCACAGGGGATTCGCAAAATGATCTTTAAGAAAATACTGAAGATTTGTGATTTGAGGGAGAGAAATTAGGAAAGATTGATTTTGGAGAAGGAATTCTTAAGCCAAAGATAAAAACTTCGAAGTTCATAAAGTATGACAAATTAAAGGTGAAAGATTCATCACTTTGCTGGATCAAACTTGCCTGGTGGAGGTGCGTAGGGACCTCCATGGCTGTGGTAGGTTACGTGGCTCATCTTCTTCCTGCGTCTGCTGCTTTCTAGTGCTGTTCTTGGGACTCTTTGAGATGACAAAGAAGAAAAAGTATTTGTCTGGTGAAGATGAAGTGTTTCCTTCGGAGCTAAGTCTGGGATGTTCACTTCTATTACGACAATCGACACACGAGGGACACGCCGAACACTGTTCAATCTCTCCAGAACCGGTCTGGATCGGGAGCGGATATCATTTTTTGGATTAAAATAAAATTTTGGATAATTGTAAATCAGTCTTTTTTATTTTAAACAAATTTTGGTCTTACAAATTACAAAAATTGCCGTGTGGGCCGAGTGGCGGCGCGTGATAGCCGCCACGACAATACAAAAATATATTTTGAATGACTGATTCATAAACCGTTTGAATCGGAAAGTTGATATACAATTATTCCATAAAAATTATATTTATTTATTCTCTTATCATTTATTTTGACGTTCCTCTGTCAAAGTTGATTTTACTTCAGTTAAGTTTTAAATTATTTGAAGTAAATTGATTTACTTAAATTAAAAATGGACTGATATTAGAAGAAAGTAGAGCTTCAACTATACAAAATAAGATTGGCAAAATTAAGGCCTGGACCCAATTGATATAACAAAAGCAATAAATTAAACTGATTTAATTTAATTTTTTTAATAATATCATTCACATATATGAGTTTTACTAAATGTTAACCATTTTTTGAATATCGATCACTAAACCCTATTCATGAAGTATGAAGAGTCAATTTCTAACTTACGTTGTGTATGACGACTTACTATACTCATAATTTTAACTTTAATATTTCATGCCCCACCCAGCGCGAAGTAAAAATATTTTCTCAAACTGGTCAGGAGCTAGTTTTAAGCGGAGCTCAGCCGGTCTTCAGTCTTCAATTCGCAAATCTTTGATTTAGTCCTTCGGAGTTCGGATCTCTTATTCTTTCCTCGATTTATTAATTTTTAATCTTTATGATTCGGCCCTAGACCTAAGAGCACGGGAACTGATATAGTAAAATCCCGAAGCTCCCCAGCCAACCAGTCAGTGTGGTGCCACGTCCCTTCATGTTTTGACAGTGTGCTCGGGTGACTTCTTTTCATGGTGTTTTCAAATTTATCTAATCCATATCAAATTGAACCAACAATCGGTAATATACAAAAGTCTCTCTATCATGGATTGGAATGGCTAAAATCATCGTGGAGTTGTTCTAAAAATTTAGACTGCTATAACAGCTAATTTGCGCTTTACAATTAGATTGTGATCATATTAGATCATCACTATCTAATGTACGGATATAAAATACACCGCTCTATACTTCGTTACGATAAGTACTTAAATTTAGATAGTAATGGATGGAAACTGAATTCAATATGAAGAGATCCTATTAAAGTTTAGTATTACCATCCCTCAACATGAGTGATGGACTTGGTGACAACATTATGAAAAACTAATTAATTGTAGCTCCTAAAAGCAAAAATAAACAAACATGCTAAAGTCCCTAAAGGCCCATATGTGAATAAAATGCTCATGATCAGCAGGTAAAATCAAATTCCAAGTAATTTTTTTTCGGTCATAATTTAATTTGAAACTACTTAGATTCATAAAGTAAAATATAAAATGTAGATTGATTGTAAGCTACAAAATATTGGTGAGTTTGTATACCCATCAAGTTCCTTAGATAAGTGATGGAAAATTGGGATGGCAATGACAACACACCATTGCTGGTAGGGTAAATTACCTATTTGGTACCCCGACTTGTATCTATATTAACTTTTCGTACCTCATTTTGCAAACGCACCTCAGCGCATACCTCCAGCGAGAATCCGTGACGGCGCCGTTAACATTGATGACGTGGCAAAACGGATTTTTTTACCCGTTAATATTTAAGCCCCAAAAACACCAATTTAGAAGCATATTTAGGAGAAACTTTGAACATAAAAGTTGTAGATATTGATGAGATCTACAACTTTTATGTTTAAACTTTTTTCAAAAAATACTTCGAAATGTGTGTTTTGAGGCTCCCAATTGTTAACGGATTTCAAAATCGACTTATTAACCCGGTACACTTTGAAGCCTCAAAAGACATATTTCCAAGCATTTTTTGAAAAAACTTTAAATAAAAATTGTTGACCTTATCAAAATATTTAACTTTTATATTCAAAATTTCTACAAAAAATACTTTTAACTTGGTGTTTTGGGGTATGGAAGTGAATAAGTAAAAATTTAACTCGATAAACTTTGGAGCCTCATAACACCTACATAAAAATACTTTTTGAAACAATTTTGAATATCAAAATTATAGAGGGTGATAAGATCTATAACTTTTATGTTTAAAGTTTTTTCAAAAAATACTTGAAAATAGGTGTTTTGAGGCTTCAAAGTGTACCGGGTTAATAAGTCAATTTTGAAATCCGTTAACAATTGGGAGCCTCAAAACACACATTTCGAAGAATTTTTTGAAAAAATTTTAAACAAAAAAATTGTAGATCTCATCAATATCTACAACTTTTATGTTCAAAGTTTCTCCTAAATATGCTTGTAAATTGGTGTTTTTGTGGCTTAAATGTTAACGGGTAAAAAAATCCGTTTTGCCACGTCATCAATGTTAACGGAACTGTCACGGATTCTCGCTGGAGGTATGCGCTGAGGTGCGTTTGCAAAATGGGGTACAAAAAGTTAATATAGGCACAAATCGGGGTACCAAATAGGTAATTTACCCTTGCTGGTAATACCAAAACTTCACGGAATAATTATATATCAGTCATGCTGTAGCACCCCCCTAGGGCTTTGGAAATAAGGGAGATGCTTGAATGCACGGAAAAAAACACCGAAAGAATTATGCACGCACGTTTTCCTCACAAAAATATATTTTCCGCATAAAAAAAATACGCATGTGTGAATTTTTCTGTATTTTGATATGTGACGTGAATCATTTTTCTGAAAATAATTAACATCCATTCCGTAGAAAACCTAAATTTAATGAAATAGTTATATAAAAAATACATTCAAACAAAAATCGAACAGTTCGAGCTACGTTTTTTTTTTTTTTATGTATGACCGTAATAGTTCACATTCTAAATCCTAAACTATCGCAACCAATATCTCTCATTAGATCAATATAGTTCAACATAGGCCATGATTCCACCAAAAAAAATGGTCATGAACTTCCTTCAAAATCTCTAAGGTTACTACTTAAAAAGTCAAGTTGTCATCGAACAGTAATCGATATTGAAAACACAACACTGTAACATTCATGAACTGCGGAGGTATATTGGTCGATAGACTTCAGTCTTAATCGATCGAACCTATACAGAGAGCTCAACGTGAACATCGTTACTATATCAGTCGACAAATAATTGCCTTTAGTCGATCGATATTCAAATAAAAAGCAAAAACAACCATTTTTATAATAACGATCAACAGTTTCAGACTATTGGTCAATAATTCAAACAAGAGAGCAACCGATAAGATTCTACAGGGCTTTATCAATTTATTTCTCTTATCGGTTGACTGCTGTGGTTTACGGCAATGAACAAGATCGATTAGTTGTTGTAGACACCTCATTTTGTCCGGACTATCGTTCCAATTTTAATCGACAAACTCGATTAAGCTTAAATTTTTTATTCACATGATTAATTTTATTTTTGGCTTAATTTGAGACTATTTGGACGTATACAATTATTTAGAATTTTTAAGGGGGCGCACACGAATAAGAAATTTTCGCCTTCCCATCAAACATCACAGCCACCTCTTATCACATCCCATCCTTGTCTCCCCTAGTGTGCCTATAAATGGAGAAGGTGAGGAGGTGCAAGGGGGGAATGGTTAGGAGAGAGATTGAGGAGGAGAGAAAGAGAAGAGAGGAGGAGAAAGAGGTCCAGAAAAAGAGGTAGGTAGTGAGCTACGGGAAGAGAGGGAGTGAGTGAGGTTGCGAGAGACACTTTGCAGCCAACACCGTCACCACCGTCGCCGTCGCTAACGCCGCCGACGCCGAAGCTAAGGTTACAACCGAACGTAAGAACCAACACCGTATACATCCAAAACTCAAGGTAACTCCACCTAAACTCTCTTACCGTCGTCTTCACACATTGCAAATCACACTCCGCTGTCTCGGCTCAGCTGGCGGCGAGCCGCGGCGGCGGAAACAAAAAAACAAAATAAACACACGAAGTTGCACCCGCACATAACTCCTCGTACAAACGACAAAATCAAATTTTGATATAACTATCACAATCAGCGACTTCAAAAACCCCTAGATCATATATTACAGTGACAAAAATCGACGACCGCCGAAACGCCGCTGAAAGCCGTAAACTCGAAAACACATCGAACGGGGCTCCGAACGTAATTTTTAGCATCACCATTAGATCCGGAAGGTCTCAAAACCCTCAGGGGGCTAATCGCGGGACGCCACCGCCGCCGGCGGCCGACGCGAGCAGCGAGCTCGCGACCGAGCTCGCTGCTCGCGTTAAAGAAGATAACCGGCTTATGACCGGCCAAGCCGGTCGTGGACCCATTAGGTCCGTGACCGGGCGCGCGAGCGCGCCCGGTCGCGCGGGGCTAAGCCCCGAGCTACAGCCCGAGCCCAGACGCGTTACGCACGTCTGGGCCGAGCTGTTTCAGCTCGGGCCGGACCAATTTGGTCCGGCCAGCTTATTCAGGGTCCAAATTATTTTTAATTGGTTTTAATTAAGTTTTGATCCCTAATCTAGATGATTAATTGATTTTAATTCCGATTTTCAATCTGAAACCAACTAAAATATCGAACTTTACTACGATTTATTATCTAGAATTAGTGGACGAGTCTTTCGAGCACATTTGCAAAATTAAGATTAGAGTGAGATGGCTATTCGAACTCTACACCTTAATTTAATTCGTGAAACATTAACCATACTAATAATTACAATAATAAAATTAAAATTAGAGTGAGATGGCTACTCGAACTCTACACCTTAATATAATTTTTGAAACAATATTAATAAATGCAATAGTAAAATCGAAATTAGAGGGAGGTGGCTATCCGAACTCTATATTTCAAAATTAATTTATATTTGAAACGGGGCGATGAAGAGGAAACGGAAACGCGCTGAGCCCCGACAAAATCAAAATAAAATGTTCTTTTTAATAATTTTAAGATTAGGATGAGGCGGTTATCCGAATCCTGAATCTTATTCCAACGCAAAAATCATGCAATTAAATCACATCTTGTATAATTTCGTAAATATATTTTAAAATTTATCAGTTTAAGAGGAGAATGAGGTGGTTACCCGATTTTTTCCTCTTATACTAATTTATTATTCAAATTAGAAAAAAAATTCGTAAAATTTTAATTTTAAACTTTAAGCCACTTAATTAAGAGTATTTTTTTCGGAGGGGCGATGTGGAGGTGTTCCGTCTTCCCCACACGTAACCGACGAACGAGCTCAAGAATCTCGAATTTGTCTTATCTGGTTTCCTAGATTTCCAGCAAATATCTAGGTGGGGACTCCAAACCTTGCTTTCCCGCCTCGCCGCGAGGAAGGTCGTCAACAGTTGTCAGATGGTGAGGAGAGTAAGTGGAGCTGAAGTGCAGAAAAATGACTTGTTTAGAGCTGGTCAAATGTTTAAATACATGGTAACCAACCGAACTAGGAACCATCTCAAACCCCAACCAGTCTTGGCCACAACCTGGTGTAGACCAAATATGGCTCAGATTAAACCTGAGTCCAAAGAAGGACTGAAATCGAGCCGAAAACTGATGACAACAAAATTTCAGTCCAATGATTCAATGAAGAGCTCATGGATTCAGAAAGTTTTTAATTTCGATCGATCGATACAGATCAGAAAAACACAAGCATGTATCCAAGCCTTGCACCTGCTTTTACACAATCTTTCTAAATTAATTTATTTTTTGTAATGATTATTAAATAAAGTAAAATATACATGTGAAACTATTTTTAAGAAAATGGTTTAAAAAACAACTTTTGTATTGAAAAAGAAGTATTTAAGTAAATAATTAAAGCTTCACAATTTTTACTGTTTATAAATAATTTAAAACTTCCAATATATTTATTTTAAATATCTTTTAAAATTTTTAAAACACATAGTTATATGCGATGTACTAATTTTGATATATATATATATATATATAGATATATATATATATATATATATATATATTAAGTAAATAATTAAAGCTTCACAATTTTTACTGTTTATAAATAATTTAAAACTTCCAATATATTTATTTTAAATATCTTTAAAATTTTAAAACAAATAGTTATATGCGATGTACTAATTTTGATATATATATATATATATATATATATATATATATATATATATATATATATATATATTACTATAAATTTTATAGATAACAATAAAATTCATAATTTTGTAGTTTAATTTTTTTTAAAAAAATATTTTAAAATAGAGTAAATAAGTTGATATAAATTTTATATAATAACTCATAATATGTATAAAATTTGGTAAATTAATTCGGACTCTTTCATTTTCTGCTTCGGTGATGTTTGGTTTGCAGGAGTTGAAACTGCAGTTGTTGCAACCGCTGCAGTTCGCGAACACGCGTGTTTGGTTTGCTGCAGTTGCAAAGTGGGGTGTGCTGCAGTTGGAGGCGCGAACTGCAGCGGTTCCAACCACGAAAATTTCGGCCGTAGTTACAAACACTGCAGTTCAGAATTTACAGAAATAAATCATTGTTTTTTTAAAATTACAGAATCAGCCTTTTGGATTTTGTAAAAATCTCGACCCTTATCATAAAAATTGGCAAAATTAGTCCCTCACATTACTAAATTTAGTAATAAAAATTTGTTTTATTCGCGCATTTCCCATGTTCGTCCAATAAAAATTTTTAAGTCAAAATATTGTTCATTTCTTCAAAAAAAAGCAAAAAACGAGATTTTGAAGAGTTTAAAATTTTTTACAATTGTTAAAAGTTTTCCATAGTATAGAAAAATTATAATATAACATATTAAAATATTTTATAATAATAAACAAACAAAACAAAATTTAAAACTGCAAGGCTCAACTGCATCGAACCAAACATCAGATTTCAAACTGCAGTAGTTCGAATTGCATCAAACCAAACAGACCTATTGCATTACAAAATCAGAAAAATACAACTCGCAACACTTCCAACTGCTGTATTTACAACTACGACTCCAACTAAATCAAACCAAACAGCACTTTCCTGCAACGCTTCATTTTGTGCGCTCAAGTATTTTCTATATATAGATATAGGATGATATAATTTTTAGAACTTAAAAGTATTTAAAATTTTGTAATAAAATAGTGGTAAACAAAATCCCCCAGACTTAGACCGACTTAAACAATCCAGGTGCAGTACGAAAGGAACGTCTATCGTTTTCAGACTCTTGCGTGGGATGCAGAAGCTTCGTGTCACGTCACGGCCAATCACACCCCGGCATTTCTTAGTTTCTCGAACCTCTTCTTCCTTCGACGTGTTATCTTGCTCCTTCAACTATAAGCAAACAAACACCTTCGTCTCTAAGCACAAATCCTCTATTTAACCACCTACGAAATCCTTATCATCCTTTACCCGTTCATCATCACATAAACAAGCATTGTTGAAGTTTGAGAGAAGTTTAGTCTAATTACATTACATAATGGCGAAAGAGAGGAAGGAGGAGAGCTCGGCAGCTTCAGGGACAGGGACGGTGCCGGAAGAGCAATGGGGGACGAAGCAGATGGGGCCGCCGGCGCCGCCGCAGGCGCACCCGCAGAACAGGGAAGCGACGCAGTGGACTCCCCGGGCGAGCGACGAGCAGCACTTCCAGTACGTGCTGGAGCACACTCCTGTGCAGAGGGGCGCAGGCAGTCCCATAGAGAGCATATTGGATTACTTCAACTCCTGGACTCGCCGCACTGAGACCATGGCCTCTAACATGTGGCACAACTGTAATAACTTCTGCCCCTTTTTTTAGGATATACAAAAAAAAAAAAAAAACCCTTTTTGGCTCATTTTAATTGTTCGTTGAAATGCCGCAGTGAAAACAGCGCCATCCATGACGGACGCTGCATGGGGCAAACTAAGCCTAGCAACCAAGGCCATCAGCGGGGGCGGCTTCGAGCCACTCTACAAGCAGACCTTCCAAACTTTACCCGACGAGAGCCTCCGTAAAACCTTCGCTTGCTACCTATCCACTGCCACGGGGGCCGTTGCTGGCACTCTCTATCTTTCCAACCACAACGTGGCATTCTGCAGCGACCGACCCCTGTCCTTCAGAGCACCTTCAGGGCAGGAATCATGGAGCTACTACAAGGTGATGATTCCGTTGGATAAAGTTAGGGACGTGAATCCCGTAACTTTGAAGGAGAACCCGCCGGAAAAGTACGTGCAGATTGTAACGGTTGATGGACACGATTTCTGGTTCATGGGGTTTGTTAATTTTGACAAGGGGGTGAAGCATTTAACAGAGGCAGTGCAGATGAGAGGAGGGTATCACGGTGGACATGGTGCTGGCCAGCAGAATAATATGGCAGCACCGCCGCCAGAGTACGTTAATATGGAGCCGCAGGTGGCGCAGCATCAGCAGCCGCCGCAGGTGGCGCAGCATCAGCAGCCGCCGCCCAACATGGTAGAGCAGCAGCATCCACCGAACATGGCGCAGCAACCACCGTACATGGCGCAGCAGCAGACGCCGGTGATGAAACAGTGAGGGGGTGGTTTAGTGGAATATATTGTGTGGTGTTTGTTATATTGTAGTTATATATGTTTGTGTTACAATTTTTTTTTTTTTTTGGGTCTTGATCGTCGAGTTTGATTTCTATTCTATATTCCGATCAGATACTGAACGGTAATTAGTAGATCTTTTCAATTAGTTGGTGTTGGTATTCAAACTTTCTATCTATACTACATAATTAGTTGAGGTTTGTGTAAAAGAGTATATTTAATTTCCAATAGTGCTTGTTGGTTATTATTGTTTCTCTTTCCTTTTTTTTGTGGTTTGGTTTGGTAAGTTCTCTGCCAAGGCTGTCTTTGTTAACATATGAGATCTTTGGTCGCTAGCATTGTTTCATATCGTGGTTAGTTGAGATGGAGAACTAGTTAATCAAGTTGTGCCTTATTAAGCAAATTGATGTTAGTTAACCGAAAAGGATGAGTTTTACGAACAGGGGCTTGAATTCGTTTAAACTAAAGCTTTGTAATTTCGAGCTCAAATCCTGGCTAGGCAAGTTGAGTTGAGGGCGCAATTCTTGATATAGATGATCATGAAGTTGAATTCTATATTAGTTAGGGTTTTGAGTGAAGAGTTTATTCAAGATGAGCACGAGCACTTGACTTTTATCAACCGAATAGAGTTCGAGCTTAACACAAATGTGTCGAGTTTAACTCGAGTTTTACCCTAGTGTGAGCAATGCAACCAGAGAATGAAAATGTTAATTACTTATACATTGTAATGCACCTATACTCATTGGAAGGGAGATTATGTTTGGATTTGTTTAAATGTCTTGCAATACATGGTTCTATTAAGCAAATTGGATGAAAAGGTCAAACACAAAACTGATATAGCAGTTAATCTGGGAAGCAGTAGTTGCAGCAATCAAGTCTATCACATTCCGTGTGCGAGGAAAGCAGAGGTTTTTCACAGGAGAAGATCTTCAAAAACAGCGGACGATAAGATTTGAATATAAAAGCTAATCTAAGTGTTTATACTCTCATGAAAAGGGTATTGTGTAAAAGCTTATTTGTATAATTCTATCCATAAGATATAGAATGTAACGGGTACAAAATTCCTAACCTGTCCTGATAAATTCAGGTTCGTGATTGGAAAAATTTCGAGTTGTATTGGACTGAGTTTTGGATCTGATCAGATTTGGATTTGCTCATTCATAAATTGTCAGAATGTTAAACCCATTGAACTCATTCATAAATTGCCATCCCCACTAATAAGTGATAGTGTCCATCCTATTGGTTACTATATAGATCCTTGGTCCTGGAGGTTTTAGATAGATTCTAAGTTCTTAAGCTAATAATTTGATAATAGCATACTAACAAAACAATTTTTTATGCCCCTATATTTAAAATTATCAAATTGTATTTTTCTAATTTTAAATGATCTTTTTATGTCTTATTGATATTATAAAATAATAACATTTTTTTAAAAAGAAATATGATAATTAACTTGACGAGAGCAATTTTAAAATTGATGGATGATATGAGCCCATCACATCACATATTTGTATGTTAGTTTCAAACTAGCTGCTGTATGGTACGTATGGATAGGGAAAGCTGGGCGGCATTTGGAGCTTTAGGAAACATGCCAACTCCGCTAAAACCCATGCTTGATCTGGCCTGCAATTCTCAGAAGGCCTGGTCTGGCCCATAATTGCGTCTTAGTCCTGGCATTCTGGTATTGATAATAGAAATCGCCGGTGGGGCCGCAGGCCAATGCCTTGTTCTGCGAAAGGTCCAAATGTCAATAAGAGTACACAAGCTTCAACTCGGCATCTCATATTTCTCCATATTTAGAGCATATGAGTGGTGTAAAGAGTTTATTAATTCGAATGAGCGGCCACAAAATTCAGTCCAGCATTAAAGTAAGTATTTGTAGATCCATAATTTAAAACTAGTTCTTAGCATGAAATGGACTAAAGTGGAAATAATCTCACCACCAATCACATATGTTAAATAGTGATTATGTTTAGTGACATATTTAGCATTTTTTTTCTCTTAATAACATTAGGGGGAATGAGGGATTTAATAGTCTTGTGATGTGTGTAAGAACATGAACACTTAAAATTGGAGACTGTGATATATTGTGATCCAAGTGGTTTTGATTGTATATTTAGATCAAATATATACAAATCTACCTGAATTATCCAAATGGACCGAACGGGCCCAACGGGCCGAATGGCAGTAAATTTTGTGTTGGATTGTATGATCATCTAAGAATTTCTGAGGCACACTCTATCACTGTCAACCAGAGAAAAATAAGACAAATCGGTCGAACAGTCTTATTGGTATTTCTTCCAAATGTCTTGATAATCGTTAAGAGTTGTTGCACCTAAAAGTCGTATTCATATTTCTCCCCTTAGTGCAGTGAGCCTTGGGTATTGGACAGAATTATACAGTAGAACTTGTCACAATTGGACAAACTAGAGCCCATAATTCAACTTTGGACATACTACCCTTCCTATGGATTAAAAATGGAATAAAGTAAAAATTTTTTTTATTATTTTTCAAAACTTGTATAAATTAGCTATTGTATTTTTAACTTTTTCAAAATAGCTTCTTGCCGGGACGTTCCAAAAGCAAAGTTTAGTGTTGCAGATGTTAGTGTAGTAATATTCTGGATAAACAAATAAAATATTCTGAACGAACTAATAAAATATTCGGGCGAACTAAACAAGTATTTCAGATGAGCGAAAAAAGTACGAGTTTTTTTTTTTTTTTTTTTTTACAAAATCCCAAAAAACAAAATTTTAGTAATAGACTTGTGCAATCTTGGTAAATAACCGACTTAATTTTGATCCTTGGATCTATTTACTTCATCAAGAACTGGGTTGAATTGGAAGTAGAAAGTTCTGATAATTTAGTCGCAACCATATGTGCATACAATTCCGACTTCTTCCACCTTAGAGTTTTGAAGTGAGTACTTATTTTACTCGAAATTTAGTAAAAATCTGAGTTTTTTTTTTTTTTTTTTTTTTTTTTTTTGTGTTTTGGTATATGCATTCTTTTGTGACATATAGTTTGCAGTTGAAAATTTTTCTAAAAATTCAAATAAACCAAGAAGTTCGGTTAATTAAAAATCTGCCTTCTCACAGCAACTTTGGCAGTTCTTTTGACAATTTTTATATTTTAATTTTGTTTTTTACAGTTTATCATTTTGAAAATAAATAAAATTAAAGAATAATTTCGTAGATATCAATCTCTAAATTTTTTTTCTCTTATTCTGACAAAGTTAAATCAATTTCACTTTGCTTACAAAGATACATAAACAAGAAATAATTTTTTCCATTCTCATACTTTCCATTCAGCAGTTCTTATTTCCTACTTTTTCAAAGTAAACATACCTTGTTCTTCAATATTTCTATAAGAGAACTACCAGATTCATGGCTAAAATGTCAGGTTTGATTTATAATTTAAAATTCAGTTGCTAAATTTATAAACAGTTCAAGTAAGTACCCTCTCTGCTGTACTTCCTATTTTCTCCTGTTTAATTAAATTAATATCAAGATAAACAATGATAAATTAATTAAAATGGTACTAACGTTTAACCTTTTTTCTGCATAAATATTTCATGCTCAATTTTTTTTAATAAGTAAAAGTTTTGAAGGCTCAAAGTAACTATTTTAGAGGTACTACATAAAAAAAAATTTGAATACAAAATTATAGAGCATATTAAATGTTTTTTAAATTTAAAATTTTTCTAAAAGTAATATGTATATATATATTTTGGACTGAAACCTATCTTAGGCCTTTTTAGTGAGTAGTATTTTTCTTTTAGTAAACTTCATATTTAGAGATACTTTTAAAAAAACTCTAAAATATTAGGAAAATTAAAATATCAAACAATATGTAAAATATGAATGTTTATAATTTATAATTTATAAATTATTTATTTTATTGTTATTAACAAATTTGTAACTTGAAATATTTAAACAAATATTTTTAAATAAAATTTTTAATGAATAGAATAAATAGAAGTAATTAAATTTATATGTGTGGCATTATAAAAGTTCTGCAACTAAACTCGCTTTAACTACATTATATTAATATATAACATTTATACCAACATGATGAGTACAGTCCATAAAATCTCTTCCCTTAATTGCTTTCCAAGAACTCGCTTCCGTCCGTCCATTTTAAGACCACCCCACCACACATCTCCATTTCACCCCCCCAGCAACAGCATAACTCTCCAACGCCGCCTTTTCTTAATCTCTTTGCGGTTGCTATGCAGCATCCAAACATCGACATGATAGCCGCCTCTCTCCGGAGCTGCTCCCTCGGCCGTCGACGAGATTCCTCAGCAGCGCCGCCAGAGAACCCCGCCGGAGATGTCACCGTCGACTTGAACTCAGATGTCCCTGTGCCCTATCCGTGGCAACAGCACCTCGATCTCAAAGTAGATATTTCTCTCTCTCTCTCTCTCTCTCTCTCTCTCTCTCTCTCTCTCTCTCATTTTGTTGGTCATCTCTGGATTTATCGTCTCCTTGCTTGTGGTTGTAATTGCAGACGGGACAAGTTTACTATAAAAACCTAACCAACGATGAGAAAACTATAAATGATCCGCGGAAATTGAACTTCGCGGTGCAGTACACACAGAACAACTACTATTCTGAAGACAAAGAAGAAGATGAAGATGATTATGATGATGAAGAGGAGGAAGAAACATCATCTGAAGATGACGATTACACGAGCTCTGGTGAGGAAGATGAAGAAGATAACTGCTCTTCGGGTGTAACTTGCGCCAACTCTTCTCCGTCGACTTCGAGCACGGCCACCAGCAGATACTCCGGCGCAGGTGGTGGAGAAAAGAAGACGCTGGTGCTCGCTGGGTGCAAAGCTTGCTTTTTGTATCTCATGGTTCCCAAGCATGACGAATCTTGCCCTCGTTGCAATGGCGAGCTTCTTCAGCTTGGCATCAATGGCTGCACTTGAAAAATTATTATTTGTCCGGAACAAGGTTTTTTTTTTTTTTTTCTTGTTTTCTTATTTATGCTTTTTTTTTAAGGTTCTGATCTTCGGAAACAACATGAGAGCTCATTGAAAGTTAACAGCACCGTTCGATCTGCCAAAAGGAAGAAGAAGCAGGAGATTAGGCAAAGAGTTATATATAAACTTGGTCAAATCTAGTGCTTCATCTTGTCTAAATCTTATTAGCTCATGAGCATTGCTCATGGCATGATTAGTTATCTTGTTATTCCTTTTATCTGGTTTTCTTTTAATTTATTAACACATAAAGCAGGTTAAATAGTATGTTAAATAATGATTTGCTCCATATACGTTCCTGATTCTTACACAATGAGGACATAGATTGGTATCATATTATATTCTAGATAATATTATGACAAGATGCTGTTTGTTTCTCAGAGAATGTGCTAGCTCTTCTGTTCTCTTGCGTGGGATTCTGATTCTTTTTATGCAGAAAAATCAAACAGACCGAATCACGCCGTACGAGCACGAGCTCAGGCTAGCTAGGGCTCTTCCACCTAAAGCTTTATGTACAACTTTTCTATTCTTTGTATATGTAATAAGGTAAATAGTAAAATATCATCCCGGATATCTAAAAAGGCTGCGGGTAGAATGGAGATTTTAGATTCGAATTATGTAATGACTGCAGATAGGGTGGAATTTATTCTTTATACATTTCATGAGAGTAACACATACGTTTGGATTTTCTAAATAGAAAGGCTGGAACTTTTGACCTATAAAATATTGGTCGGTGTTAGTCGTCAGTTTATCTGTTACTGTAGTCTCATAAAAACAGGTTAATTATATACAAAATCTAATATATCATGAACCACCTCAAGTTTGGTAAATATAACATTGTTGTCAAAAAATAAATCTTGATGTCCATGGAAGGGAAGGAGGGCTATGTGATTTTGATTCTGCATCTCGGCATGTTCTATGGTTGTTACTCTTCTATATTTCGAGGTGACTATTTGTTTACTTCAGTAAACATGCATTTTTGCGTGAATTATAGAGTAGCATGTGTCTACAAGCTACACAAACTAAATTAAAGTATTAGTTTCAAGTTATAACCTAATGCACCCTTCAGTGGAGTTGTTTTTGAAAGCCTAATAGACTGGCTTATAATGGTCAAATGAAAGTATTGGTTGAAGAATATTTAATCGCAGTTACAACAATGGTCGGGCGTGTCCTCCGCGCCCTGGGTTCGCCTTTTTTTTCGCCTTCGTTACAACAATGATCAACTACAATTGAATTTACCGCATCTGCGGTTTTGGTTTGGTGAATTCAATAAGGACTTGATATGCATGTGCAACATTACTTATATCAAATGCAAAATTTTGGTGAGGTAGTGGTCATAGTATCCGCTTTAACTTATTTTATTATATAAGTAATGTTAATGTTAACTTTTCATAAGTTTGTAATAAGAGTTTAATATATTTGATAAACTAACAATTTCAGCTACATAGCTAAGTGGATGAAAAGATGCAGCAAATTGAACTATAGGGGGCTTGATTTGGTAATGCTATTCCACAGAAGGTCATCTTTAAATGTAGGTGAAATATTGGGGAATATGCATAATTTTGTCAGGAGGTTTTTCTTTCGTGACTGGTTGTTTAGTTTGGTAAAATGCATTTCGTGTGACTCTCATGTCGAATTCTTAATGCAACTTTAATTGCTTTCTTTGTCGTTTGTTGCCGCACTCGAAGGGTGAACAGAAAGAGTGAATTCTCGACAGTTATTTTTGTCGACTTTAGCATAGCTGCATTTTTTTTCAAATTGTAATAGGCAAGTACATAACGTTCATAGCGGTTTTTTTTTTTTTATTTTTATTTTTAATTTTAATGAGATTGTCGTGGAAAACTCGTTCAAAGTGATATGTGAATGATTGAATTGGCAAGTGCAATCTTACTTAAATATAGAAGTTGATAAGGTGGTATCTATAAAAAACATACCAAATGTTGGAAAACAAGAATGAAAGAAAGAGCATTAAACATGCACAAATGAATGATATATGATATATGTCCTGCCTCTTGGAATTCTTTCAAAGTTTTTTAAAGAAAGATGAAGAAAAATCGTAGAAATATGCTAATAATATATGATGAATTCTTATACATACGCTAATATATGAAAAATCGTAGAAATATGATATATGTAATCATATACATATGCTAATAATATTTTAATGGCTTATTTTGGTAATTACTTAGCTAGCTTGCTTCTATATATAAATTACGGCAACATGATGAAAGTTCAACAAAATTGAACTAAGATAATGATTTGTAGCTTATGCAACATAGAAAACTGATTAGGTAAAGTTTCTGGGACTATTCATGTAATTTAGTCTTGAGGTGTTTTGCTCATGTGAGTAGTAGTTTTCTTGTTAAACGCATTCGTGATTCTCATGTCAAGTTTTAATTATTTTGCAGCCTTTAATTACTTTCTTACTTTCTTTTGTCGTCATCTACGCCAATTTTTATCAGTCGTTGAAGACTTTTTATAGTGTAATTCTGGGGTACTCACTAACCAGTCGATTTTCTAAGAGAATTTATGTGCCCTCACACGGGTCTTGTGCTACTAACCGGATATATCTTCAACATGAAAAATTATTGCACGCACCGCGTTCACCACGTCATCCCGTGCACCGCATATATTTACAAGTATTTTTTGAAAATATTTTTAACATAAAAGTTGTAGATATTGATGAGATATAAAACTTTCATGTAGAATTTTTTTTCAAAAAATATTTCTAAATAGATGTTTTTAGCCTCCAAAATTTTCTTGAATTTAAAAATATTTTTTTGACGTTATGATTATTTAGTCCAAAACATTTATTAGAAATATTTTTTAAAAAAATTTTCTACATGAAAGTTATATATCTAATCAATATCTACAACTTTTATATTGAAAATATTTTTAAAAAATGCTTATAGATATATGCGGTGTACGGATGACGTGGTGCACCGGGTTCATGCAATAATTTCTCATTAGGGCCCCCCTAGAGTTTAAAACATGGTTTTCGGTGCCCGTTGGCACAGTCCGTGCCGGACGGCACGTGCCTGTTCCTGCAGTTGTTGGTAGGGTACGTGTCAAAAAATCTTATATTTAATAAATTAATTTTTTATTTTTATTTTTATTTTTTAAAAAATAATAAATAAATATATATCAGTATGGTTGCACCGACACTATCGTCACATTCAGCACATACCGGGATCTGAGTTTACCGAAACTCGGCTCGGCTCGGCACAAAAAACCTTGGTTTAAAACCTTTGCATAGCTTGCGACACATGAAAGAATTCTAACCAAATCTCGACTGGCTGTGCTGGGACTTGATATTGCTGATGTCTCCTGCCCGCTTTGCTCCGACGGCGTGGAATCAGCTACTCACCTGTTGCTCTCATGCCCCTACTCCTTTCCGCATCTTATAGCTGCTAGCTTGAGACCACAATCTCCTCTTACTGCCCTCGGCCTCTTTCAGGTTTCTCTGGGGCAATTGGAGGGAAAAAGTCATCCCTTTGGACATCATTATAGTCTGGGACCATACGTGTGTAGCCCTTTTCTGGTACCTTTGACCGGAGAGTAATCTACATATCTTGCAAGGACATGCTTCTTCCTTTTACTCAGTACACTCCCGTATCGGATTCCGACCGTCTCTTGGACATGTGTGATATCTGATCGTAGGAGCGTAGGATCGCCATGGTACTTCTCCAGCTCCATGGTTCACGCTGAGTTTCTTAGATCTTCAGACTGCTATGGGTTCCTCCAGCACACTCGGCCGGATGAGTATTTGTTTGCCTACTTGGTTCATCTGACTTGCCTTTGTCCTGTAGGTTTTGTTTCTATAACCGGATGGTTAACCTTAGTTCATCTGCTATGGTTATTTCTTAGTTAATCTGAATGTGTTCGGATTGGGTCTATCCTTTCGCATGGTTTTGGTTTTTGCGGATCCTTTCGTAATTGATTTTGGCTAATGGCTGTACTTAATCTTGGGTGTCATGTACTTTGACATCTCTGTCAGCCGAAGCTGATGCTGAGTGTTTATTTCAATGAAATAACGCATTTTTTAAAAAAAAAAAATGTAATAAAGTGTGTGTTTGCGTGTGTCTGTGTGTTGGGGGGGAGCTAGGTAGGAGTTACAAGTATGCAGAGGAGGAGTATGTGCACGGTTGCAGAGAAGGAATAAAGTTATTGGGAGAGAGAAGGTTAAACTGCACCAGACAAAGGAACCTTTCCTCGGTTGGGCGGTAAAGGAATCTACTCAGTGACTCATGAGAAAGACCAGCTAGCTCTACCCATCCATCCAGTGCCCACACCAGTACACAGCAACAACACCATACACGCACCCAAATATATATATTTATATATACATAGAGACAAATCAAGATGTGTATCTGAAATTAGAAAAAGAAAGAGATTCTCTCCCACTGGCTCTTCCATATCTCCCTCCACCTCCTATATAACATACCCCACCAAGTTCCAACACCCCTTGGACGTGAGGGATGGT
Organism: Xerophyta viscosa; assembly: GCA_002076135.1. Lineage (NCBI taxonomy): Eukaryota > Viridiplantae > Streptophyta > Magnoliopsida > Pandanales > Velloziaceae > Xerophyta > Xerophyta viscosa. Next base: position 384,770 of record MJHO01000013.1, on the reverse strand, counting down.
AACAGATAGAGCTTTCACGGGTATTCAGGCAGTCGTCCATTCATTTCTGTACGAGTTGTGTCCCCCACGGGTGAGGGACAGGTAGAGTGCTCGCGGTTTCAAGATCTATGGCCTATGAATTTGTCCGCAAGGATGCTAGCACTTCGGCTTCTGTCTGTGGGGAGATTGGTCTGGAGTAGGTAAAAAATCCCAGGTCTGGACGACGGAAGCCTAAAATAAGTTTATGGAATTTCTAAATAAATTTATGGAATTTCAAAATCTTAGTAAATTATCTGTTAATATTAATAAAATAGATATTTAGATATATTTTTATAAAAAACATATTGGCTTAATTTGTAACTTTTGTATTTAAAATTTATTTCAAAAAATAACTTTAAATAGATATGTTTGGTTCGGCCAAATGGTTGGTTAACAAATATGATTTACAACACACCACCCGAGACATCGGCTGATGTGTAAGCCCTTTTTTTTATTTCTATGCTCATTCCTGTCTTAAGTGATCACGTTAGATCACATACTTAGGGATGAGACGGATGTGGTTTCTTTTCTTTTTTTTCCTCAATAGAGCTTCTGATAGTCTTTTCTAATTTTATGGTAGCAGGTACTTGCACAATTATCTACGCATACAAACGGACATATGCTATAGGATTTACTTCTTTAGAGATGAAAAACTGTGGGTTAGAGAGAGAGAGAGAGAGAGAGAGAGAGAGAGAGAGAGAGAGAGAGAGAGAGAGAGAGTAGTAAAGCACAAGGCAGCATTGGGTAGCATCAGAAGCAGCAGCTTTCCCTGGTCTTAATATTCCATTGCCAACTTTTGGAATGAAAAGGCTGGCTGATATGGCCAAGCCACCATCTGGCTCATGTGGTCTTGGGGAGGGCCCACGGTCCTAAGTTGGCACCACTCTCATTTGTCTCCAACCAAGCATCAGAGAACTGCAGCTGAATTTAACCTCCTCTTCATCCCCTTTCCTCTTGGTATGTACAAGTGGACAAATTTTGCCTTGGGATAAAAAATTCAAGGAGTAGCTGCATATCATCTTCCGTTTTTCGAGGATGTACAAATCCACTTTTAAAAACGAAAAAATGAGCTGATGTGGCGGCATGCGCACATTGTCACATCATCACGTTTTTCATTTCTAGTTAGGGGCTGATTTGTACAACTCATGAAATATAGGAGGGCTGATATGCTATTTACCCAAATTCATGAGCTGGCTGGGTAAATGTGTGTCTCTATAGGAACTGTGTATGAATCATGACCCAATAATGCAGTCCTGTGAGGGAGACCTAGTTGTAATGTGACAAGGGTTGTATGATTCTCTTCAACAGTCCTTTGTCCTGGTCTCAAGATCATATGATAAGCTTCATTTAAGGCATATAAAAAACACTTTTTTTTTTTAACAAGAGCCATATAAAAAAAAAAAAAAACTAGATAGCCCCAATTATGCTCCATATACATATCCCGAGAATATTCTTCGCAGACATAAAAGGCCCAAGGGTCCAAAGTTAGGCGCGACTAAGGTCCTAAACGTCACATTATGGGCCTTGGGATATGTATTTTTTTTAATTAGATTCAGAGTCTATAGTCGTGCGCAATACATATTATATATACATATATAATATAAATTTAAATTGATATATCTATATATATAATACTAGAAAAGGTTAAATCTAGAGATTTTGTCAAAAAAAAATTTCTTGTTTTATAAAACTCTTTTAATAACGTCATTTTTTTGAGAAAAGTACAAATCATTCCCATATATATATATATATATATATATATATATATATATATATATATATATATATATATATATATATATATATATGCACAGTTTACCTTTGATTTATAGGAAAAATGCGTTTCAGCCCCCTTAAGTTTGGGGTCGCGCGATTCAGCCCCCCGAAACGCCACGTGGCGGCACGCGCGTGCCGCCACGTCGGCGGAGAAACGCGTTTCGGGAGGCTGAAAAGTCAATTTTGGGAAACGGGGGGCTGAAACGCAATTTTCCCTTTATTTATTTGAACTAACGTATTTATTCCTTATATCTCTATCCTTCCCTCTATGATATGTATGTTCAGATGTGATAGCAGAAAAGATGGAGACTATTCGTTAATCGTACTTGAATGACTTCTCCGAACAGTTTGGTTGGCCCTTATACACTATAGATAATAAATTGAATAGTAACTGAGTTCTCTTTTTTCTTTTTAGAGAATGTTAAATCATCCTTCACTTTTATAACTCTATAATTTAACGAATGTGAAGTGGAAGATTATGGCGTCAGTAAATAGTTCGATAGGGGATGATCATGGTGGCAAGAATGTCAGGTTTAGTTATCGCTCATCGTAGTTGGCACGGTGACGAAGAAGACGATTGGAGGCAGGTGAGGATGATGATTCTGAGCTGTTTGATATACATAGAATTGTATTATCTGTATCATTAGTCTAATTTTGAGCTGTTTGATATATAAATAAAATTGTATAAAAATTGATTTTTTTTTTTTCGAAGTTTTTAAACATTTTTATCGATTTCAATTTTTTATTTAAGATTCTGATCTTTTATTTTATATATTAATATAATTTAATAATTATCAAAAAAAAAAAGTTAAGATAATTAATTAAGAAACTTTTAATAACCAGAAAGAAAAAATGGTAGTCTTATCAAAAAAATGGTAGTCTTACCCTGGTTCAATGATGAGAGCTTAGGCGTGCGGGCGAGAGCGTCGCATTTAAACTCAACTGATGCAGAGGGATGCAACTGCAATGTTGTCTACAGAAGGTGAACTTGTTTAGATGGTAGAGAAGGATGAGAGCACCATCTCGGACTTGGTTAGATGATGTGTTCGCAAAGTGGGTTAGGTTGAGATTTTTTCGACGAGCACCATCCCAGGACCTCTGCACTAGGGCAACGATGAGATCTAAACTCTTGCTGCTGGTAAATAGCCATCCATGTCTGGTTTCTTAGCTTAGAAATAGATTTTTCGGAGGACTAATTGGACTAAATTGCAACAAACTAGACGGGTGACTGATGTACAAGTGCTATCAAGTTCGGGGATTACCTGTGTCATGTTTAATTAATCTAGGGTAACACCTAGAACAACTTTTTTTTTTTGATCGTTGAGTTCAATTTCTTTTCTACATTTCAACCTAAACGATAAATGGTAGATCATTCTCACCAGATATTGTTGGTAATCGAACCTTTGATCTATCCTCCATGAGGATTAGATCTTTGGTCTTCTTTCAACATCCAATTTCATTAGCAAACTGAGCCCACGTTAGTTGATTACAGAATCTTTATATCATCTTCACATAATAATTTTGTCTACTACAACGCCTACTAATCTAAATCTAAACTGGATTCAGACTCAATAAATGTAACACATTAGTTCCATCCCCTGATTTCGAGTACATAACATTAAGACACTCAAAGATTTCGCCAGTTAGCCCACTCACATTGAAAGATGCAAGCAAAAGCACACAAAATCAACCCAAGTTCTACACAAAACTCCCCCTTTTCCGCATTTCACTGTTAACATCAGCTTTTGTAAAACTTGAACTTTTGTGTAGGTTTGTCCCCAGCAGCCTACACTTTTGCCTGAAGTTTTGATTGCTCTAGCATTTTCCTTAGGAAGTAAAATTATATTAGAGGACACATTCTACCTCAAGACAAAGTACAAACAACTGAATTCTAGATTTGAGCACAATTTCTTTGACATATTTGAACAGCCCAGTCATCCCTTGAATAATCCAATCTATCCACAACCTACAACAAATATAGAAGTACCAGGAACTCAAACACTCAAATAAGCTGCTTTAGAACTTTTACCAGAAAGAAGGGGTCCTCTTCTCTACCCCGATAATTAGACTCGAACAAGTAGGCCTTCCGAAACATCATCTAGAGCACTGTTTGCTTAAATTAGACAGACTTTCTTTTTTAGGATTCCCTGGTATATACAACTATTTCAGGGAGCATGATGGCTATTATTTCTCAACTTCTCCTGCAACATTTTTGTCAGGGACCTGTGAGTGTCCTCTGCGAGAAGCTCCAATGTCGATCTTTCTACCAGGGACCCGTTAACGTCCTTCGTAAGCATTGCCTTTTTGGACCGTATTGCTGATTAATCAACTCCGATACCTGGTGATTTGAGGAAAATAGCGAGAAGAAATCAATAATTTAAGGAGAGGAAGTTATATCTAGTCTTTCTCCAACCATAAGTTGTAGAAAAGCCAGAGGAGCCAAACACATATAATTAGAGTAAGATATCATACATTACAAAACTCTGTGCACTAATGTTTTGATTTTGGTATGGCAAAAATTCAGTCTCCTACAAGGTAGGGTGGAGGAGTACGTTATTGAATTTGACAATTACATGTTCAACTCAAGTTGTATATTTCAATGAACGTACTGCTAGTATTTACACATCTATCTTTTGAAGAAAAAGAAATTCTTAGAAATCCACTTTGCACGTGTCAAATTTACCATTACGAATGTTATTGTAACCTCCTTAATTTCTTTGGCAAGCCAAAAAAATAGAAATTAATACCATTCTGATGACATTGAAACCTTCTTAACATTCCCCATTCACAAGAGGCAATTGACAGTCTGAACTGTAGAATATTCTCCAATTATTTAGAGTAAATAAAAAACATACATGCCTCTGTGAATTTAAAAAAAATTATCATCAGCAAACTTAATACTTTCTTGCCCATCCATTTTCCATTTAGCTATTCCATACATTCTACTTTTCTATTAAAAGTATGCAATAATGCTTTATCCATGAGGATGCAAGCACAGATGAACTTCCCAAAGCAAAGAACACAAGAAAAAGACTTCTAGTATAAGAGGCACATATCTTTACTCAATCCAAGAGAAAACGAAAGATTTTAACTACTGGCAGCAATTACTTTCACCATCATGCAAAAAGAATTAAATAAAAACATCATTCTGAAAGTTTTGAATAAAAATTTGAAGGTTTGCAAATACCTTATTTTTTTGCATTTCCATAAGTTCATCCTGCAAATACCACAAATAGCGTGATCAAAGTGCTCGTTAACGGTAATATATAACGTCCAACATAAATATTAAAATGAACAACGATCCACCTGCTTCTTCTGTAATTCTTCATTTTGCTGCTTAAGTTTAGCTATTTCAGCTTCCAACTCCATAGTATAAGCCTAGAAGGGCATGCTTTAAGCATAAGTACAGATACAACATACAAACAGTTTTGACAGTGACAATCAGGTCAATGAAATTATAAATCCTTTTATCATATCAAAATATCGTGTTAATTCTTGATCTCCAACAAAGTCTCATTTCAGTATAAGATATTGTTAATACATTAAATATATATATATATATATACCTAAGTTTTACTGTCTATTGGTCAAATAAGACTGTAGTAGTACAAAAGTAGGTTGGGAACATATCTATTCAATACGGTATACGATATACAGGAACAAGTCTACAGAAACAATTAAAAAAAAAAGATTAACAAAAAGAGCCCCTTGATTAAATTCAGTAGGCGTTCAGTACACATGGAATTCAAACTTGAAATGGACATGAAGAAGTGTCAGACTTGCTATTCAACACTTACATAGTGAAACAAGATAGCAAGATCTTATTCAGAAAAAAAAAAAGTCTTCCCTTTCCAAGTTCTCATCTCATTTTCGGGATTTTATTTTCTAATAAAGATTTGAAAAAGGGTAAAAAACATGTTCAAATCATAGAAAACAAATTATCTCGAATGGTTTTTTTTTTTTTTTTAAAACTATTACAATTATTATTTTCAGGATTGTCTGGAGGAAGAGGGAAATTCGTAAGAGATGCAATGGTGCAATGCTGGAGTTGTCGCAGAGGTTCGCTGGAACTCCCGGCGTGGATCGCAGGAGCTCCGGCGGTGCATCGCCGGCCTCGCAGAAGATCCGGCAGGAACTTGCTGAAACCCCATCGGCGTTCATCGGTGTAAGGGGTTCCGGAGTTCCAGCGTGTGTCGAAACGTTTAGATCAAAATAACAGAAAACCTTAGAGAAAATTTGGAAAACAACTTTGTGTTTCTCAAAGCAAGTATTAGTTTAGGAAATTGAAAATTATGCTTTATAATCTTTAAAATAGAAAATTTTAACTTGAACATAAAAATCAAACTCCACATTGCCATGCAGATGTTTTTAAAAAAATTGAAGAATTTCTTTATTTATAAACATGCTAATACTATCTCAAATGCTTACTTTTTACTTCCACCCTATCTTCCCATTGATAGTTTATCATCATCGTTCTCATATAAAGCGATTTTGAAAGTAGCTCTCAATTTAGTCCAACTTTTAATGACATTGAGAAGTAAGGCTTATTAGAGGTCATGAGAAGAAAACTGAGGGAAAGCAAATGTCATTTAGTACGCCCAACAAAATATAAAGACTATCAAACAGAACTTATCCTTTTCCTTTACATCAATTTCAGAACATCTTTCCAGCAATCAAATAATAAAGCAAATTAGTATCCTATCTTAGTCGCTGCCTGTCAAGCAACTAATTAACAATGTTATGAAACAGAACCAGACATTGAACCGGTTGGGCTGGTGGTTCAGAGTACGACCAGTGGGACGAGTGGTTGATCCAGTTGAGTTAATTTGCTAATTTTTTATATTTACCTTTTTAATATTTAAAGGCTATCACACCCTTTAATTTCATTTTACATTTTATTATACCATATCTATTTAATCCAATATCTCTAACTTTTATTATGTATTCCATCAAGGCAGCTCCTTCTCCTTCATTCTTCTGTCCAATCACCTGGGAGTCTGGGACCATTACACGACCACCAGTCGCTGTGTTGTTGCTCCGCCAACCGCGCCCTTGCTGCTCCGCCATCCCTTCTTCCTCTTTTCTTTTTGTTGCTGTCGGGTGGTCGTATCGCCACTTGCCTCCAATTAGGACCGTGGTTCGCTAGTTATGTCCGTTTGCCAATTCTTCTAATTTTGTCCGGTTCCTCAGCTTTGGGAGTTGGACGGACCGGAAAAGCAACGAGTTCCAGGTTGAACAGGTTGGTTCGGCAGGTTTTGATAACATTAGTAATTAATGAAAGCATTTCAGAATTATTAAAAAAAAAAAAATCAAAGCAGCAATTGAATTTCAAATCCGAAGAACTATCAACTAATCAAGAAGCACGAAAAAGAGAAGTCACTAACCAAAAGCAATTATTGTGTAATAAAGTAAGGACAACCATGTGTCCTGGTCACAATACTAACATTTTTTATAGTTAAGAATCATATGGTTCTATGTGCTTCCTAAATCATATTGATATTAATCATTGAAAAAGAAACTCAAGTAAAAAGAAACATAATAAAAACAAAAAGTTATTCCTTCCTTGATGAAACATGACATCTCACCTAATAAGTTCATAGTGGTAACATAATCACAGCTTGAAATTTTTTCAAGAAAAATCATGAAACAAGTAAAAAAAAAGTATAACATATCAATATAATAGGTACAGTTCACAGCATTCAAAGTATGAACGCATTCAAAGTTAAACAAGTATAGTTCAATACACAATCTTCTGATGCCATTTATCAATCCATAACATAACAATTTGTTAATATTTGCAGTTCACGGCATTGAAAATATTAACATAGACAAAGTTAAACTAGTATAGTTCAAACACAATGGTCTAATACCATTTATCTTCACAAGTATAGTCCTACAAAGGACTTCATCTTAGGAAAATTCTTTGTAGCTCTAATGTTTATTTTGGAAAATCATCTGTACCTCTAGTGTGCATCTCTACTATGTATCTTAAGCAAGACACGTTTCAATCACTGGTTTGATCATGCAGCGTAAACCGAACAAATTATCAAGGAAATATAAATCTACAAACATATTTATGAAAGTTACCAAAAACATGCTGAATCCATGAGCTTACAAATCACCTTTATTGAGGTAATAAAATCAACGTAAAATTTGATATGCATACCAATAAATTTGTCAATGACTGAATCTTACCTGTTTCCGTGCACGTGACCTTGCAGCAGATTCCCTGTTCTTAATCATCCTCCTCTGTCTCCTCTCTACAACCTTCTCAAGCCCAGCACTGCTCCTCTTCCCTCTCAATCCTCCATTAAAAGGGTATGGCACAGGTGAAACAGAAGAAGATAAGTCTCCATTACTATTACCCAGAACATCTGAGCCAAGCTGGCTACCCGGCGAAGAGCCAACTGCGGCCACTGTTATACCTCCACCTCCAACACCAACCACCCCGGGCATCAATCCGCTATTCCCTGAAGGGTCTCCAACTCCAATCATACCTGCTCTGCTACGAATCATTGGCGAGTTCAAAACCGGCATAACCAAATTCGTACCCGGATTAGTAGTAACAGAATTGGGAACTAGATTTCTATTGCTATGAGGAACTTGTGCAAAATTGATACTGCAGTTAGCGTTGCTGGGCGTAGTTAACTCGCCGAAAAATCCTGGGGTGGGAGGCGGAGGAGGCACCACGGCTGGCTGTATGACGTCTTCGCGGACAACACCAGCGCGGAACAAGAATTCTTCGAGAGTCATCTCTCCTAAAGTGGGCTGACGCTGCGGCTGCTGGATTGCAGAAGACCCCGTAGCTCCCTGGCGCTGCGGCAGCTGTACACCACTTGATCCGGCAGCTCCGGCAACAGCGGCACCTCCCTCGGTGCCGGAAATCAAATCACGCCAGATCTCGTCCACGGTTTTCTGGCTGAGGGTTCGGGGCAAAGTGAGGGACCCCTGGCGTTGCAATCCGGAAGCGGCGGGGTCCGACGGAGCAGCAGCGGAGGCCAAAGCTTGGGCCTCCTCCGCTGACCAGATGCTACGCAGTAGCTCGTCCATGTTCATCGATCCAAAATCCTTCCCTAAGGTCGACTGAAACTCGTCGAATGTTAAGGAGTAAACAGAAGATGGCTGCCTCGCCAACGGCTGATGCTGATGAGATTGAGCAACATCTTTCGACTCCGTCGCGCCGCCGGGCATGTTCTTGAAATTCATCGATAAACCCAGCAAAATTAGCCGCAATTTAGGGAATTGAACAACAAAACCAATCAAGCTGAGTAGCTAGCTCTCAGAAATGTATCTATGAATTGAATATTGAATCTAAGGAAGAACTTCTCAGATCTTTCCTGAATTAGCAACTTCACAGGATCTATGAGTTTGTACAGTGAATATAAAAATAGGATTTTTGTTTCTAAAATTGGACTGCAGAAAGCTTGAAATGGAACAAGCGAGAAAGATTAGAAAGATGAGAGACCAAAAGGACAAAGGACACGTGTCAGTCAATCTACTTTCTTTTGCAAATTAAAGCACTCACTAGCTGCTCATTGTCCGACTCACACAGACCGACTCCAGCTTCTATTATAGTTTTTGATTTTTGGGAGAGATCAATTTTGCTTTAGTTTGCGGAGGCATTGATCTCAAATATTTTTTCCAAAAATTACAGTTACGTTGTTATTTTAGAATTACAATTTTTAACGAACTTATAATAAATTTTAAATTAATTTAATAAAATTTATTTAAAAATCGTTAAATTACAAAGCTTCTAAATATATATTTAGAAATATTTTTTAAAATATTTTTAATATTAAAAATTTTATAAAAATCTATAATTTTTGTATTGACAATTCCTCCAAAAATTTTTTCAATCATTTGTTAATTTTGTATGTTATTCAGTAGTGACAATTGTATTTCTCTATCCTCCAGAATGTATAAAATGGAAGTTGTGATCTCTCTTAGTATAGAGGTAAAATATCCGATAAAATAAGAAGCTTAATTTGCAAAGAACAAGAACGCATATGCTCAATAACATATTCGGCATATTGGATTTCATAATCAGATATTTGTGCCAAAAGTTATTTAGAAATTATTTAAAAGCTCAAAAAAAAAAAAAGGACAACAATCGAGTACTAATTATTTAATTAGAAATACTCTTAATGGCAGATTCTAAAAAAGACATTTTTGACGGAGTGGCACCGAGATGCAACCAAACTTACCAAACTTACCTTATCCAAACAAAATTTGAGAAATAATAAATTATATTTTAATTTATATTTAGTCGATAGAGAGGTACAAAATTTCAAAATAAATTATACCCACTTTGCTATTATATACATTTATAGGCTATATATTACAAATATTATGTTAACGAATATGATTTTTTGTATGTTACAAAATATTTATAAAATTAGAGTATTATATATATATATATATATATTTGAAGCTTCATATTTTTTTTAACAAGTAAATATTTTGAAGCTCAAAACAATAATTTATAAATAATTTTTGTTAAAAAAAGAAATACAGAAATTACATAGTACATCAATTTTTTTGTATTAAATTCTTTTTTCAAGGGATACCTATACGTCTCCTTCCCTCGAGAGCTCAGTCGAGACTGCTGCTTCAAACTCTCATTCGTGTTCTGCCTTCTGTCGATCTCTTCGGGCTTCCAAAAACTAGCCCCTATTGCTCTTTCTAAATAATAATGGCGCTTCGTCATCAAATTTATCCTAAATTCTTTTTATTGTGTCTGTTTTTACATTCAGATTTGGATTTATCGTATGCAGATGCTCCAAAGAAAGGGTAATATCAATTCTATACCGAACAATCATTAGATAAATTATTATTTTTATAGAATTGAAGCACTTTCGTTATTCATGGGAGTGTCTTAGCTATCACCTTTAGGTGTTTCTAAAATTTATAATAATTAAAACTATTTAAAACTAAAAGTTAATAAATAAATACATAAAAAGTTGACAAAGCCGGTCCTTGGCGTAGTCGTTGGCCCGAATTGATCTGGACTGGATCACAGGTTAGGTCCGTTGGCCTAATATGTTTTAGTTTAATCCGCACTAGATGGGAATTTGAACAAGTCCTATACTCCTATATGTTATTACATGGATAGCCTGCAGTTATTTCTTCAAAAAAAAAAAAAAAAAAAGAAAAAAGAAAAAAAAAGAGAGCCTACAGTGACTCGAAGGAAACTGAATAGGAACAGAAAGTTTATTAGAAATAATTTTCCTCCCAAAATTTATTAAACATCCAGAATTATGTTGGATATATGTCGAATTCCGATAGATATCCGACATATATTTTTGACGCAATCGATACGGACATACATACGTTGTCACGCAGTGAGGTTTGGCCGAACCAGACTTGGTCAAACCCGCTGTACAAACGGCTCCGCAAGGTGCGCGGGCCTAATTGAATGTTCGGGAGTTACACATAGGAGCTTTAATGCGGGAGTTACAAAACTTAAGAGTCTCCAGGAGTTACAGATCTTAAGGGCCAGCACTAACTCCTCTTTAATGCCTCTTAGTAACCTTTAGAATTCTTGTAACTGTCCAAGGGACTTGTATATATAGCTGTCTTGTAGAGAGTATAGGCACCTCTCACTTTTTCTTCATTCAAGGAAAACGGGTATTCCCCACAAAACTCTCTCTCGTTCTTGTCTAGAGTCAGGCTGAACTTAGGCCATTCGGGGTCTAAGTGCCGCGCGGATCGTTAGGAATTTCTAGCCCCGTGACAAGTGGTATCAGAGCTAAGGATTGTGACGATGGCGTCGCATATCGAGAGCGAGGTTACTGTGGATGATCAACAGAAGAAGAAGGGTAAGGCACCGAGGGAAACATCCCGTGATGTCCTATCATCCCTGGACAGCAAGTTCGCAAAACTCGTGTCCAAGGTCGACGAGGTCGAGCGGGCGGTCGATGCGATCACCAGCAATGAAGATGGGCTGGAGGCACGGATGGTGGTATCCCTCAACCAAGTCCTTGGCAAGCAGGAGCAACGGTGTTCGGCGTTAGAGGCACGAATCGAGTCACTGGGCAAGGAGGTCCAGGAGTTGCGCGGGCAACTCGCCTGGGAACCCGCCTTAGAGAGGCTAAGGAGGGAGCTAATGGGCAGGCTGGAGCTGTGCGAAGCCGCAAGTGCGACTGGCGGACAACAAGGGCGGGCGCCAGGGCGTGTGGATGCGCCCAAACCAAAGGTGTTCGATGGGTCACGCAGCGCGCGGGACATCGATAACTTTCTATACCATATGGAGCGGTACTTTGATGCTACTTTCATGCTGGATGATGCGTCAAGCTCCGCACCATCCCACTTTCCTGGGCGACATTGCAACGTTGTGGTGGCGACGGGTGTGCGAGGATGTCGAACGGGAAAGGCGAGTGGCGGTCACGACATGGAGGGACTTCAAGATCGAACTCAAGCGGCAGTTCTACCCAGAACATGCTTCGGACGATGCGCGGCGCAAGCTCAGGCGACTCAAGCAAACCGGCACCGTTCGTGAGTATGTTAAAGCATTTTCTGAACTGATGTTTGAAATTCCTGAAATGGCAGACCAGGATGCCTTGTTCGCATTTGTGGACGGGCTAACCAACTGGGCGCAGTTGGAGATCAAGAGGCGTGGCGTTCAGACCTTGGCAGATGCCATCCGCGAGGCGGAGGCCTTGGTGGAGTTCAAGGCTGTTGGGCAAAGCAAGGAGAAGCCAGCCAAGAAGAGCGACGGTAAAGGTGGGGGAGCGAAGCCCAACACCAAAGGCAAGGAGACCGCGAAGGAGACGAAGGCCGGGGGAGAGTCCAAGTCTCGGAAGCCAATGGCGTGCTTCCTGTGCGACGGACCGCACATGGCGCGGGAGTGTCCAAGCCGCACCAAACTCGCATCCATGCTTGTGCAGGAGGAAGCGCAAGATCATCAGGTAAATCTCAGTGCCGTGCGGCTACTTGGCGCGTGCAAGGCCAAGACGGAGAAAAGCCGTAAGGGACCAATGTTCGCGGAGGTTCAGTTGGAGGGCCAACTGTACAAGGCGCTTGTGGACACAGGCGCTAGCGACTTGTTCATCACTCCAGAGGTTGCTGCCAAGTTGGGGCTTATTGTGGACCAAGCCAGCGGATCAATGAAGGCAGTAAACTCACCAGCATCACCCGTCATAGGCATGGCGCGACAGGTGAAGGTCCAAATAGGCGAGTGGGTCGGCATTGCCGATATTCTTGTGGTCGAGATGGACGACTACGACGTAGCACTTGGGTTAGAGTTCCTGGAGGAGCGGCTAGATGCGGTGATCTTCCCCCGAAGTGATACTCTACTCATCCAGGAAGGACGTCCGTGCACTGTCCCCATTCACCGCGGACTTATCCAAGGTAAAATGCTCTCTGCCATGCAGGTGTCCAAAGGGCTGCGGAAAGGATGCGACACAGTTGTAGCATCCCTTGTCCAGGGGGACGAAGACAAGCCCTTGACCGAGCAAGTTCCTGCGGAGGTGCTCGCTTTGCTCAAGGAGTTTGGAGAAATGATGCCCGCAGAGTTGCCCAAGCACTTGCCGCCTCGAAGGGAGGTAGATCACAAGATCGAGCTTGTCCCAGGGAGCAAGCCACCAGCCGGGGTGGCATATCGTATGGCACCACCAGAACTTGAGGAGCTAAGGAGGCAACTCAAGGACCTTCTCGATGCGGGGTATATCCAGCCATCCAAGGCACCTTACGGCGCACCAGTGTTGTTCCAGCGGAAGCACGATGGGAGTCTCCGCATGTGCATCGACTACCGGGCGCTCAACAAGATCACTATCAAGAATAAGTACCCCATCCCTCATATTGGGGACTTGTTCGATCAGCTTGGACAGGCAAGGTTGTTCACCAAGTTGGACTTGAGGTCGGGGTACTATCAAGTCCGCATCGCAGAGGGAGACGAGCCAAAGACTGCGTGCGTGACGCGGTATGGGCTATTCGAGTTCAAGGTTATGCCCTTCGGACTCACCAATGCACCGGCAACCTTTTGCACCCTTATGAACAAGGTACTACAACCATTCCTTGATAAGTTTGTTGTTGTCTACCTTGACGACATTGTGGTGTATAGCCAAGATCTTCGGGAGCATCTTGAGCACTTAAGACAGGTTTTCCGGGCCCTTCTTGACAACGAGCTATATGTCAAGAAGGAGAAGTGCATCTTCGCCCAAGAGGAGGTGGCTTTCTTAGGCCACGTGATCGGGAAGGGATGCGTGCGGATGGACAAGGCCAAAGTGCGAGCCATTGTGGAATGGGAAGCACCTACAAGGGTACCCGAGTGCGGTCATTCCTTGGCCTTGCCAACTACTACCGGCGATTCATCAGGAGCTACTCAGCGATCGTGGCACCCCTCACGGATTTGCTGAAGAAGGGACATGCATGGGACTGGATGCGGGTTGTCAAGCCGCATTCGCTACTTTGAAGGCAGCAATTTGGTGCAGGATACCGTGCTGTGCTCGCCTTGCCTGACTTGTTCACCAAACTTATGAGGTACAGACTGATGCTTCTGATTTTGCCATTGGCGGAGTGCTCATGCAGGATGGGCATCCGATTGCCTTTGAGAGTCGTAAGCTGAACGATACGGAGCGGCGTTACACTGTCCAAGAGAAGGAGATGACCGCTATCGTTCATTGCTTGAGGACTTGGCGTCATTATCTGTTGGGCTCGGCCTTCGTGGTGAAGACCGACAATGTTGCAACCAGCTACTTCCAAACGCAAAAGAAGCTCTCGCCCAAGCAAGCGCGATGGCAAGATTTCTTGGCAGAGTTCGACTATGTGTTGGAGTACAAGCCTGGGCGGGCAAATGTGGTGGCCGATGCTTTGTCACGCAAGGCCACATTGGCGGCATTGAGCAGTCCAGAGTCTAGCCTGATGGGGCGCATCAGGGAAGGTATGACATTTGATGTGCAGGCCAAACAACTACTGGAGTTTGCGCAGCAAGGCCGAACCAAGAAGTTTTGGGAGGAGGACGGCTTGCTGTTCACTACGGGTCGGCGGCTCTATGTGCCTAAGCATGGGGGCCTTAGGCGGGAGATCATGAGGGAGTGTCATGACTCCAAGTGGGCGGGACACCCTGGGGTTCGCCGCACCCAAGTACTCGTAGGGGATGCATATTTTGGCCAAAGATGGAGGGCGACATCGAGGCCTATGTCAAAACTTGTCTTGTGTGCCAACAAGACAAAGTGGAGCAACAAGCACCGGCGGGATTACTTCAACCACTACCCATTCCAGAACGTCCTTGGGAGAGCGTCTCGATGGACTTCATCACGTGCTTGCCTCTATCCGAGGGTTGTACCGTGATTATGGTTGTGGTGGACCGATTCACGAAGTATGCCATCTTTGTGCCGGCGCCCAAGGATCTCACAGCGGAGCATACGGCGAAACTCTTCATGAAGCATGTGGCAAAGTATTGGGGCTTGCCACATTCGATTGTGTGCGATCGAGATACCCGCTTCACCAGTCGGTTCTGGAAGGAGTTATTCGCGCTTATGGGATCTGAGATTCATATGTCAACCAGCATGCACCCGCAGACGGATGGGCAGACCGAGCGGGCCAACCACTTGCTGGAGAATATTTGCGGCATTATGTCTCCGCAAATCAAAGGGATTGGGCCAAACTGCTAGATGTTGCACAGTTTTCGTACAACTTGCAGAGGAGTGAATCTACACAGCGGAGTCCCTTTGAGCTTGTTATGGGGTATCAACCCTTGGCACCCCATGCCATTTCCGCGGGATACACTGGGCGGAGTCCTGCGGCCTACAAGTTCGCCTCGGGCTGGCAAGAGCAGGCGGACATCGCTCGGGCGCAGCTTGCCAAGGCTGCCGAGCGCATGAAGAAATATGCGGACAAGAAGAGGAGCGCACGGGAGTTTCAAGTTGGGGACTTGGTCTTGCTGAAGACAAGCTATCTTACCCAGCGCAACTCACATCTGCAGCAAGCACTACAGCGGAGGTATGATGGTCCTTTCCCTGTGGTCAAGAGGGTGGGCAAAGTGGCCTACAAGTTAGCTTTGCCACCCGAAATTAAATTCCACCATGTCTTCCATGTGAGTTTGCTTAAACCATATCATGCGGATGAGGAAGACCCAGCAAGGATGGAGTCGAAACGTGCCCCTTTCGCAGTCAAGGCGTCTTATGACAAGGAAGTCGAAGAAGTCATTGCACATCGCAAAGTGGGACGTTCCAATGAGTATTTGATTCATTGGAAGGAGCAGCCAAGGAGCGAAGCTAGCTGGGAATCAGCCAAGGATCTATGGCAATTCCAAGAGGCGATCGAGCGATTCCGTTCCGAGGAGGCGACAGGGGCGTCGCCTGATTAGGTGGGGGAGAATGTCACGCAGTGAGGTTTGACCGAACCAGACTTGGTCAAACCCGCTGTACAAACGGCTCCGCAAGGTGCGCGGGCCTAATTGAATGTTCGGGAGTTACACATAGGAGCTTTAATGCGGGAGTTACAAAACTTAAGAGTCTCCAGGAGTTACAGATCTTAAGGGCCAGCACTAACTCCTCTTTAATGCCTCTTAGTAACCTTTAGAATTCTTTTAACTGTCCAAGGGACTTGTATATATAGCTGTCTTGTAGAGAGTATAGGCACCTCTCACTCTTTCTTCATTCAAGGAAAACGGGTATTCCCCACAAAACTCTCTCTCGTTCTTGTCTAGAGTCAGGCTGAACTTAGGCCATTCGGGGTCTAAGTGCCGCGCGGATCGTTAGGAATTTCTAGCCCCGTGACAACGTAGAGTCAAATGAAAGAATCTTACATACATGCATAGCTATTCTAATCGTATATAAATATCTGACATATTATCTTTGACGATATGGGACATAAATACATATAAGAGTCAAATGAATGAATCTCATATACCTGCATAGCTCTTCTTATTTGAGATAGGAAAAAATTACTCACTTTCAATAAATCACACATTAAACTGTGCTACATACTTGATGCCTTAACTAGAATTCAGAGCTGCTGTGTTTCTCCGAAGGCGGAGAAACAGAAGGACAAGCAACGGTCTTCAACCGCCCATAATAACCGACCCATGTGCCCTAGACAATGGATTCAATTCGATGGGGTTCTCACTGTATTCTGCCTAACAAATTCTAATGTGATATGCAGAGGGACCATCTATACGTTAGTTGATAGGAAGATTGTTTTGTTTTTTGTGGGACTGAGTTTTCGAGCATTAATTACAAGGATATACTTCATGTTCTTCGTGTTTTCAGTTTTTTGGTAGGTTGCCTTCAATCGGTAGATCTAATAGCCGGGATGTTAGCTGCACTTTTGGTAGCGCTTAGATCGGTGTTATTTAAAATTTTATCCATCACGTAGGCTGAACGATAAACAATTGAGAAATAGTATGAGTACGACTTAGAAATTGTGGGTTGGCGTTGCATCTCATTTCATAAAAAACAAAAAAAAAAGAAGAAAAACATAAAAAAAGGGTATATAGTTGAAGTTAGTCAAAGGAATTTGGTACTGGTATTGTTGTGGGGTACGGGAGCTATTTGTTTCTTGTTGCATGAGGTTAGCCAGAGTATCCAAAGAAAATTAGACCCCTGTTTAGGTCACAAGACGCAGAGATATCCACTTCCTTTTATAGCTGTCAATAGATCCCATTCAACTTTGCTCCTTCTATTTGATAGAAACCGAAATATCAAACACTAATGTGAGATATCTTTTACGTGAAACCCTCAAAAAGGATTATACGATTTGTCTCCTATTCTCATAAAAATAAGATCTATATCAGACATATTTTCCTTTTTTTTGATATTATTGTGGAATATATATGCACTTTCCCTGATCAATTTTGTATGAACCATCGTAATAGATAAACCTAAGAATATATAGCACTTGTATACCAACAATGCTTGTCACCTGCAATTAAATCTGAATATTTTTTGCTCATAACTATAGATGGAGGTGGTTTATTTATAGCTTGCCCTATAAGATATTCTACAACTAGTGGCACTTTATAATTGTCTTCTTGAGATACCAAGATGGCTCTGGCTCCAGCTCCGATGAACCAGCCAACTTCCGCTAGTGATATTTGCTAGAGAGGTCCTGCGCCTCCAGCGTGAGTGGCTCGGGTGCTTGCCTCACGAAGCGAGCGTCCCGAGTTCGCCTTCAGGGGGCGTCCCGTAAGGGTGTGGGTAATTAAATGGTCCCAAATGGTCTGTCCTATCCTGTAAGGATGGGACCTCTTGATCGGTAAAACAGGGATCGGTGCCATCCGTGAATTTATCTGTTACGACGGTCGCTCGAATGAGGGCTAGTTACGGGCAGAATTTTTCACGATAATCTCAAAAAAGATATTTGCTCGAGAGGAAAAACTCAACATTTCTACGTACGTATGCGGTAGCAGGGACTCGAACTCACAATGACCTAAGGTTGTCTCTTTCGATCAGTGAACATAAAGTGTTTGTTCAATACAGCTCCTCCTTATCTGTTCTCTCTCTCTCTCTCCTAATTAAATCCTTAGGAGATTTGAGCTTTTTCTTTTGTCTAGTGCTGAATTGAAAAATATTTAAAGACGGTTGATTTATGCTCAGATTCAAAGATAATCTAAAAAAGACTTCTTGTCGGGTGGAGAGAGAGAGAGAGAGGGAGAGGGAGAGAGAGAGAGAGAGAGAGAGAGAGAGAGCTGCTCACTGGTTTACAAACGACATGGGCTTGATAATCGGTAGATGCCAGCAATAATTGATTACCTCCGACATTTTGAAGAAATGGGTTAGTTTTAACGGTTTTTGCTATTGGAGAAGTTATTGGGGCTTATTTTTTTCTTTTAATCAAAAGGTATCAGTTTTGTTATTCCTAGTGATTGGCTACCATATTGAGATAATTTCCCTTTTCTATCACTTTTAGAAATTTACAAAAATTGTACGAAAGATGTGTAGTAAATTTTCTATGTAGAAATACCATCAAGTTGACAAGTTTCTTAAATTTTTCTAAATCTAAACAAAACTAGACTTTATTTTTAGCGCGCCACTTGGTATCATCATATATCGCAAAGTAGTGTCTCTTAACAAGACCGCTTTTCTATTGAGAAAAGTCGTTGTTATATTTTCATATATGACGAAAATCATGAGAATCCTAAACATCAGTTCTACCGTTAGTAGAGACATGAAAATACCTCGATTCATACCTGTGTGAAAGCTTGATCGGTGCTCGCTGATACTCACTTCCGTTGGCAATGCTCCGGTTATCTCGTCAGCGACGAAGACTGCTATGAAAGCCAACCTCTTGTTATATTTCAAATCCAAAGGTTGTGATATGGCTTAACCAAATGTTTGGTTTTCGACACATACTTAGAAGATATTGACGGATGCTTATACTCTTATGGACCTAGCCCAATATGCTAATAATATCAATTTATCATTGTTTCATTTATCATAAAATAATTCCAGCAATCTGGCTTTGTCATTCTTGTGATCTCAAAAACGAAATGCAGAACCCATGCATTTTGAGTTCTATAAACTAAACACATTTACACCAAGAAGCTAAATTCATGCATTAAGAAAGTTACATTACATAACAATTACATGAAACGAAGGAGAGGGAGAGATCAAGTAAAACTCTCACTACAACTCCTCTTTGAACCGAACAACAACAAATAAAAACTTCCAAATACAACAGAACAACAATAACTAACGCTCCAGTAATAGCCCCGTCCGAGAGAGATCGGATAATAATAAATTATATATAGTCGTGCTCCGAATAAGACTATTTCAATAGTGCTTACGGCCTATTCCAACTACTCAGCTTGGGGTCGTCTTTGAGTAATATTTTCAAATTAGTACTCCAAACATTATTTTTAATCCTTAAATCAACATGTGAGGATGATTGGGAGCAGCTGGGTTGAAGAACCCTTGGCAACTTCCATAGCGCCCTTCCGTGGCAACGCCACCGGCGGCATTGCTAGGAACCACTGAAAATTCCGGCCGTGCGGCGGCATTGCTAGGAACCACTGAAAATTCCGGCCGTGCGGCGGCGCGCTCAAGGGATTGCACCTGGGTCTTGAGAAACTTGACGTAGTGAATAGCTTCGTCTAGCATAGACGCTGTGTCCATCTTGGTTCCGCCTGGCACAAGCCTCTGCAGGATCCGAATGCGCTCGCTGATCCGCTCGCGGCGGTGGCGTGCCGCCACGCTTTGCGGGTCGGTGGATATACGCACGTTCCTCCGCTTTGGCGGCTTGACGGATTCTGGGTCGATGTGAACGGGTTGCATCGCCGCCACCCTGAATATCATCTCCCTGATCGCCGCCTCCCTCGCTGCCGCCGCCATCTGGGACTGGTTATAATATAACTCCTGCATTGTTGGATCCGTCATATTGAATGACGCAGGGGGGATTTCCATTGGTAGCTGAAACTCATGGGGATTATCGAGCTGCATCGCCATGTCCAAGAGCTCCATTTGAGTCTCTGGAGAACAGCTCATGAAGAAATCCACGTCCATGATTGATTATCCAAGAAAAAGTACTGCAAATGAAGTGAAAGCAAACTAGATGCTAATGCTGTGAACCTTTTAGGAGGAGAATAAGGGAATATATATAGTATGAAGATAAGCTATAGATAGAGGATATTGGTACAATGCATTTAATATATTGCTGGGGAACCGGACCCTTAAAAAAATAGAAATTACATTTTTGCCTCCTAAAAATAAGTTTCGCTCGTTTCAGTCCCCGAAAACGGAAAACGCACCGACGTGGTTGGCAATGCGTGTAGACACGTCGGCGCGAAAACGCGTTTTTGAAGATTGAAATGCAAAACGCACGAAATAGGGCTCAAATACAATTCTCCAAAAAAAGTACTGCAGAGTTCTAAGTACTTGTTTACTTTTTCTATGCTTTTTTCATTATCATTATTTAGTCTTTTTGGTAGAACAAGTTCCCTGCTATGGTGTAAAAACTTGCTCTGCAGTCCAAAAATGTCTTTGTTTTTGCACTGTGGTCCACCCAAAACTTGCATTTGCAGTTACATCCAACCCAATCAATTTAATTGCAGTTCAGTCCAAATAGAGTTAAAAAGACATATATGCCCTCATCATATCTTTTAACCCAGCAGCCCACCTTCCCCTCATTCCTCACGCAGTCCATCTCGAGATTGCTGCCCCTCTTCCCGCCATCCCTCTTCCCGCCATCCCTCATCCCCTTCCTCTCCTCCTGCTGCGGTCTCCTCCCTTCCATCAACTCTCACAATCCCTATCCTCTCTTCCATCAACTCTCACAATCCCTCTCCTCCCTTCCGTGACCTTTCTATCACGAGCTTTCATCCCGCTAACACCCATACATCTCACAATTCAACTAATCAATACATCTCACCATCCATCCCAATCAATCCTTCCTAATTGAAAAGTTTGTGCTGCGGCAACGATATGATAGAATGGACACTTGTATTTTGGGCATTTGTGCTTTCGGAGAGGAATACCATATTGTTGACTTCGACGGGAATACAAAGCTGAAAATTTTGATTGAGCAAGTGGTTAGTAGATGGAATACATTGGCTCCAGATACGTTCATGTTGAAGTTCTACACTCCGGATGACACGCGCAACCTCGTCACTCTCACATCGGATCGAGATGTTGCGAATATGTACTACATTCATAAACAAAACGGGACTACTCAGGCTAAACTTATTGTGGAAAGGTGTGCAATGCCGGCGCGAGCAATTCCTGATCCAGATGGGGGAGCTCGATCACAACGACATGTTGTATTTAATGAAAGGTAAAAGCATGTTCTGGGTGTGTTCTGGTGTGTGGTGTGTTCTGGTGTGTTCTGTGTTCTGGATATCTTTATAAAAATTAGCTAAGTGTGTGTCTTTCCATGTAGTTTTGCTCCATCTACCACTCAATGGGAGGATAGACCAAGCTCCAGGGACCTATTTTGCTGCCCAAGCATAGGTGACATGTCATCTGAGGTTGAACATCATGCTATAAATGCATGGCAGAGGTGTATTAGAGGTGTGGGACAAGAATTTAGAAATGTCGCATATTTTCGTCGTGCTTTGGATAATCATTGCATCGGAATCGGATTCAATTATGTGTTTCTAAAGAATGATTCTAAGCGTGTTACAGTCGTTTGCAAGGATGATAAGTGCAATTGGCGCATCCACGCCTCCTTTTGCAAGCTCGATGAGAAATTTTATATTAAGAAAGCAACGCTCACACACACTTGTGGTGTGGGTGTAGATCAGATAGGTCATCCAAGAATACAAGAAAGTGGGTTGCTGGTTTGATTAAAGAGAAGCTGCGAGATATGCCCCTGACTAAGCCTCTTGACATAATTAATACTTTTCACAAAGAGTATGGGGTGAAAATTTCTTACAACAAAGCCTGCGTGCAAAAGAACGTGCAAGGGAGGAGATACATGGAAAGGATTCATTGTCTTTTGGCTATCTTAAATGGTATTGCGATAGTCTCATTAGTAGCAATCCTGAAAGTGTGGTCTATCTTGAAGTTAACGAAGCCACCAAGAGGTTTACTAGATTGTTTATTTCATTAGGTGCATCTATTGAGGGCTTTAGGAAGGCATGCAGGCCATTGGTATTTATTGATGGTACATTCTTAAAGCATAAATATAAAGGATGTTTATTTGCTGCCACATCATTGGATGCGAATAATAACATATTTGTGATGCTTGGGAAGTTGCTATACAAGTCTGTTTTTGGTCCTCGATATTTTGTGCAGTTAGCCCACAAGTTGCTATACAAGTCTGTATATACATATATGTACATAACAGTTATTTTGTCTTTTTGGTGTTTGATCATGTGTAAAGGTTGTTAAAGTGGTCGTGCAAAGAGGAAGTGCTAAATCTTTTGATGTTATCTAAAGATGTTATTTCATGCAGTTCCTGGAATGTGTTCATGCTGATGTAGTGCTTTGTTCGTTAATGCAAAGATGTTGTTTACTGCAGTTCCTGGGTGTTCTGGGTATGTTCTGGTTGTTCTTTCTGTTCTGAATGTGTTCTGAGTGTATTTTGGATATATTATGGATGTTCTGGGTGTTCTGGGTGTGTTCTGGATATGTACTGGGTGTTCTGGCTATTCTAGGTGTGCTCTAGTGGTAACAAACATACCAAGAACACCCAGAACATAATAATAAACATAAAATGCATTTAAATTCATAATAGTAATAATAAATAAATAGATTAGAAAAAAATCCATAATAATAATAATAATAATAATAATTCATAATATGAATGATATCCATAAAGATTGCTGGGAACACTTTTTATGTAATGACTGGCACTTATATCAAAGGGCTAGTATGTAAAGTAAAGGGAATTGTTGGCAGCACTTATATCAAAGGGCCAGAACATACCCAGAACATACCCAGAACACCCAGAACATAATAATAAACATAAAATGCATTTAAATTCATAATAATAATAATAATAATAAATAGATTAGAAAAAAATCCATAATAATAATAATAATAATACTAATAATAATAATAATTCATAATCTGAATGATATCCATAAAGATTGCTGGGAACACTTTTTATGTAATGACTGGCACTTATATCAAAGGGCTAGTATGTAAAGTAAAGGGAATTGTTGGCAGCACTTATATCAAAGGGCCAGAACACCCAGAACATACCCAGAACACCCAGAACATAATAGTAAACATAAAATACATTTAAATTCATAAAAAAAAATCCATAATAATAATAATAATAATAATAATAATAATAATTCATAATCTGAATGATATCCATAAAGATTGCTGGGAACACTTTTTATATATATGACTACTTATATCAAAGGGCTAGTATGTTAAAGTAAAGGGAATTGTTGGCAGCACTTATATCAAAGGGCCAGAACACCCAGAACATACCCAGAACACCCAGAACATAATAATAAACATAAAATGCATTTAAATTCATAATAATAATAATAAATAAATAGATAAGAAAAAAATTCATAATAATAATAATAATAATAATTCATAATCTGAATGATATCCATAAAGATTGCTGGGAACACTTTTTATGTAATGACTGGCACTTATATCAAAGGGCTAGTATGTAAAGTAAAGGGAATTGTTGGCAGCACTTATATCAAAGGGCCATAACATACCCAGAACACCCAGAACATAATAGTAAACATAAAATGCATTTAAATTCATAATAATAATAATAAATAAATAGATAAGAAAAAAATCCATAATAATAATAATAATAATAATAATTCATAATCTGAATGATATCCATAAAGATTGCTGGGAACACTTTTTATGTAATGACTGTCACTTATATCAAAGGGCTAGTATGTAAAGTAAAGGGAATTGTTGGCAGCACTTATATCAAAGGGCCAGAACACCCAGAACATACCCAGAACACCCAGAACATAATAGTAAACATAAAATGCATTTAAATTCATAATAATAATAATAAATAAATAGATAAGAAACAAATCCAATAATAATAATAATAATAATAATAATAATAATAATAATAATAGTAATAATAATAATGCATTATTATTACTATTATGTTCTGAATGATATCCATAATAGTAATAATAATGCATTATTATTATTATTATTAATATTATTATTATTATTATGGATTTTTTCTTATCTATTTATTTATTATTATTATTATGAATTTAAATGCATTTTTTGTTTACTATTATGTTCTGGGTGTTCTGGGTATGTTCTGAGTATGTTCTGGGTATGTTCTGGCCCTTTGATATAAGTGCTGCCAACAATTCCCTTTTACTTTACATACTAGCCCTTTGATATAAGTGCCAGTCATTACATAAAAAGTGTTCCCAGCAATCTTTATGGGTGTTCTGGGTGTGTTCTGGGTATGTTCTGGCTGTTCTGGTGTGTCCTGGGGTGGTGTTCCTGGGTGTTGTTCAGGTATGTATGTTCCTGGTGTACTGGTGTTGTGGGTATTCCATTGAGTACGTTTCATTGAAAAAGTTTTACGAAGAGGTTACATAAACAGAGTTGCCACATAGTGGATAAAGGAGAACTCAACAACACGGAGCCCTAAGCGCTGGGATCAGTACGTCTCTCCTCTAGCTCCAGCATGCGTAGCTCTTCCTCCAGCTCCGCGCAAGAACGCTCACACTCCTGAACGACGGCCTGTGTCCATTGCAGATCCGAAGCCAGGTCTCTCCGTTCAGCCGCATAACGGGCCGTCCAAAGTCGGGTCCACCAAGAGTTATCCAACCTCTCTATCCTGCGAGATATCGCGGCATAACGCGCCTCCCACTCGTCTCGTTCCTTCATTTGCCTCTCCAAATGCCACAGGAGAGAAATAAGAGAAGGCATGATGTAGTATGGAGTGACAAACACTGCCTAGTCCTCACTTATATAAACGCTTAAAAGATAGCGCAAGCATTAATGCCATTAATGCGATTCTCAGGCTAGGCGGTTCAACAACCTTCCTCGGAAACAAAATGCATTAATGACTTTTATTTATGGCTGTAACACATTTCTGTATGGCTGTAACACATTTCTGCCATAAATATAAATGGAATTCTTGCAATCTACTATTATAGTTCTGAATTGTGAAAATTGAATATAAATGGAATTTTAAAGTCCATTAGCTTTTTCGTATGCACCTTCATCTCCAGCATCCTGAGAATGCTGTACCAACTCAAGTTCCCTCTCGGTGAGATCATACTCTGCCCGAAAGGACTTAATGCTAAGACGTTTACATTGCATTTCAAAGTCAGCAGCCTGAATCACACCAACTCCAGACCACTTAAAAAGACGTGGTGTAGCACCACTGTTTTGAGGAGTCATGGTAATCAACTTTTCATAAAACCAAGCCTGCATGCAAATTACAAGAGAGACATCATCAACAGATAGCAAGAGAGATACCAAGAACACACCAATAACACCTATAAGATACCCAGAACGCACCCAGAACACATTCACAACACCCAGAACATACCCACAAAACCCAGAACACCCATAAGATACCAAAACACACCCAGAACACACTCAGAACACCCATAAGATACCCAGAACACCCATAAGATACCCAGAACACCAATATGATACCCAGAACACACTCAGAACACCCATAAGATACCCAGAACACACCCAAAACACCCATAAGATACCCAGAACACCAATATGATACACAGAACACACTCAGAACACCCATAAGCTACCCAGAACATACCCAAAACACCTCTAAGAGTGCCCAGAACACATCAACAACAACCAGAACACACCTAAAGCATACCCAGAACATCCAGAACACAACCAGAAGACATCTAAAATAAATCCACAATACCAAGAATACCAATAACTCCCAAAGAACACACTCAAAAAACAGCAGATCACTAAGTTATTTGCTTACCGTCAGCAGAATCGGACAGCCACATAAATAGTTCTTTACACCACGGCGATAACAGAAAACTCCCTCTATAGTGTGTTTGTGTATTGCAGAGGGCCAATTGTAGTTCTTCAAATTCTCCAAATTATCCACGAGGGCGACGAGACTTTTCGATACCCTTTGGCTAGGTTCGGTGAAAAGTAGACCAGCAAATATGTAAAGTACCCATAACTTCACATAATCTACAGCTCTTGTTTCGTCATCCCTGAGCTTCCGCATTTCACTTACTATGTTGTCAATGTGCGGGGAAACTGGGCGTTGAAATAAGATTTCAGTAGGGGTGTTTCAGGCGCACTCAGAGACGCTTCTAAATCAACTGGCTCACCGGCCATCGGGAGTCCAAGCAATATCGCCACATCTTGAGGGCTGAAAATAAGCTTCGTCCCTCCCAAAGCAAATGTTGATCCCCCTACCCACCGGCTGCAAATTACGGTGAGTCTTGGACGATCGCCGCCAATAGGTGGGATTTCAGACAAATGGGAGAAAGGAGTCGTCTTCACGATCGGAACATGGAAATTTTTCAGCGACAACGACCCCGTGGCACGGAAGTTGTCAGACAAATTCTTCGGGAAACATCTTGTTTTCACATTGCCGCGCTTATCCTTACCCATTTCGAGCGGATTTGATAGATGAATTTGGAAGAGTGAGGGAAGAACGGGGATTGAGAACGGCGAGAAACGGTGATTAGAGATTTACTGCGAGAAACGGTGATTAGGGATTTACTGCTACAGTTACAAGGGAAGAAGAAAGTTTATGGAAAGGGTAGACAGGTAATTTCAGTCAAATGTGGAGTGCAGTGCAAATGTTAGTTAAAATAATAGATTAAAATGAACTTTTAAGTTGAACGTAGACTGGAGTGATGTTGAAAGTAAATAGGAGGACTGCAGAGCAAATTTCCGTAAAAAAAAAGGCTCAGAAGCTCTCTTCTGTGGCCTGCTCACTGTCCACTGTCTTTGCTTGGTCCCTTTCTCCAATTACAACAGCCCTTGCGCATTCATGTCCAATTTACGACATGTACCTGCTATAAGAGAATATATATATATATATATATATATATATATATATATATATATATATATATATATATATATATAAAATTAGTGGAAGCAAGGTTTTGTATAAGAGAGAGTATAATTGCCCTTACAAACAAACCCTATAGCGAAAGGAGTGCTTGTATCTCACCGTATATGGGTGCATATGCGCATAGCCACTATTGAATTTTTTCACACTAGTGGGAGATAGTCGAATCGGGTATACGAAATCTCTATAATGCCCACCCTAATTGTATGACACCTCGCGGCCTCTAACAACAAATTAATAGTAGACAAAATCCCCTCAAACCCATAATCCAATGATCATAAAGCACTTAAATCTCACCCCTTGGTCTCTTACAACCGATTTCATGCCAAGAATCTCATCAAATGCCCATCTAGATCTAAAGTATGGTGGCATGCTATTTTAGGTAGACTAATATATATAATGTTTCTTATAAAATTCCAAGAGCTTACCATATATTTGTACAAGTACTTTATTTTTGTTTGTATGATGATTGTGCTATATTCAATCTCTTCATGGAAATAATTTATGACGGAGTATGAGTAAATGTTATTTATATTTATATTATTTAAAAGCAGAGAAAGATTTAGTGATATCTTATATTATAATAATAACTGTCTAATTAATATTATAATATAAGATGGTGATTATATAAATTTATATTATATTCACAATTCGATTATTTTTTTTTATTATTCTTCACTTTACGAATTACTAGAATATCTACTAATTAACTTGTATATTTTTTTCTCTCCCTCTCAATTTTTTTCATCAATTCTCTCTCTTCTTTGCTCTCTTCATCGTTTAATCAATGTATCCATCTTCAAAAGATATTGTTACTAGCTTCGAAAGGTATACCACTACCCTTTGCGCTACGGTGATAAATTCATTTCCAATTTATTATTTAAAATTCTTCTTCAAAAATAATCGAGATGGCTCGATTAACTCCAACGACAATACAATAGATTCAACCATATCAAATGTAATTTATTTTCACGTCCTATTGATTTTAGAAACATATATATATTTAATAATATTTATGTTCGATTATTTTCGTTTCTGTTATTGTTATGTTTGTACAATTATGATATTCAGACTTATTTAGAAGGACAAACTTTAATCAGCGAGCCGTGCAAATAGTATATGTGCTCGAGCGCGCTGAAAAGTAATCGTGTCCGATGAAGTTGCATTTCAAAAGGTATGATCTTATTTGCTCAACATCTTAAAGGAAGCAAATTTTCTACCTCCAAAATGATCTGGTGGTGTGTTTCCGTGTTGAAATAATAAATGCCGAGATATTTTCTGAGTAAAACATGTATAAATAATAAGTATTGTTGCATTGCATAGTTTTATATTTTAAAATATTTTGACATAGATAAATAAAACTATAAAATTAAAATCAAATAAATTGATGAATAGTATCATTTTATGTTTCACCAATTAGTTTTCCAATTTAGAATTTTGAGAGTTTTTATCTATACTTTTTTAACTAAAATGACCGATGTTTTCTGACTCATCTTAAAATATATTTTAGAAATTTTTTTTATTAATTTGTTTTGAGATGAGTCAAGAGAAAAATTGTCGTTACAAAAGAAGAATGGAAACCTAGTTTCCAGAAGATTAATTTTTACAGTATGATTTTGTATTTCTTTTTGGTCCATTTCAAAATATTTTTTGAAAATTTTTTGACTTTGTAAATTTTACATAATATTTACTATTCATATTTTATTCTAAAACATTTTGAAATATATTTTTTTACTTTTATAACCATGTATAATAGAGATATCCAAACACTTAAGATGGAGGATAAATTTGTTTTTTTTTTAAAGAGCATATCGCATATAAATTAGTGTTGCTTGCTGTTTAGGACAAAGTTGTTGATATTTGTTGCTTGAGATACATTTGCCGCAACGTCGCATATAAATTAGTTATTTACATAGCGTGCTGAATAAATTTTCTATTCTAAATCGACTATGTTTACACGCAGCAGGTATGTACGATGTTTAATCATTTGTGCTATGTGTTTTTGTCTATACAAATTAAGATTGTAATACTGATAAAAAAAGATATTTATATTTTTTGTGATTATTTTAAACCAAATTAAATTCAGTAATTGTTATTTTCAATTGAGCAGAAGTAAGTTAAATGAGAATTTGATCAGCTCTAGAAGGTCCATGCCCACTGTAAAGCCGCAACCCTGCCATATTCGGACCTAAGCTCTTTTT
Organism: Xerophyta viscosa; assembly: GCA_002076135.1. NCBI lineage: Eukaryota > Viridiplantae > Streptophyta > Magnoliopsida > Pandanales > Velloziaceae > Xerophyta > Xerophyta viscosa. The sequence goes on along the minus strand of MJHO01000013.1, from coordinate 355,350 downwards.
CCATCTCTGCAAGAGAGACGTTAATTGGTTGGCTAATGGCTGCATGTGCCTGCATGATACCGTGGTTCAGTCGTGGTCCTGACTTCACCGTGAATTCTGTATCGTGTTCAATAAGCCACAGATGATCCGTGCCGTCCAAACCCTACGATCACATGATCCAGAACCAGAAAGTGGTGCTGCCCTGGTTGGCGCGACCGCCCTACCCTACAGCAGTCAGCATAATCTCTTGGTCCACACGTAGACACGTGGCAAAAGATGAGGGAGGTCCACACGGAGATCCGACCGGTATGGCCCGTATGGGCGATCAGCTTATCCGTCGGGAAGAAGTTGAAGCGCACTGCCTTCTCTCATGTACAGTATCTTTGACCTTGCAAAGCTCATCCACCGATTATCATTGCGCACCGATCACGAGATAGTTTGATAAATGCTGTTGCTGATACGCAGAGGCACAGTCGGGGATAATTAAATTCGGATCGATTGTTTCAATTCGGTCATGCTCGAGTCGAGATCGAGTTCGAACAGTTTAATTAATCTTGATTAAATAAATAGAAAAGTTCGTTTAGACTCGCAATTCTAACGATCAAAGTAACACGATATTCAGGTTCGACATATTTAACTACTCGAGCTCGAATTAGTGTCTAAACTCAACTCGAGCTCAGCAAAATTCAAGCTCGACCTGAGTTGTTCATGACTAACTCGGCTCGTTTCACCCTTTGATATACCCCAAAAGTACTCTGGCGTAAAGATTTTGGCTTCGAGAAGAAATATTTTCTTTTATAAATATCAGAGTATTGTACTCCGATGTAATTTTCTTTTAAAGTCCTTTAACCCATGAGTGGCGATTAAAATTCCAAATGTGTGGTGCATCACGCACACCATTGAAATACAAAACTGCAAACTTATATTTCTACTCTTTAGGCTTGCGGGCCAAATAAGGCTAAGCCAAAATCTCTTGGGGCATGTTTGGTTCATGGGTAAAGGGATGGTAAGTGTTACTTGGATAACACTTATCACCCTATTACCCACGTTTGGTGCGGGGAAAATTATTATCCGTGGGTAACAATTTTCTTCAAAAAGGGGTAACTTGGTACCCACCTAAATAGGTGGGTACCAAGTTACCAGGGTAACTTTTACCCTAAAATATTTTATAATTTAATATTTTATAATTATTTAATATAGTTATTAATATTTTATAATATTATTATTTAATATTTTATAATTATTATTATTAGTTAATATTTTATAATTATTATTACTATTTAATATTTATTTTTTATTTAATATATTTCTATAAATATATTATTTAATATTATTTATTTTTTTATTTAATATTTATTTTTATATTCTCTCCCTCTCTCTCTCTCTCTCTTAATATTTATTCTAGTTTATATTTTATATATTATGTTAGTATAGTTTTTTATTTTTTTTAAATTTTAAATTTTTATTTAATAATTTATTTTCTTTAAATTTTTTATCTAACTTTTAATTTAATATTTTATAATTATTTATAATTTATTTAATAATTATTTAACTATTTTTCACTTTTTTAAAAATAAATTTATATTGTTTTTGTTTTTGAGAAAAAAAGTTTATACTGTAAGTCTATTTTTTATGTTTTTAAAACAGGTAGAATCTATCGTCAAAAATATGTAAAATAAAATTATAAAAAACAAACATAACCAAGTAAATAGTTTAATCAAAATAGTAAAAAAATTGTTTCTTTCTATTGTCCTCCCTTTGGAAAATAAATAAATGATTGATTCTTTACTTTGGTTGTGATGAATGTGGGTCCGGCCTGGGTTGAATCATGTGGCGTGAAAATGATTCCTAAGCTGGTCGGAAGTTCTCATGTGGGTCCAGTGTGTGACTAGCCCGGTTAGGAGGCATCATCCGATCTTTGTGCAGGCCAGATATGCTTAGACCTAACCGATTTTTAGCATAAACGGTTAACGAATCATATTTAATGACATGATAGGTCGTCGGTTTCAATCTGGATGGACAACTATAGACTAAAGGGCCGGGATCAGTTGAAAGTTTAAGGCAGATTATTTATATCTTTGATAAATTACATCAGATGGTTCGGATCGTTTCACAAAAAATCACTTAGAACTTATACCCTAATAAGTAAAAAAAAATACGAAAGTATCTAATTGCTCTCTATTTTACTATTTTCTTACTTGTAGCATGGAAATTTATATATGTGGCCTTTTAAATTTAAGTATATGATGCCCTTTTTAAATAAACAAAAATGTTGATTTTTTACTCAAAAAGCAATACTAATTTAACGTGGCGGCAATAAGTGATAAATCTATTGATTTGCTTACAAATAGCGGTAAAATGAACTTCCATCATAGAAAAGGATATCACAAAAAAAAATTTAATGTTCAATGATCCAGTCCATTTTTTTAAAAGTATATGATCACCGTGGCAATCTAACAAAATTTTAGGACTAATTTGATTTTTAGCCAAAAAAAGAGAGCACAAAATAGTATAAACGAATTTGTAAATTTCAAAAAACTCAAGTAGTAAAACAAATAAATTACCAAAGTTTTTTTTTTTTGTTTAAAAGGAACACTGGACCTCAATTGTTTACTCTGGACATCAACTCCTGCACTGCAGAACGTCGAAAGAGAAGAAGAGACATGAAAAGGACATTGCTTCCTCTGTAGTTAACTTCACTCCGACATCCCACAACTTCCTCTGCTGATTTTCTTTTTGTTTTTCCCCTTATATTTTACTTGCTTTTTGGAAATTCATATTTTTAGAGACCAAGTATGCCAATTTGCATGTCATAACTGAACCTTGACATATAGACTCTGTGTTTGCTCGCTAGTTTGATTTCGTAGGGCAAGACTTGGGTTTGGGCCAACTGGCCTTATGTATGCGAACAAATGCCTGGATCAAAAGTTTGGGGGTTCGGTTTTCCGTTTTTACATATCATAATGTATGCACTCGTGGTGGATATTTTCGGTCTCAGTATCCCTTGAAAGAAGAAGAAAGAAAGAAAAAAATTTTTTGCAGTTGGAGTTGGTCATGCAAATGGCATGGCGAAGCTTCCCCCTATCGTATACATCGAATTATTTCACTGGATGTGATTTTCTAATCACGGCTATTTGTCTATAGTTACGGAGCAATTTCGGACGTGTGCTGCCATCTGAGACGCTGTTGAATACAGGTATATACATGAAATAACCTTCAAAATTTTTTTTTTTTTGAAAACTCTAAAAAAAAGTTTATTAGTCAAAAAGTATTACAATTGACATTGGTCATACAAAAAGACAATTATCTTTTAAGGTTACGAGACGAAATTTCTAATGCGGCATATACTAAATTATTTTACCGGTGCATTCTTCTAACTACATCCCTTGGATCATGGTATAATTTCAGATGTATGCTGTCTTACATGCATTTAAGTATAGGTATAATGTTGACACAATCTTTAGAATATTTTTCTGAAAATTAAGAAAAATTTCTAATATTACATCAGCCGAACCAAACATATGAGCGATGGTTCATAGCCACCCACCCCTCGATTGAGCTATCTCATCATGGCCGTCATTCTCTTTTGCGGCACATAGTAATGTAGGTATGTCGTGGTGTTGGCGGGTGGTCGGTGCAATCTGCCGGCGGTTAGCCCTCTGCAGCGTCTCAAGGGAGCATTGATTGGCACACCGATAGCGACGTCCATATTTCTCTGCTACCCATCAACATCTATAATTGATCAGGAACGGAGGAACCCCATATTTGCTGAAAATCTCTTCTCTCTCTCTCTCTCTCTCTCTCTCTGAGTTCGATCACCTATCATGTGGATGATCAGACGGCAGGTATGATCTTGAGACGTCCGATCACCAATCTCGTGGAAGATCGGACGGCTACTATACGTGGTCACAGACAAACCTGGGACCAAAATCGCAGCCAAACAGCGTCCATTAATGTGGTAAAAGAGAAAAGAATAAAGATAGAGAGCTTAATCTTCTTCTTGGGACTTGAATTCATGAATTATATATGTATGTTATCTGAGAACACAGAAACTGGCTGGTCGAAGAAGCTAAATTTGTCAAATTTTTGGAATAAATTGGGATCGGAATAAACTCCGCAGAGATGAGGGTTTGGTCCCCTTCCACTGGCCCCTTACCTGCTGCTGCTCCATCTGCAGATCTTGTTTTTTGAAATTCCCGGAGAGTGTAGTGTTTTTTCTTAAAATGTCGCCGTCTATTATTTGAAAAAAAGGTAAAATTATGACACCGGACCCATTCGGTTAAATGCTATTTAAAAGAATTTCACTTTTATAAATGACAGAAATTAGAAACAAAATCATTGAAATTATATAAAATAAAACCAACCTCAAAACAGTGAAAGCTCGTGGTCAATATAGACAATAAATTCGACTTCCTTTGTGACCATCTCATCCCAAAAGTGTCATATTTATCATCTTAATTAGCATTCTTATAAAATATCAATCATTCATCACTTCTACTACCTACCTTAAAATAATTGTGCTACACCAATTTATAAAATACAAAATAAGATCGCTAAACAAGCAGAAATGCAAGATATCTCAATAGCGGTGCTCGTAGTTGTAACTTTTGCTATTTGATCCAATTTTCACGAAGTACAACAACAAATGTCCATATAATTTTTAGCAATACCGGAGATTGCTACGTGTAAATCACTAAAAATTTTAAGTTTAGCAGGATATACTTCAACTTAAATAGTAGAAATGTCAGATTCTAAGGGGCATGCTAAGTGAACTTCAAGCAGTAAAAAACTCAAGATTAGAGTTTCTTTTAATGTTGAACTGCTTCTACCTTGCAGCAGGGTAACCCATGGAAAATTTTATAATGCTCCTTACATAAATTTGGTTACTTACACTTAATTCATTAAATTCATAGCTAAAATATTTTTTAAAAACAATTTAACAATAAAATATATAATTTATAGTTAAATTATTTTAAAAAATTACCAAAAGTTATATAAAAATTAAAAATATTGGTATAAATATTAATTTATTTGTGTATTTGTGTATAAAAGTTTTATTTATTTATTAGATATATTATTTAACTTTTAAAAAAATCTATTGTACTACAAAATTATATATTTTATTTTTCTGAAATTTTGTAATTGAAAATTTTTATAAAAATATTTTTAAATATGAGTTTTAGTGAGTTGGATACAAATAACGTAATTTATATCAAGAGCACTGTAAAACTTCTTGTAACACATAGCTTATCTTTGGAATATAATGTAGTAAGAACAAAGGTAACACAAATAAAGAGGTTGCCGACCAAAAACATGAAATAAAAAATGGGCAATATAACAAAACTCTGCAGGGCATGTAGATCAACTGGTTGGCCTGTTAGCCGTCTTTTAGTTCTTAGGACGGTATAGAAAATATATAAATATATTGAAGAATGTCATATAGAAAAACTTCAGAGAACAATGGAGAGTGGTTGAGGGTGGAAGCCATTATTTGGTTAACGATGTGTTGCGAAAAGCATCAAGCAACATAGTGATCAAGAGTTACCAAAACTTTGCGCAAAATCAATCATGTTTACTTGTCTATATTGCAACGAGAGGAACTCGAAAAAAGAAAAAAAAAAAATCTATTATATATTACAATGGAAGGATCTCTGGCAACTGATGGTTTATGAATCATCACACCATTACTATCCAATAGGACAAAGCTAGTTAGTACAATATTGTAATTTACTTCAAATTTTGTAGTTTCTATAGATATGCCAAAATTGATCTTCTTCTCTCTCTTCTTTTTTTTTTTTTGGGAGATTGAAGGAGCGGTGGAGCAGTGATTGGAGGAGAGATAGATTTTACTGAAAATACTTCTGCTATATTTTTTAGATAAGAGGGTTCAAAGGATTAATCAGCTGAGTTGTAATTCATCTGTAACTATTTTGGCAAATGCTTTGGATCGAACCGAGGTCTCTGTAAAATGCTCAAAGTTTGTTCCATATTTAGCATGGCCAGTCAAGATCGATGTTAGATCGAAACTCAACCAAGATTTTGACAATTTGATCAGGCTCGTTCAACCTCAATAAGGAAAGACCAAGTCTGCAGCGCGAATGTAGAGAAGTCAGTTATATGCTGCGCCCAACCAACGAACGTGAGAGCTTACGTGGCGCAAGCAGAGAACGAAGTCTGGTCCACCCATGATTCTTGTTAGAGCCACTATTTCTACAACCGTCACGATCCAGACGTATGCTCAGTAATGCTTATAAAAGTCCACCAATGGTACTTTTGTTGATATCTAACTTCACACGCTCGAAAACTCTTAACGAAAGCTAGAGGTTCCAGCACATTCGGCTAAGGCTAGCATGATTCTTTGATAGCATTATAAGTGCAAGGTATTATAAACCTAGGTTGGGAGAGTAACAAAGAGGGACATTATATTCCTTATAATCCTACGCCATTCATCTTAGTTACACCCAGCTTTTGAATACTTTTTTATCGACCCGATCACATTCGATCAATATGGTATTTATTCAACCAGTAAAATCCAAATTTTAATAAAAAAAGTACTAATTCTAGTAAATGATACATCCATAAATTCACCGATATTCAAAAACTTTACTTAGGATAGCATCCATCTTTTGGATACGCTACCCACATCAAAGCAACCCTTATACGCTTCTCTAGGAATGGCAGCACAAATCGGATCAAGAATGGCAAAGAACGAGCCTAACGTGTAACATGTTGTGGACTCTTGTGGTTGATAAAGTTTCGTCTAAGAATCTTTAAAAAAATAAAGAAATAAAGAAAAACATGTACCTATGCTTCCTTCAATGACCTCTTGACCTCCCGTTCTCCCCAACGTCAAGCAGAACACTGCTTTGTTTTAGGGAACAATGTCAAAAAAAAAAAAAATCCTTACCTTTTTAAACTCATAAAAATCAATCCCCATTTTCTCATTTCTAGAAAGAAAACTGCTTATTTGAAAACTCAAAATCATTCCGGAAATGAATTAGTTTAGTGTTTTAGATTACTAATTGGTATTCTAGCATTTGTATTTTAGAAGTTGATTTGTTTAAGTTATGTAAAGCAATGAATTTTTGACAAAACCCCTTATAACAAACCACCAAGATAATACAACGTATCCATATGCCCAAGTTTAAGGTCAATCGCCCTCTAAAACTCCTGTATCGCCCATTCGTCCTCTCCTGTCGCGTGCATCGGCTTAATATGCCTCAAATGGTACATTGTTTGTAAACCCATCGACACACTTTTACTTTAAGAGGTTTCAGAGGGGCTAATCATGTAAACTTTGCCTAACTTTTACTAAAAGTACTCTAAGAGAAGGTACTCCGAGTAAATCACATAGATAACGAAATCCATCAGAAAGTAAAAGGGCTCCACAACACTTGGATGGATGGCGGGAACCACACCGATGGTTCTCTTACACATCTCAAACGATGATTACACCAAAAAAAAAAAAAAAAACGGAGAAGAAGAAAACAGAAAACAAAAAAAGAGGATTATATATTTAGCTAGATATGAAGAGAAAAAATAATTTAGAATCACAAAAGAAGTTAAGCAAACCTCTTCTCGGCGTGATGAAAATTCCACAGCACAACAGATTAAAAAGCATTACAGCCGGGCGAAAAAGATATGAAATTGCATTTACAATTTGGAGTTACCTTTCAGTGGCACATCCAATTCACATTTAACAAGATCAGATCCACATATGAACTGTCCAAATTAGACTCCATTTCAGTCCTATAATTTTGGGCAAATAAAGAAACATGGGAATAAGGACTTCTTTTTTTTTGTATAACAAGCTTCTGTTACATATATATCTCGGTACCAAACAATTTCGGCGACTGACAAAGAGGGCAGAAACTACGCTTACTCTCACAATCCTTGCAAAGGCAAACATGTCTGCATGGAAGTAGAAGCATGCATACTTGGTTGGCTCTGCAAACCTTACAAATCATCAAATCCTTCATATCTTTGTTCTCTCTATCCAGTATTTGGAAGTTTAATCCACCACCGTTACAGCAGGAAGCGGTATCATCTACCTCACTATCACCACACCCTTCTTTATTAATGTCTCTGTTTTGTGCGTATAACTGCTGTAGTTTGTATTTGAGGGCGGCAACCATGTTCTCATTGTACTTGGCACGGTGCTGCCAAGCTGCAACTTCGACACTCAACTGCTTCATCTGGCCTTCGAGTATAACGTTCTTCTGATTGATGTTCTGGATCTCTACTTCCTTCTCTCGAATCTTCTGCAGGATTTTTTCCTCCATAGAACCCAGGGTTTGAAGTTGCCTTGACTGGACTTTCTCTAATACTAGTTGTCTCAATCGCTCACCCTGTTACATGAAGAGGAGAAATTGTAATATACCACAAAACATTACTAGCAACATTTCCAATCCAAACATAGCATATTTTCTTTGTCCATTAAGACAAGAACATAATTATCTCAGCAACTAACAGTTTATTAAGCACAGAGCATTACAACTGATTTACATTACACTGTCAGCATGTAAAAAGAAAAAGAAGTCAACTCAGGCTCTGTGTGGGCAAGTATTTTGGAGGAACCTCGTAGAATCAGAATAAATAGGAAATTGTCATCATTCATTTTCGTACGATAGGTCACAAATATCAAAGATACAAAATACAACTTTCTATTCTCAGAATGGTAGTCCATGAATTCAGGGGAAGAAAGATGAGACTTTTGAACACTATCAAATGATACATGATAGGACCATACAGAATTTCACTTCTCGATGGCCCTATTTTTCTTGCATTGGGTTTTGGAAAGAGGTGAGATCTAACAAGATATATAATGGCTTCGACCTAGGTGATACAAAGCACCCAAAAACACTTGTTGAAGGAAAACTAGTAACTCAATGTTTAAAAGTCAAAGGGTACTTCTTGACAATCCTTAGACAATATAGAGTTTCTAAGTATTTTCTGTCCAAAAGGTTCTTCTGTAGAAGGTGTGAAGCAGTATGGTATAAGTCAATGAACACTTTTATAAGAACATGCCAAAACAAAAGCAAACTAGATTGTTTTCAAATATGAGAACAAGCAGACATATCTAAACCCAGATTACGAACAAGGAACTGAACAATGTGTATTCCTAACAAACGTTTCAGAAAGCAGAAATAACAAAAGTCTACCTTCAGACTGACCTGTCCATGTTTTCTTTCTTAAGACAACGCTCATTGTTAAACATATACTTGCATTCTCATATTTTATACAATCATTTTGCAAACCCCAACCATTCACGTAGTAAATTCAGGCAAAATAATGGTCTCAGTAAAAAATTCAAAAAGGCTCAAGGCAACTGTTTTAAGCGTCTGTATTAAATTTAGGAACATTGAGCCTTTTTTAAAAATGACAAAAGCAGGTAGATGCTTACCTGAAAACAGACAAACTTATGTACCATGTGCATTTCCAGCTCTATACCTACCAGGATCATGAGACATAAAAGAAAAGCCCATGAATCTGACGAGAAGCCACCTTCGGGAACCCATATTAGTAACTAACTTTAATAAAGCATGTCATATTCTGGTTTTGTAGTTCCTCTTGGTTAAACCTGGTCAACTCTATTTGTCCCAAACATTGAAAAAATTCACATCCAGCAAATCTACGACAGCAAAAATCTGATTTTATGAGAATTATGGCAAAAAAAAAACCCTTTCTAAAGGCCAGCGGCAACATGTTTTAGTGCTTGGACCACCAAGGCTTCTTTAACTTCCATAAACTAAATTTAACAGAAAAAATGAAATAGATAATTTGACTTCATATGCAAAAGAGTTGAAAGAAAGCAGCGAATTCCAACCAAATTTCATTAACTTCATCAATTGCTCCAACAAAGACAATAAAGTTAACAGCATGTAGCTCTCTTCTGTCATTTGTAGTAGTATACCTACAGCTACTTCCTAAGCTTAGTGCTCAGAGAGAAAGATCTGCTGATACCAACATCATTGTAATGAACATAATCAAAATGATTGTGAGTCAGGACCATTGAACTTCCTGTAGAAATGAGATGAGAAAACCCAAGGCAATATGGTTAAAATTGTAAATTTATTTAATAAATATCTATAATACGCATAATTTTTACATAACCGTAAAGTGTCTTAGAAAGCTGAGGTGATGCATATACATGAATTTAATTCAAGCATACCTGGGCATAAAGATGCAAAGAGACCACTTTAAATCATACTACAAATCTTAATCTATCAACGATCAGCTATAACTTTTGGTTCAAAAGTGCAATTTAATAACAGAAAAGTTGCCTTCATTGCTTTTCAATTCTTAATATTATACTGAACTAATTATGACATTATATTCAATCAATGCTAATCAAGAACTGTATACTTGAACCACCAAGTATATAATTTTATTCACCTTCCTAACACAAAGCAAAAGCTCATTTAATAATTCCTCTACGCTGCATCAATTTTCATCACTAGATTCACTACAGCCACAGCTTTGATAAACGGGGCTTTGTTTTTCCACCGAATTCACATACTCTATCGATGCCTAAGCGTGATAAATTACATACATAACTAGTATAGTAACATACTTGTTTATTAAAAATGAAACATATATATGCATTGTATTACCTAACCAACTCATGACATGCAGAGTAACCCTGAACCACTACCTATCCTGTACCCTCTTGCTGTTTTCAGATCCACATATCGGCGTTGTTACCTTGCCGGAAATGTGCTATAGTGCCATCTATATTTAGATCACCTTACCTTACAGAGTTAGGGATTGGTTAACAGGACCCCAACTTAATGATTATTATGAACTTAGGGGATCAAAACAGAAATAAATGGAATTATTTGATAGGAAATCCCCAAAACAAGTGTGCCCTTTAACAAAGATTATTGGACTAAAGGAGCAACAGCTGTAGAGGCACTTACGAAGCAAATAAAAGGTTGAGTCTAAAATAAAAGGTTTAATAATTGAAAAAATTCTAAGTATTGCACCTTATCATTTAGACCTCAGAAACGCACCCACAATTATAATTGTGACTAAAATGATTTCATGGAATCAAATCGTATAGCTTCTCAAGTTGCATGTTATGCTCTACCTGACGCTATAAATATCGTAGATGAAAGGATGCAACACAGATGTAATTTAAGTTCAGTAGAAAGTAATACCTCCAAACAGAACTAAACAGTAAACCCTATTTAGTATCATCGAATTAGCTCATAAAAATTTAAATAATTAAACAAACAAATAAACCAGAATTTTGTCTGACCTCTAATTGGATGAACCGGTCTATCTCAGCGTCCTGCCGTCTGATCTCCCGCTCAATCTCATCATCAACCAACAGAGACGATGACACACGACCGGGCGCAGACAGCCCACCCAGGAATGGCTGTGTCGCGGCACGGCCACCGCTCCGGTCCTGCAGCGAGAGTGCTAGTCCCGTAGACACGTCAACCGCCGCCGGGGCTGTCGCCGCCTGCAGAAAATCGATGGATGTAACCTGTGAAGAGCCGTCCATCTGCTCCGCCCGCTTTTCCAGCTTCTCCTCGTCCGCTCCCACACCCATCACATTCACAACTTCACAAAATTAAAATTAAACTAAAATCAGCTATTAAATAGAATAATCACCATAAGTGGAATGGAAGATGAAGAAGATAGTTTACAATCAGAGTTTGGGTGAGGATTGAAGAGGGGAATAGGGGCATCGACGGGGACGAAATTCCTGCAAGAAACTAACAGATTAGCGACAGATCAATCGCATAATTTGGTTTTGATTTGGAGCATTATTACCTGAATTGAATTGGTTGGTGGGGATCGAGCTGGTAATGATGCAGAGAATCCATTGATTGATGAACTAGAGAGAGAAAGAGGACAGCAAGCAGAAGAGAGCGAAAATGGTGGGTAGAGAAGAGGGAAATGTTGGAATCAGAAAAAAAATCGGTTCGGACAGGATAGTCATTCGGACAGAAAGCGTGTGGGAGAGCGATCCATGTTATTGGGCCTGCTATGAATTTCAGCCTGTCAGGCCTCGGCCTAAGTACCTCTTAACTTATGTAAAAGAAAGTGTTAAAATATCCTATGTCTAACCAATAATATGATTCAATTGGTCAACAAACTGAGCTTAACAGTCGAAAGATATCTAAAAAATAATGATTTTTTTTCCCCTAATTCCCCTAAAAAAGCACATGTTAATAAGAGTAGCAATCGAATTTTCTCCATCTCTCAAATGAGATTTATCTTATCCTCTATATAGAGGACATTCTTAAAAAAAAATTCTTTAAAAAAAAAATAAAAATCTCTGTACCAACTTCTATTGTCTTCTATTTGTTTTTCTAGTAAATAATAGTAAAACTTGGATTCCTTTAGAAATGGTTCAAAAATTGGGCTTTTTCTAAGAGGACCAGGGTAGTTCCGCTTTCATTCCCCAGACAGTAAAAACAAAGATATACATGTGTTTTTAATTACAGCAAATAGATGAAGGTTAAAAAATAAAAATGATCAATTTTGGAGTACCCAAATTTATTCTTTCCTCCATTGTGTGAAGTGCGGAAATTTCACCTTTACCATCATCTTGAGTAACGTCTAACTGCCCAACTGATTTTATTTGGTTAACATCAATCATTTAAAAAAAAAAAAGAATCATCTTACAGATTGATTAAAGGATAATATATTCATTAACATATTCATGGCAAAATAAAAAGGAGTATAATAATAATAATATCAAAGAAAGAAATGTAGGGCTATCCTAACCAATTTAATCTTTTCTTATCCCTCTCAATATATGTAAGGTCCACTAATTTTGATTTTTCAGTAAATTAAAGAGAGATATTCTAGTAATTTTATTTATTCCCTTATTTTTAGATAAATTCAAATTTTAGATATTTAGCAACTAATTTTACACCGTGCGATGGAGGAGTATTTTTTTTTCATATTTATATGATACTATATACTTTATTTATATGATATTGTACAATACATGGACGTCTATGAAAATCTAACTTAATTTATTATATACTATATTCTGATATTTTTTTTCAAATTTTTATGTCCTACAAATTGTATTTATAGCCTTATTATTTAATATCTTAAAATATACATTGAAAAGTAGAAATTAAGAAAATAATTAAATCTATTTTATATGATCTTATAGTTACAATTAGATAAAATTTACTTACACAAGAATATTTGGTCATATCCATTTTAGCTTTTATTAATTTATTAAATTTTATATCGTGTTTATATGCTTCGTAATATAATTACTGTTTTAATGAATTACTTTAATATTTGTATTTCAATTTTATTGAAGAAGTGCTACATGATACTTAAAATCAAAAGTAGTGACAATTGACACAATTAATAATTTGGAATATATATAATATATATATATATATATATATAGATCCATTGGAGTTGATGACTAACCCAACCAACGTAAGAACTACTCCTTACCTACGTTGGGTTAGACTTACAACGCCCCCCCACCCCCCCCCCCCCCCAACACACACACACACACCCACCCACCCACCCACCCAAAAAGGAAGATTTCTGCCACCCTGTCTAAGTGCCGTAGGCAACTCCAACATATGTTGGTTGTACCAATATGTATTATTTTGAAGTAAAGACTAAAAACAACAAATTCGATTTAAATTTTGAAAATATAATACCTAAAAATGCCATGCTGACACATGTCATGTCATTAGTGTCAGAACAAACACATATAACTCCAACATATATTAGTTGTGCCATATACATTATTTTATTATGTTAAAGTAAAAACTAAAATAACAAATTAGACTTAAATTTTAAAAAATTATATTTAACAATGCCATGCTGACTCTCGCCATATCGTTACTATCAGAATAAACACATATCACCCACACATTCCATGAGATTTCACTATGGGCTATCATTTTTTGGGTGATTTGTTAGGATCTCGGGTCAAGAAGAGGCCAAGGTAAGAACACAATTATGGTCAAAGTGAAACAAGACTGAGGCCGAAAGACAAGACTGCCGAGATAAAACCATAATCGAGAACAAGGCAAGGCTCGTCAGCAGAGGTGAGAACAGAATTAAAGCCGAGACTGAAAGATAGGGCTCAGCCGAGGTCAAGATAAAACCATTATAGAGACCGATGTGAAAATATGAGGCCGAGCATGTGCGTAAAAGCTCGGTAGAAAAATTCGAAGACATAAAACCAAATCACATAAGACCAAGGTACCTGGATGACGGTTACAAAGTCCATTCGAAAAGAGTCATGGAGTTAATATATATATATATTTAAATATAGAAAAGAGTTAATAGCATAATAAAATACTTCATTAGACACAGCCTTTCTTATAAATATGTAAGCATTGCAAAGAGAATGAGAGATAGAGACAAATATATATATATATATATATATATATATATATTCAGATTCATATAAAACATCTCTATAATCTTCTACTCAATAGATCCGTATAATTCTCAAGTTCTTCGTCAGAAACTCGATATAGATCATCAGGTTAAAACGTTTTTGGGTGAACTAGCATTCGGCATTTGCCTGCACATCCGGATCAAATATTTTCCAAAGATGGCTATGAGATAACTCAGCAACAAACACCCCTCTAATAGTGAGCTAAAATCACAGCAAGTATGAGTGCAACATCCTTAAATGGGTGTGCTAATTGACAAAGTTACAAAAGCCAGCCACTGTTAATAATTTCGTTTAGTCTAATATATATGCCATAAAACATGAAAAAGCCGACACTTCTGTTACAAGGCATTCACAATAAAGCCGAAAACCACGGTGATATAAGATGTAGCACAGCCGACAAGGGCAAATTGGTCAGTAAGTGTATTAGGCAACAAGATTTTATTGCTAAAGCACATTTAACACGTAGCATTTTCAATGTGACACTTCCAGATAGAACAAACCGTCTTATATATGCCATGCACATTTAAACATTAAAAGTGGATACCGTTGCACGGTTCGCATGGTGTGTCGATTAACCACCGCAACATGATCCACAAGCAGGAAGAGAACCTGGAATATGGAAGGTCTAAGTCAGTAATGCCAGCTACGAGTATACTTCGACAATAGAACTACATAAAAGAAAAGTTGCTAACACACTCTTTTTTACCCAAAACACATTACAAGGTGATATATGAGCGTGAACGATCAGATCATAATACCACCTTAAAATGCATTTTGTTAAAATTTTTTGGTCGTCTGATTCCTATAGAAAATATTATTGCTTACTATGGTCAGCTGATCGGAGGTCAGCTAGTGTCCTTGGACCACGAGGGCCGCTACCTCCACCACCACCACCGTAAGGACCCCTTCCCGAACCACCTCCCGGACCTCCACCTGGACCACCACCCCACTTGCTGGATCCTGATCCCTTTTTATATTCGTTTGCCTTCTCCATCTAGGACAACAGAAGAGAACTTTAAACTAACGACCTTTACTAGTGAGCAATGCATTTTATTCACTGTGATCATAGGACTCGGTAGTCCTCAAAAAGGAGAAAAATGACAGCAAAGAAACTTAAGAGGATGTTCTTCATACCGAGAACATTGTTATGAAGAACACTTGAATGAAGTTGATGATTGCTCTAAAGAAATCAGTGATTGTACTCAACCTCCATACTGTCCTCTTGGATTTTACAACACCTGTAATAGATTCATTAACATGAAGAAATGTCAATGTTTTGCTGATGACAATACAAGCAAGGAAATGATTTTCTGATGTAATCTAATAAATACTTGGGATAAATCTAAAAGCTACTAAAAAAGACTGAATCGGTTTCTAATAAAAAGCTCAAAAGTAATAATAAATCTAAAACTCGGTGTTTTTCACTTAGGCTGTAGCTTCTTTGGTGGCTCTGTGCTAGACATGGTACACTTTGTCATAAGTAACATACTTCAAAATCAGATAGGACTGACTTGTACCTTCTACACGCATCTAATGACGCCATCCAAACTTAACAGCCAACTAAATTAAGTCAAGAATGGTCATATAAAGGGATGAGCAAGATTTTCGGTCATGAGCAATGCTGAGGATAAGTATGTGAGCTCCACGGCATGCCTGGTGTACATTTAAGTGGCTTTTGGGGTCAAATTAATAATGGATCAGAGTCGAAATGCACCAGCATCAAAAATCGAAATGCATCGGTATCAGAGCCACACTTTGCTTGGGCCAAGGAATCAATATAGAACTGGATATCTCCACTCTAATCTAGAGGGAAGTCGGGAATCAAAAATCCCAAACTACAATAATTGCCCAGGCAAATGGGAATGATTCCCAGATTTTCTCCAAGTAAATGGCATCAACCCAAATGGACGATTACAACTCCTATTCCAGACTGTTGGATCATACCAAGGGACCATGAAAACCTGATGAAAAACTTAATGTCTGTTTTACCCTCCAAACTATCAGTGATTCAAGAAAAGAAAAAAGTATCCTCTATGTCTGGCACAAACTAAAGCAAGCCTCTCTTTTTCTGTTTACCAACCTTTGTTTTGATCCAACAGAATGTTTTTCAAATCCATGTTCACGTACAGTCAGCAATGTCACTTCAATCGACTGAATTCCTATTGTAGTAGATCAACGTCAAACTGCAAATGTCGTTTTAAATCCAGTACTACAAGCACCAACATAATCGATTCCATATTGAGTCTCCTTAACGATAAGCCAAGCATGCCCCTAAATTTCTTGACATTGCAACTATAAATGCTTTCACAAGCATCATCGAGTTCAGCATGCCTTACAAGTGTCCTACTACCAGTGTGCAGCATGCATTCTTACTGCCCAACCAAAATGCATTTGCCAACACCATTGGATTCAGCATCCCTGAATCAGGTGTGCTTTGATTTTAGAAATAATCATACACATTCTCAAAACATCAGAATGATGTTTGACACAACTAATATCTTAAAAAAAAAGAGAGAGAAAATTAACTGCAACAATTATCAATAAACTAATTTAATTCATCCCAAAGATAAATCCCATGAATTTGCCAACAGATAATGGAATTACCTTACGAAAACAAGCTAATCCAAATTAGGGCGAACACATACGCATATGCAGATAAATAGATACAAGATATAAGAAACAAGAATTCGCGGAACGAAGAGCAAAATACTACGAAAATCTTTAGAGTCAAAGGAATCCAAAATTATCGTGGATCAAAATTCATACCGTTCTCAACGAAAGCCATTCCGATCAGAGTCGTCTAAAGTAGCGCTTTGCGAAGACTTGTTTATATATATAATATATTCATATATAGTACCGGCTTCTGGAGACTTCTTAGAGCAAGAAACAGGTTCTTGATCAGAGATCTCCGTCGTCCATTCCATGCTAGCATTTGTTTCATCGTTGTCAAAATATTAATTTAAAATATTTTTTTTAGAAAAATAAATGTAATAATTTTAAATTATAAGCCTTATGTTAAAAATTCTTTAGCGTTTTGAGAGTTCAAAGACAACGAAATTTAAAATAGTTTTTTAAAACTTATTATGACTCCGCTTTATTCGTTAATTTTAAAATTCTAAAAATATTATTTAAAAATATTATAAAAATTTTTTAATATAAAAATTATAAATTCTATCAAAATTTATAATTTACAAATATTAAATGTTTTTAAAAATATTTTATTATATATTTTAGTAAGGCACAGAAAATGATAAGAATGGGTGCAGGAATCTCGATTCTTCTTGTTCTTCGTCTCGCCGTGAGTGGCTTTTCTGACGTGGCGCGATAGCATTGGTAGCCGTTGAAAACCGGCCCACAGCTCACAAGCCAATGTTGGAACATATTATATGATATATTGAACCGACAAATTAGAATTTAATCATAGTCTATATATTTTCATTTAAATGATATATATTTAATCGATTGTCAAAATTAAAGTTCAAATCAAATTTAATCATAACTTTGGCTGTCTATTAACTTAATACATTTTTTTTTAAAAAATTTTGAATTAGAAAATTATAGGCCATAATTAAATCTATAATAGCTTTGTTCAAAGCCAGCCACTGTAAATATATTTGTAAAGCTCATTCTTTTCAAACAGGACACATAGTTCAGAGAAAGATTAGCTAATTTGCCAAGGAGCTGAGGCATTACTAAAATACTATCCACAAGAGGAGTTTTCTAAGATTCTTTTCCTGTGGACTATAAATATATATATATTAGCTTTCCATTAATATTTCAAGTACGAATGTAAATTTGTTCTAAAATTTAGAAGAATTCACGCTAAGTCAGAGTAATTAGATATCGGTCAAGGTTATTGATATCACTATACAATATACCTTATTAGTTGTGTTAGTATATTTGGGTAGGTTATTGATATCACTATACAATATACCTTGTTAGTTGTGTTAGTATATTTTGGGTTAAGTTCAATGTATGTAAATATTCAACTAAGCCAGCATAGTTAGTTGTGTTTGGTATATTCGGGCTAGCCAGAGTAGTTAGATATCGGTCAAGATTATTGGATATATATATATATATATATACATTGTACCTTATTAGTTGTGTTAGTATATTTGGGTTAAGTTTAATATGTGTAAATATTCAACTAAGGTCCATAAAGAACATATTCTCCATGCCATCATAATCTGGACAAGTAGGCCATATGCTCGTGCTTATAGGAGCGTATGGGATCAAAATTTGTCTAAAAAAACAACGAAGAATTTTATTAAAATAATATTGGAATTGTTTACAAGATTTACAATAGATCAACTACTTTTACAGAAATTAGGTAGAAACTAACTTTATATTTTCATATATAAAAAATAAACTAAATGGCATGCCATTTTCCTCCAAAAAAAAAAAACAAACTTTGTATATTCACTCAACTCTTAGTAGTTGTAATTTATATTTATGGTTATTCAACTGTATTATGTTAGCCAGTTGCATCTCATATCTATCTAAGAAAAGAATTGACCGTATTAGGCGTTAAAATCAGGACCGTAATGTTGATGCTTTATCCGCTTGCATGGTGGGCCATTGCCTAATTGCATTCTACAGCATAACTATCGCTCTTATAATTGCTCCATTCAACTTCCATAGTGTTGTTTTAGTTTATCGTAGCGTTGCTTCAGTTGACCTTTGTATTGCTCGAGCTGAACTTCAATGTCGCTAACATTAAACTTACTTTACTAATCATATTATAATATATTATATATATATATATATATATATATATATATAATAATTAATCCCAACCTGCCAATCTTAGCTCCATCACAGATATATTAAACTGGAATTCAGGATACATATTACATGGAAGTCTCCTACGTGCGACAGTGTAAAGAAAGAGATAACTACAAATTAATTCATAGATTTTTTCTATTCATACAAATCAACTTCTAAATTCTCTAACTACTGTTTAAATTTACAAAAAAGTTTCTCTTTCGATATTTATACCGCGGCAATTTTGATTATTTTATAAATATTTTTTGAAAAAAAAAATTAACATAAAAATTATAAATTTAATGAGATTTATAATTTTTGTATTTAATATTCATAAAATACTTCTAAATAGATATTTTGAGGTTTCAAATCCTTAGTGGATATTAAAATCAATCAATTAGCCCACTAATTTGGAGTCTCCAAATATCTATTTATAAATATTTTTTTAAAAAAAATTAATATAAAAATTATAAATCTCATCAAAATTTATATCTTTTGTATTGAACATTTCTATAAAAACTACTTCTAAATAAAATTTTAAAGTGTTAAATTTAACAGATAAAATAAAATATTTATTTATAAAGTTTTAAAGATTGAGGCGCTGATATGTAAGTCCCCGTAAAGAAATGCCACCGCTTCTAAACGGTACTCTAATCGGTCCTAATGTGCAAAACCAAACCAATTATGATATTATCAAAAATTCATTTCCTACAGCTTTTTTACTTCTCTTTTTGTCATGTAATGATAAATAACTCATGAGACCATAATGTTGCAATCGTAGTTGACTAACTGAAGAACCTTTGCATATATGATTTATTTCTACATATAATTACAAATCAACCCTCCCTATTTTGGAAACACGCTGATTTCAGCGGCATAGAATCTTTCCAGATCAGACATGCTATTGCTTCTTATTTCCCAACTAATTGCCCTTTTTTTTTAATTATAGTCTTGACTGTCACTTTCGATTTCTATCATCTTGACCTTATATTAAACGATAAACGGTATATTCTTCCAACTATGTATTGCTAAAATTTTGACCTCCGACCTATCCAACGCTGATTGGTCCAACTAATTGCATATAAGCTACGCATCTATATTTAGTTTTCTTGAAAATTTAAGTGCTTAACGGTCTATTTTGTACGATCTTTATACAAGTATTCACGGATATTCACATAATTAAGTATTGAGTACACAAACGATAAATTTCTATATATTAAACCGGCGCTTCTGTAATTTGATTTTAAAATTTCTACTTCATAAAATGGAATATAAGTTACAAGCAAAAATTGCTTCAAGCCATTACGGAAGCTACACAGTGGTAATACACTTATCGGCATGTGTGTTTGTATATATATATATATATATATATATATATATATATATATATTGTAACTTATGAAATTTTAATGACAATAAAATAATTAGTAACAATGTTACTAAAAAATTTGTTCAAATCTACTAAGCAAATGGTCCGCGAAATCAAGTCCGCGCGGACCTGAAATCAAGTCTATGCGGACCTAAAATTAGGTCATGCCTACGGCGCGTGACTTAAACTGCGTCGTTTTCCTCGCAGCGTGGAAGACGATAAACAATTATTAAAAAAAAAAAAATAGAGCCGCCGGGCGCCGGCGGCTCCAGCACGTTTCGGTCCTGGTATAAAGCGTGAACTTGCTTAGTACTTAATCATCAAATTAGCTTAATTAACATTAATTACTTAATTAACCTCCTCATCAATATGCCGTAGATCCTAACAATATATATATATATATATATATATATATATATATATATATATATATATATATATATATATATATATATATATATATATATATATATCGTCAAATAAAATCACATCTATTGCTTATATGCACCCATCTATATATATATATATATATATATTATATATATCGTCAAATAAAATCACATCTATTGCTTATATGCACCCATCTCCAAATCTGTAAATCCTACTCATCCCAGTCATTTATTTATCTGTCAACGAAGGAACCCTAGCAGTCCTGCAGAAATCATTATCATCATAGAAGTTGGTTAAAATAAATAGGTTATTTCATGAAAAAACAATGAAGCAAGTGGGAATTTCTTAAAACATGATTAGGAATTTAGGATTAGAAAACAACCAAAATAATAGGAGGATGAGCTCCGCAAAATTATCAAAGAATTGCATGTTGATGTTCATTTAGAAAAAAAAAAGGGGCAGACAACAAAAACTAAATAATTACTAAATTTGGAAATTGCTAATTAAAGATCTTAAGTGTCTTTTACTTCTGAGATATCCGAGTTTAACTATTTGTTATTACTAATTTAAGTGCAAATTGTCAAAAATTTTTTGTTCTTATTCGTACAGTCGCCATGGAAAAAGCTCATATATCTCTAAGCACGACATTGTTTGCCGTTTTAATCTGGAATATAGGTTGTTGCATTCTTTATAGGTATAGAAACACGCATGCAAACAAGACGTGGTGTATGTTTAGACCGTTGGAATTTGTCAGTTGACGAATTATGATATGTATAATATGTGGACTAATATATTATTATAGTCGTATAAAAATTAGCCAGTATGAACATGGCTCTTACTAAAATACAAGTATTGTTTGTTCGAGCAGTATGGATCTCTTCAAAAACTATAGCACTTAATCCAAACACTTATGCGGGAAGATCGAAGCTTTTTACTATTAGAATTATTACACGCACCGCGTTCATCACGTCATTCCGTACACCGCATGTATCTATAAGCATTTTTTGAAAAAATTTTCAATATAAAAGTTGTAGATATTGATTAGATATATAACTTTTATGTAGAAATTTTTTTCAAAGAATATTTCTAAGTAAATATTTTTAGACTCCAAAATTCTTATGAATTTAAAAATATTTTTTTTAGCTAAGATTATTTAGCCCAAAATATCTCTTAGAAATATTTTTTGAAAAAAAATTTTACATGAAAGTTATATATCTCATCAATATTTATATTATTTTAATTTTTTTTTTTAAATAAAGCTTACAGATGCATCCGGTGCACGGATGACGTTGTGCACCGGATGCGTGCAATAATTTCTCTTCTCGCTTTCATCCTGTTTCTCAACCTACATGTATTACACTCACTCACTACCAACGCCTACTTGAATTTGAGAACTATTATCAACAAATAGAACATCACGTTGTATTGGTGTTGTGCATGAAAATTCCTAACAGAGCAAGATGGAAATGGATCAAATTTAAAAAAAAAAAAAAAAAAAAAAAGAAAAGAAAAGAAAAGTTTTGCCAAGGAAAAGTGTAGGAAATCTTGTTTATATCTATCTACGAAAATTGAAAATTGAAGGTGGTGTACAAATTTAGACCTAAAAAAATAACCCAAACAGAAGAAATTTATAATGATACAAGTATAAATTTCGTTACTTGTATCCAGCTCATTAAAAATTATGTTGAGAATTATTTTTTAAAAAAAAAACTTTTGAACTACATAATTGTCAGAAATATAATATATATAAATTTATAGTTCAAAAATTTTTTTAAAAGAGTTAAATAATACATCAAACAAATTGATAAAAAAATACTATGCATTAATAAATTAAATTTATTATAACACGTTCCATAATTATTTTATGATATCTTACAATAATTTTAAAAATGTTAAATTATAAATTTATAAATTTAGTTTTTAGAAACTGTATGGTTAATTTTTTTTTTTAAAAAAATACCAAATTAAAATTTTAATAATTTTGGAGCAACTAACAAATATTTTCGCCAATAAGAGGGTTAAAATGATTAAAAGAAAGAGATATTTACAAGAAGAAGACAAAGTCAAGCTCAAACAAAGTCAAGCTCAAACAAAGTCAACATGTCAACGGTAACGCCAAGACAATTACGAGGAACACCTTAAAATATCGTTTCTCCCCTTCAAACTGAAACACCAAACAAAGACATCCTAGCTACACAAGTCATTCACAAAAGAAGTCATCCTTAAACCTTCTCCCGTCCTCAGCCACCGTGCACGGTGGCGCCGGCGAACTCCAAACTGACGCCGACAACAACTTCCTCGATTTCCATGCCAGCACGAGCTTGTTTACGCCGCCTCCTCGACTCTATAGCCATCGTTGAACAGCCCTAGAAGCAGCCTCGCTTGGCAATGGTTAAAGCAGCTTATGCCAACTCTCCCAAATCCAGCCGCCGCCAACCAGTCCCCCCAAGAACCATCACCGCCGCCTCTATACGCTCTTCCTACCGCTCCGGCGATCCGCGGCGCAAGAAACACTTTTTCTACTAATCCTCTAGCTCGACCTTGTAATGGAAATCCAGCTTCCATGGCATCGCAGACTGCGGAGTAACGATGCAGTGTCTCCATAAATTTGCCTACGAACTCGGTTTTCTCAGTTTCTTCTTCTTCTTCTTCTTCTTCGACGAGGGTTATGATCTTTGGGTTGAGTGAATGCACGCCCGCGAGGAAGGAGGAGATTGACCCAGGCGCACGGTGCGGTGAATGAGGCAGATGCAGCATGCAGTTTACTACGACAGCTTCCCTTTAACGGTTTTAACTGTCGACGGCCGGAACTTCTCATCGACGTCAAGGCGGCATTGTGAGAACGAGAACGGTTGGCCGATCGACGCCGCGAACGCCGCCAGTCGTCGGCCGGTTTCCTGCACCGTCGTGATGCTGTTCCTCCTGCTACCGCCACCCCCGCGGGTGACGGCGGTGATGCGTAGGTGCGGTGGCGGATTTCCGTCTGCCCGGGAGACTAGCGCTTGCATCAGGGACGCCCACTGGACGCCTTCCATGATGTCGTAGTCAATGACGTGGACTCGCCGGTAGCCACCCACGGCCTCGATGATCGCCTGGTTCGCCGTGAAGTGCCCAAACTTCACGCACGGTGACATGTCTGTAGCAGTTGAAACGCCGCCATAACGTCGCTTGGGTTATTATGGTATTCTTCACGGTGGTGGCGGGAGCCGGTGCCACCGGTGGCGGCGGCGGAAGGGGTGTCGAGCAGAGCTTGCATAGCGTCGGTGAAGTGTGGGGCGAGACGCTCGATGTTAGAGCAGCCGCCGTGATCGGCGGCGGTGGACACCAACTCCCTGAGCCGAACCAATATCACGCGAGCCAAGTCGCGACTCTGGTGGGCGTCGCCGCCGGAGAGAGCCTCCGCGGCAGCCACCAACAAATGAACAAGCCGCAACCCCTTGCAGCTGTCGTCTTCCTCCTCGACTGCCGGCGGCGTGCTGGGACTGCTCGTCGTCGTGCTGCTCGGCACCGAGCTCTCCAAAGAAGGAGGCTCGTTGTAATTATAGCACGCCCCCATGAATCCGTATTCATCATCAACTACAACGTCATCGCACATCATAGATTCAATAAGACCATGGAAATCTTCGTCAGGAGGGCTGGCATGGAACGGAGCGGCCCAGTCGTCGGCGAGTGGTGACCAGTTGTTTAGTGCATAGCCAATATAGTCGTCGTCGATGCTTGTCGTCGAACTGCATCGCGAGAAATGGCCTTCCTCCATTAATATGATCTCCATTAGTTACGGAGTACTCTTCTTCTCTAAGCTGGCAAGAAGAAGAATACCAAATCCCCAACAGCTGAATTGCTTAAATAGTAGTGGGCAAGGTTTGTCATAAAGCAATTTAAAATGTTAAGTTAATAATATTATTTTTATTATGATATTAATCTAATATACGATTAGCGAGAGTGACATATACTGCTGTTTCTGATGGAAATTATCTCAGCGGACAAGGAAAGACTGTAGCACCCGGTGGATTTAACGAACCAGTCTCCAAGATAAAAGTAGCGTACTAGAGCATAAGGAGGCCGGCAACTGAAAAGTTTGGTAATGTCATGTGGCTCCTGGCTCGGCTGAAGACCTGGGACACACGGTCGCTGTTAAGTATAGGAGACCAAGTCATGCCGGATTCACTAGCACACAAAAAATTATTTGTGTTCTTGACAAAAAGTGATTAGTGATTAGTCCCGCGCCCCCAGCTTGGGTGGTCCGGGCACTCATCTCACGAAGCGAGCATTCCGGATTCGACTCCCGGGGACGTCCCGTACGGATGTGGGGGTCGAAGACCCCCCTGTATCTCGTGAGGAGTGAAATGGGCCCAAAGGGTCTGCTCTATCCGTAAGGATGGGACCTCTCGATCGGTGAAACAGGGACCGGTGTCACCCGTAGGTTATCTGTTACAACGGTCGCTCGAATGAGGGCCGGTTACGAGCAGGATTTTTCTCACAATAATCTCAAAAAAAAAAAAAAAAAAAGTGATTATAAGAATTAGACATGCCAAACACACTCTTACACTATCAACTCTGATTGTTTGCTGTATTCGAAGATTCTTCCTATTTTTATCATATTCTTTCATTGTAGTGCGGTGATTAATGTATTGATTAGACTCCGCAAATAATCTATAGATTGAGCCGAGATAAAGTCTTATTTTGACTCCCATGTGCTAAGGTTCGCTGATACTGGGATCAATTGAGATCCATAGCTGAGGTGTACCGAGGTTTGCTGATACTATGGTCGATGACTTGCTGATAATAAGATTTATCGAGGCTCACTGATATCAAGATCAACCAAAGCTTGTTAAGTACGGAACTAAGTCTGTATATCCTAACCATTATTTAATCGATAAGTGACGGTCCAAATTCTTAATATATCAATAGTAAACCTCTTTTTTTTAATGCCGTCAAAGTTAATTGGCAGGTGGTTTATAACATTACTCTACAGGAGAGAGCACCTGGCTCCAACTTTTACAAAGAAATTTTAGTGGATCAGAAAGACCTATTTCATATTAGTTAGTCCATTTGTGTTGTGGATTAAATAAGTTGTGACGAAAGAAAAATGATAATCCCTCTAAAATCCATAAAAAAATCTATCAATCCACATAATTACGAAAATAAAAAATAAATTTTAAGAGCTTCTTTGGAAAAAAAAAAGTTTTCACATGAAAATTATACAGTTTGATGAGTGCAATTTTTTGCCAATTTTTTTTTAAAAAATATTTCTAACTATTTATTTTGGGCTCCAAATTTAACAAATTTTAATTTTTTTAAAATCCGCTACAAATCATTAAACTTTGAAATACAAAAAACTACTTACAAACATGTTTTGAAAAAAAAAAAAATTATATATCTCATAAAAATCTATAATTTTAATGTTGAAAGTTTTTCCACTAAATACTTTTAAATTTTATTTTATTTTAACCACTTGAGTTGGTAGATTTTTGGGAAACTAGCATTACTCTTTACAAAATTAATATTGTACGCTTCTAAAATCTACCTCTAAATTCTTTCCTAAATCATCTTACAATCTATTAAATCATCCTATCTTGTAAATTAATCTAGTGATAAAAAAACTACAAGTAAATAGTGTTATTTGCTATCTTCTATATTTATAAACATCAATCAAATTATCAAAATACTAAAATATAATTTAAAGTCAATTTTAAACGAAAAAAAATATATTAATATAAAAGATGCAAGTACATTTTTGTAAATTTAAAATAAATTTTTGGTAGAAATTCAAATTTTAACAATATCTAAATAGAATGATTATTATTTATCGTTTGGTCTCTAATTAAAATATAAAATAAAAATTAAATCCAACAGCCTAAAACAAATCAAACTAAAAAATTTAGAAGTGCATAACAGAGCTGTAACTGCTTTAACTGCTGCTGATGAGACCAGGAAAAAAAGGACGTTTGAATAAAGTGAAACACGATGATGTCATCTCTTGCGGCCGTACGAATCTGATTCGTCCGCCTGCATTTTGATGAGAGTCACCTCAGCCGTCCGATACAGAAATTTCTATGTCCGATCAAATACATCGAGTGTTTAATATTTGTTATTATTTGTGACAAGAAAGCGAGTTAATTTATATTCGATCCAAAAGTAAATTAAGAACGAATCAAATAGGCAATCAAAAAACGGCCAAAGATCCAGTAAATCATAAAATAATTACATTAGTATTAAAATTAAATCCAACGTTAATAACAGTATTATGCAAAATTCTCATCTAAACAGACTTAGGAAAACAAATTTATACAGTCTTATTTCATAAGTTATTATTTCGTAAAATTTACGGACTAACTGATAGCGACCGAGCAAATACATACACACAAACACACAAAAATACTAGAACATGTTTAAGCCGTACAATTAATTAAGTATTAATTTCATATTAATTATGACTTGCATTTCATTAGGACAGCTAAAAATCATGTTAAGTATAGACTTTCTAGTGATGATTTCTAGAAGTTTTCCTCACCCTGGTGCAGGTTTAGTGAATCTTTTCTGTAATTTAAAATAAATTATGATGATCAAACCAAGTTGGGAAAAAAAAAAAAAAAACAAAACTAATGTTGGAATATCAGTTGATCACGCAACGGGTGTGAACCGGATTGGTTGAGTTGCTGCACTCCTGCTCTGACCCACTATCTTAATAAATAAATGGAATACTTTTGAATAATTTGAAATTCTTAGCACAAGTTGGAGAGGGAACTTTATTTAACTTAATATTTAAGATATTTTAAAAAATGAGAGAAAATTTTAAGGAAATACATACGGCATACTCTTGTGTTATGGTAGGGTATAGAGACATAAACTTATTAATATGCAATACATACCGCCGGAGTTTGCTGACCTAGTTCCCTACTACATGTCGATTTTATTAAAAATAAAGACAGAATATTATAGAGTTCCAAAACTCGAGCATATGCTTTGGTATAAACTCATACGGCTCCATTATTATATGGAAATGTTGTTTGATTATTGTCATGCTAATCTAGAGGGTTATTTACAAAATATACAATTAAGTTGATAATTAAGCATAATATCGACAAATAAGTCGGTTGATATTTTTTCGGTTTATTCCTTCTTCATATTGGTTATTGCTAAAAACATAGAGCAATTTCAAGAAAATAATATTGAAGATTTGGTTTCAAAAGTGCTTTGGGTATTTTGGGAATTCTAGAACTGCATTTTTATAGTGTAATTAATTGTTTGACATGTTCCTTACTAAGGTTAAATAGGACCGAAGACAAGTGAAGGTGTAATTTGGGATCAAATTTTGGAAACTACACATTTTAAAATAATGCGATGCTCAGAATGCATCTGCATAGGCCAATTTTACAATTATGTACACTCGTTGGTATATGCTTCAAAGCCACGTCATACATTATAATATATACATATTTAAAAATGAAAACGAATAAATAAACATGAAGGAAAAAAAAAGAATAAATTAAAAACGACTTAGTTAGGTTGGTGCTTGGTACGTGAAACAGGTGGTCGGGAATAAGATGTACTGTGGCATCCAAGGTTTCTTAGAAGCCAACATTAAATATTAATATATTTTATTAGGACAATTACATTATAATATACACTGTAGACTATATCTTTCAAGCCACCTTATGTTATTTAAATATTTTTCACAAAATAGTTTATTTTAGGGATAATTGTATATCAGCCCCCCAAAATTTCACTTTTTACATTTCAGCCCAAGGAAACGCGTTTTCGTGCTGACGTGGCGCGCTCGCGCGCCGCTACATTGCGTGTTTCCGTATTTTTGGAAGCTAAAATGTTCTGACTGTTGATTTTAGAGGGACTGAATTGTAATTATCCTTTTATTTTGCAAAATAATATAACAATTTATTTTTTATTTTTGTATGCAAGAGAAGACAAAAGTACACTATAGTTTTAAGAAAAATGCCAAGTAGCCCAGCATAGACTGGTCTTATAATATAACGCTGTTAAGAATATTCTCTTATGATGCATGTGATGCCCAAGAAAAGGTCTTCTATATATATATATATATATATATATATTATATATATGACTCCATAATTCATTGAAGTTTCAAAAGATAAAATATGCTGGAGGGGGCGCCCCTTTATCTCCCTAGTTAACTGAGGGTCCTCCATATCACCATAATACACAATACAATAGTCGCTGGGTATGAGTCTAGTGTGGATTCAAATCTAACAAAATTAAGAAGAAAAATATTTTCGCTGGTAATAGATATAGATGTGTGTACATAATCCTCCTAGAATTTAAATAACAAGGCGCTTTGCGTCCAGAGTTCACCTTACAAAGAGCTATCACTATGATCCTATGTGGGGCGGTACAAGGGCACCCACATAGCAGCTAGTTCTCATACAAGATGGGAGTAGGAGTTGCCCCACCTGTATTGAACTATGCAAGTAATGGATGCACCATCCAGGGTTGTGACTTTATCTCATAATAGTATGGAAGTTTTAGGATTGAATTCATAAACATTGTCCCCAAGATATAACAAATTTATCGGTGTCGAATTCTGTAAAAGAATGATACAAATTTTTGGACATACTATGTCGAAAGGATAGGCTCATTAAATGGTGGATCATGGGTAGTTTTTTTAGTTTTATCTACTAATAAAGTCGTATAAAATAAACCAATTATTGATAATAATTTTTATGATAATTATTCAAAATAAAAAAAGCTGACGTTCCGATACTGGAACCTATACTAGCACACGACATTGGGAAAATGTCCTATCTAGGAAGTACTCGTATTCGGATTATTTCGTGATCCGTGTTTGCTGATATGGTATAATCGCCGTCATCCATTTTCCTACACTCACTCAGGTGCTAACGCACCAGAGTATCCGTGCTCATATGATACCCTTAAAGGTTTAGTCCCTTGATGCATCACTCAGGTGCTAACGCACCTTAATTGTTTTCGTAAATAGGAATATGCGAACATCGATTTGGATTGAAAAATTGGAACCAGATGGGTAAATCCGGTTTGGACCAGACCGAACTAAATTCAGTCGAACCCTCAATCAAATGTTACTAGTTGGATCGGTCTACGATCTACTTCGATCCAAACCGGAATGAATCTGGATCGAACTGAAAGACCGGATCCACTTAACTCGAACCCCACAAATAGAATAGACTAACAACAATGCGTTCTCTTGTCCCTTTCCTATTTCTCCTTGGTTCTCTCAATGTAGGCTGATCTGTTCAAGTCTCGCGCTCTACCCGCCTAATCTCTTGCACTCTAGTGTTGCCTCCGCTCCACATTGCCATGCTCGTGTTTTGAATGCCATGTCAGCCTTCGCCACCTCACCGCCGCTATTACCATTACCACCTCCCCTCCTTGTTATCATCGCTGCCTCGTTGGTGCATTCTCCTCAGTATCAAGTCAATCTGTCCAATTCGTGATTGAACTGGTCAGTCGAAATTGGACCGCCTCTATTTAGGTCTGATCATCGATCTTTTAGTTTAGCCAGTTTTCTATCCTATCTAGGTCCGTCAAATAACGGACCAATCCTTCTCTTAAAAAAAGGAAAATCAAGAAGAAATGTGGCAAGTACCTTCCTTCGAATTTGTAGAGTCAATAATTTCATAAAAAAAGAAGAAACAACAAAAATTGAAAAAAGAAATCTTTTGGTTTGGCTTATGATGTCATCCTAACAAATAATTAATCTCCACTTTGATGAAAAATATTATAGTACACACTATGCAGTATTAGTCAATTATGACTTAATGGCACAATTAAACTGCCCTAATACTTGGCACTCTTATGACAGAGCCTTAATAAATGATCAAATTTTCACATATTATAACGGAGAAAGAGTATTGGCCAACATATACAGTGCATCAGAATGCGAATGATAATTTTGATACTAACTATAATTATGGTTGTAATAGTTTATTTTCTGAAAAAATATTATTCGTATATAATGAAACAAATTATTCGAGCTCAATAATGGCAAACTAATTGTCAGGCGTATGAATTTGCAAATTAATCATTTTTTTAAAGTAGCAACATGACGCGTGGCAACGAACTAACCAATTATTATTAATCTTAATTGCAATATTAATCATATTAATAATATATGTAATTAGTGATGCATGAGATGATGTCAGTGCAGACAAGCGCTTTTTGGCTGCCGTCCTACCAACCTAATCATCTACTTAAAAAGAAAAACACAAAGGCCTGATCTAGGAACTCATATTAAACTAATAATCGTTCGAGGAGCTCCTGCGGTCTCTCTTCTCGTCATTCCTCCTCCATCTCCACCCTCCATCTCATACACCTATCCCAAGAAAATGACCTTGACGATCCTCACCATGTATCTTCCGAAGGAGCGACGAATGGAGCGACACTTTTATTGATATTCATAGCTCACGTCATCTTTACCTTTTCTTTATAAGCTACCTCAATGTTGCCTTTTGTGGTCAAAGAGAGTAATTAAATATTTGATAGTGATTTAGGTCATCATTAATAAAAAAATCTAAGTTAAAATATATAAATTCAATTTGACACGTAAGATTAGTGCACAAATATATCAAAAAAGGTTTAATTTTATTCGTCAATTTGCGCATTTAAAAATTGAAGGAGAAAAAGGAGACATTTGGAGGTACATGATGAAGAATCATTTACATCTTTGTTAGCTTTTCTTGAAGTTCTTAACTGTTATGATTCAAAAAGAGAGTGATGGAAGCAATGATGGCGATTTTCGTCAAACCCTACTTTAAATCAAACTTCTGTTGAACAACCAAGTAAGATCAGAGATTATTTACAAATTTATCGCCGTAATTGAGAAAGGGACAGAGACGAGAACGATGGAAAGTAGAAAAATAAATCCATAATACGTTTTTTTTGAGATTTGTGGAAAACTTCTAATAATCCTCTCTTTTTACAACTATCGTAACATATAAAACTTCGATGGCAATTATTTACTTTTACCGTTAGACTTTCGCATATATTCACATGCTTAAACAACGCTCATATACAATTATACAATTCTTCTGGTACTTTGATCTTTCGTATATAGATCCACTAACCTATAATCTGTTAAATCGAAATTTTACGGACAACTACATTTGAACCCGGCGACAGGACGCTCGCTAGCCGCTTAGCTGCCCGGCGCAGGCAAAAGTCCATAAATTATTATATGGAGATTTAACATGGTTCGTTCATTCATAGCCCCACAAGCAAAGCTATATAATTTGTAGGATATGAAAGGAACAGCTTCAAAGGCTTAAATTGGAGATTCCATGCTCTTTGCGTAGAGTACTGCTCCCATAGTATACGTGTAAAAATACATATTTTTTATAAAAATTTCTAATATAAAAATTATAGATCTTGATAAAACAAACAATTTTCATGTTAAAAAATTTTCGAAAAAATACTTCTAAATAGGTGTTTTGGGGTTCGGAAGCTTAATGGATTCTGCAAGTTCATTTTGGAATCCGTTAAAATTTGGAACTTCAAAACACCTATTTAGAAGTAATTTTTTGAAAAAAATTTTAACATGAAAATTTCATATTTCATTAAAATTATAATTTTTATGTTAGAAAATTTTACAAAAAAGTAAACACAGATAGATATTTTAGGGATCGACTGCACCGTAACAGAGAATCGGTTTCGCTTTGCGTAATAGTTCCTCCACAAATTGTTTGAATCTTCAACAAACAGATCCACTAATCTACAGTTTGGAAAATTAAAATTTTACGAATGTCAAAATTGAAGCCATGACTGGGCGCTCGCTAGCCAGTGAGCTATCCGGCGCGGGGCAAAAATGCATAAATTATTATATGGCGATTGAACATGGTTTGTTTGCTCATTCATAGCCCCACAAACTAAACTACATGTAAACGAAAAGCCGCACGAGAGATTCCGTGCTCTCTGCCTAATGGTTCCTCCACAAATTGCTCTGGCATCTATGCGATGAATGACTCAGATTCTCTCTGGTGCGACTTTTCGAATATGCGCAAAAATGATTCTAGACTCATATTGCTAAGACTGGGCGCGGCTCGGCTGTTGGATTCAAAATAGAAAAATTTTCTATTTTGGATTGTGGCAAAGCCGCGTCTGTCGAATCGGCATTAATCCGTTTTGTACTATCTCGAAATATTATATTAATTTATGTAAGCATTTTAACTTATTTTTTAGCATTTCTACTGAAAGTTTTGAACTATAGTGTTATATATTTTGATATTGTCTACAAGTTTGTAGTTAAAATATTTTTGAACAATACCAAATAATATGCCAAAAAAAATGATTTAAATTTGGACCAACTTTTTTATATATTATTTGGTATTTTTTTAAAAAAAATTAACTACAAATTTATAAAGATTATCATAATCTATAATATTATAGTTCAAAATTTTTAGTAACGATGCTTAAAAATGGATGAAAAATATTTAGATAAAATTTTATATAATATCTAACTAAGTTAGTGTTGCCAATCCGACGGACACAGCTTCGATAGGATCCAAACAGGCCAACCGCGCCGGACGCGGCTCGCCTGCTTCTTGCTTTCGCAATGAAAATGAATGGTCCAGGACTCCAGATTATCTTGTCAAGTTTTAAAAGTATATTATGTAAAATTTTTATTGATTTATTTGAACTATTTTAGAGTCTTTTTAAGAAAATATTTGAACTACAAAATTTTGATGTGATATATATATTTGTAATTAAAACTTTTTCCAAAAAAATATAAAATATTATGTTAAAATGATGATAAAAAAATTTGATCATCATTTTGACATAGTGTTCATTATTTTTTCAAAAACTTTCAACTAAAAATTTGTAAATTACGTAAAAAATTTACAACTTTGTAGTTTTAATTTTTTTAAAAAAAATACTTCAAAATAAATTAAATAAGTCGATAAAAATTTAATAAAATATTTCGAAAATCTTACGACCTAGATCAGATGACATGAACCGTCGATTTTCTGTGAAAGTAGGCCAGCCGCACCCGCCGAGACTCGTAGTCCTAGATGTACACATACACAATTTAATGATACTATCAAAAACAAGTCCAAACCATCACATATAGCAAAGGTCGGAAGTAGAAATTACTGTTGGAGTAGGATCTAGAATCATCACGAACTGAATAGATTGGCGGTCCGATATCATATCTTATGCCGCCAAAAATTTTGCCGATTATTTTAAAAAATAATTTTATTGTTAGGTTTTCTAGAAGTTCTTTGCCTTGCATGGTCAAAAGCAGGGTGATATCAGCACTGATGGTGATTTTGGTCGAGGAATCTCATCCAATTGCCCGACCAACTCATATTAGACTTGGAGGAGGATGAAGACAGTGTGTCATATGGAGCTCGATTGCATATAGCAGCGCGAGGACGGTTATTCATGAGGTAAAATCATACTATGGTAAAGAGTTAAAATAACAAGAGCAATACATAAATTTAATTTTGGAAAAACTTTTATCGGCCATCGCTGTCTTTGAAATCCAAACTATGTCGGTCATTGTATATATATATATATATATATATATATATATATATATATATATATATATATATATATAGCGTTTAATCTAGTCGATAAAAGATTAGACGTTCTTATTGAATCCGTAGTCGTCGGATCATTACGATCCGACGGCTGAAAGCATGCGCGTTTTTTGTGGAGCAGAAAGTCGTTAATGATTTTCGCAAAAGTCACTAGCGATTTTCAAAATATGCATAGAATTTCAGCCGTCGTATTGCAATAATCTGACGACTGCGGAGTCGACAGGAGCGAACTAATCTCAAGTTGAGTGAAAATTAATCCATATATATATGATGGTTTCGGAATTTGATTGATTTAAGAATAAGACGACAATAAACGAAAAATAATTACAAAAACACAGATTTTACGTGATTTGACAAAAATACCTACATTCACGGAAAGTAAGAGCGTTCTTTGTTACTATGCCAGAGAAAAGATAGCCGAGTAGAAGATCTATTTTTCTAGGGCTAAATTCTAAATATATATACATGTATGAATCCACGGCCCTAAACCATAAATGCTTTGCTTCTAATTAGATAACCACCTCTCAAAATAAGAAATGCTGAATCACGGTATTAAATCGCCATAATCCCCCCCCCTCTCTCTCTCTCTCAACAAACTTCCAATTTATATCCCTTAATTACAACGGATGTTATCATAATACTTCATGGATTGAATAACAGTACTCTGTATACGTATCCGTTATTTGAGAGGCAAAAGTAAAATAGCAGTTTTTTTGGTAGCATATAACTAATAAAATCCCAAACTCATATATGTGTACAACTTAAAAGATATTTGTTTGAATTGTGATATTTTGAGTAAAACTTCCCCCTACACAGTTTCAGAGACAGCTGCCCGCTAAATGCAGCTGCGAATTATTTTGTAGGGCAAGACGACGGTTTCCGCCATAAGGTGATGTGTTTATAAAAGTTGTTATTTATGGAATGGTACGCTTTGCAAACCTGCATGAAACCCTTGTGTATATGCTGCATTCTTCAAGCTCATCTGCAAATGGTGAAAACCAACTCAATAAAATTATTCTGAACATCAAAAATTACAACAAAAGATCAGTGTACACTAGGAATTCAGACATTTTGGTTGTAGAAAGATATATACTTATCCACGCCCTCCGCCCGCGGGGCGAGCGGTTGGGGCGTGGTGGCCACAACCATCACGTCCCGCGTTCGAGCCCCGCGGGTGTCCTAAAATGGGGATGTGCCCGCGCCGCATGTTTTCAGCAAATGCGGAAAAGCTGGTGGCTATATAACTCCCAATACTCCATATCTGGTCCGGAGGCGGACACCAGGCCAGAGTTTTACTCACTTATGCACACCTAGATCCAAAAATGGTCCTATAGATGTGCGTAGAAAACTGTGGTCCGCAAAGCGGAGACCCAAGGAGGGGTTTTATCTCGTTATCTCAAAAATAAAAATAAAAAATAAAAAAAATATACTTATCCACAACAACTAGGTGGTACAGTAGTCAATATTGTTGGCAAATGCTTTCAGGCAAGTTTGCAGTAAGTTTCAATGCAGAACAGAGAAGCTAATCCAAACGCCGCTAGGCATCAGCTTATCTTCCAGTCGAAAAACGCTGAGAGTGGTTAAGCTTGCCTCGAGTAATAAGGAGCCAGACTAAGTTTTAATTGAAGCATAGCCCTTATCTATGTGATAAACTCCTACTAATAAGTTCTAATTAGAAAACTAATTTCTATGGGAATTACCAGTGACACAATGGAAATTCAAATGCAGCATCAGAAAGTTCAGAACCACAAAGTACAATGAAAAAATTGCACAAAAATGACAGCAGGACTTGAAGTTAAACAAACTGCCAACACGAAGAAGCAGCTAAGTTTCTGGTGATTATAACCTGAAAAGTGAAAATATTGCCTTCACAAGAGACTAGTCGAGATAATAAATACTAGGAAAAGATCCTCCCACACAGACTCTCTCAATTTATTATCATGTATAAGACAGTATCACTCATAATGCAGTATCATAGTCATTATGCAATATCATGAAGCATACAGAGCTTAATAGTGTGTTCGTAGTGGGGATAAACTTTTAGAGGGGTAAATTTAAGGAGGATAATCATGTAACCCTTTTAGGAGTATTTTTAGGAAGGGTAAACATGTGTAAATAGGGTTAAAAGCTATCCTTCTTTACCCGTTCCAAATCAGGGTGTAATGGAGGATAGAGTAAATGCTATAACTTTCATTTATGCTCTATGCCTCTATCTATAAATAACGTTTCATATATTATTTTCAAAGACTTTCGGTCAAATCATATTTATATTGTTCTTTACCCTTAGTAGTATTCCCAAACAAGAAAACAAACACATTCCCTCCCTTCTCTATTACCCTCCCCTTCCCTCCCTTTGTTACCCCTCCCTCTATTACCTTTCTCTAAACCTTTAGCCTCCAAATTGCCGAACACACCATAATGCTAACCAAATTAAGCATATTGTAGGTAGTAGGGTATATTTAGCATATACTATGAATTGCAGTTGAGTTGACAAACTCATCCTACTACAAACAAGATGTCCAAATATTAGCAGTGATCACTATATTAACTTTTTTCGCAACCAATTGTGAACTTTGAACAGAGAAGAAGGAACATATACTTACCGTTAGGCTTTCCAGATCGCAAGCAACGCGTTTCTTAACCTCTGCTAGCAATGAACCATGTTCACCTTTCGCATCATCTTGGTCCTTAATCTGTAAGTAGGGTTAGATTTAGAACAGGAAGTATCTTAGGAAGCAGATAAAATATATCAAAAGAACTTCCTAACCTCCAACTGAACTGCACTAATTGTCTTGTTTATAATTTCTTCCACAAACATCTTAACATCTGTAATTTCAACAAGGGGAACTGTATTGCTTTTAGGCTTCTCCACTGTTGCTTTTCGAGAATCAGGCTTAACAACGGGTTCATCTGGAAAAATGATGATAATGCCAGTCATTGTGTAAACAGTAAACTGAACACAAAACTGTGCAAAGTATCGACTAATGAACATAATAGCTGGTTAAGGAAATGAATATTTAAGTGAGTGATTGATGACACGGGTGCCAGGTTGCAAGCAAGAAGACAAAATAACCCCCAAAACATCTACCATTATGTTTAAAAAGATTGGGAAATGGAGGAATTTTTAGATGGAAAAGTTAAGAAGCAGACAAGTTATATCATGTCCATTAAGTTTGGATGTTAGATACCTCTTTTATTTTTTAAATTCTCCTGCGAGGCATGATTTGAAGAAGAAAGTTGCACAGATATAGGCTTCTCACAGTAAGATCAGGAATAGTGACAGCATCAGATGGGACAAGAGCAGCAAGGTCAGGTGGGTTGTCTTTTCCCACGGCTGGATTGGCCTGCAATGCAACTCCGTCAAATTATACCACTAAATAGATGATGGTATTTCAGATTTCAGACGTCAGAGGAAAGAATTACCAACCTCGAAGTCTACATAGGCTGGCGTTTTTCCAATTGATGTAAGAAATTTGTCAAGGCCGTTAACATGAAGAGCTGATGAGGCAATTAGTATTACAGATAATCAAAGTCATAAGTAACTTATCAGAAGCAATATTAACCTGACTAGATAACCGTGTTCACACTTCACAATAATTCTCCATGTTTAACTTAAAAAGAAAGAGATACATGGTCGGAGCAATTAAAGATAACTGTTGTACAACATTACGTTGAAGGTATCAATCAAATAAAACTAAGCAGAACCATATACTCAAAAGGCTCATTGAATTGAGTATTGCAAGCGTCAACAATCGAGAACTGGTTTGTTGAAACATTAAACTGAATAATAACTGTATTATTACTGATGCGACATTGATGCTTGTGTCAATTATTCAAGAATATTCCCAAAGCCTAGAGTCTGCAAGATGAAAGCACACAAAACAGAAAAACCAAAGAGCAAACACAGACACGCCCCAAATACCTCTGAAAAGACCCATGGAAAAACAATCATGAGCTCCTGAACCTCATGCAAATATCCGACTATAATATGTGGAATCAAAAGCCAAGAGAAAACAGCCTAAAATTGAGTCTACATCATACAGGCACTTGGTAAACAGCAAATTAGGAAATTTCCATTCTTTTTAGTGTCACTGCTTGGTAAATCACATCCTATACAATTACATACCAAAGACCAACATCAAACATGTTGAAACAAGGCTAGGATCTTCCAATCCTTTCAGCTAAATAGGGTAGTCTCCGTTGGCGGCAAGAAAAAAGGGAAAGTTTCAGCAACTAAACCAACCACCCAAATTTTGCATTCTTTTGTCCTGCAAAGCAAAAGTTTCAGTCTCAAATTGAGACATTGTAACACCAGTCTGACAAAGCTTGGCTGAGGTTTCATCTGCAAAAGTATCACTACTGGAGTGTTACCGTCTTTTGTCCTAATTACATCAAAACACTCTTTGAGTTGGATTCAGCTCCTTCAAAAACATAGAAGTCACTTCTAAACTATAGGCTGTTGGAATGCGCAATACACTGGGCATTAGCCGCTGTGGCATTCTTCAGCTTCTCTTTTTCTCAAGATCAATTCTGTCTGGTAACAACTAACAACAGATGCTGTTCTAGCTCTTTTATTTAAGATGCTTCCGAAAGCAGGTCATTTTGCACGTAAATTGTTTGTTGCTTAATATCAATTACAATTCCATCTTTGTTTTTATCCTTACATATGCCATGCAACAGCCAACGACATTTGGAAACGTCCTATGACGACCAACGTAACACCTTTGCCAATGGCTTTTAGTTTGCTATATTTTTGACAGATCATCTCAATATTTTATATCCATTCTGATCATTTTCCACTGGCGCAATAGCTTGACGAGGAAATTACCAAAAACTTTACTGCTTGAAATGCAACTTTCAATAAAGATATAAACACATTAAGCTATCATGGTACATGTTTCTGATAGAGCATTTAGCATGAAACCTTAAATGTACTTCCATCTCTTTAAAGTATTTAATTCTGACCGAGATAATTGCATAATCACATAGTTGGGTCAATAGGATTGTATCTATGAGGTGATAGTCTCTATGGAGTGTTTCATTTCAACACATATAAGATAGTCAAAAATTATAAAATGACAGCTTGAACGGTCCCATGAATCCATGGAAGTAATCATAAGGACTTGTTTACTTTGTTGGGAAAGTGGAAAAGTGGGAACCTCACTTTCTCACATTTCTTATTATTAAAAAAGAAATTGGACTCTCACTTTCCTTTCACTCACTTTCCTTTCAGTTTCCATTTTCTATATAATTTTTCCTTTCTCCACTTTCTCACCACAGGCTAGATAGTGGATAAAAAGTAGAAGTCATTAACATTTAATGATAATTATTAATAATAATTACTTTCAATATTATTGAATATTAACAAATAATAAATATATTAAATAAATAATATTTTATTATTATTAGTAATATAAAAGAATAATAAAATTAATATTATTTTTTTGAATTATGTATTTAGGTGTTATAATCTAAATAAATCTTCAAAACTACTTCCGCCCCACTATGTTTCTAACAAAAACTATATATTAAAATATTATTATCTTATATTTTTATTCCACCTTTATATTTCAAATAAACAAAAAACAAATTCAACCGCGTTTCTACTTTATTTTATATTTTCAAGTAACCAAAACAAAATTCTTCCACTATTTTACTTTCATCCAACTTTACAACCCAAAACAAACAAGGAAACCTACTTGCTTATGACTTTCTCAACACTTTCTACTTTTCCCTTTTTTTTCACTTTCCCATTTTCCAGCCAAAGTAAAAGGTCCCTAATTAAGATTCCACTTCCTTCTCTTTAAGGTATTTAATTCTGACAGAGACATAGGATAATCACATAATTGGGCCAATAGGAATGTATCTATGAGGTGATAGTGTCTATGGAAATTTCATTTCAATACATGTAAGATAGTCAAAATAATGAATGTCAAAAAGTCCCACAAATCCATGCAAGTAAAAACAATTAAGATTGGGAGAATGGGATACTCACAAATGGTAACATCATTTGTAAGCGGGTGGAAGAAACAGCGTTCTTGACATCTGAATCCTTTATCCAACAAAAGCGAAACATTCCTTTTCCCCACAAAAAGAAAAAAGTTAACAAGAAAGTAAAAGGTGCATAATTCATGAAATTTATTCAACAAAATCCAATTCTTGAATAAAAATGCAAATAAAAAAATGAAAATATAGAG
Source organism: Xerophyta viscosa (assembly GCA_002076135.1). Classification (NCBI taxonomy): domain Eukaryota; kingdom Viridiplantae; phylum Streptophyta; class Magnoliopsida; order Pandanales; family Velloziaceae; genus Xerophyta; species Xerophyta viscosa. Next base: position 314,691 of record MJHO01000013.1, on the reverse strand, counting down.
CAAATAGTTACACTTATGAAGCCATGAAATTGCTTAGGATTCGTCTCATAGCTCTAGATAATGCACACACTCTTTCTAAAGACTTGACAATCTGAATGTCCAACATTCAACAGACCTGGAACAATGTTTGATAGCAACAAAAAAAAACCCCAAGTTACTACATCTGCTTAAACCTTGTTTCAAGTAGCTGCAGGCATAGAGGTTATTCTGTCTCAACTCAGGAATGTCCTACTTGATTTGTGCACTGCCAAGGTGAAACAAAAATCTAGTTCCCCTCAAAACCCCAAAATCTAAGATATCATGATATATGTAGATAGTCTACTCACAAACCCACGAAACTACAAAAGCGTCCAGCATTCAAAGCAGCTCCTCCAAATTAGGATAACGACTTCCACGGTTTCAAGGCATATCGACATTGCATGTATAATCTGATACAACCATAGATATGGTTGATATTGGTTGACATATAAATAAATAGGAAACAGAGAGATTAGAGCCAGCAATGTACGTGGCTAGGATTTAGTGTTGATTTTGACACACATTAATTTAACTATGCCAACTTGGCTGATCTAGTAGTCAAATAGTCACCCCAGTTTAGTCGGGCTAAGTTACGCAAACAGACCTACTTTCCTTGAGGTCATAGTCCTCTAGGTTTCTTTAGCCGAAAATTAGCACCTTAATTCAGTTTTATAACAGTTTTGTTCCACCGCCATCTCCGAGCTTAATGACATTACTTTACAGAATAAAAACTGATGGCTTCCAACTAAAAACATGTAAGCAACGATTTAATACAAGATTTGTTGCCATCATAAATTTCTACTGTAAAGCACATATTCTTCTATAGCTTACTAAATGAGTACTAAAATCATAATATATATATATATATATATATATATATATATATATATATATATATAATATATATATATATATATATATATATATATATATATATATATATATATATAAACCGTTAGTAGTTAAAATCCTTCAGTACGATTTCCTAATATCTTACAAATAGTATTGACAATAGACCGCAAGCTTAGTTGGGCTAATAACAACTAGACCTTCTATTTTCCTTGAGGTCACCAGCTAGTCCCCATATTTCTTTAGCTGAAAACGAGCTCCTTAGTCAGTTTTATTACAATTTTGTTCCCACTGCCATCTCCACGTCTAGTGACGTTAGGTTACTAAATAACAATGATGACTTTTAAAATAAGCAGTTTTTCATAGGCGACATTAATACAGATTGGTTGCCATCATAAAGTCTCTGCCAAAAAATACATATTATTCTATCAGCTTACTAAATGTGTACTAGTAGACATGTCTTTAAAAGCACTAACCATTTAATTAATAGTTAAAATCCTTCACTACATTTAACGTCTTACAATAATGTTGACACTACTGCTTTTACACCATAGTTTACGTGCAGGTTGGCAAACCCTGTACCAAGTGGCACGTAGGGCTGCTCATATACCAGTCTAGGGCAAAAAACCGCCCCATAATGGTCGGTTCGGTCCATTTCGATCCAGGCCAGACCAAATTGGGCCAGTCCACGGTCCTTACTTCAGCAATTATTTGATTCCGGACCGGTCCAAAACCAGAAAAGGCAGTGGGCCGAACCGACCAGTTAATAAAGCCCAGCAAGAATTTTAAGGTACAACTGCTCAGTTATGTGTGTTCTACATGAAAATAAACTGGATAAGGGCCCAGCCCATGACACTATGATGTAAATGAAATCCTAGCGTTTCTCTAAGTTCCTCGAGCCCCTTATCCAATCTGGTTTTGCCTCTTCTTCCATCGAGAGCTGTGAAACTGTTAACCCAAGCTCTCTCTCCCCGCTTCTTTAGAATGTCTTTAGAATGCCAACGACCCTTTAATGTTCTTGATAACACAGCATGCCAGTTTGTTAGTGTACCACCTAGAATGCTTCCTTGTTATACTTGGTTAGTTATTTCATTTTATTTAAACTTTTCACTTTTCTTTTGAAAAATAAAAATAAATATGTATTGTTACATGCCATGACTTGAATTTACCAAAAGTCAGCTCGGCTCAAAACTGAAAACCTCGTTTTATACAAACAATGTTAAAAATTTAGTGCTTCTTTTTTTTCTCTCTCTTTAAATAAGGTAAGCCTACATACATACACACAAATATGAAATGGTGATACAACTTAAGACTATTGATGCATACCTAGCAGAATCATTTATCAAAGCAAATGGAGTCACACAACCCAATGGCACCTGGAAAAGGAATTAGTGCTTTAAGCTTGTGTTAAGCTAAGTAGGCACAAAATAAAATCAGCACAATATGTTAATGTAAATGTACTATGATATGAGTAATTTTGACATACAAGTGATACAACTTATAGAAAAATGTGAAATTTCTAAGGTTAACATTGATTAGAAATCATAATCATCATACAATATCTTCTTAGTCAAAGGTTTAAATATATGCCTGTAATCCTCTGAATGTTGTTAACAGATCCAAACAATATAAGCCAATACATAAGTCTTTAAGTTGTAGACTCCCGTCTTATTAGGCCAATACTATACAGCTACAAATCTTCAATGCAACTGAAAGTCATAAGAGAATCAATCATTTGCATTTCAACTCCAATCTCCTGAATACCACTTTCAACACCAATTGCATTATCCAACCAAATACCACCTTAATCTAAATCAGACTAGCAAGTTTATTAATTAGTTACCATACAAATGGCATCCAAGAGACGATTGCATTTAAAATTGACCATTCTTCAGTATAATCTTTTCTTCTTTTTTTTAAAGTAACCTTATTCATTTGTGAAAGAGAAGTGATCAGAGTGATTTTTCAAACTTATAAGGTAATCCGGCCGGATCTAACATCAAATAACACAAGCAAATGTTGTATCTAAATTAGAACAACAAGAACAAAAGCAGATGGAACTTGTACACTAACCTAAAAAGAAGTGGCACTATTCAAGGTTTTCACTGCCGAATCGAGTCGAGTTTCAGTAAACTCAGATCCTGGCACATGCTGACTGCGGCGATAAACATGAACCTTTTAGTTTCATAGTCAAAATAAATATATTAAATTAATTTTAAGTTTTTAAATATAAAATTTTTCGTCACGTGATTCGTGCAGTGCTAATAACTATTGGAACAGACACATGCTGCCCGACACCTAAACTTTGGTCCTATGGGAAAGTAACAAAATTTCTACCCAAGACATTAAATGTTGATGAAGAATCCTCTTCTAGCTAAGTTAAAAAATCATCTATGTCGTCGGATTTTATGGTAACTTTGGATGGAAGTAACTTAAAATCTTCAATATTTATGTGTCAAGGTTTTTAGTGCCGAGTTTCGGTGAACTCGCAACCCAGCATTTCCCACCGTTTCAAAATACATTTGGTTGTTTTTTTTTTTTCAAAAGTAAAAAATTAAAAATTAAAAATATTTAATAATTCATATATAAAGTTCTTTCGGCACGTACTGTGATGGTTTGTATCGTGCCGATAACTACCAAAACAGAGACGTGCCGCCCGGCATAGTGCCGCACAAGCCATACGGTGCGGCACAGGCCGTACAGCGCGTCACATAAAATTTACGTATGATTTGTCAAGGTGTTGTGTTGATGGGAAAGATAAAAAGTAGGAATTTTTTATTGCTCATGTAAAGCGTCCTTACCTTTTCTTACAATGAGAGCTGCATAGCCAATTGTAGCAGTTTGACCACCATCTAATGATCAGAGTTCACAAAGTAGGCTGAAGGATAACATCATGCTCTTTTGGTTTAATATATTTGGCGGTTTACAGTAGAACGGAAACAACTTTGAGCAGCCACGTTAAAGTTAAAATGAATGATACTTGATTCGTCAATGTTCAGCGTGTTGTGTAGGAGAAGGTGATTGGTATTAGAGAAGAAAGCATTATAGGTGAACTGGAATATTGAAGCCTACTATGTGATAAATGCTGGACTTGTCAACTAGGTCCTCGTTAAACACTTCAATCCAAGCTCCACTTAATGAAGCTAGAAATCTTTGAGGAAAGATGAAAGGCTTGAAAGGAAGTCCATCTAAGGACCAAAAAAATGTCAGAGACATATATTCAGGTTAAGTTACAAAGTAGTCCATTTGGTCACTTAAATGCAGAGACTTGGTTCTTCATGTGACAGATAACTATAGAAAATTTTGTTATGTACAGGATCAAATGAGTTCGAGCCGTCCGAAGATACAAATCGGAGGATGAGTCGGAAATATTAGGGTTCTGCAGTAAAGTTATTTTAGGAATATTGTTTGAAAATTATTTAGTAGAATATTTGTATTAGGAAATATTGTATTAAGGAAAGATATTATTTTGAGTTATTTTAGAAAGATATTTAGGAGTTATTTTAGGAAGATATCTAGCAAGGTATTTAGGGGATATTATAGGAAGATTTTTAGGAGAGGAATTTGGTAGGTTCTTGGTGGGCTAGTCCCTATAAATATTCCTTGTACTCCTTACTTTTCAGGAATGGAAGAAAAATAGTCTTTTTAGATATCTTAATTTGTAGAATTAGATTGTAGAGCCACCACCGGGCCGCCGGTGTTTATCTTCGCCGCCGTCCGGGCCGCCGACGTGAGCCGATCGAATCGGTTCATAACAATTGGTATCAGAGCAGTCGGTCCCGAATCCTCGTTATCGCTGTGCTGTGCTACGTATCTCCACCAATCACCACCATCACCACCAAAAAAAAAAAAAAAAAAAATTGCTATGTCCCACTACTGGAACACACCACAACCACCAGGTTGGTCCTCCTACGCATCACCTTCCGCACAGTCCACTGGCAAAAGTCAGAAAACTACTAATACTTCCGTGGTTGATGCTGCTAATTCAACGCGTCAACAGAAATTAGATACGTTCTGGACATCGTGTGATCAGTGCAGAATGCAATATAAGTATCTTCGGGTTTATTTAAACCATAACCTTCTGTGCCCAAACTGCAATAAAGCCTTTTATGCTGTGGAGACTGGTATACCAACCAATGCAACTAGTGCAGCTGTTAATTGGTCAGCGCCTCAGCAGAATCAGCAGAACTACTCCTCCCGGCCACCACCGAGCTACTGTACTCCTTCGGTATCCCAAGAGAGTTTTTGTCCACCATATCACTACGAAGCTCTTCCAGAACTGCAACCTCCATCTGCATCGGCACCTCTTATATCAGCAGACGGCATTCAGAAATTAATGGATAAACTTGATGACATTTGTGAAAGATTCACCAAACAATTAGAAGAGAACAGAAACAGTTGGCGCCTTCGCAATCTTCGCACTCTTCGGCAGGTTACTTCAGTGGCGCAATATTGGATTGAGTTTACGAAACATAAGGCTGACAATAAATTTGAGTCCGAACAACAAGTTATCGAAATATTTATTGACGGTCTCAAAGGCAATATTCAGGGAGAGCTAAAAAGAGCAAGCAATCGCTGCACCTCACTTCGTTTTACTTATCGATTAGCTTTGTTCTTTGAGTTGTGCCACAATGGATACTATGAGGAAACTATCGAGGATATGGAAGTTGACTTTTCCTCGACCATTGGATTCGTGCTACATTGGCTCTATGTCATCATGAAAATTTCCAGCCTTTACTTTCACAAGCCCGACCCGCTGCAACTTCACTCAACTTATCTATTTCGGTGGTTTGGACGATATCAATTTTCTCGGAGCTTCACTGCTGCAACCTTGAGGACAAGGTTGCTTTCTAAGGGGGGTGGAATGTTATGTACGGGATCAAAGGAGTTTGAGCCGTCCGAAGATACAAATCGGAGGATGAGTCGGAAATATTAGGGTTCTGCAGCAAAGTTATTTTAGGAATATTGTTTGGAGATTATTTAGTAGAATATTTGTATTAGGAAATATTGTATTAAGGAAAGATATTATTTTGAGTTATTTTAGAAAGATATTTAGGAGTTATTTTAGGAAGATACCTAGCAAGGTATTTAGGGGATATTATAGGAAGATTTTTAGGAGAGGAATTTGGTAAGTTCTTGGTGGACTAGTCCCTATAAATATTCCTTGTACTCCTTACTTTTCAGGAATGGAAGAAAAATAGTCTTTTTAGATATCTTAATTTGTAGAATTAGATTGTAGAGCCACCACCGGGCCGCCGGTGTTTATCTTCGCCGCCTCCGGACCGCCGACGTGAGCCGATACGAATCGGTTCATAACAAATTCTTCCTACTTTTTCTTCTGGCCAAGTTGCTAATCTTGCATGGGCAAGGAGATAAATAGGTACTATCATTGGTCACATATCGTCACGTTAAGTTACAAAGTCATCCATTTGGTCACTTAAATGCAAAGACCGAATTGGTCATTCATGTGACAGATAACTATAGATAATCCTTCTACTTTTGCTTCTTGCCAAGTTGCTAATCTTGCATAGGCAATGAGAAAAATAGGTACTTTCATTGGTCAGTTACCACTTTCTCTTCAGTTTCTTACATTGATAGTTACCTGACTAATGGAAGCAGTTCCACATCCTATCTTAATAGTCAGAATTCACAAATTAGAGATATAAGGATCATCATCAAGAGGTAGGGCTGAGCATTCGGGTCTACCCGAACCGAACCGACCCGAACCGAAATTCTTAAGGTGACCCGAACCGAATACTTTCAGACCCGAACCGACCCGAATTTCGTGTCAACCCGAACCGACCCGAACCGACTAAAATTCGGGTCAGTTCGGGTTGGTTCGGGTTGACCCGAATAATAAAAAAAATTATTTTTATTCAATACCAATTCGGATTCGGATCGGTTAGGGTCGACCCGAATAGTTGTAATATTAATGTTTTGTTTAAAAAGAAAAAATTAGCACATAAAACCAACGAAAACTAACTAAAATGTGACTCGCTAGGATAATTCGGGTCCAACCCGAACCGAACCGAAATTCGACTACCGAACCCGAACCGAATTATATAAACCCGAACTATTAAAATGTCGACCCGAACCGAACCGGACCCGAACCCGAAATTTTTGCTTTATTCAGGTCGGTTCGGTTTGGTTTTTCGGGTAGGTTCGGGTAATGCTCAGCCCTATCAAGAGGTCATTACCTTGGTCCCCTCGAATTGACATTTAAATCATTTTGTTATGATGAATTAACTGATATGCCCCTGTATACAATATTGTACTTTCTCTTGTCAATCATCAATTCAAGACATCTCAGTGGAATATATGAAACTTCATATTCTAGAAAATAATTTTGTTTAATTAAAAATCTCTACGTAGATTCCGAATGCATGTCTCCCTCATGGTAAAGTCGTTACTTGGTTTGTCTTTACTCCTAGGACTAGTAGTCACACCAAACATCTTGCCTATGCTACTTTGCTCTAACACAACCAAACCTTATCATTGACTACCTTTATCCTCCATATCAGCACCTACAGTTACACCACTGTGTTAGCTTCAATTTACTGCACAACCTCTCTTCCCTATCCTCAAACAATACTTCGTATAGGTATACACTAAATACATAGGTTGTTGCACTTGGCTATTCATCCTTGTTAAAAATACAATCCATAGTAAAAACTTTTTATTTATTGCTCGAATCAGACTTTGGTCTTAATACTATCTCGATACAATTTATAACAACTTCACTGCTAGCAAATTCCAAATGTAAATAGACTATCAATATTACCGCCATAGAAATTAGCAAAACATGGGACCTACTAGGCATAACAACAGAGAATAGTTTAAATGATAACGCACTTTTTTTGCGGGCAATTTAAAGAATGATTTAATTTCGATAACATGTTAATAATTTAAGCCATGCAATATGAGTTGCTTGTGGAAGTAAATCAGCTTAAATGTCAATGCAGTAGCAAGGCCAAATGGTGATTACATAAATTTGTGTCAGTACAACAGAAGATATGGAACCAAACAAAAAAACAACAGCTCCAAGTGGTAAACTATGCTTCTTTTTAAATTTATTTTATTTATATAAACAAAAACAACTTTGCTTTCAATAGCAGGCAAAGATACCAGTAGAACAAAGGGGTTACATTTTGAACATGAGCATGAAACGAAAGGAAATCATTACCCAAAAGATTATGCAAGTAATTAAAGGTTACTTACCTGAAGTAATTCTTGTAGAGCTTCCTCAGGAGCCATACGTAGACCTCCTTTTCCCAATCCAAGTCGCTGAGACAAAACTGCTTATTCAAAAGCATTGCTCAATATGTTCAATTAAATGTTACTATATAAAAGAATACAGAAAAAAAAATACAATCTGATTAAGCTGAGCAAAATTTAAAGTCTTAACAGATTAAGTGACATCAAAATTACCTTTTAAATCAACTTTGGTGTCTGCTAAAGTGGAAACTATATAATATCTGTTCTTCTTGTCCTGAAATGAGCAATATCAACAAGCATAAGTAAAGATTATATAAAGAGAAATTAAAACCAAAGAAAACAATCTGAAAAGTATATTACTTTCATACTTTGAGGAATAAGTTTTTACTTAATACTCCATTTAGATGCCCAACATGCTTTGCCTGATGAAAGAAAGTGGTTTTGATAAGGATAAGTGTTTATCATTACAAACCAAACAACATTAGTTACGCAAAAAGGAAAGAAGAAAGCCATCCACAAACCTGAGCTTCAACTGTCAATACCACTGGATGATCACAGGAAAGGAAATCAATTTCAAGATCCTGAGAAAAGAACCTGATTATCTATGCAGTAAATAAATATTTTTATACACTTGGAAGCATAAACAATATGCAGGAAAAATTATAACATTCTTACCTGGCACCTACTCAAACTTTTGATCTACATGTACAGCACTAATGAATTGTAAGCTTAGAAAGAAAGATATGACAAACAGAGATATCAGTATTATAAATCATGTCGAATTGAGAAGAATTTTCATCCGCTCAACAGAGAATCGAAGCTCACAACCTAGTAAGAGACTCATCCCCTTCCCTCCCTCCTCCCTACTCCAGTCCAGTGACAATAGAAGCATGGCCAAACTTAAATTGCCATGACCTAGGATTGTGTGACAACCAAATGCATTCTACACCGGCCAGATACCGTCAGATCCAATGTAAACATGACCTAGTACCAAATTACTTTTAAAATAAGGGTCATAAAGTGGCTTAAGGCATGATCGATCATCCTCTATACAGTTTATATGAATTCCACGCATTCTCTTCTCCAAATCTTCAGGAAGTTGAACTTGTTCCAGCTACCTAACTCTCTACTTAGATGCTACCCCCCCCCCCCCCCCCCACCTAAAACCAAAAAAAAAAAAGAGCCAAGTTTCCTATTATTAAGTTGAAGCAACCTATACACTGCAGCCCAATACTATATTCTGTACTTTTCAAGGTAAAGGTGAATATACTGTTTAATCTTTTCTTGTTTACATGTACTATGACAGTAGGAAGTTGTCTTTCTTGCAGTAATCTTGCATCCTAAGCAGGTGACAGCGTGGCAGCTTGTTTGGTAATTGGTAAAACAACTCATCCACAATGTACCTCATTCACCATTTCAGATTGCGATTAGGAAGAAGACACCTTTGCACGGATGAGTATGACTTGTCACTCTCAACTGTAGTATCTAGGAAGTTGTTCTTTAGTTTAGAGGGCTAGCCATCTACACGATTTTAGCTTGAGACGCCACCAAAATCACTTAAATTCACATCATTTACATCCAGGAGGGCGTGAAAACAAGTCGACCAACGTTGTCAAAGGCGCAGTTGTCATGCATCTAGGCATGACTTATTCTGGTTGCCACCTTGCACATTGTGCCAGTACAGCCACCATAAAAATGGGTAGGAAAGCCTGCATACGGCGCCACCTAGTGACCAAGGGTCATTAGAACAAATGCTTGTTGATATTGAAGTGTTTCGGATCTTCGACATTGATATTAATTACTACTTATGATTACTGGTGTATTATTTGAGCATTCGAACCAATGCTTGTTGCCTATGGTATTCTATTTTATAGATGATGTTAATATTTTGATATCTTTCCAAAGTGCGGCCCTTTATCAGGTTCGTGCCATTTTTGCACATTAGCCCCATGCTACAGAAACCCACATGAGCCTTAGTGCACCATGCGCTTTGATAACATTAGATTGAACTCATAAAAGGGGTGCTTTTGTTGGAAAAGTGGACCGCAATCTACTCTCTACGTAACAATTACTTTAAAGAAGCACGAGGAAATTTTTATTGGCGGAGAAGCGCGTCTTCTTGGCTAAATGGCGGTATTCCAAAGGTTTCGACGTATGGACTTGTAAGATTGTACAAGGAGGAATCCATTCACACTTACAAGGGTCAGAACGAGGTTCGAATTATGCACTACATCAACATTCCTCATTACTAGGTTAACAAGTTTAAATAACATAGCACTCTAATCTTCAGCACAACCTGTGGAATTCCTGATTGAACCCGCATAGAGAATCCAATAACTGGAAACGAGAATCGAAGAAGTGATTTGCGGATTTTGATTCAGCTAATGATTGAAATTGATCCTACCTTTAGGCGAGCGAGGAGCTGATCTTTGCTGAACCCCATGCTCCGCTCCGCTCCGCCGCTGCTCGTCACAGATTTGCTCGACGGGACGGCGAAGAAGGAAGACATACATTCTCGGTGTGCAAAATCTGATAAACCGTATAACATGGGCTGAATAAGGCCCACTTACTTGGCTACCCAATTAACGTTCAAATTCTAGGCCTCACAAGTATCCTCGCGGCTAATTCTTGTCGGTCGAAATCTTAATAGTGGTCTAGGTCTGCGGTAGTAACAAGAACAGTTTGTTATTTGTTATATTTTATTTTTATAATACTTAATACTAGTATAAGACCCGTGCAATGCACGGAGTATTTGTATGAATTTTTATTTATTTTTAAATAATTTATCATAATTTTTTTATTTTATAATAGAATGATGAACTTTACTTAAAGCAGTTGAAATGCTAAATATTTGACACTTATAATAAAAATTTTATTTTATAAATGATGATTACTTATTTATAATTTACATTAAAAGAAAAATATTTGTAGGTCCTCATGCCATAGATGATGTGATGATGTAATATCCACTGTGTCGCTACAAATTCTTCAGTTCTTCATTTTATCCACAATCATTAATAACTCCTACACTCTTTTGCAGATTTTGGAAAATTTCATAGTACACAATATTTTTTGTATATCCTTGAAATTTATTTTCGTAATTCTCAATAAGTATATCCTTTTTGTGATTTGACCCGTGAATTGGCAACATATAATTGCCCATGAGTAAAAACTGATTTTGATAGGTACAATTCACTTCTTTTAGTGTTTGTCCTTGACTTTTGTTTATCGTCATTGCAAAGCATATTTTTATAGAAAATTGTCTACGTCTTAATAGGAAAGGCCACTTTGTCTCTGTTGGAGACATAATTATTCTTGGTATCAAGATTTTTGCGCCAATATTTGTTCCTTTAATAAGCCATGGATTTTTGTTATTGTTAGATCATATAATATAATAGTATTGTTCTTTTCTTATCATCAATCAGCAACAGAAGCCATGATAATGTTCTCAAAAATATATAAATAAAATAACTTTTCGTAATTTTTCTCCAATAAATATTATTTATTTTTGAGACATAAATTAGAGAATCATTCAAACTATTGACATTGGAAGACTAAAAAGATTAATTAATCTTTTGAACAATTATAACATTAACATTATACCATGCTACACGGCTTACAACAATCCATATAACACGATACGATAATTAAAACAATCAAATAACATTTAATAACTAAATATAGTTTGCTTACATAAGCATATTATCTAAAACAATGCTACAATTAAAACAAAAATATCTCGACAATTTATTTTATGAATTATTTCAGCATAATTGCAGATAGTACTACTCCGGTACTTAGTCCTTATAGATGATAGGTGAGTACATTGCATTAACTTCATCCTCCATATGCTTGTATCTGTCTAGTAGTTCCTCATACACTTCTTGAAGTCTTTAAAAGGCAGTCTTTTTCTTTAACATCTCCGTATAGTTGACATCTTTAATGGTAATCTTGTGAACAACCGATAACGTCTCAATCGCTGCTTTACAGACTGTACGTTCATATTCTTTTAATGAGAAACGCTTTTCATCGAAAAAGTTCAATGTTTCATTCTCTTTTATTTTAAATGTCACACAAGAAAGGAGGAAACCATCTTTAATCTCATAGCTGAAGGTTAATTTTTTTTAGTAATTCAATCTTCTTAATTATCTTCTTTAAAATGTGCTTGACCCATGCTATATATATATATATATATATATATATATATATATATATATATATATATATATAACTTAAGCCTCCTTAAGAATTGGATCCATCTCAACTAGCTTTCACGATAGAATTCGTTGATCGACATTTTACATGGTAATGCGGCCAATAATAGGCACAATAAGTGAGCATATATTGTGTTACAAAATGATAAACAAAGATCATTGGACATTTTGGAGTAGTTGATTTGATCATGCTTCACAAATGTATAGTTAGACATTTTTTAAACAATATTTTTTTAAAAATCATCCAAAATGTTAAGAATATATTGATTGGAATATCTGGCAATCACATGTAGTTACACATGTAAATGTTTGTCAATGACAATTTGATTGTTCGTGAAATATATATTTTTTATTTTTATAAGAACTATAAAATTCTAAATTAAAGTATGATCAGATCTACTATGTTATCGTTCATTACTATTCAAAATATATCCCAAAGATTTTGAAATTAGTTGATTTCATATACGTTCTGGCAGTTAAATACGGATCGAAAAGAGTCAATTTGGGTGATAACACCCAACCTTTTACCGATTCATCGGTGTGTTCCGACGTAGTCAAGTACGGTCCCCGATGGTGCCCCTTTTATTCTCTGATACTAGATGTAACATGTGACCACTAATCTCCAAAACAATTCCTCCATCGATAGGCAGCCCGACGTGAAACTCTGCAATTGGCTGTTGACCCTACGATCGTCATATTGCTGTTAATGTATGCAATCAAGAGAGCAGCACGGCAAGCACTATGAATACACCCCAGCCAAATTGCACCTTACAATCCAGTTCAGGTAATTAAAATCTCATTCGCTCTAAATTTCATTCAAGTCGGCAAAAAAAAAGATTAACCAATCATATTCCACGACAAAATGAGAGATGTGATAAAAGAGATAACATTCTGTTTGTAATATTTCTCTGAATAGTCTGAAAATTTTCATCTTTTTCTTCCTATTAACTCTTCCTATCAACCTTTGTAACCGCCATCGATGGAGTTTATATTTCCTCCTATGGATGTGCGCTTTATTAACTGCTGAAATATAAATACTTTTGTCATTAATTACTATACTTACTAATCGCAATGCTAACTGCGACACTGCGAGACCAAGTTGAAGCCCGCAACCTCATCACAACCTCTTGCATCTTATTCTCAACACCTTGTATCCCACCCATCTTCAGTTTACATTCGCCCTTCATAAGCAAATAAAAAGATGCTTTCTAGAGGTGCTATTTTTCCTTTCCTTTAGAGAAAAATATACATGAACTTGAATACATGTATGTTGATAATATATCTGGACAACCGAACGATCACTGTAGCTTAACAATTATTACGATTGGGAGTAAATTGTTCCGAAGAAATAGTAATAACTGCTATATATAGAGGCGAATGGTTGTATCCTTTCATGAACATATGCATCATTTCAAAAGGTGAATGGTTGCATTCTTTATTAACATGGTTGCATCATTTCATAAACATATGCATCCCTTGGAGATTAGACACATCATTTCATAGCACCGCCGCTTTAGGATGGTCACGTGGCATAGCAACGCTTTAGGATAGACACGTGGCAGCAAAATAGGAATATAGTTCCGCTTTATATTATTGTAGATAGATTTCTAAATTAAATAATAAATTGAAAGGTAGTGTAGTTTATTTTATTATATAACTTTTCAGCTTAAAACTTTTTAAAAGTAAGGAAGCATGCCGAGTGGCTTACCATAGTAGTCACAATAACGCGCATTTTTTATAAGTAGCATGTCAAATAGGTTATTTAGTCATAGACGCATAAATAATATTTTTAAAAAATTTGGCATTTTCATAGTGTCCAAATCGTGCATATCAAAAATAAAAAAATAAAAAATTGTGTATTACAAAAATTTATGTGGGAACATTTGTTGGCGGACCGTAATTATTTTGCTCGCGCAAAGAAATAATAAGTTAATTGGAGAATATTCAATCAGACATGTTAAGTGGCTTAAGTTGCACCCGAAGAACGATCCAGACCATTCCATGAAGAAGATCCATTGAATAAGTCCTAGGATACTTATTCGGATATGTACTATTAGGCTTACAAATTGCAATTCAAGCCTACCCATGTCAAATTTAGGAGCCCATCCGCATATATAAATATATATTATTTTATTTTATTGTTTAAAAAAAAAAAAAAGATTAAGTTCTTATATCATGAGCTGAGCTTAAACTAGGTAAGTATTGAGAGTTCCCCATCTATCTTTATAGGAACTGGATCTTATTGAGCGTGGGATCCAATTCATAGGAAAAAAAAAACTGGTGAGAATTTTACCTTTGTCGTGAACTTACGGAATAATTAGGGACTAACTTTTCCTAGCATGTGCATAGTATGGAGTTGTAACTATTATGAGAAAATCACAAACTACTTGGAATGTAAAAAAAAAAAAAAAAAAAAAAAAAAAAAAAGATCTACTCTTAAATTCGAAATATATAAGTTTCGGAGTTGCCTTACATATGAGAGTGTTGCGACGGAGTAGGATGTGGTGGTGATGAAAGGGCAGGGCTGAGTGCTATGGTTTTTTTTTCTCAAAAAGAAACAGGAAGTTCATGTTGTGGAAAGTTTTTCAAATGTTACACTATTTGAAAAAGAGTTCGATAGGATTTTATTAAAATAAAATTACTGAAAAATGTAGTTACAGATTTGGAATAAAAGAATAAAGCCTAAGGAAGATTTGGAGGGAATAAATTTATTAATTATGAATTTTATAAATTTTTAAAAAAGAATTATTGTATTGTTTTGAAAAATATTAAATAATATTACTAATAAATAATAGATAATTAGTAATAAATAATAAATAATAAAATAAAAGAATAAATAATATGAATGTATTTATAAATAATATTATTTTTTTAATTATGTGTAAAAATTCAAATAAATCTTCTAAACTGATTTCAACCCACTATTTTTCTACGTAAACAAAAAAACTATTAAAATGATATTCTCATATTTCTATTTCACTTTTATAATTTAAATAAAAAAAATAACCTTAAAATAAATAACAAAAAACTGCAAATCAGCCCTCTTCCCTTTTTTTTCCTTTACGTCTAAATAGTTATTTTGTGTCTCAGAAGTGTTAACGAATACAGTAATATTTTTCTCCAAAAAAATAAATTTTGGATGCTGGGGCTGATCTGAGCAAAAATTTACATTTGGAGGGTGATATGTAATTACCCCAAGAAAACAACCTATTAGAAAAAGATAAGGAAAAATACCAAATCAGCCCCTCCTTTTCAATTTCCATACCATATCAGCCCCTCCTCTCCAAAATAGCCCAAATCAGCCTCCCATTCACTGTTTACCTTTTTTTTGGACAAAACTGTCCTTTTGTTGCCGATACCGAGATCACCTATTTAGAAATATTTTTTAAAACAATGTTGAACATGAAAGTTATGGATCTCGCCAAGATCTACAACTTTCATGTTCAAAATTTTTCCAACAAATGCTTCTAGGTAGGTGTTTTCGATGTCTGAACTATTTGTAGCAATTTCGGATCGGGTCGGGTCGACCCGTTATGCTTCCGACCTCAAAAACATAACTTTTGAAATATTTTTTTAAAAAATTTTCAACATGAAAGTTGTAGTTCTTTCCGAGATCTACAACTTTCATGTTCAAAGTTTTTTCTGAGGTCGCTTCTAAATGAATGATATCGGTGTCCGAAGTGTTAACGGGTATAGGGGTAATTTCGTCCGAAAAATTTGCAAACAGTGACGCAGGGACTGATCCGACGCAAATTCAAAATGGGGGGTTGATTCGTCACGTTTTAAACAGTAGAGGGGCTGATATGGTAGTATCCCAAAAGATAATAAGAAAGTCAACTTCAACAGCTATGCACTATGGCCTTAGCCGAAAGGACAGTACGGATTGACTTAATACTCTCCATAGAGAATGAGAATATACATTGCAACACAACCACAGGAAACTGCAAGGAAAGTTTACGAGGAATCAAGTAGATAATATAATGCAAGTCATCCTAGATGCCATGTGAGGAGGAACCTCTGAATTCTTGAAAAAAAGGGTACTTTTTTTTGGGACATTGCTGAAAATTATCGTAATTGATCAAATTTGCCGACACCACCGGCTATAGATTCAACGAACCGGATTGAATCTAGTACTCTTAATTTATTTTTTACAATAATTATACTTTAATAGTTCAATTTTTAAAATAATAATATTTTAATAGTTCAATTTGAATCTAGCGAGTACGTCCGTATGTCTTTAAAGGCTTACATATAGTGTACGGCGTCTTATCGTATGTGAAAGGTCATGTAAGAAGGTGGATTAGAGAACGACGTTTATTATATTTATCTCAAAAAGGACTAATGGTGTTTGTATTAGATTGCTGAACAGGTTTCAAACTAGCATACAGTTTCATAAGCAACAAAATACATTAGTTTGATAGAGAAACCAAAATTATCAAATAACAACCACAGTCACTGGGTATAGAATATTATATATCATGTGGAGGGTGCACTGTTTTGAATGATTAAATATGATAAATTTACCCACTTAAACAAGAAAGAGAAAGGGCAGAGCTTTTAAAACTTCTTATCATAATTATTGTAGATAAAAAGATACAATGTTTTTGTAATATATCAATTTATTTTACCAACTATAATTTTTTTATCATAATTTTTAAATTTTTGTTCAATAAATACACTTTCGGATATTGTTATTTTCCTACCAAGCTTTTGGGTATTGGCACATATTTATTATAATATATATTAAAAAAAAAAATTTGAATTTTTTTAAAAAACATTTTTGAAATTGTAATGGGTGAAACTTGAACTCATGACTGACAGTTAATGGAGTCGGAATCTTCTGTTCCGTTCTCTTCCCCTATATTTAAGGAAATATCTATATATAGTTTTTAAACAAATTTAATATAAATGTTACAGATTTTGATAAGATATATAACTTTTATATTAAAAATTTTATAAAAAATATTTTTAAATAAATATTTTGGGACTCCATAGTTTTAACATCCTAATAGATTAAGAAATATTTTAAATCTATTAATGCTTTAAAATCCCAAACACCTAGAAAAATTTTTGAAAATTATTTTTAATAGAAAAATTATAGATCTAACATTTATAACTTTTATTTGAAGTTTTTAATATATTTAATTTATTTATTTATATTTTTGAAAATAATTTTTAATATAACAATTATAAATCTAATTAAAATTTATAATTTTTATTAGTTTTTTTAATATATATATATATATGGAGGCCAAAAGTAGGGGTAAAAAGCGGACGCCGATGATGTGAGTCCCGATCAATGAGCCACCCATTCCCCGCCTGAGCTATCTTGTCGGGGGAATACCGTGGGAACCAAAAGGGACAAGGTGGGAGCTGACAAGAGCTGAGAGTGAAGAAGATTACGCGGTTTCTATGAGCATTCTTATGTGGAAAGTAAATTATAGTGGGAGGACAAAGTTATATTCCTGTCTATTTTCTAAAATCTTGTAATGGTCTTAGCTGGTAGACTTTAAAAAAAAACAGATACAGACATAGTTTTTGTTTTTATATATATATATATATATATATATATATATATATATATATATATATATATATATATATTTGAGATGAGGACGTTATGAACATGAACATGACTACTTTGTACCGATATATGGCGTCTATCTTGCGAACTTTTACAATTTTAATACTTTTTAACTATATAAAATAATAACTGTCATCATTATTTAACCGCAATCTTCTTTTAAAAATAATAATAATAATAATTTTATAATTTTACAGAATCAATAGATATATAAAAGCGTCACTTTGAATTAGGAAGACGTAAATGGTAAGTTTAAATAAAAAGACAAATGCTCCATTATTTCATCAATTGAGTGGCATGCTGCTTAAAATGACATATATGATGTTTACTCTGTTGCAAGGAAGGTAACAGTGTCATAGCAACCTTCTTTTGTCAATCAAAACTTCTATTTCTACCCTTTTTTTTTAATGTAATAAAACTTTTTTTTTTTCTTGCTTATTTCAATTTTATTCAAATCTTTTTTTTTTTACCGACCAGGACGAAAATAATAGTCAGAAGCTACATTTCATCACACGAAATTCAAGGTATAAATAGTAATGAAGGACAGATGAGCGTGCTGACTTCAGAAACCTCTATTACATATATATAGCTTAAAGTCAATATCTGCATTAATATCTGCGTTGGACTAGAAGGGATTATCATACCGCAACTTATTTTTCACGAAAAATAGTTTGTGGGTTTGAGTTTCAGTAAGTATAAATTAAAAGAAATTATTATATTACTTCATTTCTTATCAAAATATAAGATAAAAATTAAACTTTAAACTAATAAACTAAAAAAATTAAAAAAAAAAAAATCAATATATGCGATAAGCTCCCCACCACTATAATGGCGGAAGCTTTTATTGGCTCTCTCATAAAATGAAATATTCAAGACTAGAATTTTATTTATGTATTTCATGACAAGTCTTGCATATGACTTGCGTTAAAAGTTCTTTAGATCGTTGGAGATATAAGATAGATATCGAACACGATAATTACAAAAAAAAAAAAATAGAAAAAAAAAAAGAAAAACCTCTTTAGATGATTAAGCCAAGAATGGATTCACTTGAGAGTTCAGCTATATGGGCCTTGTAAAATTATAGTCAAAGTAAAAAAATATTTATAAGCAGCTAGGTAGCTCTGTTTTACTTTTTTATCGTTAAAAAACTTTGCCTATAATTAATCTACTATATTTCTAAAATAATTATAATAGACAAAAATCAAATCTTATTATATAGTAATGAAAATTTTCTACATGTCTCTGTGGATTCTTCTGAGCGACGTCATGAACAACGACAAGAACAACGCGGTTTTTTGAAGGTCTGGAAGACAGAAGAGAGCCAGCTATAACATGCATCGATGCTTCATTGCTTCTACTAACTGCAATTGCCAATGGCGATGATGCATCGTTGCTTCTGATTTTCACATTTTTTTTTTTCTTCTTTTTTTTTAAAAAAAAAAATTCTTTCGTCGGCGTCGAAAAGGGACCCGCATCACATCTCCCTCCATCCACGAAGCTGCCTCGGCATCCTGAGAATCATGGGTGGTGCTGCTTGGAATCAGTGGAATGAACAATATATAGTTTTTCTAGATCTACTGATCACTCCTTCAGTCGCTCCCCCTCTTCAAAGGAGCGACCCAAGGAGCGATTTGATTAGCAGTGTAAAATAAATTTCCTTTGTTTTTTTTTGTAGTTATAGACATTGCCAGTAGGGACTTTCCGGAGGATACCCCTGCGTGCGTTCACATTTCACTTGTTCTCATGCAGTACGGAGTTCTTTTCTCTTTTTTCTTTTCTCTTTAACAGGAAAAAGAGAAAAACTCACTTTTTCAGATAAAAGGCAAAAATTCATCTATTTTTTAACATGTGCATCATTATCTACATATAATAGAGAAAACTAGTTTTGTACATATTGCAATGCACCAATGTTGCTTACAAATTTAACATACATAAAAATATTAAATATTTTTTATTTTTATTCTTATAAAGATATATCTAATTATAAGTTACATCAAATTCCTACATTTTTAAATTATACTTATCCCTCATTATATTACAAAATAATAATATTTTGCAAATAATTATATGGCACACTTAAATTAATCTCTTGTAGATTTCAGTATCATCTATCTATGTCTACAATGACTGTATTTTTCTCTTGTTTAACTTTAATTATAATACATTTATCTAAATTTATCTTACTAACTCTCTGTATTTTGAGTACATTTCGCATATTTATTAATTTTAAAATTAATATTAGTACATATCTTAAGGCATATTAGATAAGCAAAATATTTTTATTTAAACACATAAGGTCCATTTTAATTGAATCAAATTCTGACAAATATTTTTTCTAATATAAATACTTTAAATATTATTTTATAAATAAGAGATAATTATATTTTAATCAATTTTAGAGTATAATTTATATTTTGTACATGGTGTAAATAATTATGATTTTTCTTTAAAAGCACATAAAATTTTAATTCTTATTGACATAATATAATGATATTATTATAATGTTAATCTATGTATATACATAAATCCTTTTGATATTATTTATTGTTATTTTTATGAAATTATTTTATTTTTTGTGCCGTACGTTATTAGAATATGAATAAATACTACGTGGTATATCAAATCAATGGTGGTGATATCAAGTTTTGTATACAATTATATTTTCAGTTCTTTTCAAAAACAAATATTTTTTCAGGCAAGTATTATTACATTTCTTTTTGTTAGAATATATATATATATATATATATATATATATATATATATATATATATATATATATATATATATATATATATATATATATATAACATATTTTATATAAATTAAGTATTTTGTTCATTGTTATATTATATCTAATTTTATTTTAGACCTTTTGACTTTTTTAATTCTTATAATTAATGTGAACACCATATGTCTTTTATAGAATATAACAAATGCACATGGCTTAGTGAAAAGTTATTTAAAATGACATGGAACGACTTAGAAAGACTAGTTTTGTATAAATTTTTTTATAACAGTAAATACGGAAAAAA
Source organism: Xerophyta viscosa (assembly GCA_002076135.1). NCBI lineage: Eukaryota > Viridiplantae > Streptophyta > Magnoliopsida > Pandanales > Velloziaceae > Xerophyta > Xerophyta viscosa. The sequence continues at coordinate 293,779 of MJHO01000013.1, read as the reverse complement.
AATTGTAATTGTTCTACATCCTAGTTAATTATTTAATAATAATTAAAATAAATTTAAATTATCAAAATATTAAAATAAAAAAAAGCTACTGTAACCGCTCTCTCTGTAACGCTATAATCTAAATGCTATTATCTAATAATCATATCTACTTAACCAGCCTTCATCCTTTGTCCCCCTTCCCCCTCTCTCTCTTCCCCATTCTATTGCATGTATGATATGTATTCCCTCTCTCTCTCTCTCTCTCTCTCTCTCTCTCTCTCTCTTCATAATCATGTTTATCACTAATTAATTATTTTAAAATTTTCTTCAAAAGTGATTGAGTTAACTCATAACATGACGTCAACATTCTCACTGTCGGAATGGCCAGATTGAATTTCGAGGAGCTGGCGATGAGGATATGATTGAGTTCGGCAAAGATGGATTCAATGAACACATTTAACAGATTATTTTACTGCACTATATTTTTGACATACTTATTATGGATGTATTGTCCGCTAGTAATTCCTTATTATCTGAATTTTGTAATTTATCAGTGGATATTTGAGACTGTTTTATGTGAGTAACCATGGCACCGTAACAAGAGTTGATTAAAATTTAAAAGAAGCATACTGGTTTGAGTTGAAATCCAAGTAACAGTCTGAATAGTAATTTGCACTTGAGATTTGCGCTTGCTCTAATAAATGATTCTATGTTTCTAATTTACTTACTTCTAGGGTCTTTTTAATTCTTTGGAATAATTACATATTATTATATATTTTATACAGTTATTCGATATAAATTTTGTTTTTCTCTGATAAAATAGTTCTAAGTAAAAATAAATTTGGGAGAGACTAGGCTAATTAGGGTTTGGTTAGCTAGGATAGGACGGTCGTATCTGTAATTAAATTTTCACGAGTACTTGAAAAATAAATTGCATGTGTATCGCATCAATACTAAAAGCCCGTCGGTCACATTTTACTACGACTTCAAGACAAACTCATTAGTATCCTCTATGGCGCCTAAGTTTGACCTTGTGCAATCTGAGTTTTTTTTTTCTTTTTTTTTTTTTAAAGTCTAATTTCTATGAGTACTGTAACTATGTAACATGAAGACTTGCTTGTTTGAAGCAATCATAAATAGCAGTCTCTCTAATTATTGGCACCTTCCGTAGGATCAAAATTTGAGCATGACTTAAGATCTATTGCTCCTTTTCATCTGTCCTAAAATCAGATCGTCATAAAATTATGTCCTTAAGCATTATATTTTACTACTATTATATTAAATAAGTCAAAGAACGCTCATCCATTTTCTGACATTTAAAACTTTTAATTTTTAGGTTTGAAGATATTCAAAAATTTGTCTTTTAATTTTAAGACTGTAATATAGGTGTTTATAAAAAAAAAAGACTATAACTATAAGTTGCTGCGGGGAAATCACCACCGCTTATCTGCATATAAATTGGGATTCCGATGCAGGTGAGTGGTGATTATTGTCTTAAGATTCTACCTCATATTAGTCAACCCTGTTAGTTTTCAATTCACACAATCACAGATGCAAGATTTATTTTAGGAAAAAATTATTGGCCGGATAAAATAGTTCGAAAACATTTTTTCGTATTTTATGATCAAAAAAATATAAATTAAATTATTTTTTAATTAAATATTCGGATCTAATAATATTATTTTTTTTTAATTTCCTATCAAATTTATCAAAGGTGCCTAAGACGAACAGCTAAAGCTTCTACTTCTGGAAAAAAAAATTCAGATTTAAATTTTATAGTCATAGTTCACACAACGACATGGTGTATTTATTTTATATATTTTATAGAGAGTAAAATAGATTTTAAATATGTCTAAATTAAAAAATTAAAAATATTTTTTCTTAATAAAATATAAATTAATATTATTTAATAAATTTATCTATTACAAGAACAGCATTATAAAACTTTTTCAAATTAATCTTAAAAAAAAAAAATCTTCGCAATTTTTTTTTGTTAATGTGGGGTCCTTTGCCCTGTTATTCAATTAAATAAACACTATAAATAAGCCTCCACATCCCCCTCTCCCTTCCGATCTCCGTCTACACTCAAACAAGCGAGACATAGAGCATAGAGTATTAGCTACGCAAGAGATCACGCGTCCTTGATATTCAATATATTTCAAGTTTCTTGCAGAATCTGCAATGGTGAAGAGCACCAGTAACAGCTTAAATAAGATCAACGATATTAATGGCGGCGGAGCTTCGAAGCCGAAGAGGCCATATAAAGGGGTGAGAATGAGGAGCTGGGGTTCATGGGTGTCCGAGATCAGAGCTCCGAACCAAAAGACTCGCATATGGCTCGGCTCATATTCCACGCCAGAAGCCGCTGCCCGAGCCTACGACGCTGCTTTGCTTTGCATCAAGGGCTCCTCGGCGGACTTCAACTTCCCCGGCGACCACCGTCCACCTCCGGCAGCCACCACAGCCGTCATGTCTCCTAAATCCATCCAGCGCCTCGCCGCCGCTGCTGCTCACACTGTATCTCCTTCTTGTTCTCCTCCGCCACCACCGCCGTCGCCGCCATCTTGTTCTGAGACTTCTACGATTTCTTCGTCTTCGTCTTCGGTATCTTCTTCGAATGAAGAGAATAAATCAACGATAGCGTCCATGGCTGACTTCGCATTTTTTGATTCGCCCAAGTGCATGGACCCTTTGTTGGGTCACTGCACCTTCTTCACGCCATTTCAGCAGACGCCGGAGTACTTCGACGACGTCGAGTCCGGCGGCGACGTACTTCTTTGGAGTTTCAGCTGATATTTATACACTCAGCAATATTGCTAATTCATTGGTCAGGGTGTGGTAATTCTTTTCAGATTTATATCCTGCAGGCTCTTATTTTTTTTCTTTTTTTGTTCTTTTTTTTTTTTGGGTTGAGCAGAAATGGTCGTCTTAACATTGAAAACAAGTGAAAAGAATGACCGATATTACCTGAAACTATGTATTATCCATTTACTTCTTCTATTTTAGAGGAACTTTTTTTTTATAATATTGAAAAATTCTCACGTCGTGTGAAGAAATGAACTCCAAAATTAATCACCAAGTGCTGTTTTGGTTGTTATTTAAAAGGTAAGAAATAAATACGACATACCTGTATCACTAATATTCTATCCGATATAACAACAGGGAGTAATTAAGATTTACTTGTATCAAGCAAATCATTTCATTTTCTCTTTTTTTTTTCTCTTTTTCTTTTGTGGTTTGAGAGAGACAGAAATGAGGGGAACCCATTCATTTATTAAGGTGTCACTGATGTGATAGAACGTGGAGTAGTAGTACTGATTATAACAACAACTCAAAATATATTTTTGTAAGAAAGCAATTGCTATTTATCAAAATGTTTAAGATTTATAATGTAATTTGAATTACATGTTGTAGATAACGACATGTATAATTTATATCTGGATAGCATGTAATTTTGTGTATGGACTGTTAGATATTTTTTACTGAATCCAGAAGGATCTATGCAACACATTTGCTTCCATGAGAAGTAGAAGCAAGCGTTTTTATAATTGCTTTAATAAAGGCTGAAGAACAGGTGTACGTAAATTCTTCTGATAATTATATATATATATATATATATATATATATATATATATATATATATATTTCAAATAAAAAAAGATTTAGTGTACGTTGCATCTTTTGTATGCAAACATTTTTTTTCAAACAAACCTTTAGAATAGTGTTTTGATACTCCAAAATTTTTACTATTAAAATATATTTGGAGTTTTAAAATATTTATTTAGAATTTAAAAAAAAAAATTGAATAAAAAAATGTAGAAAATTTTTATTCAAATTTTTTTTAATAAATATTTCTAAGTAATTTTTTGAACATCAAATATAATGTTATCATTTACAATAGATCTATTGGTTAATTATACTTTGAGGGCCGATGTATAGGTCTCCCTAAATTATTTTCTGTATCAGGTTAACATTTCATCAACTCTAACTATTAGTTCGGATTAAATATTAGATATCACAGAGAGAGAGAGAGAGAGAGAGAGAGAGAGAGAGAGTAACTGTTATGAATAATAATTTGATTCGGATTAGTCTTTTCGATTTGGATTCGGGTTAACCGCAATGCAGCTCCAACCATCAGCAATGGTCGTAATATTATCCTTATTCCAAGAGTGACTCCAGCAAAGGCTGCTGGAGCTACGTATACTATTTTTGTTCCACCATTCCTCAGCACTATTCAAGTACACAACGACGCGGTTTTTTTGAAGGTCTTGAAGACAGAAGAGAGCCAGCTATAACATGCATCAATGCTTCTACTAACTGCAATTGCCGATGGCGTCGTGGCGATCGATGACACATCGTTGCTTCTGATTTTCAACCTTTTTTACTTTATCTTATTAAAACATCTGCGTCGAAAATGGGCCCGCAGCACAACTCGCCCCATCCAGGAAGCTGCCTCGGCATCCTGATGACTCCTGAGAATCATGGATGGTGCTGCTGGGACTGGGAGCAGCTACGAATCAATGTCGCTCCTTCGGTCGCTCTCCACTTCGGAACGAGTCGTGGAGCGACGATTTATCAGTGCTTACATTTTGAGGGTGGAAACCGTGCGAGCGTTCACATTTATTTTATTCTAACGCAGCACAGTGTTCATTTGACGGAAGGAATAAAAATAATTTTACGCATCACTTCATATTGTACCAAATTTCAAATAAAACTTTTTTTAAAAAAAGTTTTCTAAATATGTATTTACGATTTCGAAGTTTTTACTGATTACAAAATATCTGGAGCGTCGCCACATTTATTACGCATTTATTTAAAAAAAATTTGAAATAAATTTAAAGATAAAAATTATAGAGTATACTAAAAAAATTTTGTCATATTTTTTTTTTTTGATAAATACTTAAAATATATGTTTTAAAGTAATTTGAAAGTTTTTTTTTTTTAAAACAAAACTCTTTTGAAATCACTTTGCAAAGGGTGAATTTTTTTTCAATAAAACCTTTTCTAAAGACATGTAAGCTCATAACGAGAATTTAAACAATATCTGAAATTTTCCGATGGATGGAATATAAGTTGATATTATTCATAAATTATACGTTACCACGGGTGTACAAAAGTGCACAGATTAGAGTTACAAATTTGGAGTACTACATATGCTAGGTCAATATTATAGAAGAGATTAACTACCTACACAGCTAATAGGGTTTGCTTACGAATGATGGGAGGGTTGTTTTCAGATTAATAGAAAACAATATGGCCCACAAAGTTGAGACATAGAACGGTCTGAACTTGGCAAGTTAAACTCCATCTTTTGACCTACCAAGGCTACCATCCGCCATCAACGATAATTTGTGATTTTTCTCCGACAATTACATGGAGAAATCAAACTAAAACGCCATCCTTTCTAAGAATTGCTTGTAGGAGTTGACCTCATTGTTAGATAAGTCCCACTATGGCAGGATCTATGGAGAAACAAGATATACGCATCCTTCTTCTAGACGAGACTACTTTTTTAGGAACATCGGCCTAAAAATTCATGGTCATGTTTTATTTGTAGTTAAATTATGATGAGTATAGTGTAAGGAAATCAAGATAAAACCCACATGCAAAGATGAATAACAAATAGGAGGCATACACAATATATGTAGAAGACCCTAAAATTGGAAAAAAAAACTATAGAGAAGTTCGAGAGAAATCACTAAATAGAGAAACGATTATAAGATCACACACCTTATACAATCTCAATCTCACCTTTACAAACTAATCTATATACATACATGTATATAAAACTGGATGATAAAAATCGTTATGCCTCGTGATATTTTGAATAATTTTTGATGTGCCATGTGACATATACTCTTATTCTAAACAAGCCATGTGACATGTGTATTAATTGATATGAATTTATAAATTATATAACTTCTTTGAAAAATATGAAAAGTTTAATACTACAAAAAAATTTATTAAAATAATAACTCTATTAATATTTCATTCTTGAAAATGAAAGGTTTAACATTTTTTAATCATATACATATACTATTTATCATCAATTCTCGAATAATTTTTGTGTATGATATTTGACATTTCTTTTTATTTTAATAATATATTACGAATAAAGTATAATATTTTAAGAAAAATAAATTTTGTATGAAATTAAAAAAAAAAAAAAAAAAAGAGTCTAAAGAGCCACTTCAAAAACATGATATGATATGATTCCAGAGACATCTCATCTATAACATATTTTTACCACTACTCTCTGAGACACTGAAAAATTCAGAGCTGCACCTTTGCAGATTATGTGTAGAATATTTGTTTGAAACACAAAATGTGAATTCTCACTTACAGACTTCCGCACTTCACGGGATTCTACAGCGAGCCGTCGTCATCGGAGAGGGCAAGTAAGGTTGAATGCTTAAAAGAAGATTCAGCGCGAGCTTCCTCCAATTTGCTCAGTAAGTCTCTCATAAAAGAAGAGTTGGTGCCGTGTGTGACTCGGAGTATATCCACAGCCTTGGTAAATGATTTCAAAGCATCATCTGTACGCTCAAGTAACCTATCAAGTGATTGTAATAATGTATGACTAACTTCACCAAAGAAATATTAAAAATTCATGAAATTACATGTATTGAAGTGAATTCATTATATCATAGCAAGCAGTAACGAATCACCCCACCGTTCATTATTCCCAACCAATTATTAAAATTTCTACTATTGGGGCTCTTTGATTTGTCTCTCTAGAAATCCTTTGTTTTCCATTTATTTAATATTATATACTGAATTCGAAAGGTAGCCCAAAAGCATATTGGGGTTAGAACCAGCAAAAACCTCGCTAGAAAATACATGCAGCATGTTGCAAGAAATATTTAAGCGAAAATCTAAACCACATAATCAAAACCATTATATCTCATATGATCATATCTGTATGGTGAAAAAGGGGCTGATTTTGTGAATAAACAGTGAAACACATTTGCTTCTCATAAGTAGCTTTGTTATGCACTTACAAACAGGTTCAGATAGACCTCCTTAGTACCATCATCTTACAAATATCCAAAAATATAACTATGCCATTTATATTCATTCTACCACTTCAACTTGGCATTGGTGTATTTACAAAGTCTTAACAATCCTACATTTTGAAGTTTTTTTTTATATTAGTTGCATTTCCAATGCTTTTACAAATATTTGCACCATATTGTAGTTTCCTCACGTTTTAATACAGATGCAGACACATAAGTTATCCAAATATTAGTCCATTAAACATGTTAGATGGGGTGGGAGCAAATAGGGACCTAAGCAATTACAGAGTTATGGGCATACAGAGATCATAGCTGGGAACACATATATTCAGGATACAAGTTATTAGTTGAAAGTTCTGGAAGAGCCTGAAAAGCAATGTGCTAAAAGATATTATCCAAATTTGTATAGGTTAAAGGTAAACTGTTTTACTAACCATTCCAGCTTTCCACAAGTGTAATACTGCAGTCCAGGCATGGGATGAATTGCTGGATAGAGTCCTGCAATGAAGAACAGCCCAAGTCATTTAACGGCAGCTCTCCAAATAAATTGTAAATTGTGAAGTTAGCTAAGAACAGGCTTCGGGTATTCTCTTCTTTTACTACTACTCATCTTTTCATTTTTTTAAGATCTCGGCCCGTCTCAGTCACGGGCCTTGTAGCACCTGGGTGATACAAACATGGGCTGGTAGAGGGCATGGCTGATTTTGGCTGTTACGGCCCCGTGATAGTGCCAGTGACTGTTGGCACCAACAAGTGTCAGGCAGCACCCAGGATGCCTGCCGTCACTTAAAACCTTGGGCTCAACTATCATGGAGATGCAATTTGCTTGGAACATTACAAGTTCAAAAGAAATGGAAGTTCTAATATCACTGCAGATGATAATACTAGTAGTAGTAGGAAACTAATATTGCATACTCTGATAGGCGGGAAGTGACGATTGACTATATGTTAGGGCACCTTCCCAATCTTGCAGCTCCATTAATGTCTGTTCCAAGTACCAGAAATGAAGCATGGTAATTAGCAAGAGAAGGCTCTATACCATGTAACATTCAATTTGAGGTTGTGCATGAAGATTACATAAAATGATTAGATCCCATAAAATGATGAAATAGTAAAAACTCAATATCATGGAGAAAACACAAAATACATATCTTATAGGAAAAGTAGCACTTCACATGAACATGCTCATAGCATTTTCATGTCGAGTTGATCCTATTTTTTCAAGCAAGAATTTTGAGAGAATCAGTACCTTCACTAGAGTATCACGTGTTTGCATCAAACTGAGTGAAAAAGGGTGACAAAGCTTTCGCTGAAGTTGCTCAACAGTTTTGTACATGGAACTTGCATCATAATGCTCTGATTCCTTGTCAAGTTAGACTTCATTTTTAACATAATATAGTATTACATTAATGCCCTACTAAAAACACGAAACTGCGCTAGATATGACATATGTAAGCCTTTTATATTGTCTGATCATACTACAGGATACTGCCAGATGAAAGAAGCACGGAAGCCTTTTCTGATAGTGCAGCTACTTCTGATGCAAGTTCTCTAATTTCTTGCTGGTCCCTCGAAAGACCACACTGTTGACAAAAATAAGCACTTTTATCTGCATAACAAGCAACATAACAATCGTCAGCACTAGAAGACAAATAGACATAATCTTTGACATAGTAAGTGAAACAGCTTCAGGACATACCTGATTCAGGAAGCAGGAAACCATCGCATTTTTCGTCCTTACATCTATAACCTTCAAGAATTGCATTTTCTTTAAGCTCATCATATGGTTCCTTTTAAAAATCAAGCACTGAAGAAGTTACTGTAACTCCTAAAACATAAATTCATACATAATGCAGAATAGAAAATAAGGAAATACAACCTTAACACACCGCAAGCAAGTACAGGTGAAGAAATACTGCTTAAGATCATCCTGCCTCTTCTTTGTTGTCGATGCTGTTTCTATGTAGCTTATCGTAATCTTTTAAAAAAAAAAACATAAGAACCTGATTTAAAACCCATTCTTATATGTCTAGCATTTCCAAATGGTGCTGATGAGCAAGGCATCCTACCTCCATACCTTTTTGTAAAGGTTCTAAAGCACGAACTACGGCTACCTGGCCTTCAAATACTAAAACAGAGTTGGGCAAACAACTGAAATGCCAACAAAAAACAGAAGATCATTTCCTTCACATACATGATTTAAGCAAATTTTACAAATGTTAGAGAATTCATTGAACCCCAAAACTTACTACAAATGTCTAACCTGTGGTTGATGATGGAAATGACAGGATAGAGTCCAGTCCCAAGGGGCCTTAATTCATTGTCACAAATGGTATGAGCATTGCATGCTAACTGCACCAAATTGTTAACATACTTATAATATATCTTTAGAAGAATTTTCAAAAGCAGATAAACTTATACCTACATGAAAAAGAGCAATCATTGGGCACATTAAAACTATCGTGAAGCTAGCAAAGCTTTCAAGCCTCCATCATCAGGTAAAGCAATCAGATATAAGTATTCACCTCTAATAGATTATTGACCTGAACTTGGAGAATAAAGTAAAGGGGTGAAAATGAAAAGAACCGCTATTTTCATCACAGCAACCAAAACTCTAATACTCTAATCAATTATGTCCTCACTCATATAAGTTGTTCAAGAGGCACATCTAGCAATGAACATGAACCATAACTAGGCATACCGCTAAAGTTCATCCACGGGCAATACAGTCAACTGCAAAGGTGGTACTGATGCGTACATTACTCCTAGTAAAATTGCGCAAAAACACATTCTAAAGAATCTAAACCAAGAAACAAGGCGCTAAAAAAAATTTATATGCTCAATACAAACACAAACAACGACAACACAAAGCCTTTTCCCACTATGCGGGGCTATGTCATGGTGCTCTCTCTCTCTCTATACACACACACACACTATATATATATATATATATATATATATATATATATATATATATATATATATATATATATATATATATATATATATATATTCAAAGAAGAAAGTGTGGATGATGATATCAAGTTGGAATTGTAAAATCTGCATGTATTATGTTCACCTTCACCAAAAGAAAAGCACTTGTCTAATTCAATCTAAGAAAAAAAATGTTAATATGCCCACTTCATGCTATAACTCATTTTCCCAGTTTCCAAGTCATGTTACCCTGAAACACGTGATAGGCACAAAAACCAATACAGTGATTATCATGGCTAAATCACACCATTTGTCACTAACGTTTTAGTGGGCTATTTCATTTTGACTACTAAAGTTCAAAACTTGCAAGGTGGCCAGTCCGTTAAATTTTGTTTCATTTAGTCACCATATTTTACTTTACGAATAAAACTTTCAGGGCTTTAGCATCTTAAAAGACAGCTTATAGCAAACAACTTATGTTGCAAGTTGCTGTATTTTTTTTTTTTTTTAAAAGGTACGTGCGATATTTTGATCAGCAAAATTTCTTGCCGTACATATTGAATTTGCAATGGATTTAAGATAACCCATAAGTTTGCTATCTAATAAACAGAAAACATGTAGCAATCTGTGGTAGTTATGAGGAAGAAAAGTGTTTACCTTTGCGAATACATGTGTACTTTCTTTTATGTTAGTGTTCAATGAAGGAAGAATCAAATTGACAAGGTTAGCCATCTGAGCATACAATACTAACTGCTGTTCGTTCAAATCTTGCATATCTTGGTGCATATAACTGGTCAAGCAAACAACTTTTTAAAGTCGGATAACCAAGAATTTTGTAATTGATAAAAGACAAATTAGGATACGAGATTCTAGTGCTTCGACCAGCTCAAAATTATCCATAGCTGTTGCTTGAATAACCTGCGAAGAGGAATACATATACATATAAAGAAAGGGTAAGTAGCAAGAGTTTATATCTAAGTCTGTGGTTACTAAATTGATATTTCTTAGGTTCTAGATGAAGCAAGCAACTTCACAAACTATTTTTAAGGGTCAAGAAGGAGAAATTTAGTTTAACTTCGAGTCGCAAGAATGTCAAGCTAACAGTAACTACGCTACCCAAGTATCATGTCTGCAAAGGGAAAAGTCATAAAGAAAAGCAACAAATACAAATAATGAAAAATGGATAATATAAAACTAACAGAAACAGAGCTTAAAAGAATCTTAACCAACCACAAAACAGAACATAAAGAATAGAAAACAGTATCACCTTTTCATCCTGCAATTTCCTCCTCAGTATTAGTTTCACGACAAGACGTACAGAACTAGTAAGCATTTTTCTTCTATCATCGCTAAGTTCTCTAAGTGCTTGGCATTCAAGTCGATGTAAGTTCCATTCTGATTTCTGAACAAAAATTTGTCAAATTGTTAGTATCAAAGTATGGAAGAGGTCATCTACAAAAGCATCCAACAATATGACATTTTGTTAGTACATCGGAACGGGAATGGGAATGGGTATTGGAATCACAATGTACATGAATCGGAAAGGACATGACTAAAACTTTTATTATGTTTGGTTCAGGATAGGAATAGAACTCAAAATTGACATCCTCTCACCATTAGGGTACTTCGGATATTAAATAACCTATAACTACCTGAATCTCAAGTTCTCAACACCTTAATGAATGATTTCAAACATGTCTCCAACCAAACAGCATCAATAACAATGGACGGTTACTATTCCATTCCCGATAGTTAAAACAAAGCACAACATAAATTAACAAGTGACTAGTACCTAATTGCACAAATTTTTTACCACCAAAATGTGAAGATCATAAAGGACAAGTCAGAAAGGGCTAAAGAATTATAGTCTAATTAACGAATCATTGAAACTCACGCATTCCAGAATATATGATGCAGGAAATGTAACCCATAGTGCAAACTGATTACAGACAATATGCACCATTGCCATTTAAGTATTTTCCTGTAGTTTTAACTGACTCATATATCTGACTTGGACAATGAATTGTGAGATACCCTTTTCTATTTGAGAAATAGAGAGAAAAAAAAAAAAGACTAATATCAAGCTGTTAGATAATTGTTGACAGTTGACACACTCAAGATATAACTACATAGGTTTCAAGTAAAACAGTTCAGTAAACTTTGAATAAAGCAATCTTTTTTTTTTTTCTTTGAGTTAGCCTTACATGACTTATGAAGTAACTCGGCCCGGCTTACATTTTGTAATCATCAAAGAAAATAGCAATTCAGCTTTTCCAACACACATAGACATTTACCCCAGGTTTGTATGTGCCGGTCGGCATTGCCTATGCCGGGTGACACGTGCTTGTTCCGGCAATTTTCGACATTGCACTTGCTGAAAAATCTTATATTTGAATCTTTAAATTCACTTTGAACTTTTTTGTTTTGCTTTTGAGAAATAACAAATAAATATATATTGGTACGGTTAGTATGGCATCATTGGCACGAGCCGGAATCTGAGTTAACCAAAACTTAGCTCGGCTCGGTACAAAAAATATTGATTACCTAGCACCTTTCTGAAGTTACTTTGTGATAGTTTACAAGCTCGCCTTACCTGAAAGATCATCAATATTTGCTTAGCTTTATTGTGTTTGTAACAGTAGCAACCTAATATGTAAAATGATTTCTCTTTCTTCACATATTATAAGGTTACCGGAATATTAGTATCAGTTTTATCTTGTAAACAATGTTTAGAAGTACATTAGTATTTAACAATACTTTGATATAAGTTTAACAAAGTTCTGCTGCATCAGGTGTCATGACTAATGCCTATGGAAGACTTGAGTAGTATACGAAATTACAAATCCACAAAACTATTCTCCTCATTGCTGCTTCTTTAAACTGAACAGCCTCTACAAATAGGAGCTTCAGTTTTCTTGGGCTACTAAGCAAAAAAACTCAATATCAACCATTTATCTCCTCTTTGCATGGCCAACGCATGTTCGTTAATATTTTCTACAATTGGCACTGATTAACCAACCAACCTTACATAAAACACCAGTAGTAATAATGAAGCAAACCAAAGATGGCACACAGGAAGCCTTTACTGCATATGGCCCATATCTGTAACAACCAGCAAAGACCAAAAAGAGATTCATAATACTAGCTGATGTTGAAATGTAATACCTGGCACGTGTTCCCACAATACCTAGCAATTCGACAAGCTGAGCATGTTCTTAAGCCACCGGAGATGAAACATTTGTCGCAACTAAGACTGCCAAGTACTTTGTTTGGTGCACTTGCATACGGCTCTTGGGAAATGATCACATCCCCTATATATATATGCTATGTTAGAAAACAACTCAAGAGCATGCACAGACAACCACTTTCACTATTCCTCATCTACTAACTAAAGTTTGAATGATGTCATGGATCTGATTTTCAAAGAATTAAAGCAAAAGTAGGTACATGGCTTTCATCAGATGAGCAAAAAAAGAAGTAAATTGCCCTAACACTACTGGTTTATGGGCATCACATAGCGCTTGCAAATTAGCATTACGAATTGAAGCCAGTAGAATCTAGAATGTGATGAGATTTAAAAATCAATCTTTGTTCTTACTACATCATTATATTTGTATACAATGCCAAAGTATTTGTTCTTACAAATCAGTTGTTAAGAAGGCCCTTTCTGTTGCACTATGTGCATTAACAAAACAAAAATTGAGCTAATATCAAAATACATAGAAAGAGAGGGGCCTGGAAATGGGCATGGCCAATCTAAAACATATGGATCACACCACAAACGACACCGAACTTACATAAGGAATCTAATAGCAAGCAGCAGATACTTTATTCATCTAAAGATCCCATCACGTCTATTCCGTCAACATATGGTCGTAGTCCAATTCATAGACCCCCGCTGCTAGTTGATGATGTCACATTTATATCCATCCTCATACAACAGAAACTCCATATATGCAAACTGTTTGAGACCTCTATGCAGCAGCTACTGATTTTCTGTAGGACTGGAATGGCTTACTTCTCAAGTTAGGAAAGCTAAACGTCTTGTAATAGCTCCAACCAAAATGCATATTTTTTCTGCATCTAGATTTTTAGGTCCAACCAACATACATGAAAATTTCCACCTGAGAAGTCAACTAGTATCAGTTCCTTAAAGGGAGGTCTCAAGTTCAATTCTCGACTACGGCGGGAGAATTTCCAAAGAAATTTCTCTAGCTCAATAACATTGCCTCACGACATTCCCAGCGTGCGATAGCCCTTTGAACTTCTGTCCACTTGTCGTCGCAAAAGTGGATAGATTAGTGACTGGGGCTCATGAGCCATAACCAGGGGTAAAACCAGACCCTCCATCTCACCCAAAAAAAAAAAAAAAAGAATATATAATTAAATAAATAAGAATCTTGCCAACCAAACAATTTCACGGTAAAAGCTCAGTTAACAAAGAAACAAAGAAGCTAAGATTGATTGCTGATGCTGACCGGGGGAGAAGTCTTTGGTGGAGACGAGAGCGCGGCCTTTGCCAGGAATTGATTCCTCCCTCAAGCCGCGAAATGCAAGGGCACGCTGCAGCGCCTCCATTGCACATAAAACTTGGGAGTTCTGCTCTAGTAATCGCTTTGGTTGGAGAAGGTAATAGAGAAAATGGAAAGAGGTTCACAAAGTTTCTAGACAAAAACTTTGTGAAACCGAATTAGTAGAAGGAGATGAGAAGAAACATTTATTTCGAATTATTATTTTTAAAAGAAAATCTTTAAATATTAATATATTTTTTATCATTTTATAATTTAAAGTTTTGAATTATAAAAATTTTTAAAACTACTTATAATCAAAAGAAGTTTAAAAATTATTTCTCATAACAATAATTTTGAAAATAAAAAATTACATATTCCGCATAACATTTATAAGTAAAGGCGATATACCTGCTATATGTGTGCTAAAATAAACTACAGTAAATAGACTGTCAAGTATATTCATTGAATCCATATTTGTCCAATTCAGCAACTCTATCATTTCCTCATCACCAACTACTTTTTTGAAGTTCGGTCCAGCCATTTTGAGGACGTCGGCATGAGGTTTAATTATAATTATAATATAAGATATTATCAAACTTTTCTCTCAATTACTATAAAATTTATCTTTCTATTAAAATGTTTAAAAATAACGTGAAATTGGTGTTTAATTAACCCCACAATCATCACTGAACGATTTTAACCGTAGATAATCCGGTCTTGGTTAAAAGACCTAAGCTCAACCCATTCCAAACCTGAAAATAGGATGTATCTGTACAAAAACAAAAAAATTAAAAAAAAAAAAAATACCACCACATTTAGAATTCCCAAAAAGAAAAAAAAAGTTTTAAGAATTATGAAAGATTACAACTAGCAACGCACCCGTAGATAGTACCAGCACAATTAATATTTTGATAATATTAAAAAAAATTTAAGCAATTATATTCATCAAGTAAATGGATAATTATAGCTAGTTGTTGTTGTTACTTTTATATTAATATACAGTACTAATAATTAAACGTTGAAAAATTGTATTCGACTATCTTTCTTTTATTTGTCAAATTCAAGCTATAGAAGAAGTAAAACGTATTATGCCTAAACTAATACAATATGGCGAATATCATATATAATGATAACAGAAGGTGAGACATATAGCAGCAACTATATATAATAGTCCGTATTTTATACATGTATATAGACTACATAGTAGATCAATATTTATATACACTTAACAATTTGCGCAAACCATGATGAACTGGTGTTGCAGTGCAAAATCTCTACGAGCCGCCAAGGAAAATCATGAGATTTGAGATCCCCGAGAGCAAGGCCGGCCTGATATACAAGAACAACAGCACTTAGTTTGTGAAAATTGACAACATAAATAATAAACAACATGCTTCTTGAAGGATTGGAGACAGAGTTGAAGTTGCAAGAAAACTATGAATTTTTCTGATGAAAAAAAAGGAAAAAACAAAAGAGAAATATATCTAGAATATACTACAATGTACTACCATCAGCAAAGCTAGTAACTGTAATCCTTAAATTTGGCTAGCCAGAGACCTCCCAATTATAAATATAGATCTACAAAACTAGCTTTGCTGATATTAGTATCATATTTATAATGGTAGTAAATATATTACTGTAATCACAATTTAATCTTGATAATCCGTAATATTTGGATTATAATCCGTAACCAGCTAGCCAGAGGCCTCCCAATTAACTTAGAAAGAAAGTAGGAGGAGGATGCACCACAGGTTGTAGTGAAGACGACTAACATAACACCATTGACAACCCTAAAAAGAGCTCCAGCCAACAATGACATAAATATGGTGCCAGGTATCATAAATGTTTGCATAAAAATGTATTACTGAACAGTAACCTATCATAAACTTGGCTTGGTGATTCTTGCATAAACTGCAAGATCATCGCTGTTGAAAAAATAGCAAATGTTAAAGATCAATACTTTATTTACATCGATTAAGGTTCTATTTATATCAGAATCTACAGATAGGATAGCAAAAGCAATCTACAATAACGAAAAGATAAAAACAAAATTGTTTTCAAAGCAGGATTATGTCATGACGTTAGTCTCTATACATCATACTGGCTTTAAATTATTGAGCATATAATCAAGATTAAATTAGCATGTTATGAACTCACAAAAACTATAAGTCATGTTCCTCTATACAAAAATTTAATATGTAGTACAAGATAGCAAAGAGTCTATTTTCTTTTCTTGAAAACTAAAACCTCGCCTCCATTATGTATTAATGCCACAGTGACTACTACAACAGAAATAACTGAAACTACATTGTCCCTTGGAAATTTTACCCACTCTGCTAAGTCTAGGTGGACTAGCATTGCGATGACTTTGTTATTGCTCTATATATCAGTGCAAATATATACGATGGGTTCATACGAATATTTTTTGGCTTTCTGCGTGATAAAAATATAATTGGACTATGGCTTTTATGAGAAGCATACATCTTGCAACAAAGATATAAAAGACATTTTTAGACATCTCCATGAGATATTTAGTACTAATGTGCATGAAACTACAATAGATCAAGTAATATACATAATGAATCTCTTTCTTAGGGTAACCCATCACAACAATGTGTTGATCGGTACAGTGGCAAAGCTCAGCCCATTTTCCAGGGGCCGACAAGTCGAAAGTGTATATATACTTTCGACGTAACAATAACTTATGAAAATTACAACTCATTTGAAGGGAAGGTCCAAAAGGACCATAACTCTTGTTACAATGTCAGCCAAAGTTGCTATGATAAACACCGATTGAGAGTGAGGCTTTATGTATTTATTTAATTTTTTAAACATAGGACTTTTACTTAGGAGCCCAGCCCAATACTAAATAAGATGTCCAACTATGTACATTATCATGCATAAATAGTACACATTCATTGAGTGATTTTTGCATGTAACAGCCTTCCTGTTTATCGGACATACAACAGTCTCCAAACTTGATTTTTTAGACTTTGTTTGGTTAATGAACTACAATATTGTTTATTTGATGTGCTCTATAATTTTATAATTCGGAGTTTTTCAAAAAAGAAAAAAAATCAATAAATGACCAAAGGGACCGACGAAGGTTAAAAATTATATACTCTTTGTCAGTCCATTTGAAATTTTTCTTGAAATATATATTTTTTTTTAAAAAAAATAAGCTACAAAATTATAGAATACATCAAAATAAACAATTTGTAGTTCAATACTCAACCAAAAAATTGTTTCAAAAACCGAGTTTAGAGAGAAAGCCCTAAGATAATAATAGATGTCTATCATATATATATATATATTTTGAGCTCAATCGCCAACCCATACCTCTAAGGTCCAGACAAAACGCTCGAAGTCTCAACGTCAGGCAGCTATGACCAACTGAAGTTGGACGTTACCTTACTTAACCGAGGCTTCGGCACATCGACCGAGCTCGCATGGATCCAGTATAAGTGGAGACTGAGTTAGCCTCGTAACCGCCGCACGAACGTGGAGCAGTCAGCTACGCACCTCCCACCAGCAAACGTCGGAGCTTACGTGGCGTAAGAGGAAGTAGTCAACCCACGATTCTTGCCAGATCCATCATCTCCATAGCCGTTACGATCCGGGCAGCGCACAACAGTGCCTATAAAAGTTCACTCAGAGAACTGCTAACAGTATTGGACCTTACGCACTCGAAAGCACTTGGAGAATAATGATTCCAGCAATCTGCGTTAAGTCCAGTGTTTTCCTTGAGCACCTTGAAAGCCGAGGTATTGTTAGCCTCGGTAGAGAGAGAGAGAGAGAGAGAGAGAGAGAGAGAGAGAGAGCAAACTTATAATATTTATATTCTAGTGAAATTTTTCTGCATTGACTTGCGTAATCACCTGTAATTTTTCTCTCGTGCTCCTTGAGGGTTTTCCATCTAAAACTCCCTACGCTACACACATTTTCCTAACCGTTTCTCTTAACCGTTAATTCGTTTTTGAACACTTTATTGATCGACCGAGATCAACTCGATCCGAGAATTTGTTGATGAAGGTTTAGTAGTGCTACTTGGGACTTGCCGTCCTTCGGGCCTCTGGTACCGGATTGTAAGGGGAAAGCATTGAAAATGTAAAGAGTTTGGTGAGAACTGAACGATGTTCAATCAACTAAACGGGACATTGCCCGCGGGCCGCGGTCGTGGATTAGGGAACAGTATGGGATGTATTTTTCCTTGGGAGTACCCATGTTTGACTACTATTTTTTTATTGTCAAAAAAATTCTGATTTTCGGTAACAAATCAGCCGTATTTTTTTTTTAAATTTATTTTTTTTTACGAATTTAAAAATAATTTTTTTATGTTAATATTTTTTAGTCTAAAATATATATTTAAAAATATTTTTAAAAAATTTATAAAAATTATATTTTTTATGAAAACAACTTTATTATTACTTTTTTAAAAAAAATTTGTAGATGGATATGGTGCACGGATGACGTGTCCAAGTGCTGCTAATAATTTCTCATACGAACGGGACAGAAATAAGGAGAAATATCTCGTTCTCATAGCGTATAAACACATCGCATCTCAAATCTTACGGGTGATCTTGAAATAAAAAAAATAAATAAATCAACGAAATTTCTGCCGGAGTTGCTAATATAGTTGCTGGACATAATAACAGTATTATATGCCTAACTCGGATTGCACATCAAGTTAAAATTGTACTTTCTATTTTTATTTTCGGCTCAATACAAATTAATGAATCGTGATTAAAAAATAATATTTACAATAACTTCGCAAATTATTGCATCAAAAAAATTTTAATTCGTTATCTGAAAAAAAAAAAAAAGCAAAGAATTGTTGGTAGAGTGAAATTTCCTTTTTTTGCATGGTGGTTTCCTTTTAAAGCTTCCACAAACAAGTAATCAGTGGGGAGACTAACTGATATAAAACCATAATCACATGGGCCAATTGACACATGGTTGGAAATCAGCATTTCATATTCATTGTGTCTAATAAGATCCGATCTTGATAGGTTGATAGATATTTTTTTTTTTTTTTTTTTTTTTTTGGCTGCTTAAAAATGAACAAAAAAATAATGTGGAACTCGATATACATCTGAATGTTTTTGTAAGAAGAAAGACACGAAGTTAAGCATAAAACGTTTAACACCTATCCCGTGACTAATGTACCACATCACACCCATACAACAATTTTATGATCCATAATCGAGTCTATTCTTTGGAATTATTTATCAACTTTGCATGATACAGTAATACTTTTATAATTTCTAAGTTTCAACTAGATATTTTATCCTCTATACTTCGTAGCAAGAACTTTCTTTCATAAAAGATATGTATTCAGATCTCTACGGAGACATGCGCAAGCATTACAAATTTTACTACGATAATCTTTTAAAAAAAAATAGATATTTTGGCGGAATTTAACATTTCTGATAAAATGCATGTATTTCATCTTAGCTACGAATCATGACCCAACCAAGGTTCAGTCTCGGCTACTATTTTTATCTTATTATTAATCAGAGTCTGATCGGAGAGAGTTCAGAATCATTTTTATATTATATAAGGAATGCATTATATATATATATATCTTTTGATAGTTCTTTCTTATGACTGGCTGTCTAGTATCTAATTACAGTATAAAACATTAGTGAATCTTACCCAAAAAAATTACTAAACAGAAACAAATTAGCAAACACTATTCACTTAGAATAAAAAAATGAACTAACAAAAATCCATCTCCCAAATTTGTTATAATCAACGAGAATAGAACAACAAAGACAATTGGCAGACAAAAAAGCGGTGGGGACAACACAAGTGGAGCATTCATCTGGCAGCCTCGAGCCAGTATCCTCGCCGGCGAGAATGACTTACATGAAGATTATTATATTATTATTACTAGAGATACATTATCAAAATGATCTATATATAATTATGCTAATTAATTAGTAGTAGTAACAATAATGATAAGTAATCTGCTTGCTTTCCCATGGAGATAAGCAGTGGGTGGTGGCAAAGCAATTAATTCAGGAGGTGGCGATGCAGTATGTTTCCCAGACGAACAGCGGGCGGCGGAGCTGGCTGCACCGTCGCATGTTGTGCAGCAACTCCTCCCTGTTCTTCCTCTTCGACGTGAAGAGAACCTTAGTGTCCGGCGACACCGCGTGCTGCGCAGCCAACCGCGGCAGCCTCCCGTAATCTCTAACGTCGCCGCTACCCATCGCGCTCAGCGCTGTCTCCGCCACCGTCGCTGCTGCAGCCGTCGTCGGTATCCTCCCAGGCGGTGATGCAAACGATGTTGCCCTTCGTTGTTGTTCTTCGCGTTCCTCTTTGTCTTCGTTAGTATTGTAACTGTTTGCAGCTTGTCGTTCATTTTGATGTTGGTGGTGTTGTTCGCTCTCCGCCCAGCGTTCTTGGTTGCCCACTGGAGTTGCACCGACGAACTTATTGATGACCAATGTGGAGCGAAGAACCTTCGCTGCTGCGCGGCCACTCACCTTCACCTCCACCACCGTGCCTCTCTCCACCACCTCAACTTCTTCCTCTTCCTCTTCTTCCTCTACCAGAACCTCTTCTTCTCCTAACTCTTCGTGATTGGTGGATTCTACCTCTTGTTGTTCTAGTTGCTCTTGTACTGGCTTCGGAATATCGGCGGCGGAGGCGGCGGCGTTGATGAAGGACAGGAGGAGGCGGCCGCCTTGGCGCTCAGCATGGAGATAGTTCTGCGAAGGAACGGCAACAGCCTCGACGACGAGGCGGCCATCACGACGGTGCGGTCGCATGCTGAGGCAAGGCACGCCGTCCCGCCTTGAGATCGACGGCAGCGGAGGCGGGAACTGCCTCGCAGGCGACGATCTCTGACCAACGGAGCAGTGGTAGTTCACCGTCGTCAACTCCTCAATGAATTCTCCTCCTCCTTCCTCATCACCATATTCTTCTATGTGCTGTCTTTCTTCGTCACCCTCGTCGTCTTTGTTGGAGAAGAAAGAGAAGCTGTCCAGCTCGTTGGTGGAGGAGAAGGCGTCGGAACCGGTCTCCGACCCGAGACTCTCAGTGCAAATCTCTAGACTTTTCTGGCTCAGGGAGCTCGACGACCGACGTAGTAGCGGGTGGACGTAGGGCGGCGCCGCCGTCTCCGCAGCCGGCTCTGTAGCCTTCTTGGCTTGGATAGAAGTCCATATATCCAACTGCCCGGGCCTGCTGTCATCATCGTCGACCTTCTGGTCATGTTGCAATGAAGGAAGATGATCAGAGTTAGTTTCCTCCTGCCGGGGCGGCAGAAGCCACGCCATCGAGGACGATGAGGCGCCCGCCAACGGCATGAGAATGTCAGCAAAAGAAGTCCGGCATACTGCCACCGACATTTTGGCGGAATGAGTAACTAGTGTTTGTGTGTTTGTGTCTGTGTCTGTGTTATATTTTGTATGGTATATATGCTGGATGGAGGAGTCTGAGAGGAGACTGAGAGGAGACCGATAAGGGAAGAGGAAGGGGAGGGAGAGGCTATTTATAAGCGGGGGAAAGGGAGGCTTGTTTTTGTTTGCCCTGACCCTCAGGAACCTTTTCTTTTCTTTCTAGGGCCAAAGGTTAGTGAGGGCTATCACCACCACTAAAATCTGGCTTTATGTTTGTACATTAATAAATATAAAATATAATTCTTTACCCACAAGTCTCAAAAAAAGGAATCAACGAAATAAAGTCTGTTTGTTACTGTTAATATATGTTTAATGTTTAATGTATTTTTTTTTAAATTAGTAAGTAGTCTGTCCGAGTATAGTTAATCGTCACCATGAACAAGATCGAAGGAAGGTCGAGCAACTTATCCGGAAAATGGACGTCCCAGGACCGCTCCTGGTGCACCGTGTAAACATGTTTTTTTATTTTTCTCAAAATTTAAGTTAAAACTATTTTTTAGTTAATTATATTGTATAATTTTAGAGTTTAAAAATTATTTAAAAAATCAATATATATACTTGGCACTCTTATTTATTTTTGGTCTTTTCTTACAGAATTTAATTGTTACTAGTTGTTTGTATTAGTGATTACGGGTTTTACGGCCAAAACAATTGTTGCTTTTTTTGTGATAAATCAAATATCAGCACATAATTTTAAAACTATTTACAAATCACTCATTAATTGAATTTATTAAAATTAGTCTATAGTTTAGAATATAAGTTCAGAGTATTTCGACCGCTATATAAAAAACTTTTAGAAAAGCTTTGACTATATAAAAAAAAAAATTTCGGAGTATTCTAAAATTTTTGTATTAAAATTTTTTCAAAAATACTTCAAAATAAGAGTTCAAGACTTTAAAATTTTGGTGAGTTTAAAAATTAATTTGCTAACCACGTTAAGATTTTATTGTCTTAAAATACCTATTTTGAAATAAATTTTGAAAAAAAAAATTATATACAAGAAAACCAAAATGAAACAAATTGCAATCTCTTTTTTATGGTTAGACGCGCTCCTACATCTTCGGATAAACAGAAGTGGTGTGAGTGAACCAAAATGAAACAAATTGGTCAATTGTGAATAAACAGCTCAATTTCATTATCAATTGGAACACAAGGGATGGTGTATATTTGATCGCAAATATTCCACATGTGCAGCATGAGATCTTTGTTGTAAATATTCTGGCAGAATATGCTTCGAGATTTAAGCTTGTGGTCTGCTTAAGATTTCAGCTACTCGGCACGCCGTTGTTCACCTCTTTTGCGTGTAATCTTCTATTGATAGTGGATCATCTCTTTTTCTCATCATGGACGTAGGAGTTTTATCTCCAAGCCATATAAAATTCTGGAGTTTTATTTTTGTGTTTTCTTTCTCTTTTTTTTTTTTTGTGTTTGAGATCGTCTCGAGATGTTCGATCTACCGCTGAAACTATATATAAAAAAAAAAAAAGACCCACAAAAATAAATTATTTTATTCTGCCCCTTTTTCTGTAATATAATATTATATTTTCTGTAAAAGAAAAATTATTGTAATTGCTTATATATTTTTAGTATAATTTTATTATTATATATTTATATTATTTATTTTAAATTTATTTTCAATCTGAGCTGTCCAATCCAATAGGGTTTCAATCTGATCCGGATGGACACCTCTAATAATAGATAACTGAATGACGGCACCGAAGCATGATCCGTCGTTGGCTTATATCGATCAACCGTATGATGTACCAAAAAGTATGACCAACCATTTGATGTACCAAAAATATATCTACCCGCTCAAATGTTAAAATGGGTGATAAAGATGCTCATGGGGATCACTTCATGGGTCATTTATCTAATAAGAGAACTTGTAAGAAGTTAAAGCTGATGATGAAGGCAAAACATGTGCGCCATGATAGTTGGACCCCATACGTGTGTCATGCATACTAGTCCCACGAAGTGGACCCAACCTTTGGCGACCAACTTTGCTTAGTTCTAAATTGAGCATTATAAATATTGATGACGATCGTTTCAAAGCCCACAACCATCATAAAAAGTATCACTTAATATTAAATTCTCATATTAGGAAAAAAAATAAAGTTTTGGATATTTTTTTATAAAGTTAAAAGAGTAATTATGCACTTAAGCCTTAAACAAAGAGCCCTTGACCTTTTTAAGACCATTCCAATTTTTTTGTGCAATATGTTAAGGTCCCATACAATATGCTTGATTTCAAACAAATTCTGACTAATAGTGAAGATAACAACCTTATAGCATACCAGCATTCGCTCTTTGTTTCGCTCCCAAGTCCCAACAACGGACGGGCGTCCCTTTTTTGAGGTACATATATTACGGGCACTATGTCAATCCTTTCTAATGACTACAATAAATTCCAACTCTTTCCATACTAGTTGTGTCTGTCTAAATAAAATATTAGGGAGGGACGGACCTATTTTATGGACAGGACAAAAGAACAATTATAGTATTTTAAAGGAAGCAGTAGGCAGGCACAATCTTGGATTCGCTTCTCCACTACATCACTCACTTTTTAATTACTTTCCTTCTACTTTCTTATTTATATAATTAAGACATTCCATATACTTCATGTCTCGTTCAACTATCATAAACAAGAAAAAAAGACGAATAATCTCTATTCTACGCATGAGTTGGAATATTACTTTTGTCCTAACCATCAATTACATTATTTAATTGGTAATAATAAGAAGTTTTAAGATTATTACAGAAAAATTTTATCTATAATCAATCTATTTTTGCCCGATCAGTATAATAGGTGAATTCATGAATAACACCGATTTATATTTACCAATCAAAAAGTCACAATTTTACAGAGGTTGTGATACTAATAGTAATAGTTGTGCAAGTAAATAGGTTTTATTAACACTAATTAAGGAGAGGAAGAGGAGGCAAAAGGTATTGGGTTCTTCTACTTTCCCTCACTTGTTGCTCTCCCTTTTACACCTTTTTCCTTTTTTAACTGTGCAATTCCCTTGAGTGCTACTGCACACTGCACTACTAACTACTAAAACCCATGCTAGATTCCCACTTCCATTGTCCCCCTCGTCATCGTCATCGTTCGATCTTTCTTAATATGTCGATATCTAAGGGCCAATGTAATATGCCAAATAAATCAAAACCACGAAATCCTTCGTGGTTACGCAACTCTTACTATTTGCCTTGCCTTTTTTAACTCTTTTCGGAGATGTCTATCCATAAATATGTGTTGAGAGGGATCGGTTCCATGTTCGTGGATGTAGGTTTTCTTTTCATAATTTTATATATAATAATATATAGTAATTTGTTTTTTTTTAAAAAAATAAAAAGTGGTCATCATTATCTATATTGTATTTGTTATTTATGTACACATATATTTGACCAGCATATATAATTGAGTCATGAATCATTACGTGAAAAGCATATGCAACTACATGTACATGTAACAAATAAAAATAAATATAATAATATCCTTCTTCCGAGTAAAGCGAGTGATTTATTAAATTAAATAATAGTATGCTAAAGAAATTAGAATCAATCCAAAAGCCTTTTCCATAAGGTCGTGTAGTACTTATGTATTCATGATATTTGTATATATTTACCTTATGTATGTATGATTTTTTTTTTTAAATATCATAGACAAACTTCGTATATAACAAGGCAACTTAACAGATAAAATAGGTGACACCTATTCATATTTCATCAACCGATGAATTACGATCTTAGCATTGTTTTAAAGCCCGCATTATCATTCACGGAATAAGAGATGATAAATATCCTACTCTTTTATAGATGGCGCTTTTGGATTCAAACCTAAGTTATCTACTTTATAAGATAGAAGTCCAAGTTTTATTGTTCGTCCATAAACGTCAACATTCAATTATACTCGTCGATTTGTCTTTCGACGAATGTTGATATGTTGCTTCATATCAACCCTTTTTGGACATTGTGATTATTAGTTAATTTGTACGTACTTGACGAGCTGCAAAATACGACCAAAGTGTAAGCATCTACGATTGCGACCGTCTGATTTTTACACTGTTCATAAATACTTCTTCTGCTCCCATTATCCTCCATTTTTTAATATCTACTTTATCCTTACTAAATAAAGAAAAAAAAAACAACCCGGTAAAACAAGAGCTGACCCGCGTGTAGGCGTAGGCTTCAGTACCATATTTTTCGTTACTAGAAACAAAAAATAAATAAATGAGCTACTAATAGACCATTACGGATGGAATTTTTCTTCGTTAATATTTTATATAATATTCCTAGCTAGTTTTCAGCTTTCATATTATTCTACTTTTGGATTAATCAAACTTAATGTCATCCATTTAGGCATGCTTTAATCTTTTTTATCCTAATTTTTTAGCTGAGGCTTTAGATACCATTTCCTCGCTGCGGCCTCCTTTTCGCTGGTTTCATAATCAAATCCATAGCTGTTAAATAATAAATAATAATAATAAAAACTAGGTAGCTGTTCTTTTATGGTGCTGCGAATATGTGCAAATATATACAAATATTTTTCAATAAATTATAATTATGCTAATATTAAATTAAGTACTCCGTCGAAAAGTTTGAGCTCGGTTACTAGCTAGCTAAGCATGGATAATATTTTGCTGCAAATGTAGTGATTAGTGTTTCACCTACAACATATGGTCACGTCCATCCAAACATTGATAGAACATCTCGAGATGGGTGTTCACATCCGAAAACCCATCCCAAGATGTCCGATCACTCATCAACAGTGATCAAACGGCTGGCATGATACTTTGTTGCCTAGAGAGGGAGTAGGTCTAGGTGTGACTTTGATAAACAATGTAATATCCACACTCTTTGACACCTTGCTAGCCACCAACCTTTACTTTGCTTAGAGGCTTTACTTTATATATAAGTATCTAAAATCTTCCATTAATTCTTGATATGAACTATTCCGAACTAGCATACAATTAACTCTCACATAAAGCCAAACTCGTGGGGTTTCGCCTATCAACTTTTGATATAAGATTATTCTCAACTAGCACCAAACTAGCTCTTTTATGGACCAAACTTGTGGGCCTTCGTCCATCTACGCAGAATGCTATAGGCAACTTGTGGGCCTCTCCTCCCCCCATCTACGTTGCCTACTTCTCTTCTTTACATAGTTTAATAACCATCATATACTATCACACACATTGTTCTTTTATTAACATCAACATCGTTATATTATTGTTATTGTTATTATTCGAAAAGCATGCATTATTATTCCAAAAGCAAGGGATTTCTATATAACATCCTTTTCTTGCTACCTTTCGACCAGCTATATACTACTTGTTCACCACTACTTTTTACTCCTCTCTTTACTTGCAACTGAAGGAGGATCATTATTGCTTAGTGTGAACCATACACTCCTATCAACTATGTGCATTGCTGTCCACCAGCTTGCCCTGATCCATACTTGCCACCTCATTCACGGCAAATGAATCCGGATTCGCCGATCATCTAGCCGGTGGTGGAACAACTCGTCAGTGCCACTCCCGCTTTTATACAACTCGTCAGTGCCACTACCGCTTTTATCCGGCACATAAAGGTATGAAATGAAGGTATGGATCCTCTTTATTTCATATTCTTTTAATATTTTTATTGGTTAGTCAGATTTAATGCATTCAACTTTGATAGTTCAGATTAAAAGAGATTCACAAAATATAATAACTTCTTAGAAGGAAAGTGTAAAGAGATCTAATCAGGGAAACACTTATCTAGGAAATAAAGTATTTACTTTTATAAACTTTTTTCAATCTGAACCGTTAGATTTGAGTAAATTAAATCTAACCGTTTAATAGATAATATTGGAGGTATCTGCAATAGAGATAATCAATATCCATAAAAGGATAACTATAGATTGACTAACTAATATGGACGTGGTTCATAATCTGTAGTTAGTACACTTTGGTGATCGGATTTCGATTAATCAGCCTCAATATCTTAAAAAATGGTTGTTCAATTAGTTGCAAAGTTATGATGGATTAGCACTGGAGGACCTAATTAAAATATTTAATGATATGTATTTGAGATAGTACTTAAGTTTATAATAATTTGTTACGACCAAAATAAAAATAAAAATAAAAACAAAAGGTTATAATTGGTCCCTGAGCTTTTAGTCCATAGAACCAGTTCATCCCTTGCGCGCTAGATTGGTTCGATCAAGCCCGATTCTGTCCGAATTAGCTGTTTCGTCACCATAATGCAACCTCTCAGACCACACGACGTGCACTATTGTGGTTCTGCAACGAATGGATAACACAAATATTCCGCATAAACTCGGCCAACAAAGCATCCAGGGCACAACACCCAAATAAAGGGTAGTTACACGACAACGACGACGATGACGACAACATCATCAACAATCTGCGTAAACCAAAAGCTGGCTGTCAGGTTTCTGATAGATATGGAATATATATATATATATTTTTTAATATAACGAGACAAAATCCAAACAAACATCATTCTAGCTGGTCTTAATAGATTACGAACAAATATGCATCTACTAGATTATATGTATACATATATATTTTTTGAGATTATTGTATAAAGATTTTACACGTAATCGGTCTACTTTGTGCGACCATCATAACAAATTTACGAGTGATACTGATCTATATTCCAGTAACCACGGCATCACAGTCTTTTACTATGGAGATGTCTGAAAATATGTATTGTCGACCTATATGAAGAAAAGAGAGCATAAATCATCCATATTCTTAGAGGTGGTACTTGTGGGTTCAAATACGAGACACTTGTTTATCATATATCCTAAACGGCATGTGATATATACACACATACCGTCAGAGTATATATACACATCAATACAAATTAGCTAGATAGAGATAGCAGAGAGATGCTGCTATTAAATTGTAGAAAGAAGAAGACACCGGCGGCAGCCGACGACCGACAGAGCGCCACATGTCGAGCACAAAGACAAGGAACTTCGCCGTCGCCATCTTTATTACAACACTTGTGGGAATCTAAGTCGCCGTGGAGATTTATACCCCTCTGATGGGGAAAACGTAACTTTCTGCCATAGCTGGCTTGCATGACAACTGCCTACATCTATGCTACCTAGCTAGCTAGTGTTCCTCACAGAGAGAGAGAGAGAGAAAGAGAGAGAAAGAGAGAGAGAGAGAATAAGATGATCATATTGTATCAGCTCAGCTTTGTTCCACAAAGGATAGAAAGATAACTACACATTGATAATAGAGTATATATGCTTTGCAGCTTCATCGAGAAAATTTCGCTATCTGTATTTCGTAGCTTTGTTTTGGTCATGATTTGTATCGGGTGTAACGTGCCATCCATCCGATCATCTCTCAACCACCGGCTTCTATGTCCGCTTGAAGCAATTCAATATGGTCGTTTGTCGCGTCAGCTTCGAAATAAATCATAGCTGAAGAAGTGGACCGTGATAAAAAGCTATAATATATGTATAATCTTTTTTTTTTCTAAGTTGAGTAAGGGATTAAATCTTCGCTATCCACCAAAAGAGGAAACATAATTGAAGAGATGTCGCTATTTGCTACTTTTAGCTAGATGCGGGGGCGGGACCATGGCTAGAATTTGCACCACCCGGAAAAAGCATAGCTAAGAACAACGTCCAAGCAAATTGAGAAAGATATATATGAAGCCGCCGTCCATAAAAATAATGTGGAAGAGAAAACGGTGGTCGAGATATCCTTCACGACCCTTAATTTGAACTTGTAAACGAGTTTGTATTGTTGTGGGAAACATTTTCTATGATATTTAGACTCAAATCATTATAATTCACAAGATACACTCTTGGCATTTTATATGGCATGCTAATGACATGCCAAGAAATTGATGTGAAGGGGTGACCCTTTTGGTGTTCCAAAATGAATCATGCATCACATGTTCAAGTTTGATTCCCTAAGTACTTCTAAAAATAGGCATAATGAAGTGTCACCATCTTGATACGAGACCGCATTGGATAAAATTTTCTACAGTATTTTTCCAAAAAAAAAATTGTTTATATCTCGTGGTAGGAACCCATATTCATGAAACGCCTGTATTCGGACTCCAGAGCGTAGATCGGAACTGGGCGTGATAGTTGTCCGCGAGTTTGAGGTCCCTAGAGGACGTGCGCTCATTTTACGGGTTTTACAATAATAATCTCAAAAAATTAGAAAGTTACTAATGTATCAATAATAGTAAGCCATAAACTCACATAAGTACCACCACCCGCTCTCAACGATCTAAATGGAGGCGCTTCAAATCCAAGCTCAACTATCCAAATAGTCGGCTTAGACAATAGATTTTTTATTGTAATCAACTCAGTAAAATTAATATAATCAACTCACATCTTTTTTATCAAATTTATTTAAAAAGTATTTTTAGCAGTAATTAAATATTATACAGACGCACATATATTATTTGATAAAAATTATTATATAAGTTAAATTTAACTAATGCTTGTGAACTGTAGCCTACGTAAAAAAAAAAAAAACGTGCTAGTAGTATATATTGAAAATGAGGGTGCAGATGGGTTCGTTGGGTCATCAATCGGCTCCTCACCCAATCTGAATGAGGGTAATAGAAAACCATACAGAGCCCACAATAAACATCTTTAGATGAAAACGGGTTTTGTCAGGTCCGAATCCGGCCCGACCCCTTTGCGCCCAGAAACGGGACAGCCGGGTCCCATGGCTTCGCTGGGATCCGTACTTGTCCCTCCTCTAATCGCTCCTCGAGTCGCAACTCCAATCACACCAAGTGTGCTTTGCCGCTTTCACACATAACGACTCCAAAATATGGAAAACAACGGATGGTTTCTCCGTGTCTGTTTTTCTATTTGTCAACAAATCAGCCCCATTTTTCTATATCAGCCTTGCTTATTGCTGACTTATGTTCTGTCATGCAATAAAAAATAGGAGTAATTCTAAGGTGCGCGCCGTGCAGATTATGTCAACAAATCATCTCAGCATTCCGTCGAACGTGTTCTCACCACAACCATCTCCTTTGCAGATCTCCGGGAACCATCTCCGTCATGCTTGTCTCCGACTGATGAGCACAGGTTAGTCGGAACTAGGACGAACACGGGTCGGCCGGGAAGACGACGAACAAGGGTCGGTCGGAAAGAGGACGAATACAGGTCAGCCGGAACGAGGAGGAGCACGGGTCGGCAGAGAAGCGAGGACTGCTCGGCCGGAGACGAGGACGGCTCGACGGAGACGAGGAAGGCTCGACGGAGACATGGAGGCTCGTAGAGAAAGGTTGGAGGAATCAGAGAGGGAGATCGGAGGAATAAGAAAGGGAGTGAGGAGGAGCACTGCACCTTCAGGGAGGGAAGGTAAGGAAGGGGGTGGTTTTGGACGCGTGGCACCAGCAACGCCTAACGCGCAGATAACATAATGTGCGGCGCGCTCCTTAGAATTACTCCAAAAATAGAGCCGTACTGTCCACAATGGGAGCTCTGGTGCTACGGCTGCTGGAAGTGTGATTCATGATGAGGGAGGCTGTTTGGAGAATTTAGTGCTCACCTAAGAGTTTATAATGGTATAGAGGTAAAGTTGTGGGGATGTCTAAAAGTATTGGAACTAGCTTGGTTCATGCTATAAAACCAAAAAATACATCTTGAATTGCCGGCAAAGAGTTAATTCAGCGAGACTGGTAGGTGAATCTGCAACGTGTGCATCGCAACAAATTTATGTAGGCTATCGTTACAACATATTGAAATATTGTCTACTCTATTATTTGTGCATGTGTATCTTTTTGCTATTATTTATGTTTACGGTTAACATGTACAGTGTAGAATTTTTGCAGTTAAGCTTTGAATCTTCAACGGCACATTCGAATCAAGGTTGTAAAACCAGTTTCGGCATTGATAACATGTGTGTGTGTGTGTGTGTGTGTGTAGAGAGAGAGAGAGAGAGAGAGAGAGAGAGAGAGAGAGAGAGCCTCTTCATCGAACTTCTCTTCTTTAAATCCAACTGTTACCACACAGTGATCAACACCACGGCATAAACATTTACTTCGATTATTAAGAGCCTCTTCAAATGTCAAAAGAGTTCGAGTTCACAATCAATATTTATTGAGATAAAAAAGTACCGAACTTACTGTATTTTTCCGAATGAGATTAATCTCATTCCTACAGAGGTGGTGATACTCATGGAAAATCCGTAAGGTTGACCTGAGGATCGAACGGTCGCTTAACAGCTAGCAACTCCAAGATAAGATTTAGACCAATCATCAAGATAAGATCTGCATCGTTAAACTTAATCGAACTATTCGATCTAACAGTTGCTGATGTGACTTATGGATCTTATCTTCAGTTTGACCTGAAAATATATATATATATATATCGAGCTGAGAATAGTCTTAGTAAGCTAATATCTTTGCCGTTGATCTCCTATTTAATTACATTAATTATAATATAAATTGGCACATTATAAGGTTAGGGTTTAAAACAGTTTAACATAATCCTATACCTTGTGATCGTTCAATTTTAGCCATGCGGTTATGTATTACCTAAATGACTTAGGATTTAATCCATGCGGTTATATACCTAAATGACCGATGTTCAGCTATAATATTAAAATATTGACAACCAATTATAATATAAATTGGCACGTTATAAAATTAGGTTGAAATGGCTTAACCGAATCTTAGACCTTGTGATCAGTCAATTTTAAGATTTAATCCAGAGGCTATGTATTACCTAAACGATCAATGTTCAACTATAATACCAATATATTAACAACTTCAATGTTTATTATTATAAGAAAAAAATGAATTGGTTTACCCGATTTCAAATCTTATATTAATCTGTATTGAACGAGACTATGAAGAGGAGAATGAGACGGCTACATAATTTAATAACATATGTTGCTACATGTATAATGTCCAAATACTATGTTTGAACATTATTCAATATAAAAGAAGAATGAGACTGCTACCAGAATTCTAAAAATCATATGCTAATTAACTTTCAAATGAGTCAATTAACAATCATTATGAGTCTCAACTATAAATAAATCTAACCACTTAATTAAAATTACCATCATTTCAAGAGACATTGTGGAAATGTTGTCTTCTCCACACATAACCAATAAACGAACTCTAGAATCTTTATGTGCCTTCTATAATTTTCTAATTTTCTATAAAAATTTATATGACAACTCTAAAATCTTTTATTCCCGCCTCGCTGCAAGAAAGGTCGTCAACAACGCTAAATAAAATTTAGCATCTTATATGCATTGCTTTAAAGCAATGCATTTGGTGGAAGCAATGAAATAAGAAACAATAGTTTCAATCACCTTCACATTAACACTTATTAATGGAAAGCTCACCGCACTTTGAACCAGAATAGATCATCTGCCATGCCTTCAACATAAATAGGAATCACCAAAAAGGCTAAAGGATGACAGTAATTGCATGATTAAATAATTTTGTAAAAATTAATTGTAAAAAGTAAAAACAAGCATAAGATAAAGGAAACAATATAAACTCAATAACATTCTTGAACTTAATATTTGAATTTGAAAAAAGCAACCACCCGACACCTCCCGTGTGCATAATGTTAATATAAAAAAGAGTAAAAGTAAAAAAATAAAAGCAGAAATCAGAATCACACAACTACTCCCCATGGTGGATCTTTCCATGATCTAGAAATATAATATAAAGGTATTTATTGGCTTTACAAAAACTAAAGCACATCACTCGGACAAAATTATTAAGAAAGAATTGAATAAACGAACAATAAAACCACTTCAGAAAATAATTACACTTGAATGAGAAAAAGCGCATCCGGATTTGAACACCTGAAAGTACCAACAGAACGCTAGTTAGTACTCAGTATTATTTTAAGAATAAAGACAATCTAATAGAAAATATAATCTAGTTTTTGCCCAAAAGAAAAAGTAGTTATCCCCACCTGCGGCAGATGTAGTTTTATCAGAAATAAAACCTTGCCGTACAATTTCATGCATGTTAGTGATACTACTGATTCATCAGTATTTCAGTATTTTTAAAATTAGTAGTTACAAATAAAAGGGATCATACCTATTAATTATAATGAACAATGGAGGACAAAACGAGACTTGGGAATGCATTATCTTCTGTTCGAGTAAGCAGCCAACGCATTTGCAAGTGACGGAGGTAAAGAGGTCAATACAGGCTGCATTTGGTGGCCATACAGTGAAACCAAATGAGAAAAAGCCATTCCAATTTGAGCTTTAACCTCATCCTTCTCAGCAGGTGATACGACGACTTGAGCAAAAACATTTACCACCTCTGGTACTAAACGAAGGATCTGTCACATAGCAACAAATGTGATTACCAGTTTGAACTCTAGCATGCCATTTTTTCTTGAAAGTGATCAACAAAAACCACATACCTGTGGGTTAGAAGCTGATATAAGATTGCAGATGCAACTATAGATAACCATAGATTCCTCATGGTCCTCCTTTAGCGGCAAAGCTTTCAGGAGTACTCGCAAAACCTGGCCAAACATTCTAATAATATTAAATTGATGTTTGAGTACCAATAATGGGTAGCTTCCTTTTCAGTTCTTGCATGAATTTTTTTAGTTTATAAAGTCCTTAACTTCCTCTCAGGAAAAAAAAGAAGACGTCCTTAATCTTCGGCAGACGAATAAACTAGCATTCAGATTAAATGCATACTCTTCACCAAAAACAATGTTGAGTGGTCAGTTATATACATGCCAAATGTGGAGAAGAACTTCGTGGAAAAAAGGCTGCAGTTAAGCAGGAAAACTACTAACCAGTAGAAGACAATTCATGAGATACTAGGACGCCCACTTAAATTACGTATTACCCAAAGCAATGTGAGTGGGGACTGATTCATGCAAGAATGTTTGTAGCCACGAATTTGGCCCCACAGTTAGGCCCGAAGCAAAAAAGATGGAACCTCCGGCCCAAATTGAATTTCAAAAGGCATCTAGATAGACTTTGCAAGAAAGCTGCAGTTACTCTAGAGAAACTCGAAAAGTATAGCAACTAATCAGCTGAAAAGAGTAACCAATAAAAGACAATATACAAGATACTCAGCTTAAAGCACATCATATCTTCACGAAAAACAATGCAAGTGGGAAATTATTAAGATTCCAAAGACATCTTGATGAACTTTGTGAGAGATGCTGCAGCTACTCTTGAAGCCATAGATGCACACAGTATAGTAAGTTCTCAGCAGAAAAATAGATCCAACCTGATCTAGAGGAACTGACTGAGGTTGCACCATCACCATCCTTGCAACAGCCCCACAAGCATTGTCTGTAACAGCAGGATCTGCTTCTCTCTCACCAAATAATGGGTATAATCCACGAAGTATGTCTCCATAATATCTACAATAGATAAGGAAAGACATCGATTGTTCTTTCACAACTATTCCACATAAGCAATCGGTGTATTTTAAACATGAGTGTGACTAATGTAAACCCGAGTTCAAACATGAAGGCGGTCAAATGCAGGTGCAATAATGCTCAATTCAGGTAAGAGTAAACACCATCGCAACCGAATTATGTTGTTTCTTTCAAGGATACTTTAACG
The DNA here is from genome assembly GCA_002076135.1 of Xerophyta viscosa. NCBI lineage: Eukaryota > Viridiplantae > Streptophyta > Magnoliopsida > Pandanales > Velloziaceae > Xerophyta > Xerophyta viscosa. Next base: position 258,350 of record MJHO01000013.1, on the reverse strand, counting down.
CAGCAGCACCACCGTTTTTGCACAGCTCACCAACACAAAATGCAGCATTTCTTCTATTAGTTGCATTAGGTGACGCTAGTTCTTTCAATACCAAGTGCATCACTCTCTGCAGCAGATATTCAAAAAAAAAAAGAGCTAAGAAAATACATGGATACAAGGTCTAAAAGGATGGAAGATAACCAGAAGTGAAAACTCCTACATCAATGTAACCAGAAATTGGAGCACCCATTTCCTGAGCAACTTCAGCTAGACAAGCAACCACCATGGTCCGATCTTCAGGTGGTCTAGGAACTTTCTGCAGCAGTTTACAAAGTCAAAAGATACATAAACCAACAATACATTATACACAAAAGAAGCAAAACTATCAGGATTCCAGCACTTACGGCAAATTTCATTAAAGGGTCAAACAACTTCGAGAAAATGGGTTCAAAACGAGGACCCATACACTTGGCAAAGGCAGGAAGAAGATCTGTTACTGCATCCATAAGGACTTCGTCATGGTCCACATCTCCATCTTCTGCATCACAATCAGAATCTACTTGTTGACAGCATGATTGTTCATGGAGCAATGTTAGAGTTGCCTCTGCCAGACGAGGTATATCTAAAACAGTATAAAGCAATCCACATGTTATGACAAGTTTTCCCTTCCTACCAAAAGCCCATTTTTCTATGAATGATTTTGAAAGCATCTTACAAGACTCAATGATCATGTAGCCACATTCCTTTAACATTTCCGCCATGCCCATGCAAGCTTGAGCAACTACTTCTTTGTCGGCATCTTCTGTCATAGTCTTGACATAAATGTTCATTACAATATCTGCAACACGACATGTAAAATGAAATAGGGTCAAGACTCCTATGCTTAAGACAAATAAAACAAGCTGACGATGAAATTAGAATTTTACCATGTACGTCTTTCTGCTTCTCAGAGATCTGCATCATAGAAAGCAAAACTTAATAATTGATGCATCTTAAAGCCACATCCACATAATACCTCAAATGCATAGTCAATTCAAATCAAAAGAGTATACTAATATAAAATAATCAGCTATCACCGGGCCATATAGCTCTTCGTAGCATAATTGTACATAAGAAAATACTACAACATCCTAGGCTGCATTTTTTTTTTCTTTTGAGTTTTGGATATCAAAGTGCATGCATAAAAGCTACCCTAGTAGAAATTGCAACTTGAAATGGCCATCTTTGTTATAAAAAACATGAAATTGTAATCTAGCAAGATTTCAAGTTTTTGAGACACTGAAGAATACATTGTATCCTGGATCAATCGCCAGCACTGCTGTTAAAACATCTGCAATCACAAACAAAAAGATGGAATTACAAAAGGCCAAATCTAAACAAATCTCAAAACATATTGGTTATCAAGAAAAGGTTTCAAGTAGTCATTGACACATCACTAATGCCCAATTAGCTGAAACATAACTGCATTGGCAAATAAAGGGATAGAAAAGCTACGGCATCAATATGCTAGCTGTCCCCAAACTTCTACCAAATGTGTTACCTTGCCGCTAAACATTTCAGGAAGCAATTGCACCTAGAATGTTAACGCCATCCTCCAAATTACCCAAATTACAGTTACAACTTAGATTTAAAGAACGCTTATTTGCAATAGACATAGAGACGATCTTGGTCATGGCAGAAAGTGAATTACAAAAGGTGTATCCAATTTATACTAGCCGAGGTAATCTTCAAGCAGCTTATGAGTAAATAATTTAGGATGTCATGGCACTATAAATTCACACCCTCAGTTTATCGGAGTATTGTAAGATGGAAGGACCACATTGCGCATTTAGACATTCATGAAAGGTTGAATTGATCACAAGTTCGTTTAAATAATCTGGGTAGTCATGATAAGTTGTTAGAGGTCAATCTCTTGTTAGATCATAGATTTCGGATAGGAGATCAAATTGTAAACAATGTAGTCATGCATTCAATTAAGTCTATAGTGGGGATAATACGGCCAAAATTGTAATTGTACAAGCAATCATAGGATCGGAAAGAATTCTAAAAGGCTTATTCAAAAATCGCACCATTACAAAATGAACATGTTTTTAGAAAACATATTTAACGAGTTGCTAGAAGAACTCTCCATAGATTTCTCTTCACGATGGAATAACTTGCTTCAATCGAAAACGCCAAACTCTCCATCCTCATTGCTGACAACTAGATGGCAATAACGTGAACTTTATGAAGTAATCTAAAATTACTATGGATTAATATTCTAGGTATTAATGAAACCCATCCTGGCAGCGGTTACAACGACCAACTCCAGCCAATTCTAGCGAACAAGTCAACAGAACAATGCTGTCAAGGAAGAGTACCAGCTACGTATCATTCGCAACGAATTCCGAAGGCCACAACAAAACTCCACCTAGATGGTTACAATTAGCTTGTGCTCGGTAATCATTAGATGATTTTCCTTGTGATTTTAACTTGACAAGATGTTCTATTGTGGCCCATAGGGTGCGCCCTAGCAATGGAATGCTCACAAGTGCTCCATTGCTACTTCAAACCTAGTGCCCCTACCCACTAGGGATGGGCTACTTCAAACCTAGTGCCCCTACCCACTAGGGATGGGCTGTGCGGGCCTCACATGCGCGTGCAAGCTCCCACTAGGAAAGGGGTAAGAGACGTGCTGGAGCCTGGAAGCGAAAAGTCTTAAGCTACCACACATGGTGAGATCAAGAGCTAGGCCCGATGATAGGCAACTAGTACCACTCCAAATTTTGCTCACCACATAGAGTTAAAAGAGGGGACCATGGCCCATGGATTGAAAGTCTGACTTTGTTCCCATGGTGCACTAGTATTCCTAAGTAAGGTTTCACTCATCTCAAAAGACAAGGTGTTACGTTGTTTTGTGAGTTCCATGAAGAGTTGTGCTAGCAACTCCTTAATATATAGCTTCCGAAAAGAACCCTAAATCTCGTGGGAGTGCCATATACAATGAACTCTCACTCTTTTGGATAGCATAATCACATAATTTCATAACTATTACTTGGTTCTCATTTTCAATACTCTTATGCATGATCCAATAGGTCAATATCATACTACACTAAATATTTAATTAAACAAATAACTATAATCGCAACTTGATCTTTAATCAAACTTGCTTTATAAAGACTTGATCTTTAATCAAACTTGCATTATCTTTATGTTACAATTTACAACTAGATAATATAAAATGAATTTATCAAATGATTGAACCATTTATGAAAAGTTATCGTGCAGTTAAGTCTTCCATGAAGCACGATAAGTATAGTGTATGATTTTGCTAACAAACCCTAGATTATGTATTCATAAGTGTCCTAAATGAAAATATCAGCTAAAGTGTATAATTAGAAAACCACTTTCGCATACAATCTCTGCCTTGGCCATAATCTTCATAAGAAATCTTAACTGACATGTGCATAGAGCATTTTTTCTACATTTGGAGCCTTATATCCCAAGTTAATTACTCATCTATCTTCAAGTGCACTTCTCTATGCCTGTTTACCACCTGCTAGCTCTAGGAGCGACGTAAACGGGAAACTAGTGAGGAACTTGGTTCATCTACCTTACAATTACGGTACCTCAGGCTCAACAACACGATTGGGTCACTATTGAATAAGGCGTAGAAATATCATAGAATTTTTTTTTCAGCTATGTCCAACATGGCAATGATGCCTTCCTACATTAGATAAGTTAGCACAGACTCGCAACCATCAGTTTAAGGACAATGGGAGGTATAAAGCACACCTGTTGAAAATCAAGGCTTCATCTACGTAGGTACGCAGAATAGTTCAAGAATGTAGGTTATACACTGCATTTACGAACTATTTTGACTACATCTACGTTGTCAAATCAACAATCAAATGCATGCATACTCAATCCATGAACACCAATAAAGCTACGAAGTCAGTGCACACCCATAACTAGCATTAGAGCACTACACACAAGCTGCCTAGCTATTAACATAGTACATTTATTGCAGCTAAATCATTTTTTTAACTTTTCGAAAGTAGGCTTGCATTTTCTATTACTCTAAAACAAAGTCGATTCTTGTCCTTATCTATGAAAGATAAACAACATATCTAAATTAGCTATTAAGTACAGTTTAATAATAAGCACTTCAACATCAGAAACTTTATTTTTAAGTCTATAAAATATTATAAAACATGGTTCAGAATGTTGATAGCTGCTATACCAAAACATATACAAAAGTTAAGCATGGCGGATATGAGACTGTTAGATTGAAAAGGAGGCACATGATTAAGGATCAGAATGGCAATGAACTGATTTGAGGAAGTTGGTATGGTACAAACAGAGCATAACAAATTTATTTGAGGTGGTCTGACATGTAAAATGACGACCCACCAACACGAGACCCTATCAAGCAAGGTAGGGGACCATCCAAGAGGAACTGGGCAGAAACTATGGAGAATGATCTAATTTTTCTGGGCTTGAAGGAAAGATATGATCATAAGTGGCATACTAGAATCTACGTAATTGACCCACCTACAAAAAAACTCTGTAATTGTTGATATAAACAATATAAATATCCAGAAGATAAAATTTCAAAGAATCAACTTTAGCGTAAGCTTTGATCTTTTTTTAAAAAAATTTCATTCTCTTGCACTCTAAGGTCTTTCATGGAATAGCTTTAACATATATGCATTGATAAAAGCGAAGCTAGGCACCAAGATGAGGAGTTCCCCCAAAAAAAGTTGGTTCATGTTCATAGTGTTTCCAATAGACGTAATTAAGAAAAAATATCCAAGATTCTATCCAGAGGATTACTCATATAGGTAGATACAATCTTCTAAAGGGGTAGCATATACTGTTGGTAGAGGTAGCACTTTATGGTAACAAAGGAAAAAACCCTCAAAATATGTAAAGCTATACATTAGATTAATACGAATTAGAACTCACGTTTTAAAGATATTATCGCCTGAAGCCGAACATCTTCATGAAAATATCCAGCATGTCTGACTAGGATCTTCATCGACTCCTCAAAGTATCTTACAATAAAAGTTAAAGATACAAAACTACATATATTTTATGGTGCAGTCTAGTCTAGAATGGAGCAGGATACGGTTGATATGCGCCCTTTGTGTGAAGTGCAAAAAAGCCAATAGCTTGTGTTGCTGCAGCTTTTTCATCCAAGACTCCTGTCCTTACACTAATATTACGAACTCTAGGCTCATCACAAGTATCATCATCAGAAGATACCCCTCCAAATTCGTTGTCTTCACCACCAGAATCATCGATGTTCACCGCAGAGCCATCATCAAGATTGCATGAAGCAAAAACAAGAGGCATAACATGGGGGAGGTACTGTGTATCAATGGAAGGGTAAGAAATGATAACATAAAGAAAGTTCAAATCTTGAGCAGGTAGCAGCACTCTTGCCATACCTTTGAGAAACCATCATCTAACATCTCAGCGATGTTACTGAAAAATCCATGTGTATATTCTCTAAGCTCACTGAAATCCAGTGTAAAACCCTGGAAGATGACATTATCATTCCTTGCACACCATTAATCAACAAGAAGATTAAATAACTCACAGATATTGCAGCTTCAACAAAAGGCGGTAGTATCGGTTCCATTTTATCCCTTCCAACAGCCATAGCAACTATGCCTACTAATTCAGTAGCTCTAGCTCGGGCACGTAAATCCTCATCATTTGTGAGCACCATAAACATTTTCATGCATTCTAGAACCTTCTCAGTGTAAGGAATAAACGCCTGCTCTGCTGCAGAAGCTATTGAGCTGATTGCAGACTGAAGAGTAACAGTATCAAGCAATAAAGATCCTCTACAAAATTATACATTAAGAAACAAATCATTTTATAGAGGCTAAGTTAAGCTTACCATGCATGTTTCTTGGAGATTGCGTGGACTACTTTGAAGAGAAGCGAGAAGTCTTCCCATCAGAGGATCAACATAAGGAAGAATCTGTTCACCCATGTCCTCACAAAATGCTGCTAGAGCATAGTATGACTTTTCCTACAAGAAGCAACAAAGTGAAGCATCAGCTTCATATTCATCAGTCCTTAGCTACACTCAGTAGTAGTTCTGTCAGTTATCACCTTTACTTCATCAGATGTATCCTCAAGAGCATTAACAATACAAGGAAGAACATTTTGATAATGCGAAAGAATTTCAGGCTGTAGATGTTCTGCAAACTGACCCAAGGCAAATGAAGCAGCCCCTCTAACAATTTGTTCTTGATCCTTTAAAGCTCCCAGAACAATATGTAAAACATGTCCTAGATGATCTTTCATTAACTCAAAACAACCCTCCGAGGCAACTCCTAGAGCTGTGACGGACGCCTCACGGTATTTGGCATTGGCATTGCAGAAATTTTGAGAAGCAAAATCAAAAAGTGGTGAGAAAACATATTTTGGTAGATTTATGGCCATTGTATCAATAACCTCTGCAGCAGCTCGATCAGCTGCTAGATCAGCTTCATCATCTCCAGGGGTGGTTTCAGTAAGCAACGGGCACATTATTTGGAGAATAGGTATAACCAACTTGTGCTTTTTCAAGAAAGTCGCTTTGTACTTTGCAAGCCATGATATTATTTGAATTGCCTGTTAGGATAAAAACGTTAATTTGATAGGAAGTCGAAGTTTTAAAAGATCAAAAGAACACAAAAGCTAACCAATTTTAATGTGAACCTGTTGTCTTATATTTAACTCCAAATTCTGATTTGCACAAACTTCAAGTGAGAATTGTGCAATGGATTTAACAGAATCTCCCAAAAGTGGGGCTGGAGACTCTATGAGTTCATCAAAGATTTCAAAGGCAATTGACGCAACTTCTTCCTCACCATTCGCTAAGCACTGTCTTGAAATGTTCAAAATGCTAGGAATGAACTCACGAAAAAGCCTCACCTGCAAGTCATCACATATACCTTTAAAAACTAAAACAACATCCACATAAAAGGATTTAAAACAGGGTTTATCCCGCCGTGCCGAGTCGAGTTTCAGTAAATGTGAATCTTTGCGGATGTCAATAGTGCATATTTATACAACAATTAATATTTTGTATGTATTTATATGCATACCTTGATGGAATATTAAAATTTGAAAATTAAAAAAAAATAATAATAAATAAAGAGTCATGAGCGACCTTCACAAAAAGGGGTCATAAGGATCAGGATCTTGGAGATGAGGGTGCCGCGCTATTGTAAAATCATATGTTATACAGAAAACTCAACATAGAAGTTTACCATACTTCCCACAAATCATGCATGAAGTTTTCGAAACCTTTCTCTAGCTAAAACAAGAACATTAACAGTAGAAAACCAGTAGTACTTCTGTTATTTTCTAATAATGATTGAAAACATGTGTGCAGTTTCTAGATTTAATAAATAACTGAAGAAACATGTTAGCCTATTATGAGAATATAATGCATGATTGATCATTTGTTATCCCCTAGATTTAATAATAACTGAAGAAACATGTTAGCCTATTATGAGAATATAATGCATGATTGATCATTTGTTATCCCCTGCATCGGTCCCAAGTTCCCAGTAAACGATTCAACTAAAATATACTTGCCATACTAGGTCAGGTATTAAGTTTGGATTGGAAACTATTTTGGATAGGTAGTAGGTTAGACACATATTAAACCTATGCCTATATCACCATACAAAAAGCCCTAGGTAACATTACAAGATACTTCGACTAAGCAATACAATCGGTCAGCCAGTACTAGAAAAAGATACCGCTTCTACAATCTTGACTTACACGAGTTCACATATTAAAAAACAAGTCTTCAGTAAGCTTACCATGTCATTACCTTCGTTGATGAACTCTATCAAAGAGCCAACTGCCCTGAAAAAAGATAAATTAATGATTAAGAAACATTAAAACAAATGCACAAAGAAGTGTGTCCAGAAAAAAAAGTGTGGAGCACTTTTGGAGTATTTGATTAAAAAAAAGGTCTACGCACTTAAGGGCAGCTACTCTCACACGGGTGCTACTCTCGTCTTGCAAGCATTTAAGTAAGATAGGATGTAGATCTACCAAATACGACTGGAATGTGGGTCCAATGGTTTCCGTTAAAGAGCTGAAAAGTATCAAGGCCACCTAGAAGAAAAAACAATGGAAAGGATAAGAACATAAATTTCATAAATCATCTGATATGAGACAAAAAGAATTTGGAAAGAAACAAATTATACATTTGAAATATGTCGATAAGATCAGCAAGGCAGAAGAACAATGGTTTCCTACCATAGTGATGAGCATGACTCTTTTTGTATCCAGAATAAATATATTGAAACAAAGTTAACTAGTAGTTCTCTTCAAATGATCTACATATTTAATGCAAGTGGAAGAAAGTTTGCGGCTACGATTGTATTGTACAGATAAATTCCTTTACTTAAAGCAAGCAATGCATAATTTCATATCACCCCTTGTTTTTGTATTGTCCTCCCAAATAAACCCATATTTTTTTCTGATAACTACTAATCAAGCAAAAACACATATCTATAAGTATTTTTTTGGGAAAATTTTGTATACGAAAAAAAGGTTTTGATGTGCTCAACGATATTTGTGCTGAAATTTTTTCAAAACAAGGAAAAAAGAAGAGGTTTCGATGTGCTCTACAACATTTGTGCTGAAAAGTTTTCAAAAAAAGACTTCTAAAAAGATGTTTTAAGGCTCTGAAGTATTTACTAATTACAAAAAGTTTGGAGCCTTAAAACAAATATTTAGAAGCATTTTAAAAAAAAACTTTGAATAGAAAAGTTGTGAGCACACAAAAATGTATTTTTTCATATTCAAATTTTATTAAAAAAATACTTATATGTGTATGGAATGACTCTGTAAGTTTTTCAAAAACAAATGACTCATTTGACATAGTTTTGCTAAGCAGGGATTTTCTCGACAAATGCCAACAATCAAATAGTGCAAGCAGGATGATACTTAAAGAACCTGAGAACCTCTACATCATGGCGGCTCTCAAATAAATCCAAACTTACAGCAACTCCAGAAAAGATTATTACTTCTGCAAAGCAAGGGTCACAAAACGGTTCTTTCCTAGAATCAATATGAACATGCATAACCTCTTATGATAGAAAAAAAAAGGAGCATTCTTCAAAAGTATTATACTATGTACTGTTCGTTAGTAATGCATATACCAATGTCTCTTCACATGTTACTCTCATGGTGTTACAATCAATACAGCAAAACTCTACTACAGGCGATATTAGCTTCTTTAATGAACTCATATAGAGCAAACAAAGGAACACAAACTGAATCTTTTTAACAATATTAATGTTTTACATGGAAAAGCAGCTATCAAAACAGGAAAGAAGTTGTCTTCTCACTGCGAAATATTAAAAGGTTTTTTCAACGGGAATACATGTTTCACCCACTTCTCAAACAAGCTCCGACAAAGCAGTGGAGGAAAAAAAACTGAGAGAACTACTGAACTTCTTAATGCTGATAGCCAGCACTATTTCATTACAAAACTATCTATACACTACAAGTAATGTGAATCCCTGATCATCGACTGAATGCAGTGAAACACTATTTAAAAAAAAAAAGCAAACTCAATAAACGAGGAAGGCCTCCTCCTCCCTCCTTGATAAACTGCGTGTCTCCTGCTCATGTGCCTCCTCGAAACACAAAACATCATTCAAAAGAACAAGAGTTGCGATGTCTAATTAACAATGACAGTTTCAGGAACAATTACATCCATGATTCTTCTCTAATTGGAAAAATTTTTGTAACGACCCATTAATATGACTAACAATGGTGTAGGCACAAATGCTAATTTGGTAAAGCGGAATGATAGAAGCAAAAAGCTTTGGCATTCGACCATGGAGAATCGGAAATGGCAGTGAAGAAATTCATCAAAAGCACCAATGTTAAACCATTGAATCTTGGCTCAGATTAATTCTCAATAAACGACTCGGTGATCATCTCGAAATTGGACTGGTTTATCAAAGCGTTCGTATTAAATCTCAATTGGGTTTCTCTTATCTTTAGATTTATCAAATTTATTATGAATTCAAGTACAACTTTAGGTTTGGGCAACTTTTATCATGGGCTGAGGATGTTGCATGAACAGAGAGAATGCTGAAGTTTTGAGGTTTGGAATACTGTTTATGTTCTCCAGTTATGCTAGTGTTTCCTTTTATATCTTTTTTATTTCTAATTCTCAAAGAAATTAAGTCCTCATAGGCACATGGGCTCAAGACATCATTATTTATTATTTGTTTTGATGGATTCAATCACCTTTAAATAAGACTGGTTTACAAAAGCTTTTGTATTTCATCTCAATTAGCTTTCTTTTATATTTAGATTTTCAAGTAAAAATTTAGGTTTGGCCAAATTTTACCACGGGATAAGGAATGTTGCTTGGACATGACAATGGTGAAATTTTGAGGTCTGAAATACTGTCTATGATCTCCAGTTATTTCATATGCTTATGTTTCTTTTGTTGCCATTTTGTTTAATTGTCCAAGTAATTGAAGTTCTCTAGGCACATGAGTTCAGAAAGATCATGATTAGCTATTTGTTTACTTTTTTGAGTTTATACTCTATATTTGCATACATAAACATAACTATCCGTGTATCAAAAGTGTGTCGGTTACAGATGAAATTTCTAACCTCAAACAAACAAATCTATAGAAATCTCATCATTTGGTTATTCTGACTTCTGAAAGTTTCACAAATAGAGGTGCACTAAGACAATAGATAGCGTAGAGCGAATTCGCAAGTCGAAGACAAAGGCTCGTGCCTGAGCGACACACACACACACATACGTAAGCAAGTTCGTATTTGGTTCTGACTTCTGAAAGTTTCACAAATGAGGTGCATAAGACGATAAGTAGCCTAGAGAATATTCACAAGTCGAAGACAAAGGAGCGCTCCTTATCGACATGAGATTTCAAAATACTCACACACAAACAAATGTACACACACACACACATACTTAATATTCATCCTCTCGTTTTTGGTTTTTTTTTTCTTTTCTAAGGGTTGTTTTACAGCTAAAACTTAATTTTTTTCTTTTCTAAGGGTTTTTTTTTCCTTTCCGCTTGGCTTCTCCCTCTTCCTCATAAATGGATTTTTCATCAAGTTAACCATACTAGGAATATCTTCCCAGTTTGGAATCGATATATCTTTCAAATTTTTTCTTCTTATTTTACAGCCACTTCATTAAACCATGTGCTTTCCGCGCCTCCTCTTGTAAAAGAGCGCCTAAACATGACTCGTGCACTTTGAGCACCTTTCGCGCCTTTCCTGAGCTTCACTAATATCACCACCTCACCTTGGTAAACAAAAAATTGAATTCTCCAATTGCACCTTAGGCGTGTTCTCAGGCGCTGTTTTTTAAACAATGGTATTGAGCCTTGTGCATTAATCTACTTTCAACTAGTTGAACGCGGTGGTCCAACAAAGAACCACAAGCTGTCAACGAGCCACAGCATTGTCCACTAGCTCATGTCAAACATACCCTTCATTAACCTTGTGCATAAGTAACAAGTGCATCCTCCTATAGATGCACAAATTTAATCGGACTAAAACAATAATTAATAAACCTTAATCATACCTTAGTTTCCTTAAGCAATTATCTATACTTTGACTGAAGTTAGCCCGCAATAAGCTTATAGAAGAGCATGAAAGTTGGTATCAACACGACCAAAGTAAAGTGACCAAAAAAAAAATTAGAAATTTTACAAACAGTACCAAAATTCCCAAGTAAAGCTTTTCATGGCTAAACCAGTTAAAGTTGGATTTTTTCTATTTGCTACCCGATTTCTTCATTGTAATTGTAAGCATTATGTTTCTCATCCCTTTTGATGAGTCAGAACCGAGAACAAATGAACAATCTCTTCAGACCCGCCAAGATGACATAAATCTATACGGCTTTCTTAAACAAGGCAAGATAAAGTAACCTACTGATCGGTAACATTTAAATTCCAAGAAGCCTAAGCTGCAAGACCTAACTTTTGAAATTAACCTACAAAATATTCTAGTCTACCTCTGATCTTCACTAAAACATGGATAATTTAACAAGAAGGAAAAGATGCAGTATTAGCAAAATACTTCTCTATGGTCTTCCTGTGGACTCTGACTGCATTGAAATAGAAATGGTAGTAGATCCGGCCATTCTCCAGCAGGAACAGCATATTTTGCAATAATGCTCACAACATTGGCACTAGCACGTCTTACAAGAGAACTGGAAGACAAAAAAAAATAGGAAATTTACTTTGTTAATTTAATAAAATGGTAATTCTTCATTATAAAGCTAGCTTTAGTGCCAAAGATCTTAAACCAACAATCGAATGTGTAAGTATACGACGCAATATGAGATGTGTCTCGGCTCATAAAACTGGCCATTCCAGGCCAGTTGGACCAGTAAATGTATTCACACAAACAGGCCTTCGAACCGTTGGGTTCTACAGCAAAGAGCCTCTTTTTAATTAAGCACAGTAAAGATATTAAAATAGATAATCATACACTTAGGTAATACTAAACTCATTGAATTAGCAAATTACAAACATAATTGCAAACATGAATGTCAAAACCACTTTCCTTTAGAAATACCCTGCAAAAGCTCCTATAAATTCTCAGAAACAGCAACAATTCAGGGGAAATCCCATGGTGATGGCATCAGTATCAACAAACCAATGATCCATGGTGCATACTAGAATAGAAGTGGCATACAAGGCTCCATGTTGCCTACTCCACAACCTGGAATGAAGTCTTTGTTGTTGTTAGCTAACCAAGGAGCAACCACAGGAACGACGTCCCCAACACACCCCCCCCCCCCCCCCCCCCCCCCCAAAAAAAAAAAAACAAAAAAAAACAAAACAGAACAAAACAAAACGTCCCACCCGTGCGTAGGAACTTTGCAGTTTTGCTCCAGAAACAAGCTATTACGACAATCCAATCCAATTAGAAAGAATTAATGGCAACAAATGGAGCGGCTTATCTGGCATGTATTAGCTCTGGAAGTACCTGTTCTCCACGGTGATGCTTTCGATGAGGGTGGCCTTGACGGAGTGTTTGACATTAGGCGGGAGTTTGGCCCAGTGGCCGGTGATCTTCTTGCGGAGCAAAACGGCAGCGAGCTGGCGGACGTTTGGAGTCTTGGCGGTGCGGAGGTGGTGGACGAGCGCTGGAACCACCGCCGGATCCTTCGCCAGCCGCCGGATCTGCTCCTCCGCTTGCCGGCGAGCGTCGTTATCGGGCATCAAGAATTGGATCAACAGAAGCTCCAGCGACTGCGCCATCTCTCTCTCTCTCTCTCTCTCTCTCTCTCTCTCTCTCTCAGCCGCCGTTCAGGGAATCACGGAGCGGCGAGTATACAAAGCTAAAACCCTACAGTATATGCACATATTAAGTGTTAAGTAGTAGTTAAGCATAAATATTTGCGCCTCCGACAGCGACATACGTGGGTTGCTTCGAAACTCCGATTCCGAGAGATTAGGCCCGGCGGACTCGGGATAAAATTTCTTTTTATTTCGACGTAATAAGTATTTTGCGCACCGTGCGTTGTCACGGCATTAAAAATTTTATGTATATTTATATAGTTAAAAATAATATTACATTAAAGCTAGTATTAACATTTGGAAAAAAAAATTTAAGAAATAATATTAAGTTGAAAATTTTGGATAAATTTTAAAAAAAAAAATTAAAAAGAAAAGTTTTGTATTTTTATTGATTTAAATTAGTGTAATTTTTGAATTTCTTAGAAAAGAATTGAAAATAAAGAAAATGTCCATTCAATAAAAAAAATATTATTAATCACATATGTTCAAATATGACATATATAGTTGTACGATCTTATGTTAAAATTAAATAATCATACTTTTCAAACGGTATTAAATGTAAAAAAAGAAAAGAATAAAATTGAAATATGCTATGTTCTTTACAATAATTCGAAAGATAAGATTCACTTTATATCCATAATTATACTATCTGATTATAATATTAAAATTTTTAAAAAGTTATTTAATTTATATATAATATATAATATATATTTACATATAAATATAATTATTTTACATATATATATATATATATATATATATATATATATATATATTCAAATATATATATATTCAAAAAAAAACAATAAAAAAACACAAAGTTACTGTTCATAATTAATTTTAAAAAGAAAATTGAAACACATACGAATACTAACACGTACGAACATACGTAAAACACCAACTTAGAAGCCAAGTTGTTTATATATTTTTATAATATTAAGTTATCTAATTTATATAATATATAATATATATATATATATATATATATATTTAAAACAGAAAAAGAAAATAAAAAAAATTACTGATCATTGAATTTTAAAAAGAAAAAGTTATTCAATTTATATTTTAATAAATATATTAATTATATACTATATTTATAAATATATATATATATAAACATTTAATAAAAAAACAAAACAATAAAAAACAAACATAACTGTTCATAATAATAGAATTTTAAAAGAATAGTTATTTAATTTATATATTTATGTAAATTTTTATTAATATATTAAAAAATTAATATATATATATATATTTATATATATATAATTAAAATTATTTATATTTGTAAATTAATATTTATGTATATAAATATATATACATATTAAAACTTAAAAAAGAAAAACAAAAAAAATCGCGCTGTTCATTAACATTTTATAAAGAAAAGATATTTATATATATATATTAACATTTACAAAAGAAAAATAAAACCGAAGAATAAAAAAACAAAAAGTTACTGTTCATAATATTAGAATATTAAAAAGAGAAGTTATTTAATTTATATATATATATATATATATTATATACATTTAAAAAAGAAAAATAAAAAAAGAATGAGAAACTGTTCACTTACATCCACGAACACACACGAACAAACACGAACACATACGAACAAACCCGAACACATAGAATATACCCAAATACACACGCACACGTACCAACATACACGTACATATGCGAACACACATAAATACACACGAACATACATGAACACTCACGAATACACGTGAAACACCTATTTAGAAGCATCTTCTCGAAAAACTTTCAACACAAAAGTTGTAACCCTCATCGAAACCTATAATTTTTATGTTGGAAGTATTTTGAGAAAAGACTTCTAAGTAGGTGTTTGACCGGTAAAAAATCAAATTTTTAAAAAAATATTGGTTTTTTTGTAAAATTTGGGGATTCCACAGTAACTATTTTTGTCCATTTTCGATTATTATGAAGATCCAAATTTTAGTGGTCCAACTTAATGGATTAAAGCAAAAATGAAATTATAATGAATTTAAAACAAAGTTAAATCGTATTTCGGCGAGAAAAAACGTATGAAAAATATATTTAGAAATAATTTTTGAAAAAAAATTTAATATAGAAATTATATATTATAATCAGATCTAACATTTCAATATTTAAAAAAAAAATTATTCAAAAAATAGTTTTAAATGAGTGTTTTCGGAATTTCCGAAAACTAAAAATTTTCGAAATGAAATAATATCGTATCGGTATTCATAAACATATAAAACATATATTTATATATATTATGAAAAATAATTTTTAACATGAAATCGTAGATCTTAATTAGATATAAATTTTTATATTAAAAATATTTTAAAAATATATTTTTAAATAAATATTTTGAAGATATAAAATTTTAACAGATTTAAAAAAATAATTAAAAAAATGCCGGTACGCCGTGTACAGTGGGAGATGAAAAATGCCACTTTTGCATTTAAACCCAAAATTTATAAAAAATTGCATTCTAACCATCAAAATTCGGACCTCTGAAATACTTACTTAGAAGCACCTTCTCAAAAATCCTTCAACACGAAAGTTATAGCCCTCATCGAGATCTACTTTTATGTTGAATATGTTTTGTGAAAAGGTTTCTAAGTAGGTGTTTTAGCCGGTGAAAAATCAAATTTTTAAAAATGTGTGGGTGTTTTTGCAAAAGTGTTGGTTACTGTATCTACAGTGGCTATTTTGTCCACTTCCTCTTCGTTTTAGAAGTATGTAACATAAACTACAAATTTCTTTTAAATGGTATAATATATATATATATATATATATAAGAGTAAAAGTATGAATCTTTTCATTACAAACTATTATCTTCATAAATGGATTTTATATAAAAAATAGTAAGAAATTGACAAATTTAATGATATATAAAAAAGTAAAATGAATATTAATTACAAAAGAGAATAAAAAAAATTGTTACAACAAAATTATCTGCATTACCACTCTTAAAATTCACCTATATCTAGAATTGAGGTTAACTGATAATTCATCGCATTACGTTTTTTTTATAATTATATGCGTTTGTAACTTACAAAAATCAATAGTAACGATTTATCGGAAGCTATTAAGCTATTAGTTTGTTCATATAAACACAGACCACTTCTTTTTGAGAAAGAACACAGAGCAACATTTATAATATTCAAATTATAAAATTATCGCCTAATTAATGGGAGCTAGATGTAACTTACTATAAGAAGCCGTTTACTTTAAGTGAAGAAAGTGGAAGAAAAGTAGTGAAATAGAAAGTAGAAAAAAAAAGTGATAAAAAATAGTATAGTTGAAAGTGAAAAAAAATAATAGAGTAAAAAGTGCTGCAAAAGTTGTAAAAAAGTGGTAATGATAGTCATTAATGATCATTTTAGAAATATTATAATATTTCAAATAAAATTATTATCAAAAAATAAAATATTATATATAATATATTGAATATGATTGTTTGATAAATATTATTATATAATAATATATAATATTATTATTAAATATTAAATAATATTAAAAACTAAAATTATTATTATTTTATTAATTAGCAATTACCAAATATTATTTATAACATTATTAAATTAGAATATTATTATTACTAATAACAAATATTCTAGAATATTAATTATTAAGTAAATATGATATTATTAATTTATAACATTTCTAGAATATTTTTTACTTTTCCATTGTTTT
Source organism: Xerophyta viscosa (assembly GCA_002076135.1). NCBI lineage: Eukaryota > Viridiplantae > Streptophyta > Magnoliopsida > Pandanales > Velloziaceae > Xerophyta > Xerophyta viscosa. The sequence continues at coordinate 241,368 of MJHO01000013.1, read as the reverse complement.
ACTTTCTCATGCAAATAAACAAGCCCTAATATTTGACTCTTTTGATCAAATAATGAACAGTAATGTTTATTTGGTTATGAGTATGTTCATGAGCATGGATGCACAAAGATAGTTAACGGCCTTGCCATAGGATCCCGTCGTATTCAAAATGATAGTTCACTCGATGAAGGACATTTTCATCGTCTATTTTTTTTTCTAAGAAATTTAGATCAAATTCAACCAATTTCCCTTCCTAATGGCATGAATTAAGGTGCCAATTTCATTTTTTTTCATAATAAACTTTTATACTCATAGTAGACACCGAAATAAGAGAGTCTGAATTTTTTCGATTTTTGCTGCTCTTCGTCTTCATCTCATGCCAACCATTGCAAGCAGGATAAAAGTTTTCCATCAACAATAATATCCTGTAAATAATACTAAGCTGTACAGCTGGTTATATTCTATTCTAGGCTGATTCCTTTTGTTATATCTAGCTGATTGTATAATCTAACTGATTCTTATAAAAGTATTTGGTAAATAAAACGTTTTAATGTAGCTGGTAGTTATAAAATGACAAAAAAAAAAAATACATAAATAGTATCTTACTCATATATATGATTGATATCATTAAAATTATTAATAATCATAATATAAAATAATGATTTCGCAACCTACCAAACATTTAAAATATATATAATAATTTTTTCCTAAATTCTAATCCTAAATTCTAAATTCCTATATGAATACAACTGATAAAGTTTCGAAAGCTTACACTGATAGTCTGATACCACCAGAAAATCCATCTTATTGACTTCTTTTATATCATACCACTTATATATATATTGGTGTTCATCAGTGCAAGTCAGAAATCAACTAATCCGGATCAAATACCAAGTAGTTTATAGTCGGGACCTAAAAGTCTAAAACTAGATCTTTATATTTTGTCCCGGCAAGAGACTTAACACTAATATAAAGCAAAATATAATTTATTAGAAAATAAATGATAATTATTATTTTAAAAGTATTGATCATAATGTGATTTTGATGATATAAAATATTTAGTAAAAGTGTTATTAATAAGTTTGTTCAAATTATAATAAGTTTAGGTGTTGTTTATGAGCCGATTAGTGCAAACAAAGTCAAAAAGCAACATACCTCAAAGATCAAACGTAAAGAGCCTAGAGGATATGCGTGAAGCGTAGAAAACATTTTGAAGACGTTTAGAGCTTGCAGTTGGAATTTTACAAAGACAACCATTCTCCAACACTCACCGTTTAATATCTTTTTATATTTTTTTTTTAGTAAAATTTATATTCTCTAGTGTTAAAAATATAAATTTAGAGTTAAGCTTGAAGTTTATGATGATTCAAATACCAAAATTAAATTATATATTCTCTAATCATTGCTGAACAGAGAGAATTCTAGTCGACCAGCCGTTCAGATGCCAATTATGCAACGGATAAACTTGCAAGTTCGGTCGACCGAAAAATCGAATCAATTGACCGAAAATTCAGAAAAGTAGCCGTTTGGAGAGAAACTTATATATATATATATGGGTTTTTGCATTTTTGGCTTCTGCAACGTTTTTAGAGTGGTCTAAATACTCCTAATACTTGAGAGGAAGTTTGTAAACTCCCACAGAGCATTAGATTAAGCTTAAACTTATAAATGCTTATATTTAGTCATATAATCTCTTACCTCCCAAATGAGATATATTTAAGAGATTGCTCAGGATTTTTAGTTTTATTTTTGAGAGAATAGTAAAAGCGGATTTCTAGCTAACTAAGCGAAAAGCTAGAGAATTGGATAGCCAGCTCACTGTCAAGAGCTAGAAATTCGGGTTATCGTTCAACCGGAAAAAGCAAAATGTACACGGCTTGGTAGACGTCCGGAAATCTACGATAACTAGTAGATAGTTCGAGCCCTCAGAGATAGAGAAAAAAAATAGACGTAGGTATTTGAACCAAACCAATATAAAATATCAAATTACCTAATTCACCCCTTTTTGGGCCGTATATACGCAACAAAAAGTAATGCCTGTAGTAATAAAAAAAAGCCGGCTTACTCCGGTAGTTTTTAATTCCAATCAACCAAATGTACGGGACCCACAATCTCAGATTGTGGACAATTTGATATTAGTTGTACTGCATTAACATTCGCCATTGCCTGCCGGATCCGGATCTTTCTGTTCTCAAGCGTCGGTTTTTGTCCGTGCGCAAAATCTCGTACGGATTCAAACACCAAAACGAGCCATATACAACAAGCCACGTCCTCTATTTAGTATAACTTTACTCTATCCTTGGATTTTGGTTGGTGATTACGGTGTTCGTTGAGAATGCACACAGCTAAAAGCTCCTTTTCTGCATCCCCTGCGCAGGGAGCAAAAACACTAAAACTCGACACAGCAAAAACTGTGGCAAGTTGTTGACACGTCATTAAGTTTAGTCCGCATCTCGGAGATGCTGTTATGTTGGCAATCGTTTATACGGCTGACTTCAGTGTTGTATGTAAATACAATTGCAGCAACTACTTTGTCTAGTAGTAGGCCCATTACAGAAGCAGACAGCACAAAGAAACGCGTCATTTCATAGGGGCGCGGCTCCCCTGATGCTGAGGCATCAGGTGTAGGAAATCGGACGGCCAGATCGGCCGATTCGGAAAAATATGAATTTTAAAATTTCGTATAAAATTTTCGTCGACTTATTTGATCTATTTTTAAGTATTTTTGAAAAAAAATTTTGAACTAAAATGTTATAGATTTTGATGAGATCTACAACTTTGTAGTTTCGATCATCATTTCGATATATATTTTGGCATGTTTTCGAAAAAGTTTCAACTACAAAGTTGTAGATCTCATCAAAATCTATAACGTTTTAGTTCAATATTTTTTTCAAAAATGCTTAAAAATAGGTCAAATAAGTCGACGAAAATTTTATACGAAATCTCGAGATCCGTATTTTTACGGATCGGCCGATCTCGGCCGTCCGTTTCCTACCCCTATTCGGCCGAATCAGGAGAGCCGCGCTCATTTCGTAGTAGGCCCATTATAAGATGGGCACGTGCCGCGTTTTCATATGATTACTTTTGGTGTTTGGGGAGAGCATTATAACAGCAATCCAGTTCTTCCAGCGACTGTTCTTATGGTAAGACCAGCAGTCAAACCTATATAGCACGGACACTTAAAAAATATCGATGTGTCCGTGTTCGTGTATGTGCCAAATATAACGCTCCTCGGACACGTCCGGATACGTATCGGACACGCCACGTGGCGTGTCCGATAAAAAATTAAAAAAGAAAAATCGGACACACGTGTCAGACACTTCTTTCGGCGTGTCCGACACGCGTGTCAGACACTTCTTTCGGGCGTGATCGGACACACGTGTCAGACACTTCTTTCGGCGTGTCCGACACGCGTGTCAGTATTTATATTATTTTTTAAAAAATTATTTTTTTTGTTTATTTTTATTTTATAGAAAAGTTAAACATTATTTGTAATAGTGGTAAGTAATATAATATAGTTATGCATTCAGATACTATATTTTTAATTTTAGTTGATATAATTAGACTCTTAGTATTTAGATTTATTTCAAAAATACAAAATTATATTATTTATAGACTTATTATCGAATGTCATTATATTCATTAATATTTAAATATTTCGTATAAATTATATTTAAATTATTTAAATTTTTTATTACCGTGTCCGAACCGTACCCGTGTCCTATTTTTTTAAAAATTACCGTGTCGCTGTGTCGTGCCGTGTCGTGTCCCCGTGCCCGTGTTCGTGCTACCTAGAGTCAAACAAGGTTTTTTCAGAATTTTGTCCGATCGCTCCTTTGAAGGGAAAATTGCGAATCAAATTCGTAAATTACTTCATAGAAATACATTTTTAGCAACTAAAATACGCGAAAAATAAAAATAGTGGGCTGATACGTAAAAGCTTCTCTTTAAAACGGTTGTAAGCGAACAACGCCATCCTATTAAATTTAATTAAAATAATAAATTTTGGCAACGTAAAATAATAAAAATATTTATATCTTTTTTTTTGCCAAATGTCTTCTCTTTTCTCTCTTTTTTTTTTTTTTAATTCATTACCCTCACTTCTCTTTCTTATTTACTAGTGTAATGCCCGCGCATTGCGCGGGTAAGTTGAAGAAACTGTAAATTGAAATAATATTGTCAAATTATAAATTACGCGTAATTCTAATTTTCAAAGTTTTATCATAAAAACAGATAATTAATACTTGAAATATAAAAAGATAAAAATTTATAGGATTCCAGAAGTCATATTATTACAATTATTAGACATCAATCATTCAAATTAACATAATGATATAACTTTGACAAAACTCCAAACTATTGAGGATAAAATTTTTACTTATTCTTTATATTAGTTTAAGAATAATTGAACTTCAAATGCTATGGTTTAACCAATTGGATAACAAATATAAACATTATGACAAAAATCATTTATAGTTAAAAGTTAGTTGTATGGATAAGTAGAAAAATAATATTAATAGCAAACAAATGTGATTCGATGCAAAAAGCATATAATAACAATAGCCATTTTTACTTGAAGGAATGCAGAAAATAAATATTAATTGATGGGTATATCTTCTTAGTTCTCCATTTGTATGAAACATGTGAATTCAATTATTTTGTTCAGTTGCGTGGAAAAACACAAATTTCTTTAAAAACCACAAAGTTAAAATTCAAATTGACATGACAAATTTATTATAGTGAAAAATTAAATTAAAAAAATTGAGTTCACCGTACGTATCAGTTATATAGCATTTATTTGGATTAAGTAAAAATATGCCAATTTTCAGCTTGTGCGATAATTACATAATGTATAGTTTATCAGATTTTTTTATTTCAATTACTTACCCAAAAATTTTTTTTATTTGCCCACATCTGCCATTGCCTCCAAAGAAATATATCCAACACTATTTAGCAATCTAAAAATATAACGATGTGGACATATTATGCTCAGTTAAGAAGGAAATAAATCTTGAAGCAGTTTCTGAATCCTTTTACAATTTGGTTGATACTCTCATATTAAGTTTATAAGTAAAAAAATTTTACTTAATTACGATTAAAAAGTGAACGAAAATGTATTAACCATAGGCTTGTGTGACTATTAAGTTTCATAACCATGCCATATATTAACTTAGAGACAAACTTTCAACTCATTTAACACACAGTATTTGGCATAAAATATGACATTGTACTTATTTCATAATTTTTTACTGGAAGAGATTTTTTTTCCAAAAAAATCTCCAATTAAAGATATACACAGATAAAAAAATTGATGCAGCTAGAAATCAAGCAGTTAAAAACTGATTTTTTGATTATAAGGACACACTCATGGCAAATTTTACTTTTTTATTGTGATTCATGTTTATAATGGACTCGAAACTATAGTTAAATAATCTAAGTAGGAAAAACTTATCTCGTACTAAGAAAATTGCATAATTTGATTGCGATAAAATTTTATTTGAGATGAAAGATTAAAATTATGGGACATTTCTTTATCTGCTTGGATTTTAGCATTATAAGAATGAATAATACTAATGATTAAATAGATTAAGAGTCTTAAGAATAAGATACCCCGTCCTATAATATTTTAGTTCCAACATAGTTATTTTTACAAGAAACTCTTTGTATATAATAATTTTTTGCAAATTTGTTAGTATTAATTTTTTACAACTACATGTAAAATGTAGCTCTCCCATTTAATGTTAAAAATTTATATATAATGAATTCTTATAAAGTACTTTTTCTTAATTTTCAAATACCTAACGGATTCAAAAACAAAATAAGTTCGATATTTCGTTATGCAAAAATGGTATAAACATATTAATCTACATGTAATATTTAAAAGAATTTTCAAATAAAAACGACGTAAGATTCTGATTTAGCAAAACTTTTCACAAAAAAATATTTTTTTTCAATGAGATATATTGGGGGTGCCAGAAATTCTTATGATTTAATACAAAAAAAATCTCAAGATGATTTTAAAAAACAAAATGAAAATTGCTTACTTATAAAGGAAATATATAATAATAAATATGTCTAGAGATTAATTTATAATAAACTTTCAATTATAAAAATCATAGATCCTGATATGGAGTCTAAAAACTTTTATGTAAAATTTTATTTTAAAAAATACTTCTTAAATAAATATTTTCGAGTAAATATACGAACAACTAAGGACTTTTTAAAAAGAACCTGTTTCAACATAAAAAATTCGTTAAATTCTTGTGAGACCAATAATTTCACTTAAAAAATAAATTTTTTTTTTGAAGTATATTGGGGTACGAAATGTTAATGAACTTAATACAAAAAAAAAAAAAATCTCTAAAAGATTTAAAACTAAATGAAATCGTATTCCGGTATAAAGAAATATATAAAATATATATCTAGAGATTAATTTACTAATTAATTTTTTAATTATAAAAATCGTAGATTCTTGAATGAGATTTACACCATTATTATGTTTAAAAAAAATTTATTAAAAAAATACTTCTAAATAGATTATTTTCGATTTTCGATAACCCAACGGATCAAAAATTAAAATAAAATCACGATTTAGGTATACATAAAACGTATAAAACATATGTTTCGAAAATAATTTTTTCAAAACAACCTTTTCAATATGAAAATCTTAGATTTCTGATTATCTTATAGGTAATTTTAAAAAGAAACTTATTAATTATTTAGAAAATCGGTAGAATTCTAATGAAGACTACAATTTTACTAAAAAAAATTTAGTCGAACTTCGAAAAAAAAAACTTTTTATGTTTGGAAATTTTTCCAAAAAGACGTTTGTAAATTGATTGTTAGGAGGTCTTGAAATTTTAATAATTTAAAAATTAAATATTAAAAAAATGGGCCGTATTAGCATGCCCAAAAAAAAAAAAAAAAAAAAAGTTGGTGAAGCCCACATGGCTTCTTACGGTGCATGAATACAATCCAGCTTTAATGTAGGTACCATTAAATTAAATTATATATAAGCTAAATAAGTGAGATAGTGTTTGTAAAAAAAAAGCAGAAAGAAGTCGGTGAAGCCACGTGGTAATCCAACTTTAATGTATAGATAAACAATACTTCTAAATAAGTATTTTCGAAATACCTAACGGATTTAAAACCAAAACAACAATCACCAATTTGTATACATTAAACATATAAAAATATTAATATTTAGAAATTAATTTTTAAAAAAACTTTCAATTATGAAAATTTATAAATTCTGTTTAGATCTATAACTTTTTTATGTTGGAGAATTTATGTCGGGAAAAACGTTTCTGGAATATTATGTTTAGGAGGTCTGAAATCTCAATAGATAAAAAATAAATATTAAAAAATAGACCGTACAACATGCAAAAAAAAAAAAATAATGAAGCCATATAATTTCTTATGGTGTATGAAATACAACCCAATTTTAATATAGGTACTATTAAATTAAATTTTATAGAAGACAAATAAGTGAGATAGTGTTTGTTTAAAATAAAAAAAGAAAAAGAGAAAGAAGTTGGGTTGCCACCAAAAAAAAAAAAAAAAAAAAAAAAAAAAAAAGTTGGGTTGCCATGTGGCAACCCAACTTTAATGTAGAGATAGATATAAAATTGTGACTTTTGCCATGCGTAGTTTCTGATTTTTTTTTTGTAAATAAAAAAATAATTGTAGACTTATAAATGTTAAATTTTAAAAAAATCTGGATAAATTAAAACTTTCTAAATACAATTTTGAGTTTTTTAATGGAGTTAATTTTTATAGGGGTGAAAAAAGGGAGATGGTTTTTGGGGAGAAAAAAAAAAAAAAAAAAAAAAAAAAAAAAAAAAAGAAAGCCGGGAAGGCCACGTGGCTCTTGAGAGAAAGAAGTCTTTGAAAACCCCAACTTTAATGTAGAGTATTATATATATGACTTAGTTTTTGAAACCCGTTGCGATGCACGTTGTTATAGGTTTCACCAATACCTAAAATGAATAATATATTATAAATAATTTTTTTTTATATTTTTAATATATAAATTAATAAATTAATTTTTATTAAAAATATTATATTTATTTGTGATATTATTTTAGAACCAAAAATACCATTATAGTATATATATAATAAAGTTATTTTGAATTGACTGAGAATGGTGGTTTATATATATATATATTTGAAAATTTTTTCATTACATACTTAAAATGTTTACGGGACTTTGATCACCCCATTTTATATATATTGTATATAATTATATTGATAGGATTATTACAGAATTTATAATTGACTTTTTCCAAAAACTTCTTCTAAATATATATAAATTTATTCTTTAATATATAAAATTTAAATATTATAAATTCATATTTTAGTTTTTTATATTAATAAAAAATTAGATTATTAATGACATTAAATATTGTTATTGAATTCCAAACTCTCATAAATTATGTGATTTAAATTACAATTTAGTTATATTTAAGTAAAACACATGTCAAATGGAAAGATTGATAGAGACGCCGATGTGGCATTTGTTTAATTTATAGAAGTGCCACCATGGCGCTCAAACTTACTTTGATACCGAGTTTTATATATTATATATATAGTATGATTTGGCAAATTCGCTCCTTTTTTTTCGGCAGACTTACTTACTACATGGCTATCTTATCCGATTATCTCTCAATGACTATTTTTCTCTGACTATCTTTATACTTCTCCTTTATCTAGCGGTCACTATTTTCTATTTGACAATTTCTCATTTTATCTAGATACTATGCGACCGCATTTACTTATAAAATATCAAAAATATTATTTTCATAATAAATAAAATAAATTAAATATTTTGTAACAGTACAATCTGATAAAGTCTCGATTTTTCAGTCAAAATTTTTTCTAGAAAATTTTAAATGAGATTAAACTAAATCGATATAAAAGGCTTTTGAGTCTAATTTCATATAGAACTTATTGTATCTCATATGAAGCCCTCTACAAAACGTTATGCAAAAAATACCCGAAAAGTTTTGACAACGTTTTGATATTTTTGGAATAACTTTTAATAGATGGTTCTAAATAAGATGAAACCAATTTCACATGGAAGGAGACTCAAAGAACTTTCTAACAAATATACGAAGAACACTTGCAAACACTTTGATATCTTGAAATTTTTGTATTTTTTGCATAACTTTTCGTAAAAAGCTTCGAATAAGATGAAACCAATCTATAAAAAAGATGACTCAAATATCAATCATACAGAATTGGTTTTATCACATTTGGAGCTTTATATAAAAAATTATGCAAAAAATACAAAGACGTCGTCATGATATCAAGTTTTTGAAAGTGTTCGCAAGTGTTTGCATATGTTTGTAACTTTTCGTAGAGAAATTCAAATGTGATAAAATCAGTTCCATATGAAGATAAACTCAAATACCTTCCATATTGACTTAGTTTTATCTTATTCGGAGTTCTTTACGAAAAGTTATGAATGAAAAATGATCTAATATCAGTACAAATTGTTCTTATTTGTTTTAGTTTTTCATGAAAATGACATTTTTTGATATTTTATAAGTTAATACGGCCGCATGGTGCTCAGATAAGACGAGAAATCGCTGAAAAAAGTAGGAAAAATGTGACAACATGATAAAGAAGAAGTAGAGAGATCAAGAAAAAACGAAGTCGAGGAGAAATCACTAAAAAAGATGGTCGGAGAAGAAAGCAAGCTTATCGGAGAAAATGGAGGAATTTCTGGAAAAATGAGGTAGCGAAATGGAGGCGAAGAAATAGGAAAAAAAAAGAAAAGAGAAAACATTTGACGGAAAGAAAAGACGTGGACATAATTGTCATTTAACGTTGTAAAATAGATACTTTTTGGCCAAAACTAAATAAGCGGCACTATTCACCAATAACCGTTTAAGGGAAAGTGCGACTCGACAAAATTTCCAAGTTTTTTTTCCTTTGTTTTTAAATCGAGATATAAGCAGAAACTTTTATACAATCTAGCTCACTTATTTCCAAAAATCACTAAAATTCCGCCTGTCTCAATTCACTATAGAACCTTGGCTATATTTTGTTATAGATATGTAGAACGAATAAACTAATATTTGATAAATTTTATTAAGACGAAATTTAGTAATGGTAAATATATAATATTATTTATATTTGGATTCAATTCAAAACTGTTTTGAATATCAAACAAAAATTCTACAACATTTTAAAAATTATTATCAGAATACTATTATTTTTATCAGTTATTTAAAATACTATTTTATCAAAACACGATTAATAATTTTGACCAAAAAAAAACACGATTAATAATTTAAATTTATTTTTTAATTACGTTAAAACAAAAAAATTGGTTTCAAACTCATTTCAAATGTATTCTTAAAAATAGTGTGATGGATTCTCTAGTACTGTTATTTTAAGATGAAAAATTAGAGTTACAGCTCGTAAAAATTGTGGGGCAGCTACTTGTAAGCCGCCAAAGCCTGCTTAACCCCGTCGGAAGAAATATTTCTCCGCCGCGTGTTTTTTCTTTGTTCTCTTTACAGTCAACACACGCATCGCCTCGCCCAAAAGATATTTTTAATTTTTTTGCAGAATTCAGCAAAAAATTCCCTCAAAATTGATTTCTCCGAATCAATTCAATCCATTTCGCCTTCTTCTCCAACTTCAAATTTGATCGCAGCACTTCAATTGCAGGAAATCATCACTGTTGATTGCTGGGTTCCTTAATAGCGATGTAACTCGACAGTCTCCGTGCTGAATTTCACGGAGATTGGACCAATTTCAGCTTATCGCTTATGTTTTCGCTAAGCAAGCTGCAGCGGCGCGGGCGAGGCGAGACTAGAACTAGTAGCAAGAAGAGCAGCAGCAGCGACATGGACTCTTCCTCCTCGCGAGGGAAATCACCGTCGGGGCCGCGGCTGGATCGACGGAACGCGGTTAAGAACATCGACTACGAAACCGTCTCTACCGCTGTCTCCTCTGGAGTATCGTGGGCTTCGACGTCGTCCGACGAGTCACTGGCGTCAGCGGCGCTTCGTACTAGGTCGTTGGATTTCGGCCCTAACCAGACCAGCTTCCGGATCGAAGGCGCTGACGGCGAGGTTGAATTGCTATGCAGAAGTCTAGGGTTGAGTGGTCCTGAAGATCTCGGCATTCGGCTCGTCGATTGGGAAGCTCGAAAAGCTCGCTCATCCTCCGATCTCCTCCCTCGGACTCGTCTTCACCCTCTGCCACGCGAGGCTGAGCTAAAAACTGATGCTGAGGAGTGCAAGGAAAGAAAAGAGGAAAGTAAGTCCTTAAGATCGAGAAGGGAGGTAAAGGATGCTAAAATGGAGGAGAAATCGCCGTTGACATTGGCTAAAGAGATTACGGTTGCTGTGGAGTCTACGAGCACAGATGTTACTAGGTTAGAAAGAAACAAGGAGACAAAGATTAGAGGAGTAAGGCCACCGCCTGTGCTTTCACCTATAAGCTCAGTTGCTTCCGCAGAGGAGCAACAGACAATGAGTACAGAATCTGCAGATGCTTTGTTGGAAAAAAATCCGAGAACGAAGGTTAACAGAACGAGGCCATCACCGGTGCTTTCCCCTCTTCCATTGGCTGAATCGACCGTTTCACCCCCGCAGGGGATAAACAATGTCCTTGCTCCCCCTCCAGCCATGCAATCACCGCCAAATTTGGATGGTGAGAGCTCGTCGTGGGATATTGTATGGAGTTTAGCACCAGAAGATTATGATGGCGATGAGAAAAGGAAAATCTTTGATTCTGATTCTGATGAGGACTATGAGGAGGAAAAAATTAAGATGAAGGATGTAGAGGGAGAGTTGAGGCTAGGAGAGACTTCGGCAAACGATGCGGGCATGTCCTCTTTCTCTACATTGAACGATGACGACTCATCTAGCACAACGACTGAAACCATGCTCGTTATCTCACCTAATGGGAGATTCAAGAGGGACATCAAATCGTGGATACGTGGTACCCGGCTAGGAAGCGGCTCTTTTGGGACGGTCTATGAGGGAATTAGCGAGTAAGTTGATGATATTAACATATTTGCTTCCTTTTCTCTGCATTACCAGCTTAGTTTTTTTTTTTTTTTTTTTTTTTTTTTTTTTTTGAGTAACTTATTAGTTATGACCTTTTTGTAATTCTTTTTAAACACCTATTTTTTTGGGTCCACAAGAATTCCCTTCAGGCAATTGAACCCAGGTATTCCCCATTGTGGGGAAGTGTTTTAACAATGGTGCTAGTGTTATACACCTAATATTTTCTATTGCTCTGTTCGTAAGTTAAAGCTAACATTTATGTCGATATTTAAATGATTCTTTGTTTCTTTAGAGTGGTTTGTAATGGCTCTTACACTAAGATTTCTAGTAACATTATTCATATCCGTTTTTTTTTTCTTTTCTTTTGGTGGGGGTTAGGGGTAGGGTGTTTTTTCTTTTCTTCTTCTTCTTTTTTTTTTTTTTTTTTTTTTTTTGTGTGTGGGGGGTGGTGGTGGTGGTGGTGTTCTTTATTGTGATATATGTTATTTGCTTGGTTGTGGGATTCAAGCCAAGGAGAGACGGATTGGATGAGTTCATAACTAGATATTGTCCATGTTGATTTTCAAAAGTTTTCTAAGAAAATGACAGAGACCAGACAATTTATATGAAATCAGTGAGAACACATAAAATACCTGATCAAATATCGGCAAATAAAGCCAAATTTTTGAATCCCTAAGCAAAATTGACGATGAAGTATGTGATGAATGGATACACCTACAAATCAAGTAGCATCTGTTGTTAACAATACGGTTGATTCTGTAGAAGTCATTTTTGTTAATTGATTGATAAGATAAAAGTTTGTATATCAAATGCAATGAATGGTCTAATAACTTAGTCGAGTCTATCTGCTTATTTTAACTTCATTTGCATGAGACATGCATCGCGTCCAACACATCAGTGCAAAAACACAATTTGTGCCGTCCAAAGGTAGATTACACACAATGCTTAATTGCGTATGATGGCCTAAACTTCGTGTTTGTTAGTTTTGCTTGCAGTTTCCAGCAGGACTTCAGGGTAAAGTAATTTATCATTATTATCAAAATGTTATTTGATTTTTTCGCTGCCGTCATGTGGTGTTGTTTTAGTTACAGAGTGTTATTATGTGGATAACTTCCTGGTGATAAAGAATACTTTTTAGCCTGGCTGTATAAGGATTATTATTTTGCTTAGTCTGTGCATTTCCTTTATACTTTAAGAGCACTAGTATCAAAGAGTAAACTTTCTTTTCTTTCAATGTTGTTCTGCAGTGATGGATTCTTCTTTGCTGTTAAAGAAGTATCATTGCTGGATCAAGGAAGCAACGCCAAACAGTGCATCATTCAACTTGAGCAGGTAAGGTTGTTTTGTTTTCACAGTTGCTTTTCTAGAGAAGCCATTAGTTGTAGCTTTGCCATGGTATCCATTGCTTGATTTTGCTCAATGCCAAGTTTTTATCTTATAGGAAATTGCGCTCTTGAGTCAGTTCGAGCATGAAAACATAGTACAGTATTATGGCACAGACAAGGTACATATCAAGTGTCACTGCTCCAACTGTCTCCATTTTTTAATGTTTGTTACACAATCTGAAATAATGGAACTTTTTCTTGTCTCTGCTCTTTTCTTATTTTCTTTTTTTTTTTAATAAATTTGTGTGTGTGTGTGTGTTTATGAAGGACAACTATTTTGCATTCCGTCTTGCCAATATGACGACTTCATGTGATTATATAACAAAGTCACTGGTTTCAAAGATGGAACTTGTGTCCTTTTACATTTCACAATACCTCTCGTGATTATCATTTACTAAGCAATTGGAGTGTAAAGTTCATAACATTGGAAAACATGGAACAATTTTCCAAATGAGTAGACAGAATATAACTTTTGAGACTTTCTGAGCTAGATAGCGATATTTCTCTAAACTTTTGTTTCCAAGTTAGAAACTGATCTTCTTGTTTATGTTCAACATCTGTGTAAACTTAGCCCTCTAAGATCATTGTGTTAAAAAAATGTTATGTCACATTTAAGTACTTCTTTGCAATTTCTTAGTGTTTCAGGGTAGCAAATGACTGTGTACTCTTCGATAGTGAGCGGAACGCTATTTTCTCTTGACGTAGGTGAAGGAAACAATGTTGTTCACAAAATCAATGCGTTTTAGCAGTTTGCACAAGAGACCAATAAGGGCCCGTTCTATAATGAAACAAATCAAGCAACAACCTAACCTAGACATTGCTAGCCAACCAAGAAGTCCAAATACAATCAGACATATTAGTTGCTAAACTAGCTTCTACTATAATTGCTTGACTCCAACAACACCAAAGCCTTTTTCGACTAGATGTAGTCGGTTACATGGATCTTTGTATGCCGCAACACTATTTAATTGTTGCTTGCCTTATTTTCTTAAGAGTTTCCTCCAAGTCTCTTATTTGGCCTTGATCTATCCCTCTTGATAGGGTTTGTGCCGCAACACTATTTAAATTGTTGCTTGCCTTATTTTCTTAAGAGTCCTCCAACTCTCTTATTTGGCCTTGATCTATCCCTCTTGATAGGGTTCATATCAAACCACCTCTTTACTGTCGCGTAAATGGGCATTCACTTCACATGTCCAAAACATTTCGAGCTATTTTCTATCTATTGACTCCATACAAAGCTTTTCAATACTTATTTCATTTCTAAATTGATCTTTAAACGTATGACCGCATATTTACCCTAGCATTTTCATTTCTACCACACATGTTCATCCGACTTGCATCTTCGCTAGGTGATGATTACTACTGCCCTCCTCCTTGCTTCATGCGAGACTCTTCTTCGCAATGCTAGGCCCATTATGCATTGCCGCTCAACCCTACATGAATGCCTCTCGAACCTCAAGCACGACGCATCTTCATCCCTTTGGTTGCCTCTAACACTTACCTTCCATTAGGAACGACTTTGGTAAACTTCCTAGGTGACTTCCATATAATCTTTGGGAACACGGCAATGACATCCATATTGTTTGGGTGTCGCATGTTATGGAGAACGATTAAGACCGTGGCAATGACTAGGGGTGTTCAAATTGGGTCGGGTCCGGCCAGACCCGGACTCGACCCGACCCTCTCCGGGTCTGGGTTAGCTAGACCCGACCCGTCCAAGACCCGGCCCGACCCGAGCTAGTTAGGATCCGATCGGGTCGGGTCGGGTCTAATCGGATCTTGTCGGGTCTAATTTTTTTAAAAAAATTTATTTCTATTTTATATTATATGATAATATATATATATATATATATATATATAATATATATATATATATATATATATTATTAAATCTATTACACTAAGATCTCTTATATAGACTAGACATCCATACTATACTTAATTTATATATGATATGGGATAATTTCTAACACTTAGTGGATAAAAAAGTATTCTATTTCACTTATGGGTTAAGTTAAGTGGGCTAAGTCCACTAAGTGTAAGAACTAATAAATTATTCCATATCAATTATGGGTTAAATTTGGTGGAGTTTTTAGTCTATATAAGAGTCATTAATATAATAATTTTTATTATTAAAAAATATATACATATAAATAAAAAATTTACATATATATGGTGGTCGGGTCGGGTCTTGACGACTTGGACCCAGACCCGACCCGACCCGAACATCGGGTCTAGTATTTAGACGCGACCCGACCCATGGACCCGATAGACCCGACCCAAATCCTTCGGGTCGGGTCCGTACAGGTCCTCGGGTCGGGTATTTTTTTGAACACCCCTAGCGATGACATCCATAAAATCTCTCTTCTTCCCATGTACAGTAACTTTATCCCTCGGATTGCTTGCAACACAATTCGTAGAAATTGTTTGAGTGTAGCATGATTATGGAGAACGATTAAGAAATTGATTCTTTCTTCTTCTATCTTGTGCTATTTTGCTCTATTTTTTCAACAGTTCCAATTATAAACTCAATGTATATAGCATCCTTGGGCTGCATATGAGAACTGCTTGCATTCTCTTCCTTCTGCAAAACAATAAGAAGAGTGGTGGAGACGGAGCTGGTAAATTTGATATAGTTTTGTAAACTTTGTCGTATGGCTTTCTTCGATGATTCTTGAATACAAAAGACATGAATACAATTCTTAGTACTATGCAGATGCTCTGACATGCAGCACATGAATTATTACATGTGTTGTTCAAGAGTCACAGACGAGAGTTGCCCATAGCCTTCATTAATCATTGCATATATGAGAAGGGCAAAGCATTAAAGACGGCTGCAGTGTGGTAGATAGTTGTGATGCTTTCTCTTAGCTTTTCTATCATGCTTGGGGAAGTAGGAGCCCCCAAGCATTGCGTGTACGAAAATGACACTGGCTCTATATCGGATAGTAGGTATGGGAAGTTGTTTTTCAGAACATCAGCGTGATTGTTGGAAGGTGCGGGTTCATAGGTAGAGGGGATGCCCTTTTAAGTTTCTGTCCCTGTGATCCTCCCCTTCCATTAATGACATTAGCCCCTTGAGCCGTCCTCAGGGAAAGAAGACTCCGGCATTCAGTCCATTATGGTTTTCCCTCCCTGTGACCCTCCCCTCCGTTAATGGCGTTGCCCCCCTATTAACCCTTTCAGGGAAAACTTGATTCTTTCTGTTGGTCAGGCACTCCAGCGTTAAGAGTTGGCCCTTATTGTTTTTTAATCGGTACTTTTTCTTCATGCTATAAATGTTATCTATTTTCGAGTTTGCCCTCTGCATACTGCTTTTGGGGCCTTTCGCCACCGTATTGGGATTGGCTTCTGGGACATGAATGGAACATTTGTCTTTTTATAATAGAAAAGTAGTATAGGCTGTAACCTCATTAAGTTATCAAGTTATCATCTTTTTCTTGCCTATGATTTTTACTACCTATCTAGTTCTATTGTTATCCTGATTATGTATGAATACTTGCTGTCATTTTCCATCCTTTTCTAATTTGAGATTCTATCAATTTGCAGGAAGAATCAAAATTGTACATATTTCTTGAACTTGTCACGCAAGGTTCTTTGGCATCTACGTACCAGAAATATCATCTTCGAGATACACAAGTATCATCATATACAAGACAAATTCTCAATGGACTACGCTATCTTCATCAACGTAATGTAGTCCATAGGTATTGCGACTCTTCCACATGTATGAACATTTGTTTAAGTGATCCCTGTCATATTTGGAGACTCACATGAAACTTCATGTGATCCCTAGACTGAGGCAAAATGGATTTACTCCATAGCCTCTACTTGAGCTTGATTTCAAGGAAATCTAGCTCTAGCCATAGGGAGCAACCACAAAAAGAACATCGTCACTTGCATCTCCCAGCATAACCCATCCGCACCCTCACAAGTTCTAGAATGATGCTAAACTAACACACTTACAAAATACAACATCAGGCTACTTCATCTAGGATTAGTTTGTAGTTAATTCCATACTAAGGTTTCGAACAGAATGTGATGCTTATGTAACATTCTACTGTCTTTTCTGTTGAAAGAAGATAATTATAAGTTATCTACCTAAATGTTTATTACTTCCGCTCATGAGATGTTACCTAACTGTTGTTTCCATTCTAATTTCAGGGATATCAAATGTGCAAATATTTTGGTCGATGCAAACGGTAACGTCAAACTTGCAGATTTTGGTTTGGCGAAGGAGGTCTATCCTTGACTTTTCTTTAATGTTATAGTTTAATACGATTCGTAGGTGTCAGTTTACCATTCTGAACTATTAACGCTCTGCAGATAACCAAGTTGAATGTGCTAAAATCTTCTAAAGGAAGTGCATATTGGATGGCTCCAGAGGTCCGCACATTCTTCAGATGTCTGTTGCTTTGAATCTAGCATCTTAGCCATTAACAATTTCTTCTTTCAGGTTGTGAATCCGAAAAAGACCTATGGCCCTTCAGCCGATATTTGGAGTCTTGGTTGTACTGTCTTGGAGATGTTAACTCGTACTGTTCCTTATCCTAACCTAGAGTGGGTAAGTAGTGTTTCTTTACCACTTTTAGAATACTTATTTGTTTATAATCTTTTGTCAAGCTCCACTAACTACAAAAGCATATTTTGTGAATTCTAGTCCTCTTTTTCTTGTCTTCCTACTTCATGAGATGTCCTTATCGTTCCCTTGGTTTTAATCTTGTCCAATACAATACTAACGGTTAGACGTTCAACATTGCTTCAAAAATATTTAAGTTCTATTCACCATTTTGAGTGTGTGAGTTCATGGTGCTTTTAGTTTGTTATCTCCAGTGTCATTTGGACTTAAATTTTTATCCATAAACTTTCTACGTTTCTATTTGGAGAGTGGCTTTGTTCTATGACGTATTCATTTGGTATTCATTATCTACGGAACTGCGCTACTAACACATTTGTTTAATCTCTTCCTCTGAGCAGACCCAAGCTTTGTTCAAAATAGGCAGGGGTGAACCACCTCCAATCCCAAATTCTCTCTCCAAAGATGCCCGTGATTTCATACGCCAGTGCGTCCAAGTTAATCCCGAGGACCGCCCATCTGCTGTAGAGTTGTTAGAACATCCATTCGTCAAGAGACCTTTGTTATCTTCAGACTCTGATGGTTCTTCCCGTGGTAAAAGGCAGTAGACATACGTTGATTCAACATGGAAAATGCCAGGTGACCCAACATTTTTAACTTAACAACTCAAATCAAGGTACCTTGGCATGCGTGAAAAAGATAACATACTTTGGATTACGTCTTGGGATGCAGTTTGGGATGTTCAGGATGAAACGAACTGGGTCCATGTGGCATTGCTCATTTGACGTTTTATCTCGCTCTCGAAAATGACTGAGCGGTGGGCATTTTCGTACCGATCTTAGTTGAATTCTTTCTTCCCCCATTATTGGCAGCACCAATTGTTACTTAGTTCATTGGAGTTTTTGTAATATAGTGAGCTAGGAGGTGAAAGGGGAAATGTTTAAAAAAAAAAAAACTGAGGAAATGGGTTGTATCAGGGACTTAGCTTTGGATGTGCTAAGTTTATTTATCATCACATGATTGTGTACTGGGTACATGTATGCATTTCTAATTTCATTGAATGTAAGCATCTTGTTTCACTTAATTTATCCTAGTGTACCATAAATCATTTAGTGCTGTTATTTCCATTCTTCACGCCGTCAAACACGGAGGAGCAATTGTGAGGAGTTCAAATCTCCATCAAATAGTTGGTACGAGTATCTTCGCAAACGGACTTGTTTTGATGTTTTGGATAGTTTTTGTAAAAAAATAACTATATATATATATATAAATAAAGGCTATTCTCAGCTCGATCTGAGAATATCATTCGTAAGCTAACATCTCAGCCGTTGATCTACTTAATCTAAAGGCTGAGATTTAATTTTACACTTAACGGAATAACGATTTATGCCGTTAAATTTAAAATTAAATCTCAACCGTTAGATCAACGGCTGAGATATTAGCTTGCTTAAACTATTCTCAGATTGAGCTGAAAATAGCTTGTATATATATATATATAATTATTTTTTTTACTCTAATAACTATAAAGAATAGAATATAAAATTAAAAAAAATTACAAACAATATTTAACTAAACTTAAATATTAATTTATATAGAATTAAAAAAAATATAAAAAATATAAAAAATTTAATTATTATATATATATATATATAATATCTATGTGCATGGATGTAAAACTTATTAATATATAAAAGAGAAGATAGGGGGGTTGGAGCGACAATTACCCTTAAAATCGAAAAACAAAGCAAAACCATGCAGGTAACAACAATATACTACCTTCATCAGCGTATACATTCTACTTGATATACACATCATGTATAATATATAAATAATTATAATATTGAACCGCTTACGAGAGATTACTTCCACTTGCGCAATTTCGTATTCCTGCAGAAACGGGAACCAAAAAAAAGAAAACCGAAACAATTCCCCTTGGCTAGCTATTCATCTTTTCGCATTGCATTTAACCTCCAAAACAATTTGTTTTCAGAAAGTGAGGAAAAAAGAGTAAACATGAAAGACTATCGAGAAGGATCCCTAGGTTTTGCAAGGAGCATGCCGACACGCGCCCGAGCATGAAGCACCATATCTTATTTTTCCCATATCATATCTTGAGAATGTGAAAAGGGCAAGAAACAACTTCCTTTTCAGCATTCTATAGACTTGAAGAACATGCCACTCAAATCTCGGCGTCGTCAATGGAAAAAAAAAATCCCTTGGCAACAAGCTAGAGAAGTTCTCGTGCAGTATTTCACTACCTAAACAAAATCAGGCTTTGGGCAATCGTCAGAAACATTCAACATACGTAGGGCACGACATATCCGATCTTGAGCAGCTGGTGGCGGCACTACTTTCTTGCACTGCAAAATAGAAAATCATGTTACATTTATCGAGCGAATATCTAATAATTCACATATTTCAATTTGTTCACAACCAAACGAGCATATGATAGTTCAATAATCACCTTCTCAGCAAAAGAGTATATTTCTTCTTGGGTCAATGGTTCACATATTTCACTTTCTTCCCATCCAAGTGATTGGAGAAGGGCAGCCTCCTTGTCTGGATCGATGGAAGGATTTGTAAGTGAAGAATGCTCATGATTATGAATAGACTTCTCAGAAATCTCACACATATCAAATCCTCCATTTCCACCATTTGCAATCTCATTTACCGTTGTCACAGATGAGGCGATCTCCACCGTTGTTTCACCCAGGCTATCCCCATTAGATGATAACTGCTCTGTATTATTCACAGATGATTTCTTTCTAAGGGAATTGAAGAACTTGTTTCGATCCTGAGATTGGGATTGAAGCCTTTTTTCGTGCGCATTCGTGGTGGATTGCTGCACCCCTCCCTTGCAATCAACGTTGAGCCTCAAACCAACTGAATTCTTCAGAGAACCATTATTTACAGCAGAGGGGGGTATACCAAGTAGGTTGACAGACCTGGAAACACTTGGAGTTGTGTTAACAGTAGGAGATACAGCACTTTTGTCTCGATTAAGAACCTGCAAATTCCCAGCAGAAGATGGCTTCGGAGTCTCAGGCTTTGTAGGTGCACGGATATTATTAACAAGCAGAGACGACTGTTGCCCAAGTTTTGAAATAGCAATTGCATCAACACTTCTAGAGCCTTTGGGTTTTGATTTATCTGAAGCCTGAGACATCATCACCAACGGATTTTTACAATACTACAATCCAGGAGTTTATGTAATTAAATTATAATAAAATAAAATAGTTGGTGATTAGCAATAAATCAGAAAATGACTTAGGGATTTCACTCACTATTTCTGAGGCATGATTCAAGCATGCAAAAAGCAGAACGTATAATTTGTACGCACACAGCTAAGAGCATAAATAAATGACTTCAACGTGTTTCTTTTCAAACAAAAATTAAACCCACTGGTTCTATTCAAGGTGGTGAAAGAAATTACAAAATATCAGAACAATGAACACATAGCATACCAAACGAAAGAATACTTAACATCCCTCTTCCTGATTAAACAAGTTTGGCTGCATACTTTCTGAACTGCATCCCCACAAATGAATTTTCGGAAATAATGGGACAAGAATTTTCTGTGTAAATCTTTATATAAGGAGTGGCCATAGGCCATCTCGTCTTGATAGACGGCAGTTCGTCAAAAGAAATAAAAGAACATAATCACATCCAATAGAGGCGTGATATTCAAGATGAAATGTACTAAGTTTCATTTTGAGAGAGTTGTTTCTACTAATTCCTCGACATTTTGGCATGATATACACCAATCCTCATGCCTCATGCAATCAATCCCCCACACCACCATATGGAATAAGCTTTCAAAAAGCACCAGGAATGCATGACAAACTCCACTGTCTTTCAAAAAACGGTAGTTGGGGTGTTAAGCAAGACGAAGCTGTTAACTATGTAAGAGCGAGAAATGCGGAGTACAAATTCTTTTTTTTTTAAAAAAAAAAAAGAACTAGATGCATTATGCAGTAACTTGGATGTGACTTCAAAGTTGTGTTACTCGGACTCTTTGATTTACCCTGTTGCACCCACGTTGGACAGACACCAAATACTTCAAATAGGTATGGTCCTTTAGTTCGAGTAGCAAAACATAAAAAAAAAAAAAAAATGATGCACCCGTGTTGGACACTTCCAACGAATCCCACACTTCTAAAGAGTCCAAGTACAAGGGGGTCAAATCGCTTTCTGGCAATACAACATGGCGAAAATGCTGACAAATATGTAAAATATATAACAGAAATTTGAGAAGTGATAATGGGAATATATTTATCCACCAAAAGATCGTAAAGTTCTAGTTGATGGATATTTTCATGGAGTCGTCTGGTTGTTTTTAGAATTCTATGCACTAGCTTTTCAATTTATCAGTATAAAATACATAAAAACAGCTCAACCAACTCCAATGGAAATGTACGCACAGAAACTTCCATTAGATATAAAAGTATCAAGTAGGCAACTTGACATATCATATAAGAAAATAGATCAGGCTTGTTCTTACTCAAGCCTTGTAGCAACATAATTGCTGATCTAATTTTATTCTAAGATATATTTGATTATATTGTTTTTCATGAAACCTATGAGGGTTAAAGGATAAACACAGGTAATAAAGCTAATGAACTTCATAATGCACATGTTACCAACAAACAAGTTAGAAACAACTTGCGTGCCAAGGAAGCAATCATAACATCATGAAGAGGATTAAGCTTCACAAACAGATACTATACTTTCTAGGAGGAGATGGGAAGGAAAATTCAGAAAATTCCTGGAGAAAGGAGAAATAGTTCTGAACATAGAAAGATAATAAAAGCATCTAAGTTCAAATCGATCACAAATGATATGCTGTCAGCTGTAGGGGGAGGAAAATTGACAGTACAAATAACTACTCACTGGTTAAGGCTGTAACATTTCAGGTAAGCATCCTCTGACAAGAGTAAAAGACAACTAAATGTAGATAGTGTAGGCATATAAAAACTTCGCAAATATGACCATGCGATCAAGGATCTTATGGATAAATCAGCAAGACAGCACTTAAAACACATAGTATTTAGTTGCGCTCTTTACATCAGAGAAGTTCCAGCAGTCGTTGTCTATTTATCACTATTTAGTTCTACCTAACACAACAATGCTACTAGAAGGAGAAGTGAAACCAAAGATAACATTCTGAAGCATGGTATTATTTTAGAATGGATCAATACCAGAAGTGATGCTAGGTCTTTATATCGTTGCTAAGACAAGAAAGAGAAACTAAACTTTGCTTGGTATTATAATACCATGACCTATGCAGGCGAGTACGCTCAGGTGGAAAAACTGCAATGACTGGAAATATTACCACTAGCAAAAAACATGGATAAGTTAACCTTAGGATGCAAGTAACAAAGCCAACTTCAAAATCCATTGACTCACATCCTCCTCAAAAACAATAGATAAAGAGAAATATAGAAACTGAAGATTCAAACCGAAGGTCTAAAATGAACAGGGATAAAAGAGTTAAAGATAAAAGGGGTAAACATAATAAAAAAATTCAAAAAGAAATGACCTGGATGGTCTAATTAACAACACCTATACAAAGAAAAACAGTGGTAAGGCTTTTAGAGAAATGAATCCTTGTTGAAAGGCTGTTGGAAACTACCATGAAACAAATAAGTGGCTTTCAACAGCAAATAATTGTCACGTACTAGAAATAAAGTCAGCGCCAAGGAAGCAATAGGTACAATATATATTATGCGTGTTATGTTGTATACATGAATGAAATGCAAGTTCCAAAACCAAGAACACAGCAGCTCAGAGATTATTTAGAACAAACTTAGTATAGAAGATGACAAACTAAACCATAACAAATGAATAACAAAGTTGAAGAACCTACCAAAGCCTTTGGCGTTGATGGTGTCAGAGGTACTAGCTTAGCACACTGTCTACGAGCCAACTCCTCCTTTTTATGTGTATCATCAGCAAGCTGCACAATGTTTAGCATGTGTCAATAAACAAAAAGTCTGCATTTGTTGACAATGGAAAAAACAAAATTACCTGGGGCTCTGCACGAACTTTTAATGGGGCCTGAGCTAAAGTCTCTGCCATATTTAAGCCGCTACTAGTGCTCAAGGCATTAGATTGACCATTCATGGGAATGTTCAGCAAAGGAGTTGCAATGGGCGGTCCACTATTTACAACAGAACAAGGTACAACCAAAGCAGATGTCCAACCATTTGTCCCAATTTTAGCAGAATTACCAATTGGAAGACTATTGATTGTGGCATTCAGAACAGGTGAAGACACCCGTATAATTTCTGAAGGCCCTTGCTTTTCTTCAGAGCCTAGCGTTGGGAAATCTCTCTCAAATGAAACTTTGCTGACACCAGAAATGGAATTTCCCCCTGAAAAACTACTGTTGTTAGACTCTGTCCCCAATTTTTTCGGCCATGACTCGCCCCGTTTTACTGATATCATAGAGCGTGATTGCCTCAAAGCATCTCTTTCATTCCTACTGACTACCAAAGACTCAAAACTATCATGCAAACCATTCTCTAAGTAAATTGACCTATCCCTTTCACGATCACGGTCACGGTCCCTCTCCCGATCCCTGTCACGGTGGCTTCTACCAAAACTACTGTAAGGCCGTGAGTGTGGGCTATCCTTATGGTTAGTCAAAGAGCCATTAATGCTTGTACTTCGTCGGAAGGAGGACGAGCTTCTATCTGGTAAAGAGGAGAAGAGAGAGTCACGTTTACTATAATTAAATGACATAATTTTCCTTGAAGAAAGTCAACTACCATGCTGATCTAAATTTAACCAAACATAAACAGCCAAGTCTAGGAAACAACGTAAAGGTTGAGTCCAAATAACCTTCATAATAATTGTACTCTGTGCTTTAGCCTACAATTAACAAACCACTGACACATATAGACAAACTATGATAGCATAAATTCAACAACATATCAACAGAACGTCAGATATAAGATGCACAAAACCTTATGCTATAGACATACGTAAAGCCTACAAGAGTACGAGTAACAATGCTTTAAACCGATAACTACCAATAACACACATACACGCATAGACAAAATGTTTCAGCAATTTGAAAAAATAAGTCTACATAAAACATGAACTAAGAAGTTGCATAAATTTAGCTAATAACACAAACAAATTTAAGCAAGAAGGATTTTACCAGAATGAGGAGAAGACAAGGATTGGTGGCTGGAATTGGTGCTGCTGCTGCTGCTTGCTTTGTACCACTCCGGCACAAGCGTAGGCTCACGTTTATCCATCACCGTCGCAGACCATTATCTATATGTAACAATAAACAAATCCACTCCTGCTTCTGTGTCAACAAACTTGCCTTCACTCTTATCACCAAAATCCCGTGTTTGCTGTACAATACTAAATATTCAACCCTTATGCCTCCATTGTCATGAAATCAATCAAAGAACTAGCAGACGCGAAGCCGATCTTCAGAGTGCCATTATCATCAACAAAATTCCGTTAACACCAAGCATCAGATTGGTAATAGAAACAAACCTTAGCCCGAACCCTAGAATCAAAACTGAAGACAGAACCGTTATAATCCGCCAAAATCACTCTTATATCTGTTCCTTACCCTCAATCTTCTAGAAATTCCACCAAATCCAACAAAAATTCACACCGGCGGCGCTCCCCCGTTAGAATTCAATGTTCCCGATATAATGGAGTAAATTAGATCAGAGAAGCAGCGGCGGTGGTGGCGGCGGCGGTGACCGGAGCAAAATCGAAGCGCGGAGAAGATGATCGATTATCTGATTAATTAAAAATCTAACAACCGGTGTTAGAAAACGCAAATTTCTTCGGAAATTGAGTCGCGAAATTGAAGAACACAGCGGCGATGAGGAAGGGGGGGCGCTAGGGGCGGAGGGTTTTCTCTCTTCTTATGGATCTTCTCCGTCTCTTGTGGCTCGCTCTTTTTTTTCTTTATTTATATATATATAATATATTATATATTATTTATTTGCCTGGTAACTGTTTTATTATTATCCTGTTGTGGAAAATATAAAGAGCACAAGAGGGAGACAGACTGCGTTTCCTCTCCCATTAAGCAACCATGAAATTCCAGGAGAATATATCACTGAAATTGGAAATAAATTAGCTAGCACTCTTCTAATGAACTCTCAAGTTGGATTCTCAGCCCACGGGTACAAAGTACAAACCATATTCTACTACTTAATTTTTTTTTTTTTTTTTTGCCAAATTTATTTATATTTAATAGATATGGTCGATTTCGAAATGACATTTTAAACATTATCTTAAGAAATACGATATTATAATCGGACGAAGGTGAGTGTGTGGTCTTTCGAATAGGTAACTTGCGTTCTGATTCTAACGATTTTGATATGTGCGACGGGTTTGTATCCGCACGTCTAATCATAATATCAGTCACATAATTCCGTATGTGTATACTAAAACCATACTCAATTGTTAGAGTTAGGATTGGAGCCGATAAAAGTATTTATTTTAGAAACTTATGAAGTGGGGCATGATTTTTAATCTCTAGCATCCAAAATAAATTTAAAAATAAATACAAAGGGAAATTGGAAAAAAAAAACATCCTAATTCCCAAAAAAAAATTTTAGAATTTTCAGATTGGATTATCATAGAACAAGACTCTTTTTCTCAAGTTATTTTAAAGGGTAACTCTTCAAACCCTTTTTGTTTTAATTAGATAATTTATAGTGGTGAAAACATTTTTATATTATGCTTAAACTTATTCTTAATCTATTTTTTTCTAATTTCTTAAAATGCTTCAGCTTTTGGAGAAATGTATTTATTAGACATGAGAGTTTTATAAATTTTATCAGAACTATAATACCATGTATGTATAACAATATAATGAAGTCCCGCCCTAGCATGGTTCAAAAAGGATTAAAAAATATGCAGCCATAAAAAAAAGTGAAAAGTAAGATTTCAAAACCAAGCACACCAAAAATAGATAAGGATAATGGCTCATTTGGTATGTAGTTGCACAGCCTAATTATGAATGAATAGAGCTACAAAAGCCCAATTATGGAGGGGTAAAGGCCCAAACTCTTAACTTCTTTTATGTACTTAAAATATGTAAATCCCCCAATCGGCTTGGTTAAATTTATTCACAAATTAGATTATTACATTTTTTAAGGAAGCAAGTAGTCTTTTATTGCCACTGCTAATTATGAAATATTATACAATATAATCGAGTGTACCAATTCTATATAAAGCTATTTTTTTAAAAAAAAAATTTATAGATGTGATGAAATTTACGGTAGTGATATTCAAAAAAGTTTTTTTTTTTTTTTTAAAAAAGATTATAAATAGATATTTTTCACTATAAATTCTTAATGTATTTAAAAATTTTATATGACTCTTTTAAAAAATAAATGTTAAATTATAGATTTTATGAAAATTTTATTAATTTCTTTTTTGGTATATCTATCTACAATAATGTAAAGCGGAGTTATATCCCTATTTTGTTGCCACGTGTCCATCCTAAAGCGGTGTTATGCCACGTGTCCATCCTAAGGCGATGCTATGAAATGATGTGTCTAATCTCCAAGAGATGCATATTTTTATGAAATGATGCATATGTTCATGAAAAGATACAACCATTCACCTCATTAAAGAATGCATATGTTCATAAAAGGAAGCAACTATTTACCTCTATATATTGCAGTTATTACTATTTCTTCAGAACGATTTACTCCCAATCCTAATAATTGTTAAGCTACAGTAATCGTTCGGTTGTCCAGGTATGTTATCAACATAACTATATTCAAGTTCATGTATATTTTATATCTGATAAAATATCTACTCCAACTTTTTTCTCTTATTAACTATTTAAATTATCTCCGTAACATACTTTGTTAAACTGTGATATGCATTTCTTCTAACACCTTCTGCTAAAAAAAAAGATTCAAATGTCAATATCCGAAATTATTATCCCCATCAACTTGAAATACATTTTGAAGAAGATATCCAAGAATATTGAATTATTAAAAAAATCAACCTTCAGCTATGAGATGAAAGATGGTTTATTCCTTACTTGTGTGATATTTAAAACAAATAAGAATGAAACATTGAACTTTTTAGGTGAAAAGTGTTTCTCATTAAAAAAAAAAAATCTGAAAGTACAGCCTATGAGGCAACGATTGAGACGTTATCGGTTGTTCACAAGATTACCTAGCAAAATGGGTGATTGAGGCAAAACTAATTACAGGAATAAATATTGGTGCAAAAGTCTTGATACCAAGAATAATTATGTCTCCAACAGAGACAAAGTGATATTTCCTATTAAGACGTAGACAATTTCCTATAAAAATATGCTTTGCAATGACGATAAACAAAAAGAAGTGGGATTGTACCTGTCAAAACCAGTTTTTACTCATAGATAATAGTATGTTGCCATTTCACGGGTCAAATCATAAAAAGGATTGAAAATACTTATCGAGAATGACGACAATAGATTTTAAGGATATACAAAGAATATTGTGTAGTATGAAGTTTTCCAAAATTTACAATAAAGTGTAGGAGTTATTGATGATTGTGGATAAGATGAAGAACTGAAGAATTTACAGCGACATAATGGATATTAATAATCACATCATCTACAGCATTAGGATCTACAAATATTTTTCTTTTAATATAAATTATAAATATGTAATAATCATTTATAAAATAAATTTTTTATTATAAGTGTTAAATATTTAGCATTTCAACTGCTTTAAATAAAGTTTATCATTCTATTATTAAAACAAAATTACGATAAATTATTTAAAAATAAATAAAAATTTATACAAATAGTTCGTACATTGCACGGATCTTATACTAGTTCCTAATAATGTACTCATAAGTGTAAGTGTACAAGAATAGGACATGTTGCTTCTCTCCCACTCACAGCCTCCCAGGCGTCCCAAAATCGGATTCTTTCCACAACACGCCCTTCGGAGATGGAACAGTAAATTCACGAGATACCCGCGGCAGCGACGTCTACAAACCAACCACCCATTCCGTTCTAACTCCGTCGATCCAATCTAGTTCCCATGGCGTGGCGGAGGACTGTGGCGGCGCTGTCCTCGCCTTGGCGTCGGTGGCGGCGATTCTCGACGGCTGCCGGAGCGGATTGGCCGTCTCGGAGGCGCTCGGTGGCGCTGTGGGGAAACGGGGATTACGGGCGTCTAGGGCACGGCGGGCTCGAGTCGAAATGGACGCCGACGCCATGCTCTTTCTTCGACGACGAGACCGACCTCCCTGTCGCGGTATCCTGCGGCGGAGCCCACACGCTCTTCCTCACTGGTAAACTAGATCCTTCTTTAACTTTTATCTTATTGATTTGGAGATAACATATATCTTTCTTAACATTTTTTTTTCTGATGTATCTGACAGAGCAAGGTCGTGTGTACGCTACTGGCCTGAACAATTATGGTCAATTGGGCATATCATCTGAGAAAAGTCATATATTAGTAAGATTTTAGTATCTATTGGGTTCCTATTTCTAAATGATTTCTCATCTCTTATTTACGGATATTATATTTAATGTAGATTTCTGTTGGTAGATTTATAATGTTATTTGAAGAAACTGTTCATGCATATTAACTTTTTAGTTCAAGTAGCTCTATAGTTGATTGTTAACATGGAGAAACTACGATAATTTTGT
Organism: Xerophyta viscosa; assembly: GCA_002076135.1. Classification (NCBI taxonomy): domain Eukaryota; kingdom Viridiplantae; phylum Streptophyta; class Magnoliopsida; order Pandanales; family Velloziaceae; genus Xerophyta; species Xerophyta viscosa. Next base: position 211,746 of record MJHO01000013.1, on the reverse strand, counting down.
ATTGTCTTCTGGAAAGTTATCCATTTGATGTTCCAATTGAGTAGGTCTTTTATCTCCACACGTCCTCACCAGTCACCACCTAATGCAATTTATTCTCGTTTTATAATTATCGGTCCAACTTTCTCCTTAATTACTTAAAATTTTAATCCAATCTTTAATCGTTTATATATATAGTGGCATTCTCATTTACAAAGAACAACCAGTCTCACAGTTGTATGTTGCACATATATTTCCTCATGTGATTGATTAAATTAGAATGATCATTTGTTAACTTACTATTTAATATTTTAATATATATATATATATATATATATATATAGAAGTTAAAAGATTGATTATATTTATTTTATAGGATTCATATATTGCAGTATTTAATAATATTCATATTACTTATTATTTATTATTAAAATTTATATGTATCTATATAGTAATGTATCATCATTGTTAATTATTTTTAAAAATATGTGACAAATACAAATTGAAGAGCTAATATATGTACTATTTTATTACAATATTAATTCAACTATTTCTGTATGTTTTACGGATATAATTTAATAATATTTATGCTATGTACTATTATTTTCAACAAAATATATTTCATAATTATATTATTTTTATATTGAAATAAAAATATTGATAATTAGAAGTTAAAAGGTTGATTAACTATATGACTTTTTGAATTCTCATATTTAAGTTTTAAAAGAAGTGCCACTTGGCATGGCTAAGATGAAAAAAATTAACACATGGCACAACGGTTTTGATAACCTAGTTTTATATATGTATATATAGATTGCATCTAAGCTTCTCTTTTTAAAGGGTAATCACACTTAGCATCGTTGTACGCATTGATTGCCGAAACGAAGAACGTCTATTTAAAGGATGAACTCTTCAAGTAACAGTTATACTTGTGGAAGTGGCTGCACATAGGTCACCACCGAGATGAAAAATGTTCCTTATGCTAAGTGTTGGAAGATAATCTTGTTCATAGGAGATTTAGGCTCTAGGTTGCACGAAGCGGATGCGGCAGCATCTTGAAGAAAGCCTTGGCAGCGGAGCAACTATATGTAAAGTTAGATATTTAATCAACAAAAAAAGAGATATTGCTAGTTGAGCGTGTGATATGTGAAACGTTTGGGTTTCAAGCGAAACTACGATCCAGGGTAGTCGCGAGCTTAAAGCGGGACCTCTCGAGGGTTCGTGGGGTAATTTGAAGATTCTTGCTACTAAGCTCAGGTGGGGTCATGAGGTAGTACTCCTTCAAAGAAAAGAAACGTTTGGCTATTTTGGAACTACTCTAGTTTCGCAAATGAGGTTTTAATGGCTTCATTTTCATGCCTGTATATAAAAGCATTATTTTCAAAGGCGTACTTTTGGGAGTTTGGAATGGCATCTCACTTCATAAAATCATACTTGTTCCACATAGCTAGTTATTTAGATGTATGAAGTTTTGTTTGCTTTTATAATTCATTTTCTAGTTGAAACTGAATGTGATGCTTGCTTGTAATTCATATTGGAGTCTCATTATGTTACATCTAATACATATGCTACTTCAGGAACCTGTTGAGGTTTCTGGCATTCAAGGGAGAGCTGTGCAGATTTCAGCTGGATATCATCATTCAGCTGCTGTCACTGGTCAGGAAAACATGGAATTATTTTTCTCTCCCTTTACCCTCCTGCTTAAAGTCATCACCACATTACAAGCTACTCAATTTCCAAATGTGGGTTCCTCCAATATAAGCTTCTAAATGAAAAGAAAAATAAGCTGAATATTTTATTCTTACCTGGATGTGGGTGGTAATGCACTTAAAAGTTAAAACTGAAGTCTACAAGTAAAAGAAACATTTTTGTGTTAGGGTTTTCTTTCAGAAGTAAGCATGGGCAAATGAATTAACAACTGATGTCTAGTATATAACTTTATATTCCCAAAACCGATTAAATTATACTAGCACTTAATACATCAAATATACTAAGTGCTTCACATTTTCTCTGCATGCATTTATTAGGCAATATTATTGACGTTTACTTGTATCAGCTCGTGCACAAACGCTGTAACGACTATTCTTTGTTACCAGCATGGAATGATGAAGTCACGCTATTGTTCCTTAGTTGCTGAAGTTTTGTGACTTCCATTGAAGATACGCAATAGTGTACTTGTTATTAGGAGATAAAGTGCCGCCAATTGAAATTATAACAAATTATATGGTTTTATTGCTTGAAGTCATCCTTTACTTAGTGAAAGGGAGATGCTTTTGTAACTGCGTTAAACTTAAAGTCAGGTTCCTCTACAATCTGGCTAGGGTTTGATTTTCTGGCACAACTTAGTGTAAGTCATATACTGTTATAGCAAAGTTAACACCCTAATGACATTGTAATTCATTTGTATAACCGAACTGAAGATAAATGAACTTAAACATGGACGTGCAAGTGTATCCAATTTAAACAAGCTAATATGTTTTGGGTAAAGATGTTGTCAGCATGCTACGAACTAGCCATTTTGCTGCCCTAGTAAAGCTTGATGGGCATCTACAGTTGGGTCATTCTGGCCCATTTGGCCTATTTGCACTTGTAATCCTTCTCGTAGCATGGATTGCTATGAAATTTTGGTATAGGTTTGTCCATATTTTTTATTGTTACTTACCAAATTTGTTTGTTCTTGTTGTAGACGATGGGAAGCTCTTTGTATGGGGAAATAATTCCAGTGGGCAGCTTGGTCTTGGAAAAAGTATTATTTTATTCTTATATGCTTATTCGCATACTTGTTTATGGTATTTTTTTTCACTTATTTTCATACCTCTAGTTCATGAATGAAAAGACCTTTTGAAGGAAATCAAACAAAATGTGAATGTTTTATCTGTCTATGATCTTTAGGCATCGTTGGTATCATGGTTTTCGGTGCCGGGCGGCATGTGCATGTTCTGGCAGTTGTCGGCACGGCACGTGTCAAAAAATCTTATATTTGAATTTTTAAATGTTTTTTAATTTTTTTTTTAAAAAATAACAAATAATATCGGCACGGTCGGCACGACACCACGTGCCGGGATCTGAGTTTACCGAAACTCGGCTCGACACAAAAAACCTTGCATGGCATGACGAGGTGGAGGATTTGACATCATAGTAAGAGCTGTCTTTTTACTTTTTGTGACCATAAGTTTGTTTTGAGCAAGGTTGTCAAACACGTGATTCCATTGAAGCTCGGAAAAAAGGAGTGGGGATAATATCCGGACATAACATAGTACACTCTAAAAAACTAACTCGACGAGTAAATTCATCTGCATAAGTGTTTGTTTTTGGTTTTAAACTTCTGATAGATCCCTCTTTTCGTCCCTATTCTTGTGTCCACCTTTGTCTAGTTACTCCCCTATTGCATGCTCAGGCCTCCACCTTAAACAGCACAACATTTACCCAAATTCCATATCCGAGCCCTACTCCTAAAATTCCTAGGTCTAGCCATCCCTAGGTGATTGTGTGCCCATGTTGCACGCCCACATCCCATCTAGAGGGCGGCAACGGCTCTTGTCGGCGGGGCAGCAACATTCATGCATGAAGGCGAGGTTTGTTGTTCTTTTTCTTCTTCTTTGTCTTTCTTTTTTCTGCTGCTGCTATAGTTCTTCCTCTTCTTCGCCTCTGTTGCTATCGCTATTCTTTCTTTTCTCTGCCACTGCTGCTGCTGTTGCTGGGTGTGCTGTCCAGCGAACGGTGGTAATGGGCGACATTGATAGCATTTGCCGCCTATGCGACTGGCATGGGTTCACACACCTCAAAACGAGTGGCATGGCCGGAAAATGGCTATGCTGGCCCATTTTGTGCTGGATTCAGAAGGTTCGAGCAAGTAAAGCCACACTAGAGACCAGAAAGTGTATATTGATAATAAGTGATGCGACATGGCTACCTACCACATTAGTTCCTGTAAAAATTCACAACTACAACTGTCTGGAAGGAAAGCCGAGAAGCTAAAAACAGAGCTGAATAACACATTCAGTTTTCTGTCGCAGAGAAGCTTACAAGTTAAGTAGCCTTTATTAAAAGTTTACAAGTTTGGAGAAGTCTAGGAATTAAGGATCTAAAAACATATTAACTTATCAAGCTTAGAAGCTTCAGAAGAAAAGAATAGCTGAAAGTCGGAAGTGAAGTTTGATAGGCTCAAGGTTCATCTGAAGGCTCATTGAAGAAGCTCAGGGTCGCGGTCATGATTGCGATGAGGCTGGAGGCGTCGTCGGCACTGAAGAGACCCGTCGCCACTGATCCGAACTCCAGAGAGAAGCAGCACATCAATCAATGAGACAAGTCAAACGAGACTCCTTTTTTTTGCAATTTTTTTCCTTCTTTTTTTTTAATAACTTTTGAATAGGAAGAGTTGGATCGGGATGGAGTGTGCGGCCCAGTCTGCCCTTCATTTGAATAGTGACTGTAAACGCGATTCAAGTCGCTTTCACGATCCCACGTGCTATTCCAATTGATTCTTACCAGTTTTCGTCTTTTTTCGAAGTGAACCAGAAGTGGGGTGGTAAATTCGTGGAACGAACGACTTAATACTTTAAATTGTGTTTTTGACAACGTTGATTTTGAGAGAACTGACTGTTGTTGTTTCACTTATAAAATGATATATTTGCAAATTGTATGAAACTCTAGTAGGTATGTTTTGGTATTCTATCACCATTCTTAACATACTGAAAGTATTCAAATGTCGGTTATTTATTTCCTTTCTGAAGCGAGTGGACCAGAAGTGGAGTGGTAAATTCTTGAAGACGAGCAATTTTATGCTTTTACTTGTGTTTTTTTGACAACCTTGGTTCTGAGAGAATTGACTGTTGCTGCTTTAGCTCTAAGGTGACATATATGCAAATTGTATTAAACTCTAAAGGTATATTTTGGTATACCATCCTTAACATACTGAAACTGTTGAAATATCAGTAACCTGTTACGTTAATTTGTTTACTTTTTGAAGAGTGGAACTGAAGAAAGATCTTAGTAAGTATATTTACAATTTATATGTTATGTTTATATCTAATTATAGAAATGGCAAGCACCATTAGTTGTGCCACAAGAATCGACTGTTTGGCTGATATGAATGTTAAGATGGTTGCACTTGGTTCTGAGCATTCAATTGCTATCACAGGTGAGTTAACAAAAGCAGTGGTTTCTATTGTTTCTTTTAAGATAAACTGCATCTAGCATTCTTACAGTGTAGATGAGCATATTTATTGTTGTTCTAGGTGAAGGTGATGTCCTGAGCTGGGGAGGTGGTGACTCTGGAAGACTTGGTCATGGCCAACAGTCCAGCATTTTTGGATTTTCAATGAGCTCAAGGTAAGGTTGTGTTAATCCTATTGCTTATTCTTGCAAAAGTTGCATCTAAGGTTTATTGTAGTGCACCTCTAGTCCTAATAGTAGTCCTTACTCATTTATTACCCTAAAATCAATGTATTGCCTATACTTGTTTCTGTTTCTAGAAATTAAATGTTATATAACCTCCTAACAGGGAGAAGCCTATTGAGGTTGTGACCATGTGTAGAATATAAAGTTTGGAGACATATAAACTTAGATCTATTACCTTTATCTTTTAGTAGTGTCTTTATTTCTGTAAGAGAAACTTCTGATGCATCTGATTTCGTTAGGCTAAGGCATCCTTCTTTATTGGGTTGAGGATAAATCGCTTTCCGAATGTTAGCTTAGCTGTCATGATGAAGTTCAAGGAATGCATCACATTCACACACAAAAGCATTTTTGAAGAAACCAAACATATTACTCGGATTTACGGAATTAAGATTCAACCTTAAGCTATAGAGGATGAAAAGGATAGCTTTCTTGCTTAGGTAATATGGAGAACAATTGTTTAGAATGGTTTTACAAAAATCCTAGGTCTAAACTACATGTTTGGTCGTCCACGTTTTTACCAACCTACAAATTTATTCTGAACTGTTAAAACATATAATGGGAGGTTGATCAAGGTGATGAGATGGGGATAATAAGGTATGTGAAAGGAGAAGAAAAGGTTTTTGGGGGGGGGGGGTTGGTGGAGGGGGAGGTTAGGGTGGACGGCTGCTAGAGGTAAGTGCAACTTCGGCGGGAGGTTTTGAACTAATCTCTAGCTGGAAAAAGGGATAATGAAACTAGACCATTTTGTTTGATCCTTGTCTTCTTCTTTTTTTCTTTTTTTCTTTTTTTTTAATAATTTTAGTTTCGGATGCCAAAATAAACTTGTCAAGGGTTGAGGAGATGAGCTAGAGAAGTAGATGGACAGCAAGGAGGACACAGAGCAAGGTCTATGAGGGCGAGGAGGGTTGGTGGCTAGCTTCAGCTTCTTGTGTACTTGTGATAGGGTTTTCATTTTCTTGCATACCTGTATATGCTTTTTGGAAGATATAACATTTCTCTTGTTACAAAGTTCACTTAAGGTGGGTGCTGAAGTGAAATTGAAAACTCTTGGTAAAGTGATCTCTGCAGTTTTAAAAAAATATTGAAAATGTTCGAGAATAAAGTGATCTCTGCAGTTTTGAACTAATATTGAAAATGTTCGAGAATGTCAAATGCATTTCATGATGATGTGTCCATCTGGCACTTAAAATGCCACTACACAGTCATTATAAATTAAATGTTCTACTGATGCATTAATGTTAACGATGTTTCGTTTTCCATAATATTGGAGTTGCTATCCCATATAATTTCTGGCTCTATTTCATAATCTATGGTTTAAGGGATTAAACCTAAACTTGTATCAATTTCTTTTCCACTCTTGTTTATCTTGTAGGATACTTGTTTCTTCCATAAGAAGATACACTTCCAAATAAGCAAGATTGACATCATTTCTTCTTATACAGAATGGTACTTAAATATCCATTTATGCAGTGAATATACACCAAGAATAATCAAGAAATTTCAAGGAATGAAGGTATTTAATGTGTGTCTTTTCCTTTTCTAATTATATTCGTTTTTAAGAAACTCCAAGTCTTTGAGGTGCGTGCTTAAGTTTATTTACAAAATGTACAACCATGCATGCAGGTCAAGAGGATTGCTGCTGGGATGTTGCATTCTGCTTGCATAGATGGTATTATATTACTATTATTGCTTGGAGAGTATTAGTGACTAATAAGGAATAATTCAGTATGTTGTGACATTTTTGTGGTCTCTTGATACAGAACTTGGTTCTGTATTTGTTTTTGGTGAGAAGACAACTAATAAATTGGTATGTATGCTAGCTTTATGACAATCTATAAGCATTATTAGTGTTTTTGTTAGCATATTTTTCCTTTATTGGTTGTCTTCAGTTTAGTGGTCATTCCTACTCTGTTTTGTTACTTTTAGGGTTTTGGAGAAACCAAAGGTGCATCATTCCCATTGGTGGTTGGAGAACTTCCTTCTTGTACAGAAGTGGCTTGTGGGGGTTACCACACTTGTGTAATAACTGGTGCGTCTCATTGCGAATCTTTTCATGCCTAAAGTAAATAATTTCGTGTTTCACAAACCAACAGCGATACTTAATGCTGTAATTTGTCAAAGGATGCATCTACTTGTGAAGTTGATCAGGATAGATCAAAACATCTTTAAATAGCAAATGCCATCAGAGGATGTCATTGGACTCTCTCTCTTCGCACCCACCCACCTCCCAACTGTGCACTCCGAGAATGTCATCGGACTCCCAAGCAGCACATCCTAAGCCAAATTCTAATACAGGAGGATCTTTACTTTTGAAGGGTAGAAAAATCATGACAGATGGCATTTAACCTGGTTACGGCACCTGTATGATGCTATTTTGCGGCACCTGTAGGATGCTATTTCTAAAACATTGCAAAGCAACTAGTTGAACTTGGAAATTCGCGTTCTTTTGGTCTCTGTACTTTTCTTTTCTGTTCACTGTAGTTGTTGACATTACCATTTTTTAGGAACTGATGTAACTATTTACAAGTCTCTTTTTAAACTACTTTTTTATTGTACATGGTGCTATCCTAAACAAATTAAGACAAGTTGTATAAGTAAAAAAGCATCCAAATCGACTGGCAATTGTTTGCATGTGTTTCCAGAGGAATGATGAAAATTGAATATTTGATAGTTAGGGATATTATGAAGATTGTCCAAAGTAAGGTGAGTTTGGACTTTGATCATGTTTTAGTGGACTATTTCTTTGCTACTGTTTTAAATTGTCGCTGCTTGTTGTTTCATTTGCTACATGAAATGTAGCTGAAAGGCAGTATCTGAGTTGTTTCTTTTTTAAACTTTTCAGGAGATAGAAAACTGTATACTTGGGGATCAAATGAAAATGGTTGCCTTGGTCTTGGGTGTGTATTCTCATGTCTTTATGCAAATTTCGTCTTGAAAGCTTCATATCTTTCTTTAAAGCCCACTACTTCAAGTGGTTGGAACTTGGGCACCTGTGTGCAGGGATGTAGTTTGGATGCTATGCTTAACAATTTTCCAAAAAAACAGAAGCTTCATATCTTTCTTTTATTTGTGACTTTTTAAAAATATAAAATTGTTGCTAATAGAGACTTGTTTATGCTAGTTGTACAAACATGGTGCATACACCTCAGAGCATCGGAAGTTCTTTAGCAAACTTTCCTGTTTCCCAGGTATGTTATGAAATTGTAGAACTGGGTATCTATCTCTCTCATAATGTGGCATACTTTATTTCCTCATCTTGATCAATCATTCTTCATTTTGGGTTCTCGACAGGTATCATGTGGCTGGAAGCATACCGCAGCTATTTCAGGTAAATATTTCCAATAACAAGCAATTGATTCCTAGCCATTAGCGAAAGAAATCATGTGATAGCTCCTCGTGCTTTTTTATCCTTCTACCGTGGCTTACTAGAGAACTGCTCATAGAAATATCGAGCATAAGAGAGATTCTAAAATACAAATATTATGGAGAAACACAATTATATTAAATTAAGCCCAGTTGCTCAACTTAAAATACAATGCCATCACTTCCTATGTAGATCGTCGCAATGCTAGTTTGATAAATTACAAGATTGCAATGTCTTGATTGAGAAACATCCTGGATAGAAACTTACAAACTTTCTCTATTATATAGTATTTCTCTCGTAACTTTAGATTTTAAATAGACTCTGGCAAGAGATGTTGATGAAACAGTACATTTTTTTTTGTTTCTTCATCCCTTTTGTCGTGTATCACTTCTAATTAGAGAAACAGGGTGCCTTATTTGTTGGTTAGATGAGATCAAATAAAAAATCTTTGGCTTTCCACAATCTATGTTAAGTTTGAAGCTGTTGTGCACTTGAATTGACAGTTTGTGATCTTAGAATATGTATGTCATGTATTCAAATGATGTTTGTTCCTACTTAGTTTTCAACAGTTCGATAAAATGTTAATAGTGCATGAAAAATGTCTTTTGACATTTCAAGCCATTTATTTCTATAGTGTAAGTAAAAGATTAATTAATTAATTGTAAGGGTCTAACGAGTTGAGTAAAGCTGTGCATACTCTGTTCTAGCTTGGTTGAATTTAATCGAGCTCAAGCTCGAGCGTAAATACTTAGAAATAGGTCAGTGCTCGATGGTTACTTTCTAGCTTGGCTTGGTAGGCTATAGCTATCATATGTTTGTGAACAAAGTTGATCACGATCAATTATAAATCTTGTTTTCCATGACTATTTGTAGATTACTTCATCATAAGCTAGCCAACAACAATCTAACTCGTTACAAACTAGCTCTTTACATTTATTATTAGTTTTTCACAATGTTTTATGAATGGAGACATGTCGAGTTTTGGTAAACCCAAATCCTATTACGAGCTGACTGTGCCAAGCCGACTTTGTCAATCGACATCCACATTTATTTTTCAAAAGTAAAGATAAAAATCAAAATAAGATTAAACAATTTAAAATAAAGGTTTGTTGGCATGTGTTATGCCGGTCCATTCCAGTGCCGATAATGCATGAACCGGCACGTTCCGCGCAACAATGTGTGTACCAATTGGCACATAAAACTATGATTTTTTTTTTTAACTCCCCAATGACGGCTGGAAATTTAACTAATATATTTAAGAAAAGGAAATTTTAACTAATAATAACCTAATATCATGAACGTAGAGAGAATGAATATGAAATTTCAGTGCACAAAACAAAATTAAACTTGTGCAAGATGAGATGATGTACTTCTAGAATCGAACTCTCAAAGTATATCCTCTAGAGCTGCAGTGTCATTTTCTGTTAGTGGCTGATCATGGAAAACACCCAAGAGCAGTAATGGTTTTTTCTTGAAAGTAACTTGAGAAAGATTTGCATTCTTGTTTTGGGAACAAGAAAATTTTACTCCAAATGATTACACATAGTAGTAATATTGATGGTCATATTTGGATTTGTTCTTAGCATGAGCACTTTATATGAATGCCAATTGAATGCTCGAAACTTGTAAATGATAGCTGTGTTGAATATAAATGATATATTTGCTTGACAATTGATTTTATTTTGGACTAGAAATAGAGAAATAATTTATTGTATTAAACTTGTAGTGGTAGTTAAATATAATTAGTTACTAGGGAAATAGTTTTTGGATCATTTGTCATCTTAGAATCGATGTGCTATAGAGATACCATTTCGATAATGTTGCTGAAAAAGTGGAGCTACACAGTGAAGATAGCTCCTTGCACGACATGATCAAGAATTCTCAAAAAAAAAAAAAAAAAAAAAAAAGAAAGAAAGGAGGTGGATCTCATCCGTACAAATATGCGGTTGATATCTTACTTATTGCTTTGCGACTTTTTTGCTGCGATATTTCATAAAATATGATCCATAGCATGTGGTCTATTTCACATATCCCAAAGTGTTTTGGGAGTAGTTTTAGGCAATTTTGGGTTTGGGTTATGGAGCATTTTTCCTAGTTCTTTGGTTATGTTTTTCTTAACAATCTGGATTCGTCCAACATCAGGTGGTAATATCTTTACATGGGGATGGGGTGGCGCCAATGGTACATTCTTTGAAGAAGGTCATTCTTCTGGCGGGCAGCTGGTAAATTTCTTTTTCGACATTTCTTTTTATGGATGGTGATTCTCTGTCTTCCTAAATCAGATTGCATGTAGAGAAATTTGTAGAGTATATCAAATGTTACTCAACAAATAGAGTTTCATCCAAATTTTCCTTGTAAAGTGTTATCTATTCGAGCTATCTATGAATTGATGTTTGCCTGTAAATTATTACAACCGCGGATGTCTCTTTAGTGCCGGTTAACATGCTGTAAATTTCTATAACTGCGAGACATTATTTTTAATGTTTGTCAAGGCGTTTGTTTACAGTTTTTCTCGTTGTAATTTCAGGGTCATGGAAATGATATTGATTGCTACGAACCTATGCTGGTTAGAGTGCCCAAGGATATGAAGGCATTGCAAGTATCTTGCGGATTCAATCACACCGGTGCTATATTTGAGTTTAACCGTGCCTGAGGGGAGCATATATGATCTTAGCATAGTTCATTTCAAGAGATCTCTTTATGCACGAATCCCCTTTTTCGTATGGAAAATGCTAAAGAGCCCGACCCATTAATCCGAAAATCGCCCGAACGCGTGGAAAACGCGTTTCCCCACTTGGTGAAACGCTTTTTCCCATGTGGGCACACGTTCGGGCGGAAAATTGGATTAATGGGTCGGGCTCGGCAGCATTACCCTTTTCGTATTCCTTGTTAATATTATTATCACTTTCATATAGTCTTCCTATAGAGTGTAACACGAGAAAGTGAGAGCATAAAGTTAGAATAACGCGTCCTCTCATGTAGGCTACTAGCTGAAGTTACCAAACACACGGGTCGAAAGAGGTTGAGAAGTTATACTGAAGCAGTTACGAGTCTTATGATTGTCCGATTGTATACCTGATAATACATTACTGTGTATAAGTTATATCTTGCACCGACTGGACAGGATCGTTGTCTGTTATATGCTTGGGTAAATTACATACAGCTTTTTTTTCTTTTCCTTTTTTTTTTTTTTTATATAAATTTGAGAGAGAGAGAGAGAGACATACACATTTCTCTACACCCCCACCGAAAAAAAAAATCAGACAAAAATCCTCTCCAGTTGTGCAAACTGGATATTAATCGTTATTGTAAGATATTATTTATATTTATATTGTAATAAGCCTGTAAAAGTGATGCATTTTTTCTTGGAAACTACTTCAAGTCTGTGTGAAATTCTCATAGAAATGATATTATTTATGGTTTCAATTCTGATGCTCTGCAGGGCTAATGCTACTCTTCTTAAAGATAAATCATATGAATATCATTTCTGAATTCTTATTGTTCCCCTCTAGTGCTTCTAAGATAATTAATCATCAAGCTACTCTAAATTACTTGAACATTCTTTACCACAAATCATTTTGCGGTCGATGATACTTGCTCTTTTTTATTGGCGTAGCCATATTTGGAGAATCATGGATTTTGACTGGGATTACGACTTCGAGTTGTATTTCAAGTTTTTCTTACATCATAGAAACAGCTTTGGTTATGAATCTTAAAGACGACTGAATAACATAATTCAAAATCATGGACGATCTTGTTAATCTTCTTTTAAAAATGACATTCAGTAAATAACAATAGTGATCTGGTTTTAATCCTGCAACATATTTCTGTAATAGAAATTAGGTCGCCAGATGTACTTTCATATTGAGTTGAAAATAAGATCCATCATGTCACAACGACGATTATCTTGACCAATTGTATATATTATATCCTCAAAGATAAGATTCGAATAGTTGCTCTTGATTGCTTGATCCAATAGTTTCTGATGTGATTTTATAGATTTTATTCTCAACTCGACCTAAAAATAACTTTATATATATATATATATATATATATATATATATATATATATATATGTGTGTGTGTGTGTGTGTGTGTGTGTGTTTCAAAATTCGGTGTAAATCCCGCAAATGGCAGGTCTCTAAGGAATAAGATGCAACTTTATCCATAAGGAGATTTTTCAGTATGACCCTTAGCCTACAAGCTATCCTATCCAACACAAGGGAACAGAAAGAAAGAGAACCAAGAAATAGGCGGGAGATAAGAGTAACAAGAGAGGCGATAGAAATAAGGGAAGGAGAGAAAGAGAGAGGGAGAGCCGGAGATGGAGAGGGAGAGGAAAGAGAGAAAGAGAGAGAGTGAGAGGAAGAGGGAGAGATGTCACCAGCCGCGCGAACCTTTACTTTTCTTTTTTTTAGATAATATAAATGTGCTAAGCTCTTATGATTGTCAAGTTAGGCATGGCACAGCCAGCATGTTGCGAGTTTAGAGTTTATTAAAATTCGACTCGGCATGATACGAAAAAATCAGTTTGTACGCATGAGGGTCTGGGTCTGAATTTATAATTTAGAATAAGTATGAATGAGGGGTTGAGTTTATAAGTTATAAAACTATTAGCCTTTATTGCAGGGAAAGTACTGTTGAAAATGAGAGTAGAAGTGTTAATAGAGTTTACGTTTACCATTTTTTAATATATGACAGTGGTCCGTTTCTACAAAATAGAAAATTAGTATTCGTGAAACTGTAGTAGTTTATGTAAAATATAAAGAATATAAAATTAATAGTAATAACATAACTAATAGTAGCTTTAAAAAAAATAAATATGTAGAACAGAACGGTACGGTAATTCTTTGTAACCCACGCTTGTTGGGGTTAGTACAACTGACCTATCCTTAAGGGCTATTGTAAAAAGGGTTAGGATTAGTTTGTAAGACGTAATAGAATAAATGGTATATGAGTAATATAAAATTTATCATTTAATAGCTTATTGCCACATCCTATGAGAGGTAGAATATGGCTACAAGTTAATTTTTGACAACCCACCTTTTATAAGTTATAAATATGGGACTAAATAAGATAACTCTTATGAGAGTTTTTGTCATATATAAGTTCGTCTTATATAAAAATGGTTCCAACGATAAAATTTTAAAAATTTGTTAAATTTCAATAAAATTAAGCTTGTTCTACAATCTACTATATACTTTTATTTAAAAATATTGTTTCTAATAAGCTCGTAGTTCTACCTAAATACATAAATTAAGTGTACTTCACACAGCCATCTATCTAAAAATTCATAATAACACACGTTTTGAGGTGGATTAAATGGTCGGAAAATATTGTGCTTTTAGAAGACTCGATGATTTAAGCGCTTAAATAATTTCTCTATGCATTAAACTAATATCTAAAATACCATAATGAAGGTGCATTATATTTCTACATATATAATTTACCTAATTTAACTATTTGTATTTTTTATATAATGTTGATATAAATATAATGATGCAATTAAATCCATGACTATTTAGAATTCTCTTAATTAAATTTGTTTGAGCATATTCAGTTAGACTTTTAGTATTAACTAAATTTTATTTATAATCATCGGGCAAATTGCATATTAGCCCTTGTTATTGTCAATCCGACAGAGCCTAATTTGTAACACTTTCAAAATAGAGACTGATATACAATTTTTCCATAATTATGTCATGTGGTATGTATAACTATCAGAAGAGAATATGATATGTTGCATAACTATAGGAGATAGTTAGGAAGAACCACGTAATGTGAGAGTATATATATATAGTAAAGGAAGAACCCAAATTTCTAGTTCTATTGCTAGCAAATTAGCTGGTTCTTCTTCTCTCTACCAATAACAATCACTGAGACTCAATGAGACCGGACCCCTGCATTCTGCCGACATGCGGCTCCACTGTGCCGGCATGCCGGCGCTGACTCGAGCTCGATCATCCCTCGAATATACTGAAATTCATCGACGGAGCACGGCAACTTGAGCGGGCCAGACGAGCCGCTGAACCCGTAGACATCCTGAGCTTTGTCGAGAAGTGTAGTGAACATAGGATGGTGTAGGTAAGATATAGGGATCTCAAACCTCTCGAAATTCCCCGTACTTTCGAGACCGACGGCGACGGCTACGTATCCCTTCTTCATCTTCCTCGATGATCTCTTGCTCTTCTCCATCTATCGACCAAAACTTGAGCTTGTGTTGAAGGTATGAGGAGCACTACTATATATAGGAGGAAAAGAAAAATGAAGGTTAATTAGTCATAATGGAGTAACTAACGAGTTAGGTTGACTTCTATGTGCACTCTAGGAATTTTTTTTTTAAAAAAATTATATAAAATTTAATATAAAGAAGGCGTGAAATTGAGTCAAATCGACACTTACTGTAGCTGTCTGCCTATAAAACTCGAAACTAAGAGTTTGATACCTGTCCTATATCCCAGATAAAATGTATACATCCCTATTGGAAATCTTGATCAGTTTCTAAGGACACTTTATTAGTCGACCATCGGAACTTCGTTATATTATTTACTAGTGATATTATAATATAAATAACGGAAACATATAGTGGCGGAGCCAGAATTTTTTGCCCCGGGGGCCAAAAATATCCGCAGTAAAAATTTTTATTCAAAAATTACATAAAAGATTATTTATCGAAACAGAAAATTCAAATGTACAACTCCATAACAGTCAATACAGGAATAATAAATATATAAACAGCAACTAAGATATAAAAATAAAACAGCAGTAACAAAATATAGTTGGCAATAAAGTTACGAAGTTACAATAATAAACATGATTGTAGATTGCGATAATTGAAATTATAAAATGTAATTTACAATAATTAAAATGTAGTTGGGTGAGCAACCGTAAGCGTCGATTTAGGAATTAAGAATTGGGATAGTCAGGTAGAGGATGATTTTTAGAAAGTCAATTGTGTATAAGTTTTGAATTTTTTTTTAATTTTTTGGGCTGACTTTTTAAGAATGTAGGTGTGAAATAAATAGAGGGCGGATTCTCTGTCCCCGTTTTCTGTCACTATTATCTATTCCTATATTCTAAAAAATAATTACATGTATTTTTTAAAAATATTTTTAATATAAAAATTATAAATTTTGATAAAGTTTACAACTTTCGTATTGAAAATATTTTCCAAAAATGATTTTACATAAGTGTTGTGGGACTTTAAAGTCTTACCATCTTAACAGATTTTAAAAATAATTTTTAAACTCGTTAAGACTTTGAAGTCATAGAATATTTCTTTAGGAGTATATTTTGAAAAAATCTATATGAAAATT
The DNA here is from genome assembly GCA_002076135.1 of Xerophyta viscosa. Taxonomy (NCBI): domain Eukaryota; kingdom Viridiplantae; phylum Streptophyta; class Magnoliopsida; order Pandanales; family Velloziaceae; genus Xerophyta; species Xerophyta viscosa. Next base: position 195,690 of record MJHO01000013.1, on the reverse strand, counting down.
ATAGATTTTATTAAAATCTATAATTTTAATGTTAAAATTTTTTTAAAAACACATATAGTAAAAGTTATTGGGCCGAAAAGTTAGGAGGGCAACCTCCATGTAGCTCTGCCGCTGGAAACATATATCGACATTGCGCTCATCTGGTCGACCCACTGTGAGGATTTTGATTATCTCGTATAAAAGTAATAAATAATAACATAATACATGATATAATGATTAGTTATATTCATGTTTTGACTCTATTATTTGGTTATACGCTGCGCATGGAAGATGCAAATTGTGGCGGGAAAAGATGTGGTCGTTAAAATGCGTATCATGGGCAGCACTGTAATGGCCCATTGGTCCGTCGTACTCAATTTGTGGTCATCATGGAGGATTTTGCTTGTGGGTCCATCACAATGATAAATAACTAATGTGAATAATATTAATTTTTATTTTTATTTATAATTGAGTTGCACTAGCACAGGGTTTATTTATATATAATTTTTTTAATTAATTGAGACGCATTCGCACTGGATTTATTTATATTACTGCTCCGCATGCCATGTAAGTGTTTGTTAATATTAAGTTCGAGGAAATTGTTAGAGATATAATTAGAAAATTAGGAGGGGATAGGAATGAAATTAGGGCCCTATGAGGAGTCAATTTTGGTGATAATTCTGTACTTTGTTAGAAAATTATGCTTCAAAAATATACAAATTTCTATATTGGATTATTCCTGTATTTGTCAAATTTCCTAGGATTCTATAATATTACCACCTGTACTTTTCATTGTAGAAGGGAGATTGGATAGGAGTAGCACTTTAAAAATTCTATTTATCTACCGTTGACAATTCATCCAATAAGTCAACCTACTTGCACTTTGTGGGGTTTATAAGAAAAGAGAACAAATAATTGAAATAATTGAGCGTTCATGTCGGTCGTCTTCCTCCATTCTTACAAGCTCTACGTCTCAGCATACATCTTGCTAAAGATCTTTTAGAAAGCATGGATTTGAACATGGAATATACAGAAAACACATCTGTAAAAGTTGCATATTTTGTGCTCAAATCCATGAAAAGTTACGTGCTGTTAAGTATTACCCAAATCTTTTAGCGGCATGCAGCGATAAATTAATAAAAAGATTAGTGATTCAAAATTTAATTTTGTATGCAGCAATATGTGATTGTTAATGCGAAAACCTAAGTTATCAAAGTAAATCCCTTGTATGTGTATAAATATAGTGGTCTTAGGTCAATGCAGGCCAAAAATGACACACTTTCTACCTTCCTAATTATCATGTTTCATGGTTGAAAAGCAAAGACTGTCCAATTGGGAGGAAAAGAAAAGAGAGAAGACTTGCTTCTCATGGTCAAAGTTCTTAGTCAAAATATGTTTTAAGTTCACATTAAAATTGTTTGGCGACCCAGAAACGTTGACCAAAGTTAGCTAAAAGTTGCATCTCTAGCTGCTTTATAGTTCATAAAAAATTATATCTTTATGATCAGATTGTTCCAGAGTTACCAGCCTTGGGCATTGCTATATATATATATATATATATATATATATATATATATGTAAAGTTTATCTCTCTAAATTATCCTATTATCTGTCAAATTATACTACTGTCTAAATTAATTTAGAGATAAAAAGTTGATGAATAGCGTTTTTGCTCGTAAAGAACCACGCTTTATCAATTTTAATTTTGTATTGAGCATGTCAACTAAATATCACATAATATATTTCTCTCAATGCCCTTTTTGGGGTGCACAAATTGGCGCCGTCTATAGAACATCATAAGCTACCATACATGTAAGCCATGAGCTAGAAATCTCCCAAAAAAAAAAAAATTTATTTTGCCATCATTATGTATGGAACGAGTGATTGAATTTCCTAAAATTATTTTTCGATCCTTTAAAACTTTTAAAAAAATAGAATATTTCTTTTATCCATTCAACTTTCACTTCTTTTAGTTCTCATCCATTCAACTTGCACTGATCTTGAGATTGTAGATCTCACTCGATTCTTCTTATCCAGCCATTGTTTGTCTAGTTAAAGTTGTCTTACGATGCATCTTTTAAATTTTTTTCTCTAAATTCATATCTAAATGTGATTAGATGGTGAGATGATTGTAAAGATAGTAGAATAAGTTGATAGATGATATGATAGATTTTTAGATATGAATTTAGAGATGATGTTATATGTGTGTAGCATTGCTACCTAAAAAGAATGTGAACCGAACGATAGTATCTTTGTCGGCTAAGAGCACCGCTATACAATATTTGTTTTACCTAGATTTTATTGCAAAGTTCATTTTTCGGCGATAGTTTAGTTTTTTTTTTTTTCTCTCGCCCTTTAGTTAAAAAAATTGAAGTACGATAAATTTGAAACAAAACAATTCTGGTCTTTTATGGTCCATCCATCTACCAAAATTGATAGCCTACATTTAATCCTACAATCAACGGTCAAAATAGATAAAATTAAAATTAAAAAAAAAAAAAATTTCCGGACATAGATTTTAGACCAACTGGGCTTCCAGGAGGGATTTCAAATTGTCCAAAATATTATAAAAGCACTACTATTTATTACATTTATTATGACTCTGAAATAATCAGAATTATATATTATATATCAGCATGACAACATATATAATTAGAATTATTAGGCCTGTCAGTACTATTACAACTCAAAAGTCCTAAACACTGATATTTACTAATCCACTCGAGTAACTTATATCATATAAATTTTTTTTACTATGAAAATTTGTCAAAAATTGTTCTGGTCAGGGCTAATTTAATCTATTAAAATATTTATTTATTTTTTTTAGAAAAGACAATATATCTATATATGGATAATTGCATATCAGCCAGCCACCTAAAATTTATTTTTCGCTGAGGCCATGTCGTCATGTCGTGCGTTTCTATACTTTCGGAACTGAAATGCACAACTATTATTTAGAGGGCTGATATACAATAATCATATATATATATATATATATATATATATATATATATATATATATATACTCCATAAAATGTAAAATGATAAGACAGTTGGGCAGAAAAATGAGGCGATAGTACTGGAAGGTGGGAAGGTCGGTGCTTTTAGAAGATTTGGGATTTCTTGTCCTCACAGAGAGAGGACGTCAAAGTCTTAACAAGCCAAAAAAGTCGTACCTAAAGACGTGTGGTGTGGGTACGTACTCTATTTAGGGGCGCGGATCTTCTATTTCTGCCAATTAGAAAATCAGAAAATCTCACGGCTTTTATATTAAGATCTTCAATTTTATATTTTAAAATTTGTAATAAAAATATTAAATATTAATATATATATCAAGAATGCCTACTATGGTTTTATAAATTATATAAAGATAGGTAAAGAAACAAGAGGGTGAGATGGATGGCCGTAATAAAAATTCTGAGGGCCCAAAAAAATATTCGTTGTGATGAGGACGTTCTCAAGCAATTTCTTTCCTATTAGGGCATCATGAAATTAGTAAGCTCTTAAATACCAACATAAATATTATTTTCAGAGAGTTTATGATGATTCTGATAATATTAAAAATATATAATTTTTATTAAATATGCTCTATATATATATTTTGATATATGTGTGATTGTAACTTTGATATTTGATGTATATATGATAACAATGCTTGTTCATTTTCGTCATTGTTGAATCTTGGAACTACTTAATTTTATTTAGAAAGTACGGATACGGGTAAAAAAATACGACATAGTATGGATACAACATGGTATGGAGCTCAGATACGGTAATAAAATATAAATAATTAACAAACAAAATATAAATAATTAAAAATAACATATACTAACTATTTAATATTTAGAAATATGATAACATACAAAAATTATGAACAATATAATATTTTATATTTTTTAGATAAATTTAAATAATAAGAGTATTCAATCAATAAATTAAAAGTAATAATTTTAAGTAGATAATTTTATATATTACTTAATACTATATAATATTTTATTTCTTAAAAAATAAAAAAATTTAAATATTTTTTTTAAAAAATTCAGAGATCGTATCAGATACTTCTATTTGGCTTGCTTAATAAAAACATATGAACTTTTTATTTTTTGGATATTTTTTTTGCGCATCTAGCCATGTTCGCAGCGTGCTTGCACCGAACATTGCACGGAGATTATACCAGATAAAATTTTAATCCGTCCGTAACTTCTAAATCTCTATCTCCCTTTCTTCATCTCCGCTGTGGCCTCGTCTCTCTAAAAGAGTAGCTCCACCAGTCACTCTTGGGTCACTCCTTGGCGTTCAAATGGTGGGGTGGATGAGATTCACCCTCTCGGGATAGGTGTTGCACTTCCAGATATCGCAAAAGTTGCAACCCCACCTCCACATTATCTTCCGCCATGAAAGTACCACTTTCTTCTCCGTACGGATGTTAAGCAAGAAAAGAGAAGATAAGAGATATCTTTTATTATTATTATTTCATGGTCTTGGTGATGGTGGTGGATATGGAATCCCACGTTGTCTATATTCTAAATTTCTAATCCATATACCATTCCATGCCACGTTAACTTTTCCTGTTTCAAAATTAACGCGCATATAAAATTTTTTATAATATTTCGGATACTGGTTGCTTATAATTTAGGGATAATATCATATCAGCCCTTAGATTTTTTCTACTCATCCAAATTAATTCTTATATTCTTCAGTTACGGTTTAAACTTTTAAATTTTTTTCTCGATATTTGTGCCAAAACTATTTTGACTATTATATAAGTATTTTTTTGAAAAAAATTTTAACATAAAAATTATAAATTTTAATAAGATCTACAACTTTTATATTTAATATTTTTTTTTTTTAAAAATACTTTCAAATATGTGTTTTGAGGCTTAAAAATTTTAGTGGTTTTCAAAATCGATCCATTAATTCGTTGAATTTTGGACCATCAAAATACCTATTTAGAAGCAATTTTTGAAAAAAATAAAAATAAATTAAAGTTGTAGATTTATTTTAAAATCTACAACTTTTAGATTGAATATTTTTTCAAGAAATATTTCTAAATAAATATTTTAGTTGTCAAAGTTAACGGATAAAACATGAAGGGGCTTATTCGTCAAAGTTGAAAAATGGAGGGGCTGATATGGAAGTCTCCCTATAATTTATTTAATAAAGTTAAACTTTTAAAAAAATAATAATAATTCAAAAATAAAATATATAGTTGTATAACTATGATTTTAAAAAAAAAAACCATATGGTATGTCAACATATTATCATTAGTGATAGTATTAGTATTGATCCGTTTTATATATATATATATATCTGTTTATTTGGTATATTATTTATTTTAAACAATAAAATAACATATATTATTTTTAACATTGAGTAGTTTGGGATGAGTGAGATGAATTATATATAAAATTTGATCTTTTTCTCACTGCTCTAAAAGAAACATAAAGTTTCCGCAGCTTCTCTCTTATATTTCCACCACACATCACCACTTACTTTTGACCTCAATAGCTCAAAGAAATAGCTCATTACATATATGGAATTGAGAGATTATTTGACAATAAAATCTTTTTAATTTATTGAATTTTCTGATGATTTATCAGTTTTAAGTCATTATATTATAAGTTATTATTAATATTATAAGGGATTGGTTAAGTTAGACTTAATCTGTTATTCCTAATAACTTTTTTTTTACTAAATAAATAAAATTAGGAAGGGCTAGTCTTTATCTTCCTTTCGGAGCTCGGAGGTTTTGGGAAAGATCTAAAATAAGATTTTGGGAATGCCTTCCACGGGAAAGGCTTAAACCTAGACCACATTTTATTATGTACGGCCTTTTTTTGGAAAAAAAATAATAAAAAAACTATGTTATAAATCCAAAATAAGCTATATCCACATAAATTAAGACCATAAAAGGTTCTAATAGTGCTTTCGGCTAGTCTCCATCTCCAAGTCTACTCCATAGACTTATTTATTGCAAGTCTCCGCCAAACTTGGCAGAAATAAACAAGCACTCAAACAAAAAAAAAGGGGAAAAAAAAAGAAGAAAAATTATGGTGCAAAGGTTAATACAATATTTTTTTTTGGACAAAATTTTGTATATTATTCTCAAAACAAATTGGCAAAAGATACATATGTATAGAGAAACAAAGATGTATTGGGCCCGATAAAACAGTCCGAAAATAGTTATAATGGTATTTTTTCATATTTCGAGATCGATAAATCACCAAGACGTCAAAAAAATACAAATAAAGCTATTTTAAAGATTTAATGTTCGGACACAATAACATTACCCATAGATAAACAAGTCAACTTTTGTTTTTTATTTTTCTAAATACTTAAAAATAAGGAGAGAATCACCACCCTTTCAAGGTGGGTCTAACTTTAATTCCCACTTACAATGAAGCTCTTTTTGACCCCAATACCTCAATTATTAGAATGGAGAGATAAATATAATCGTGTGTTGATATAGACCATATGTCACTTCATCATTTTTATAAACTATCGTTCGGTCATGGTGCGTTGGATGACTTCCCTATAAATTAACTTCTAGAGAATAAACGGATAGCTCAACCGGTGGAATTGGTAGTTCATGAACTATTATTCACGAGTTTGAGTCTAACCTGTTGTAATGCAGAATAGAAATCTTTCTAAATATTTTGAAAATATTATTAAGATTATTATAGGTATGTACATGTAAGAATTTATCAATTCACCTCCTTCTGCTTGCGGCCGCTACGTCGAGTCACCACGCGAACCTCGGGATGACCTCAGCGAAAACCTCAGCTCGTTGAACGATGTTCTTCTAGCGAGAAGCTCTGGGCGACGTCGCAAGTTCTCCGGCCGACGAAGTCGTTTGGCGAAGAAGACGAAGGGCAATTACAATAATGACCCTCCAAAAGGTGGGGGGAAGCAAATAAATAAATAAATAAAAATTATAAAACTATAAAAAAGTGCCCTATCTGATTAAATAGTGACCCATCAGCTATTTATGGTCACAAATAGAAAAAACTAAAGATAAAATTATCGCGATTTTTGGTCATAGGTCAGAAGTATTGTGCGCACTGTTGAAATACCATGATTATAGCGGCCCATTAAGGTAAAATTCTGGATGCTAAATAGAATTTTTTCCGATAGTTTAAGATAAGAAAACAAAAAGTTAGAGATCAGCTAGTTATCGTGATTTGAAAATCCCAACTAGATCACTCCCTTACACCATTTACAAAAAGACTTGAGCTGCACTTATCTCCACAAATATAAGATAAAATATTCTAAATAGAACGATAAATATGGTGCTCTTCTTAGCATGCCTTGTCTAAACTCTACAATAATTAAGGATTTGTTTGTGCCCATATAATGCATCTCTAACTAATAACAAGTATATGTATCATAGTAATGGCTCATTATATCGTCAAGTTAGGTTAAGTTCCACTCGCATAAATTTCATATTTGGTTAAGATTTTTGTCTTAATTTTTGAATTCTAGGATATAAAAAATTTGTCTGATTCTCAAAAACTAAGAAATCCAAAGTTTTATGGGATAATTGTGTATCAGACCCCCTATTTCGGGGGTGCGCAAATCAGCCTCTCGAAACGCGTTTTCGGGGGGCTGATTTGTAAAAATAAAGCAAATCAGCCCCCGAAAATACGTTTTCGGGGGCTGATTTGCGCAAATTTGAGAAACGGGGGGCTGATACGGCAAAGTCCTAAGTTTTATTCATTTTTAAAATTTTATTGTAATTTTTCGGATTCTAAATTCTACACGGCGCAAATATGCAAGCTCTTATTTGCACTGTCATAGAACACATTTTTTTAACAGAATTTAAAATCATATATATATAAAGATTTTTTTTTGGGTGAAGAAGAGAACAAAATATGAAAATGGACCTTTTAATTAATTTCTCATTAAATATTATTATCATTATAAGGTCAGCACAACCATTCCTTTGCTTTGTGCTATAAAAAGGCTACACAAGCCCAAATAGAAGCCATGAGTACACAACTTTGTCAGAAGTGTCTGACAGAAACTTCTCATCTCATCTTTCATATACTGGAGATATGGGAGAAGATCAGAAGAAGATGAAGGTGAAGAAGGGGTACTTGGCGGTGACTGTCGGGATGGACGGCGAAGATGAGAAGTTGGAGAAGTTCGTGATCCCGATATCTCATCTCTACCATCCACTTTTTCGGAGGCTTTTAGAGCAATCTAAAGAGGTTTACGGGTTCAGATGTTCGGGGCCTTTGAAACTTCACTGCTCCGTCGACGACTTCCATCGTCTCCGGCGGCTCGTTGAGCGTGATTCTCAGAACTCTTGCAGAGCCACTAGTGCTACCACCATTAGAATCCCTTGGCCTTGAATTCCAAAAAAAAAAAAACCCGAAAATTAAGAGACTGTTGATAAGTAGAGCTTCTTTTTTCTTTTTTCTTTTTAAAGTAGTTTAGATCGTGTTCACTTTTGAGCTGAATTCGATCATGTTCACTTTTGAGCCGCATGCAGTTCAATCCGAGTATGATTTGTAGTAGAAATTTTTGGACAAATTTTGTCACCTGCCCCTTTTTTAAGGAAATTGTGTGTCAATTGTAACAGTTCTTTCGTTTTCTCTTGATCGTAGAAGAGAATTTAAGTTCGAAATATGATAACTTAATCAAGTAAAGTTTGGGATTATTATTATTTGGTATTAGGTTATATGCCGTAAGAATAATTAAATTTAATCATAGTTAACTTACCTCGAAAGAATAATAATAATGAATAATAACACTCTGATCAGACTTTATTTAAGGATATTGTCAAAGCAATTAGAATGAAACAGTTAAATGCTGGTGTTTTTTTTCTTTTTTCTTTTTTTTTCTGAAGGAGGGCTTCGGGCGACTATGGCGCGCTGCACCCATAGGTGATACTTAAACCACTTGCACCGCGGTCTTCTACCCGATAAACTAAAGTAGTAATAGGACAAACAATCATTATAAAATTTTTGACACGTTCATCTTGTTATAATATAAACTTATCTAGAAGTAGTCAAAAAAATTATGTATCGAATTACTCTGCACAATTTGTTCAAATGTCGAACCAAATCTAAGTACTCCATTTTTTTTTAGAACATATATAGTACTACTTCAATCGAAAGGTGAAGAGCCGTTTTGATAGTTTAAGAGGTAGCCGTAGTAACCATCTGGCTCCTAGAGAGTCCTATACTACTGCATATGCGAATATTATATTCTATAAATTCTCAACGAGACTCCGGCCAAAAAAGAAAAAGAAAAAAAAAAAAAAAATTCTCAAAGAGACCACATGTAACTCATCAAAGATGATGCTCTCACTTTATCAAAGATTTGATCCTCTATGGAGGGACCAGCATTTTATAGTGGCCAACTTGAAACCCTTATCGCTCTTTACCGCAGCCATCATCAATTTTATTTTATTATTTGTTATTTTTGTTTTTTCATTTTCTTTTTAATATTACAGATATTTCGCACAACCGGCAATCATGATCATTGTTCGTAAGTTCATGATTTCTAGTAGTTTTCGGCATGGTATATATCTATATTGAAAAACCGCTTCGCCCTAACCGCCTAAATCTTGAATATTTTTCTATTATATCTATTATATATAGAAGTGAGAGCAAAGTGTATATCAAATGAGGCTTAAGTGTGCAATATATTATTTACCTGGTAATTTATCAAAAAAATAAAGTTGTTAGCTACCTTCTAAGCAATTAGTTTTACTTGTTCGCCACGTTAAGAGGTGCTAAACACTTAGCATGTTAAAGTAGGATTAGTTTAACTAGGTCACGACGTGTAGAGAGGGGCCCGATCACGTCAAAAAAGATTATAGTCTCCGAACATGCCAAAAGTAGTTGTAAGACATGCATGCATGCATGCTTCTTAATCAAGTCTAAAATCTAGTTAGCAAATTCCACTCGTAAAGAATTTTGGTTTGCTTGCAAAATGCATCACGAATCTTTCTTTCTTTCTTCTTTTTTAAAAAAAAAAAAAAATCAACAAGAGTACCAGGATGTACGTATTGACAAGTACTTCTTGCTGTGGTGGCTGCTGTACTTTTGCTTTAGAATAAATAAATAAATAAATGTTGGAGAAATCTGTTATTTATCGTAATATTTAGCATCATAAGATAAATTGTATCGACACTCACTATCTATATGAATTTTGGTTCACTATGATATGCACGAATGTACTAAATACCTATATCAAACCTTTAAAAAAAGAATTTAGATATCGGATTTGTAGATATTGATTCAATCCAAAGCTTTGAGATATAAAATTTATCCCAAAATTTTTTGAATTTGTCGTATGACTACAAAGTCTTAGCATGTAAAAGGTATAAACAGTTTGAATTTTGATTCGGTATGATATTCTCGAGGTATCGAACCCCTATCTCAACCTTTTTGAAAAGAATTTTAGATATCAAATTTGTTGATATTGATATGATCTAAAGTTTTAAGATATAAAGTTTATCCTAAATTTTTTTTTGAAATATGTCTTTAGGACTTCAAAGTCTTAGCAAGTAATAGGCATAAAAATAATTTCTAAATCAGCTAAAATTCGGAGTCCAAAATATCTATTTTAATTTTTTTTTTTTTTTTTAAATAATAGTTAAAACATATCAGACCATATCAAAATTTGAAATCATTTTTTGTTTTAAAAAAAATGCTGGATAGATGTTTGGCACACTCGTCTCTACCGTATTACAATACACATAAATTTACCAGATCGGGACTCCTATCTGTACATTCTATAAGTCCCATGTGCTACAGCATGCATGTTTCTTGATGAAGACATAGACTAATTTCGAATTTATATGAATTTAAGTTGTGATAATGGAGATAAGATGTCTATCATTTTGGACTTTTTGTGATGTGAAATTTTTTTAATTTAAAAAAAAACATTCTTTTTTTTTTAAAAAAAAGAAAAAAAGAAAAAAAAAAACATTCTCATCTTAAAGGGAATAGTGCTGCCAGTCGCCATTAAGCCCCTGTTCACTTCCCTTCTGCTAATTTGCAAGCATAATGTTATGCTCAAGCTAGCCCACATTTCATCTTTTTATTAATTATTTCTTTAACTTTGTGATATTGTGACTCACCATTATCTTTATTTAAGAAATATACCCTCTCTTCTACGGTTGGTAATCGGTGTGGCACAAAAAAAAAAAGTTGATATTTTATATTTGTTTTTCTTTGGCTAAATTTCTAAGGGCATCAGCTCTTTGCTAATGCATAATATGAACTATCTATAATAAGATTAGAAAAGTAAAGTTATGAAGCGAAAATAACTCGGGTATGCGGTAAAAACCTCCCCTCTCATACTCTTGGGATGAAAGAGCACGCATGATATCGACAGAAGTTGGGTTCGATAGTAGAGCGTGAATAAGTCATCTCAAACTGGCACGATATGTGTGTGTTCGGTGTAGAAAAATGCTAAAGTACGCCAAGTTTATCGATCACTTTGTTTATCTAACTTATTAAATGTCATCCATTCTCTCCCTCGCACAGATCCTCAAATCATTGCACTCATCCTATAGTTTTTTTTATTAAATTTATATTTTTCTTAATCAGTCCGAAAAAGATATATATGTCTTTTAAAATTTGAATAGAAAAAATAAATTTTGGTGTACTTAAAAAAATGTTGCAAGGGGGGAGAACCAACAAGCATTAGGGTTTTGACAAGGGGAATAAAAATAAAAATTAGGGGTATAAGGAAAAAAAAGTTAACGGCACGGTAAAGTTCGACCGTTGTTTTGGTCGTTGTTTTGGTCCTACAGTCTGATGACCCAGTATCATTCTATTAAATTTTCTTTTTGGTAAAAAAGATATGGATAATAATTTCTTAATTTTTTATTGACCTTGATAAGTCAGTATTACTTACATCAAACTGAAGTAAAAATTACGGCGGAGAGAACATAAAAAAATGCTAGCTATAGCCGCGATGGATAGAGTTCGACATCTCGCATGCATCCTCAATATCTATTAAAAAAGAAAAGAAATGAAATGGTCCAACAGAATATAAATTGAACTTATTCCTTTTCAACTTCCCTCTTGCATTAAAAAAAAAAAAGAAACGCAGCTTTTTTCTTGTTAAAAATATTATCCATCCTTAAGCTCTGGTTCCCACGTTACAAACGTTTTCAAAAGGTGCTGATCCCGAGACAACTAGTTGATCTTGGCTATTTGTGATCAAACTTGACTTCCTTTTGCTAAAGGATACCCTCAGGGGTAGCCCAGTAATTTGGAAGGATCAGATTCCATATATATATATATATATATATATATATATATGAGTAAAGTTGCACCAACAAATAATCCATGTACAAGGCCAGTCATAAGCTTAAACTGTTTTCAGCTCTAGCTTGCACCATGACTACATCTGATAGATAGCTTGCACCAATAAGGGGCTGCCATGTCAGCCTTAAATATAAATTAGGCAAAAAATGTTATAAGAAGTATTTTTTACAATATAGAAATATTCCCATGGATTAGCCTGTAAATACCGACCTGAATATGAAAGAAATAACTTCATATGGATTACTTGAGAACATGGAAAATATGAAAAAAAGGTAAAATTTCATTAATATTAAAGACAAAAATTCCCACAATTAGGGAAGACAGGTCTTCCACATGTATGGGAGCTCTATCTACATGTATCACACCACCTAAAATCTTACACAATACAACTCGCTGTGTCAGTCAGAGCACAGATTAAACATCTAATTCGAATCTCTAATCACATTACAACAGCAACCTCAACCAGTTCTCTATCAGCAATTGCGTCACTTTTCAAAGACCTTCGGAGTCCTACCATCTTAGTCGGTCAAAATCTTTAGATTCGTCAACTGGGATTTCTTAATCGTGAGGAAAAGTCGAACAAAGTTCAGAATCTGAAGGAGATTCACAATGGACTGTGGATTTTACTCGGTCTCTTATCCGTACCTATGGATTGGGGTTAAAAAATAGCACTCCAAGCAGCATCGGGCCCTTCACCGCACTTCTCGTGGACATACTTTATCTTCTCCACCGACTTGCAAATTCCACTGCAACTCCAATCAAAAGATGCTACACAAACATTGCCAGCTTGCGCCTTCCATTCACAATCTGGTGGAGTTCCGCAGCACATGCTCCTGTCGTCGATGTGTTCCACCTCCAGACCAATGAACCAAGCACCCAGCGATACGTCCTCGTTAGCATATTTATGCAGTATAGGCCTGTGAATTTTTAAAAGGAGCGAATAATTAGATAGCTGGTTTCTCTTTTATTAACGAAATTTATGTGAATTCTTTGCTTACTGGTTAATCGAGATGTATGTCGCCAGATCTTTCGATATTGCATAGATCTGGCCTGTTGCATGACGGAAATATTTGTTCCCTTCCTCTCCAAACTTCCAATATTCTGGCTCATGATATTTAACATTCCTAGAACCATCCAATAAAATTATTCTAATTTGAAATAAGACTGTGTGTGTGTGTGTGTGTGTGTGTGTGTGTGTGAGAGAGAGAGAGAGAGAGGGATACTTCTGAGAGAGGACTGGACCAGACTTCATACATCCTACATAGACTCTGGGCTTTGATCTGTGTCTTGCAAGAGTTGCAGCTAGTGTTCCTATTTACAAAGGAAAATATAAATACAATAAATAACATACTAACAATTAGTTGTAATTCTGATGTGGGAAAGGATTAACTTTAAATTAAAAAATACCTAAATTTACATGGACATCATCATCTACTTTCACGTAGAACTCAGCATCCCATATGGAAACTGCTGTGGCAAAAAATGTCTTGGTTTTAGCAGATAATTCATGATAGCCTTCAACATGCTCCTGAAAGGTAATAGATATAGTCGTCAATTGGATATCTGAGTCTAACACTGCATTCTTTGGCTTTCTCAAAAAAAAAAAAAAAAAAAAAAAAAAAAAAAAAGGACTGCATTCGTACCAGCCTAAGAAAGTCCTTATGTTGCTGGTCTTCCGAGTCAATTGCCCGATCGAGGATGCTGTTGGAGGCAGCACTGCATAAAAAGGAAAGTGAAGTTAGTTTGATCACTTGATGCTCAAAACAATGACCAACAGAAGAAAACTGGTATATAAATAATAACTTTACATTAGAGGAGCATGAGATTTTCAAGAAATATGTATATATCGGACGAACTAAACCGTCAGTTCTGTTATAACCAGCATGACATTTTCTGCGTGTTAATTCTGGATTCATAGCTTGTTTCACTTTACAATTGGTAATTCCCTTATCTTTTTTTTTTTGGGAGAAAACCTAAGGTATTATTTAATTGTTAAAAATCTGTATGCCACTAGAACCAGTTCAATCTGCTCTCAGCCAATGTTTTTTCAACTCTAGAATTCAAGATAGAGAAGTTAACTAGCACCTGAATAACCGACCGAGGATGAGAGTCTAAACAAATGAGTAAAAAATTGTTCTCCCCTTAACACATGAATAGTTATTGGTTGGCAATCTAAGCCAAAGTAGGATTTTATATATGAGCTTTAGAATCTTCTCTCCATTTTTTCTGTCAAAAATTCAGCCGAACAATCATCTATACATTTTGATGTTAGTGTTGCATGATATAGTTGCAGCTAGAATACAGATTAATCTCGTATTTCAACAATAATCTAGCACATGCCATTGATCCCAATCAAATGGACAATGAGAACAGCAGTAGAGTGAATATGCAAAATCCCGAAAAGGATAGTAAGATAATAGTTTCCTAATTATGTTTGCCACATCTTACTTAAAAGCATACTAGCTCGAGTTTGGTGAATTATATTATTATTCTGTAATAAAAAAAATCCATAAACTAATAGCTGATAGAAAGTAGAAACACACAAGGCATACTACAACGTGTAAGAAGCTCAAAATGCAGCGGGAGCTAGTGAAGTTTACACTAGATCTGACTATTCATCATAAAAGTAATTAGACCAGACCTGAATTGCAAATCCGTTCTTAAGAGAAGTCATAGTGTTATACAACGACATTTTCATTACATCTAACTTTGAGGTTGCAAATTTATGGTTCTTTAGACAAATAAGATTATCACAATGGAAAATGTGGATACTTTCTTAACTATATGCTTCATTTGTGATTAAGGGGAGAGCAAGAACAGGACCTCAACTCAAGTCCATAGATTTTGAAAACGAATAACATGGAAGGACGTGATCATTTTGGTTATGCAAAAAGTTATAATATTGGATTTCTAATTAACATCAACATTATGCATTCTCACTTCAAGTATAAATTGCTTACACTATATATATACATACCTAAATTACCAATCTATTTCAATTTTCAAGCAAGATCTATTTTTAAGAGTAACCATGCACAATCAGCCTCTCTTTTCTTCAAAACTCTACTTGGATTCATGTTAGTAAACAAGTTAATTTACATTCATGTAGTATATGTATCGAGTTGGAGATAAACCATCCGACAGGACCGTACATTTCTAGAAGTTGACAAATACCTAGTTCTCATTAAGGGGAGTGGCGGTGTAGAATTTGTGTTAATGATATCGCGGTTTAGAACTTTAGATAACATAGCGCTTTTTATTTTAGTTTTATTTGTATTGTCCTTATTTGCTTTCTATTTTATTTTATTTATTTCGACCTTTTTTATTTATCTTTTATATTTTTATATTATGTGTGTGATTTGTCTGCTTGGTTGGACATGCTCGGAGTGACTTTCTTGTTCTGTGAAATTGTGCTTGCTTACCTGTGTGTCTTGGATTTACTTTCTTAGGCAGAAGGTCCTACGGAAACAACCATTTTCGGGACATGGTTGTTTACATCTACTATCTCCAGTCCACAAATCCCGCTGTAGCGGGACTCATGACTAAGATGTTATTATTGTAGTATATGCACATTATTATTTGAAACAATTTAACAGTTGATTAAGTCATTTGCAATAAAGAAGTTTATTGATTAAGTCATTCGCAATAGAGAAGTTTATTGATTAATTCATTCGCAATAGAGAAGTTTATGTAAGTAATAAAATGGATAATAGTATCAATCCCTCCTAGCCTCATCTTTTCCCTCACTTCTAAATCTTAGCCTCCATCTCCTTGCACCCTTCCCCACCGTTGAACTATACTCTATCCAAAGTGAACACCTAGCAAGCAACATAGTAAGTCTGGATTATCAAAATTACTTACTAGTGCTGGATAAAAAATTATAAATTGCAGACATGGCGAGATCATCAACAAGTTGTACTATTAATTTAATTCAATCAAATATCAAAGAGTTCTGTAGTTGTTAGGTACATTATTTATAAAAGAAAATAGGAAGACTTATAAAATTAAATTCTTTGCTTCAATCTTTTGCTTTGACATTGACAAAAAAAGTAACGTTGTAGATTAGACATATATGTATTGTAAAATAATGAATTAGAAAGCATATGTCACACCTATTTCCAGTGAAAAACATGCCATATTTTTTTGTAGTTATGCAGTTAAAGAAAACATTAGCAGACACGAGAATAACTAAAAACAGTAAACACACTAATAATTGAATTAACAATAAACACACTAAATTACAGTATTTTGAAGTAACAAACATACTCAGTTGAATTCTACCAAGTACCTGTGTCCAATCATGAACCTGATGACAATTCCTTTCTCATGCTCGAGTTGTTCGAGCTTCTCACCTAGTGAAGCCACAGAATAACGATATATTATCGGAGAAACTGACGAGTATAATAGCAAACCAAATGCAACTTATATCTCGTAAAGAAATCGATCAGATAAGAGAAATGCCCCGTAGACGAGAATAAGTCCTAGTATCTTCTACGTAAGACCAGAATGTCAACAAACAGATGAAGTAAACAATATCAAATTATCATATTGCAAATATAAGCTCAGCTACTGAAGCTTGCAGCTTCTAGAAGGACGACAAACCCAACTCACATTCCCCCTTCTTTTGAAATTGAATTCAAAGTCAAGCCAATGCAATTTAGAAAGCATGGGCCCATCAAAACATCAAGTCATGTTTACGTTCTAAATTGAGCCCATGCAAAGCTAGACATGGAATCAACCGTAAAGCCCTAGGTTATCCAACGCCAAACGGCATAAAGTAAGGAAAAAAAGTTCAGCACAAAGGCCCACCCGGGCAAGAAAAACAGTATTTAGCTCCAATTGATTTTCATGCCCTTCTGAATTTGAACTTTAGCTTTTCCTTTTATGAATCTAGGAATGCCATTAGTCTCGACAGCAGACACTACGGCAGAGCTTAATATTGTAGCAGAAATAAATGTACAAATATATTAGCAGTTGGGGTACATCAGTTCGATGATTAAAACTCAAGTATTAAGGCAGGGGGAAAGGGACGATCAAATTAAATACCTTGAGGCATCCATGTCTCCCTGACTGAATCACGCCTCTTCCTGCTGCTGAACGCTGTATTAATTCCGATGACAACAAAAGCCTTCTTCTTTGGTTGAGTTGACACAGGTATCGCTGGGGAACCATCCAAGCTCAACTCTTGAGAGCTCCGAGTGGCAGCCAGTTCCATTTGAAGTGTTGAAATTGTTTTATCCAAAGCTCTATAAATGCAAAACATTAAAGTGAACAACATACTCCCTCCACAAACACATTAAAATTATGAATAGCGTAATTGAATATTTTTACTCACTGTATCGCTTCATGAGTCTTGCTAACTTCCCCCATTATATCTTTAGCATTCTCTTGACCAAGCTTAGGGTTTAGAGCATTATCTTGACCAAGCTTCTGAAAAAAATAATCGAACATTAATGGAATCTTTATCCCAAAATAAACTTAATTGGCAACCAAAGGTTGAACCCGGCGGCACAGGTTGGGTTTTGCCCCATCTAGTGCCATAGTGCGGGTTCGAATCCTGCCAAAGACAAGAGGGAAACACGCTCCGCGAGTTAGCGGGCATGCATACATACACGTGAATCCCCACGTCTTCCCCAAGAGCCTGGATAAACACAGCCGTATAAAAGGCCGGTGCCGGGAGTAGCTCCGCGCCCTAGGTTTGCCTTTTGAACTTAATTGAGTAACCAACTTCAATATGCAAAAAAGTAATCTTACCCTGCTGGTACCACAATCTTCCGAAACGACCTGGAGTTCGCGTTCCTGACCACGCCTCGAGATAATTGCGTTATTTACATCAGGGCCAGACCAAAACCTAAAGTAAAAGCAATTTCAGCAACAAGGATAGCATAACCCACATATAAAAAGCGATCATGTTATAGACAGCTACAACCTAAGTTCCAAAATTACAAAATTCACCACAGCATCCAACATCTAACTACCAATATGCAACAAGCAACCAAATTCACATGATTTATACAATAGCAGACAAATATGAATGCCTAATTTGCTAATTTGCAAAAGAAAAGAACTTTGAAGAACTAAAAAATACCCAATAAAGAGGGAAATTATTGAGGAAAAAAGGGATTAAGCAACACAAAAAGACCATTGCAATTATGAAAATTTAATGAATTAAAATTTGATTAAAAAGAGTCAGACCTGTCTGTGAAGAGAATGCCAAGTCCAAAGCTGACCAGACAAAGAGCGAAAATCCATCTATTTTTCATCATTTTCTTCTCTCCTCTCCCTCCTCTCATCGTCATTTTCTTCTACTTCTACTTCAAATCAATTCAGCTCCGGCGATAAGAACTTAAAATCAAATCCCAACAATAGCAATTACAACGAACATGAGAATGAGAAGAAGAATAATGGTGGGAAGGTCAAAGGAAACGGGAATAGAAATCAGAAACTAGTGGCGGCGACTTCGCTGGATCGATTGACCGTCAACCCCGCGTCAGCCTCGCCGCCTCCATCAAGTTGAAGACGAGAAGAAAAAATTCAAAAAAAAAAAAAAAAAAGAGCTCGCAAAATCGAATCAGTGATCAATTTTGATGAATTGGGATTAAATTCGATCATGAATTGACCGAGAGAGCAGAAAACACAAAAAAAAAAGAAGTGAAATTGAGAGATGAATTGTCGTTGTCCGACTTCGATGATTTCAATCTGGTCTCTGTTTCTTTTAACCTTTTTTAATGTTATTTTTAAAAAAAAATACGTTTTTTCAGAGTGCATGGTATCATGGTCTGTCTGGGTCGTATATATTATATATAAATAAATAGAGCACAGGAAATGTAGCCACTTGTTTGTAGGTAAATACTTAAAATTGGTTGTTGGAGGATAATTTTGGCAGCAGCCCATGTGTTTGTATGTTAGAGTTTGTTACTTTAAAAATACAAAAAGAGTAAGTCATTATACAACATCCAAATTTAATATATATTGATCTAATTCAAAAAATTTTATAGCTTATCTGTAAAAAATTATAACACTTATCATAATATATAACTTCAATTCAACACTGATATTTTGATATAACGTTATTAAAATATCTGATTTTATGGTGACAAATATATATATATATATATATATATATATATATATTCTTCACAGAAGCCCTTACGTCTAAACTTTTTTATGGTATTTAGCGAATTTACGGTTAGCAAAACGATCTCTAAGTGAAGCAACATGTAAAATGAGATATTAACTGGAAAAATTCAAATTTTGGAAAAAAAAAGAAAAAAGAGTTGACTATGAAAAGGATTGTTGGAGGAAGTGATTGGTTTGGATGGTAGGAGACTGCAAAGTTTGGCAGGATTTTGACCTCTTTTTACTACACCAAGGTTGGGAGAATTTCCATTTTCCATGGATGTTGGCTCCACATTGACCTTTTTTTTTTTAATGAAGACAATCTAGATTAAGGAACCGACTCCAACTAGATCTCATTATCCTCCTACAAAAGATCTGGCTCAGCACGAAAGGAACGAAACAGCGCAATATCCCGGCTGGACAGGTTCTAGTGATCGGACCTGAAATTTCGGTCGACTGAAATATCGCACGATATATGGATTGGGCTTGAATTGAACTTATGGGAGCGAGTTTAATCCCATACTACTTGTGCAGAGGAAGAGTTGGGTTAATATATCCTAAAGTTGTGCGGAGGCCGGATGGAAGGTTGACCCGAATAAGTGTTTTTCTTATGGTTTTAAAAAATAAGAACGAACCAGCCAATTTAGCTGGACATTGGCCACTAGTTTAGTTTGGCCGATTTTTACTTTTTTTTTTTTTGTTGAATCAATATAATAGGCGGGTTCAATTTTTTTTTTTTTTTTTTTAAAAAAGTAACTAAAACCAGCGGTCTAAATAATTTAGTCGTAAATATGATTTTAAAAGTAATTATTTACTATAAAATAGGTCGGATCCACTTTGAATATAGTATTCAATTATGGAGCCATTTGTCAATCACTTGTTATTATGATTATGAAGAATATTCAATTCCAATCATGTGAGAGCATATTGTTTGTTGCTTTATTTAAGGTTTTATTTCTCATTTTCTAGCAAAAGTCCTGCTGGAAATTAAAAATTTTCCCCAGATGGTAGGACTGCAAAGCTGTTGGTATCTTTTAACCTTTTTTTTTTTTTTTTTTTTTTAATTAGATGTAGGAATATACACAAAAGTATGCAAATAACATATTTGACTTAAGAAAATTGTATCCGCAATATGCGATGTCTTGAAATAATGGGTTTGTTTTTGAGGATTTTATCAAAAAAGTTCATACTTTGCAAAACTATTATAAATAATTTCTTGCTTTTTAGAACAACTTTTTTTGAAAATTATTTTATTATAAAAGGTAATATTTGTGTGTTCTACAATTTTTGTATTTATTTTTTTTCAAAAAAATATTTCTAAATGAATGTTTCATGCTCCAAAATAGGTAAAGACTTTAGAGTTCTAAAAAAATCTACTTAAAGATAATTTTTGGAAAAAACTTTCGTACAAAAGTTGTATAGCATATCAAAATATAATTTTTTCATACTCAATAATTTTCTAAAAAACATTTGTGTACACATATTTTAACTTGATTTAAAAATTATCTAATAACGTTAATAAATTTTTTTTTTAACTAGTTTTAAAAAGTAGTGGCTATTTTGATAATTTTTCTTATTTTAATAGAAAATACCACAAGTGCTTCGCATTAAGGATGTCAATGAGACAATAAATAGATAAGTCATTTTCCGTCCCCATCTTTGAATTTAATTTCTCTTCCTCGTCTCCATCCCCCTCCACGACAGGGAGGAAAATACTCATTCCCTATTTTCTTTTAAAATAAAAAAAAATTAATATAATATTAATAGAAATAAAAATAGTTATATATATATATATATATATATATATATATATATATATTATCATATATATATATATATATAGATATGTAGTATATTTTAGATATTATATAATTGGAGGTAGGAATCGGGTCGGGACGGAGAATAGGACCTCCATTTCTGTTCCTAAATCCAGCAGAATTTTTTTTTATCTCCGTTTCCGAACCCCAATTTCTAACTCCAAACTTTTTTTTTTTTGCGAGCGCAATTGAGTGCTCTGATGGATTCGGAATAAATTGGCATCCTACTTCCCATCATCTTATCATTCACTACTTGTACCGTATGTGATGGCGAATCGAACTCATCTTAGGCCGCATAAATAGTTGGATGATATAAATTGAAGCCAACAGATAGCATGATCCGTTTGGAATTCCCTGCAAAGAACTCAGCAGGAGCTAATTTTTTAAGGTTAACAAAACAAAAAAAGAAATTAGAGGTTGTTTATGCCTGAAATTAGAGGTTGTTATTTTATTAGTATTTTGTTATTATTATTTAAATAATTTAAATATTTTAAAATAAAAAAATTTATACGGATAGGTATGGTTAGTATAGTATGATCGGCACGTCTTGAATTTTGAATTTACCAAAATTCAGCTCAATATACGATAAAAACCTTGTTTGAACCACAGTTGTTCTACTTCCAATTTTCCTACATACTCATTAGACCAAGGAAGGCGCAGGCAATTAACTAAGCTGGTAGACTGGGCCGCAACGGTCTGGGTGGGGTTGGGCCACCACTTCCACGAACTCACTTCCGTAAACGTTGTGGATTTCGAACGTCACCTCACTTGCAGGCCTACAACAGCCATCTGAAGCGTTTTCTCTCTCTCTCTTGATTACATCGTGACAAAAATCCCTGCCCAACCGGCCGTCGAAACTCGCCGTCATCGGCGGTGGCTATGGAATCCGGTGGAGGCGGTACTGGAGGTGGCGCGGCGGACATGTTCGGGTCGTCGACGGCGCCGCTGACGTGGCACGATTTTCTGGAGCGGATGCGCCATCCTTCCGCCGCCGATTTCGTCAAGTCTATAAAGAGGTCCGTTGCATTTATCTAACTCAGTAATTAATGGAAATTGATAACTGAAAATTTGATCAGCTATAGTATGGGTCGGTCCTAGGGTCACAACTTGGTATACTGATATTGTGGATGGTGAGATTTCACGGATGGTGAGATTTCATGGATGGCCTTGGGTTGAATGCAATTTTTTGCAACTAGTGCAACAGAAAAGTAATCTTTCTAATTTTTTTTTTGCTGTTGTATATATGTTAAACAAGGAATTTGTGTTTAGTAAGAAAGACTTATGACGATTTTGAAATTTTCTTAATTCGTTACCGGGAGGTATGTAGCATGGAGGTTGCAAAGAGAATTGACCATTGACTGCTTAAATTAAAGACAGACTCAGGGAATGGTTGTAGACAATGTAGACTAGCCTATTTACTTGATAGGCTCTACAAAAGTCGAGGATCATGAGCTTACAAAAACAATTGGAACCTCCTCAATAACGATCAAGTTTTTGTATGTAGGTATCTTGGCAATGATTGCCACTTTCTTTTCTTCAACCAAGTGTAATAACCTTTTAAGGTTTTACCCTTCAGTCCAACGTAATTCGGCTAGGGGAGAAGGAAAAACATGCGTACCTGCTTGTGAATGAGAAAGTGAGAGTAGAGAGAGGAGCTTTTTATCCATGTTGCTGTCTACTCCTTTTAATTTCTTCAAGAACTAAATGCTAGCATTTACTATACCTATAACCTATTGCTCTTATATGCGATTATAAATTTACATATGTCGTAGCTAACCATCTAGATACTTTTATATTAGCTAACCATCACAAACACCAATGTAGTATGCATTAAACTGTTATGTTCTTTTAGATTTTAACTTTTTAGACAGAAAGTACATAAACATATTATGGGTTTATCTTAACTTGTCAGTAATAATTTTTGCCATGTCGACATAACAAATGAATTGTTAAATCAACTTAATAGACACAAATGTATATCACATTACTGCTGTGTAGCTTGCGCCTCGCATTCGTCGGACTCGCGCATTGCCTTACATTTTGCGCCTAGGCTACAAGACCCTAGTTGCGCCTCAATGCGCTTTGTGCCTTTGACAACATTGGTCATGGGAAATACATTTTGTGCTATTTGGCAAATGACGAAAGAAAGCATCAGCATTTAAATTGTAAATTTTATATAGCTACTACAATTAAGTTTTGCAAGGAATCAAGTTTTATTCAGCTTTAAGTCCCAGTGGGTATTGTGTGATCACAAACAAGTGGGTATTGGTTGAAACAACCAAATAGAATACATTGTATGGTTTGGCAAAACGCATTGAATAAAGACTGCATGGTCATGTTCCTTACACTGCAACTAAGTGTGCTGACTCTAAATGAAATTTGAATCAAGTAAGACTTGATACTGTCTTTAAAGATCAAAGTCATACCTCAAGTGTTATGTGGAATGCGATTATAAAAACCATGCATCTCATATAAAGAGTAAACATTGGGTGGGGTTCTTGAAGGGAGGGGAGAAGGTATCAAATGCTTTTTCAAAAGCAAAAAAGTTGCAAATTCACTAAAGATAAGGATCAAGAAGATCATACCTGTAGAATGGAACTTGATTCATTCCACTTGTATTGCATTAATGTGGCAATATGAAGGAACTAAATGTATTTTTGTTATGCGTTTTTCTATTAGGATGTTCTATTCATGTATCCGGGGTAGAAAGTATGTCTTGAAATTTGTAAAAATGTTTTAGGACTTGATCACCAACTGCGTCAACTTAGATGTTTTAACATTATTCCTTACTATTTTAATCTTACAATTTAACCGATATTCTATTGCCTTTTTTTGCATTGGTAAATTTCACTTTCCATAGAATTGTTCATGATGCCTGTCATAATCTATGGTATCTTCTTCATGAACTTATAATATGTGACGATTGTGTTTCTTTGTTAATGTTATTGCAGCTTCATCGTGTCTTTTTCGAATAAAGTTCCTGACCCTGAGAAAGATAGTGCTGCAGTCCAAGAATTTTTAGCCAGCATGGAAGGGGCTTTTAGAAATCATATGCTCTGGGCTAACAGCTCGGAAGAAGAATTGGAAAGTGCTGGTGAGGTGAGATATCTTCCCGCTATGCTAATGTTCGAAGATTACACTAGTTTCTATGTTACATCTAAATTTGATCAAGGGAGGTTTCATCCATGTGTGGAAAGTAGCTTAAATACTGCAGGATTCCAATACCCTATGCTTTAGACTTAATTTTTATGAATTTTGTACCCTCTACTAAATTTCTGTAAAATGTTTAATACTCTTGTAGCTTTTTGTCTGCTGTTGTTGCTGCTGGGATTTGAACCTTGACTTGCATGATGGAAATTGATGTGCAAACTGTGATGGGCACAAAATAGGTGTTCCTATTTCATAGTTGTTAATATCGATATATTTATGTTTATCAATTGTAATGACCTTCCTTTAATGTACTGATAATTGTAATGACCTTCCATACTCCATTTCGATCTTTTATAAAGTACAATCATATATCTACTATAGTTTGTCCCCTAGGACAGTATGTTGATACCCTTTAAGCCTTACATCCTATCACATATAAGTATTAAGTGAACCAACATGGTTCAATGCAATACTAAATTTTGTACCATTTGGTTGGGGTTGATGAATTGAGCCAAGTGGATTATAGGAGCTAGTTAGCCTCATTTTGACTCCGATGGTAAATGCTTGAACTGAGCTTTTTTAACCAGTTTGGGGCTGAGCTCCTGTGTAATTACAAATTGTGCCCAAGACTTATAATATGGAAGCGTGTTAGATAAGCAATTCCCATTTCAAGTGCTCGCATTAATGGTTTATTAGAGCAGGAATTGCTTTATTTAAGTAGTCTTGTTTCTTCATTTGCTCTTTTATTACCATGATTTTACGTGCCGGTCAGTACGACCTATGGCAGGAGGCACATGTCTGTTATTGCAGCCATCGGCACGGCACTGGCAAAACTTTATATTCGAAATTTTAAATTAATTGTGAACTTTTGAAAAATAACAAATAATTTTATCTATATGGTTGGGCGGCGCCATTGACACAGTTGCGACATACCGGATCTGCGTCATTGAAACTCGGGTTGGCTCGGTGCTGAAACCTTGCTCATTACCACACTTTCTCTTTCTCATAGGGAATAGTTTGTGTTTTCTGTACAACATAGTGGAAGAAAACATATAGAAATTCTTCTTTCTCTATTCTATTCCAAAAGAAAGAGAGTAAGCTACATAAGAGTAGCATAAAATAGCTCTTTCTCATATCATTTATCGTTGATGCTTGTTTTAGTATTACGGAGCTCTTGCGGTTTTGAAGTATTTTCCTCTTTGTTTTGCAGGGTTTGGAGAAATATGTAATGACAAAGTTATTCAGTCGGGCATTTGCTGCCCTTCCAGAGGATGTGAAAAAAGACGAAGATCTTACTGAAAAAATTGCTTTAGTTCAACAGTTCATACGTCCGGAGAACTTGGATATAAAGCCACAATTTCAGAATGAAACATCTTGGTTGGTCAGTGCAACGTTTACAACCAATATGCTATTTACATTCAAGCAGTCATACTGCAAAATATGTGCATCTAATCTACTCATGTTGCATGATTGCTTCCCATTGTTGCATCTCGAGATCAGTACAATTTGGACTACTTGCATGCCATACTGTTTCAAACAGTTGCCAAGCTCTGAGTCTGCTACGTTCATGTGACTCTGTGCGTCTTGCATCCTTTTTAGTCTTATGCTTGTTATTACAGGAAAAGCTCTCTATAGACACCTGTTTCACTTGCAAAACAGTAACTCTCTCTCTCTCTCTCTCTCTCTCTCTCTCTCTCTCTCTCTCTCTCTCTCTCTCTCTCTCTCTAATGCATAAGAAAGCATTGCACTGTCTTAGTTGCAATGTTTTCTAAACAGGCTGACTTGCATCCTTTTTAGTCTTATGCTCGTTTTTACAGGAAATGCTATCTCTATAAACACCTGTATTGAAAAGCAGTAATCTCTTCTCTCTTCTCCTCTCTCTAATGCAACAAACGCTTGCACCGGCGTTGTTCATCTTAGTTGCAATGTTTTCTAACCTGCTGATTCAACCGGAAGTCGGTGATCCAACCGTTAAAAATATGTAACAACGATTGAATTGGTTGAACGACCCGATAGGTGGCTTAGACCGGAACTGGTGGTTTAACCAGTCCAAATTGGTTTTTGGTTTTAAAAAATACTGCTTAGATGTTCATCATTAGGAACCTAGATGCTTATAAATTCCGAACAGCAAATTATATTTCTACTGTGACGTCAAAGATATTTTGAAATTTCAGTCTGCTGCATTTCATACCAAGTTCAATAACCGAGTGAGACTTATATTTTCATTATTATTTAGAAAGTGATATTATGCCTTTCGGTGAGCTTCTTTTAGTGATCACAATGCAAATGTACTGTTTCAGCTTTGTTCTTAAGCTATGAGCATTCTCTGTTAGCTAGTAAAAAGAGCTCATACTGATAAGTTGTTCCAGAACATGCCTTTTATTGAAGCTATTGTATTTTTGTTGCGTCCCGCTGTAGGAAGTAACCCAATTATGCTTTCTGCTTAGTAGAAGAATTACATATTATTTTAAAAGAATATGAATGAGCGTTAGAAGGATTACATACTGTTTTAAAAGAATATGAATGAGCGTTGTGGAGCATTTTTTTTTCAGGTGGCTACAGTTGCTTCGTTCCTTGGTTTTCTAATGGTTTATACGCGATAAAGCCTTATCTATGTGCAGCCATAGTTCGATCATGAAGCAACTTAAAAACAGAGAACCTGAAAAAGATGCATATGTTTGACTAGCCACAGATTATCACGATAATCCAGTATTCCTACTGGCAACCAAGATGTTCAGAAGAATTAAAACCGGTAAACATATTCATGTCAAAGCGTACAATAAACAATTATTCTTTTAATGAGAGTCATTTTCAATACTACAAACAGGAAATTTGCAACACTTCTGATGTGTAAGATAAATTTGAGTATCCTTAGAAACGAAGATGTATTAAACCACCCGATACAATTTTTTTTGTTTGATGATAGAATATGGTATATATTGCTCTATCCACGATTATGCTTCACCATAAGCTCATAGGGAGTATGCAACCTGGTAACTCTTGATAGTGATAATTGCTTTTTTGTACTTATATTTAAAAAAGAAAAAAATGTTAATTTTTTTTTTACTAGTAAGGTGCCTCCTTTTATATTACTAACTTGCGTCTTTTATGCAATGTCTGCAGCTGGCACAAAAAGAGCTCCAGAAAATCAATATGTACAAGGCTCCTAGGGACAAGCTTATTTGCATATTGAACTGTTGTAAAGTTATCAATAATCTACTGTTAAATGCTTCTATTACATCAAATGACCAACCTCCAGGTGCAGATGAATTTCTTCCTGTCCTAATTTATGTTACGATAAAGGCAAGTTCTGCTTTCTTCTTCTTCTTCTTCTTCGTCTTTTTTTATTTATTCTTGTGAGATGTATAAGATAAAGTAAGTAATTTCATTGAATAATTGATTTTACTTGTGAGTATAACATGTTATATCTGAAAAGAAAACTAAAAAGTTTAACACAACAACATCCCAGTGATAAGTCTCGTCCGAGCAGAGTCAGGGGAAGGTAAAATGTACACAGCCATGCTCCGAAAAATTTTAATCTAAGTATTTAGTGTAATTGATTGGGTCTGAAATTTACATGTATGAAAAGGCGTTCTGAAGAAGAATTTGTTGGTCTAGTTGACCAAATAAGATGGTATATGCGTACACTTAGATTTGCAATAAATCTTCTCTGGTTTTTCTTTCCTTGATTCAGTATGCATCCATCGAATTGTATTAAGTATATTGACAAAACCAATACATGCTTTATTTTTTTGTATGTATGTATAAATACAAGTTTTGCATGAAATTTGTTTTTTAAAGTTTATATTTACATTTCTTTAGTAAATACTCTGTAGGCGTGTATTTCATGTGTGCATATTGTGTTCTTCAGATGGCATGGCCTATTATTTTTGGATATTTCCGTGTCAACATATCTATATCGTATCCTGTTGTAGTGGAATATGATGTGTATGCTTCATGCGGCACTGGACATTGCCTTATCTATCATTTTAACTTTTGGTGATTCCTTGCTAAGTCTTTTAAAATTTCAATTTTTAAGAACAGAATTTCTAGACATGATATGCGTAATGTACATGCAATTGTTCGTGCTTGTTCGTTCTTTCTTTTACACAATTATGATCCAAGTCTCACATGTAGGCAAACCCGCCACAGCTGCACTCCAATCTATTATACATACAGAGGTACAGGCGTCAATCACGTTTGGTCTCTGAAGCTGCATATTACTTTACAAACATTCTTTCTGCCGAGTCTTTTATATGGGAAATTGATGCAAAATCACTTTCCATGGATGAGACAGAATTTCAAAGCAAAATGGATTCAGCTAAAGCTCATCTTTTGGGCCTACCAAGCAACACAGAAATTCTAAGAAACACAGCAAATAAAGATGATCTCAAATTTGAGACTCCAAGACTTAAGAGGGATATAGGTGCACCTCAAGACAATGTACAGAGTAAGGGCTTGGATGGAAAAGACATGTTCATCAAGAAAAGCCCATCGTTATTTGATCTGGAGAAGAAAGGAGCTGCTGATATTCTGAAAGATGAACGGCCGAGTAAATACTTTCAGGATTTCCCATTCCTCTTTGCACATGCCGGTGATCTAACAGTGGATGATGTAGAAAAGTTGCTTAACAATTATAAACAACTTGTTTTCAAGTATGTATCCCTTTGTAAAGGACTTGGAACCAGCACTGCATCTACTTCAGCATCAATCATGGACACCCAAAAAAAAGTTGATTCCAGTAAGAATAGTGTCGATGATATAGAGGCTGAGATGATGAAGTTGGAACTTGAAGGGCTTAAGAGAAATGATGAGGCTTCAGAAAAATTTGTTTCGGACCTAGAAGATACTGGGTCCAAGCTAGTTGACGATGTTTCAGTCTCACATGAAAATATTAAGGAAGATGTATGATGCCAAGATCAGCATTACACGAAGGGATATGCTCTATGAGAAATGCTTTTTACTGCTAAATTTGAAAGGAAAGCTTAAAAAGTGGGGTAAATATGATTTAGTGCATATATGATGGATCTATCATTTAAAACATGTGGTTGTGATAATTTCCCCTCACTTGGAGATATCTTAAAAATTACGTGAGGCAACAACTAAAGTTCTGATGGGGATGTAGAATGATGTGAAGTACGCCGGATAGAGTGGTGTGTCCTGTTGGAAATATTTGCGTTGAAGACTTCTAAATGTTCGATATTTATGTCATGTTGGATTCATTCCGTCGAAGATTTCTAAATGTTCAATGTTTACCAGATTTTAACTCAGTTACTTGATTTTGCAGTTGTTTGGAGATGTTCAAGTCTGTTCTATGGTTGAGTTTGACAGGATAATGATTCTATGAACCTCATATAATCAAGATATTGATAAACAAATTGAAGATTCGAGCTTCAGCGTAGGACCATCTACGGAGATGGGTATTTCTGTAACTTCATTTTCGTCGTATTTCTTTAGTAACTATTTTCTTTTATGAGCTAATATTGAAGTACTGTTTTGCTACTAAAATGCTACCATACATGCTGTGTATAGGAAGTCGTCGTTGCGTGTTCTTCACGTTTGTTGGACTACATGTAACTGAAAATTTGGAATTACTTGCTAGTCAAATGGTTATTTATTGTCTTCAAGTATATTCTCACGCTCCCAAACAAGCCCCCTCTTTTTCTTTTTCTTTTCCTTTTTTTTTCCTTTTTTTTTGTTTTTGGGTGGTCTCGCTCTTTGCCGTGGGAGAGTAAGTATTACTCCTATTATCGCTAAGGAAAAATAAAAGTTAAACTTAATTAAAATAACAAGTTAAACCTTAGAAACAATAAAGTTTAACTAAAAATAGTACAAAGTTGAATTGAAGCAGCATATTAAATTCAACTACTGTAACATTTCAAGAGTTGAATGAATCGAAAGTCGGAACGATGGTTGGGCGTGGATCTTTTCTATTATCTTTCTCTTAAGTTCTCTCTATTATTTAATTAAAATTGATACTTAGACGTATTTTTTCGAAAAATTTTTTAATATAAAAATTTTAAATTTTTATGAGATCTATAATTTTTATATTTAATTTTTTTTTTAAAAAAAAGTACATCTAAATATATATTTTGACTTAAAATATATATTTAGAGGTATAAATTATTTTCAAAGCCATTATTATTTCGGAATTTTAAAATATATATTTAGAAATATTTTTTGGATAAGTTTCGAATATAAAAGTTGTAAATCTCATCATAATTTATAACTTTTATGTTTTAAATTTTTTTTAAAAAAATATATATAAATATTAGTTTTAATCGAGTAATATAAAGAACATAGGAAAGAGTAATGGAGATGATCCATGTCCACGATGGTTGCTCCTTATTTATTCAGATATTACCTTCAACGTAATATTGTCTTAAAAACGTCGGTATTTTGCTTTGCATCGCAAGTACGACTGAGCATAGGTCTGAGGAAACCCTAGCTTTCGCTTTCTTCACTTTCGTGCTCCAGTGATTGTAGTCAATTTCCCAGTACGACTGTGTATCAGCGGTAGTCGATTTTGCGCGTTCTAAGAAGCCTACGTCCGACAAAAATTAGTGAAATCGGTAAGTTTGTAAGTAAACTGGTCCTAATTGATCCGAGTCGAAGTCAATTCTAGCACTGCCAAAAAAAAAAAAGTTTCTTTTTTGTGATGCCGTGCTTGACCAACAACCTCTGAGAGATTTTTTTTTTCTTTTTTTTTTTTGGTCGAAACCCTCTGAGAGATTTATTACAAAAGCAAGTCACTACTTGACTCTATTTGTTTATTTATTCTGAGAACATTATTTCTTGTCTAAGGTAAGAAACTTACATTCTTTCGGCTTCTTGAAGTTGACCTTTTTCTTTAGTTTTGATGGAAGGAAAAGAAAATTTGTTTACTATTTTGTTCCTTTTAATTTTCTTTTCTTTTTCTTTTTTTTTTTAATAGAAAAGATTAAGTCCGCTATAATTTTACAGTCTGATCCTTTTAAGACGGTTGTTTTAACTACTTGTGTATTGCTCTTTTCTTTAAAAAAAAAAAAAACGTATTATCAGTTTAAAATATTCAAAATGTGTCTTTCTATAAATTCAATATCGGCAAGTATTGTTTTTATATAGGTTTAAAAGATTTTGTTTTTTTTTTTTACCAACTGTTTGATAATGCTTATAGTCTGCGAAAATCATTATCTATTATGCTTGGTTGAATTCCATCCTAAATGGCTTTTTGGTCTTCAAAACATAAGTTTTCACTTCCAAGTCCAGACGTTAAATTAATTTATGGGGTTTGTCAAAAATTGCTATTTTGCAAAACTTTAACAAATTAACCATTCGAATTAAAATACTAAATTAGTTTTTTGCAATAATTTTTTAGCTTGTATAGAATACTTTTTTAGCTTGTTCGAAATATTTTTTTTAGCTCGCTATATTATTAGATAGCTCGTCCGAAACATTTCTACCCTATTACTACGATACAATTTTTGACAATATTACATTAACTGTATGCAATACTAAACTAGATGTTTGGATTATTTTTAAGTTTTCTCTCTCTTTTTTTTCTCTTTTTTTTTTAAGTTAAAAAGATAATAGCTGATTTGTAAATATTTTACAATTAGAAGTTTGTCATCAGTGTAACCAATGTTGGTCTTCTAGTTATCATAACTGGATGCTGGAAAGTGATCATAATCTATCTCTTATAAATGGTCGGTCAGGAATTTAAATCACAGCAATGGTCGAAAGTATTACTTTCAGTTTTCCAGGTCAAAATGTGAGGTACAAACCAAACATCTAATTTTTTTTTTGGAAAAATTATTGTTCAGCTCCTCGTTTCTCATTTGTTACTGTTCAGCCCCCCGAAACTGGTTTTCCCGCCGACGTGGCGGCGCGCGCGTCATTATTATTATTAAAGGGGCCTACTCATTCTAATTCTTTTAAAGAACACTTGTACTAAATCATAGAGCAGATACCATTTAATACATTATTAAATCTAACCCTGTTCAATTCCAACTTTCAACATCTTGGGAGTATGATCCATCCTATTAATCAACAACATGCGTAAGTTATCAAACTTATGAAGAAGCAAAAAT
This sequence comes from Xerophyta viscosa, assembly GCA_002076135.1. Lineage (NCBI taxonomy): Eukaryota > Viridiplantae > Streptophyta > Magnoliopsida > Pandanales > Velloziaceae > Xerophyta > Xerophyta viscosa. Next base: position 163,263 of record MJHO01000013.1, on the reverse strand, counting down.
ATCAATCCAAAGTGAAAAAGAATCGAGAAACATTGTTCATGAGCTCTTATATTACCAACTAAGCTTATAAAACAAAGTACCGGAATTTTCTTCTTCCCTTTCCTTTTTTTTTTTTTTTTGACATAATAAGATGAAGCTGTCTCCGCGTGCCAACCTCCAACATTAATGGAGATATTATTTTTTAACCAAGATCTATCAGCTGTTGGACCGAAATCAAAGTAAAATTCGATCTGGTGCGCATCCTGAGTCAGGTGTGGAATATAGGTGCCTGTCCAACCACCATATTAGCAATCACAGTTAAAAACTCGTTAGAATTGTCTATTATTCAATTTAGGATCATTCGTGAAATTTAAACCTGCGATGTGTGCTAGGTATATGCCACCGCTAATAAAGTACCAAAATATTTAAAAATTCCCATAATCTATGATGCAAGAGACTCAATCTCCGTTGATATTGGATCCACTATAACGGAGAAATAGCTAGCCGCTAGTGTGTTAATTAAACCGGTCGGATGAATAGTTGATAAACTATTATTTATGAGTTCTTCCATTGTAATAGGAGATTTGAATTTTTTTTTTTTAAATTTTTAAGAATACTTCGTTACAAACAAATGCCGGCGGGAGGTATTGTGCGTCCCAAATTTTACTCAAGATCATCTAAGATTACGAGTGTACTCTAGGAGGAATCGACACGCTCGACACAAACGTCGTTAATTAACGGTATGTCTAGAAGCATGGGTATATTTCTTGATAGAGAGAGCTTTTTGTTTGATTTTTCCTGATAACCTTCAATAAGGAAATTTCCAAATAATAATAATTAAAAAAATTATAAATGGAAAATTGAGAAGAAAGTACTAATCTAGAAGCATTTGCATTTTCTTCTTTGCAAGCCCCTTTTATTCTCGACAAGGACATGTTCTAGAGAATTATTTCTGTGTACTCAATTGAAGGACCGAAAATCAAATAATTTGAAAATAAAATACTATTAATCCGAATATTTGGTAAATAAGAAAAAGTCCGATTGTATTTTAAAGTGCCTCAAAATCGATTTTGAGATATTTGCGAAATATTATCGAATTATATTTTAGATTATTTAGTTGGATTGAATAGTATTATTCTGAAATATATTTTTTCAGACCCTAAGCTGAAAGGATAGATCAGTTTCGTACCACAAAGTCTGAGAATCGAGATGTTCCTCCTACTACGCCAATCTTTTTTGATATTTTTATTATGTCAAATAAATGAACTAAATATGATTTATCTTACGTTATTGGGTTCTATCGAAATAAGTTTCTAGAACGAATGCTATGTCATGATAAATGTGGAAATAATGATTAAACGTGATAAGTTTAAAAAAAAAAAATACTTGGTTTAATATTTAGGAATTCTGTGATATTAAACTTTGTATAAATGAGAAATTATAGGTTGGATTATCTAAAAAATAAAAATAAAAACAATTATCTCAAAAAAAAAAAAAAAGAGAAATCATAGGGTGAAAAGACAAATAATCTTTTTTCATGCTTTGCATGAGATGGTTTCCGAATCTAGTAGATTTAGATCACCATATTAAAAAGCAAACCCAAGAAGCAGAGGTCACTTTCGATACCAATTTTTTTCAGCTGTATTTGTCCAGATTTTTTATGGGGTTAAATATACGCACACATGGTCGTTAACTTCAGTGTATTTTTTTACTGCCTTTGACAGAATTTAAACCAGCATCAGAACATTAGATAGAATAATCTCAATCAGTGCACCGCTAGCTAGGCTCGTCCTATATTTAGATCACCACATTACAAGGGTATATGTTGCTATAGTCTCCCTTTTATTTTATCTTTGTTCACTTAAATTATTTCAATTTCCACATTTATTCAACACGTCCACATAACGACCAACTATTCTAGTCTTGTTCCTATTTCTTGACCTATTCTCTCTCTTTCTCCATCTATATATATCTCGCTGATTTTGGAAAGGAATTCCATCTTCCATTGAACTCACCACCATCAACAATGGCGATCCACCAAAGGTGCCTCTCTAACTCCTTGAGCTCATCTCTCCGCATTTCGAAAGACCACACCACCGTCGATATCCGAAGATCTTCATCGGACGGCCATAACTGCAGCTTCTCATCAAATCCTCCTCCAGAAACAACAACTTCGACGGAAGCAACCACCATCAAATTTTACAGTCAAAACTTCGTCGACGGCGAGCCGGAGTCTCCGAGAGTCACCTGCACCGGCCAGATCAAAACCAGTGGTTCGTCGTCGAGTTCGAAGGTCTCTAATAACAAGATGACGAAGATCAAGAAAGTGTTGTCGCGGCGGTGGACGAGCGTGCGGAGCTCTGCCGCAGCCGCAGCTGCCGGAAGGCGCCGCAGTTTCGTCATCGCCGACGACGTAGATCCGTTGCTTGATGTGGCGAGAGGAAGAGCTCAAGATATTGCTTGCACCGGTTAATTAAATGATTGATTGAACGTTGAAGAACTATCATAATATATATATATATACAAATTATTATCAGATCGAGCTGATGATAAAGTTTTTAGCTCGTAAGATCGTATCAGCAGACGTGGATCAAATAGCTGGATTAAAGTTAATAGTTTGTATCTTATTTTGATTAAAGATATAGATCTTATTTTAGAAGATAATATCGATCGTTGCAGATTTTATATCTGTGATTAATTTTATATATGTGCTTAGTTTGTTTCTTTGTTGTTTTTGTCAAACAATCCGTTGGGAGATCATATATCATCAGAGAGGTTGCTAGATTCAAACATAAAAGAATATAATTAGTCTAATTTTTCCGGACAAAGCCTGCAATATAAATAATTAATTATCAGCTATGAATGTAAAAGATCGGGTCCTACCATATTTAAATAAAGTGAGGATTGAGGATCACTGAATATCAATAATTAATTTTTGGTGGTCTTTTTTTTAAAAAAAAAAATTAAACATATTTAAATAAAGTGTTGATCACTCATTTTTCTAATGAACTCATTGGCTTGAACCTTTATCATAAGAAGTTGGATATCAGCTTCCATTTTTTAGAGCTGTATAAATTAGTTTTTAAAAATAAAAAAAAAATGCAAATGAGACACCGTACACACGCTCAGTATCAATATATTTTTGTTTTAAAAAATTAATTTATATATTCTTTGAAATATAGGGGTTGATATGCCATTTAACCTTGTAAGAAGCATGGTTAACTTTTTCTACATATATATATATATCACTGTCTGAAATAGATTGCCACTGAACCAACTTTCATTAATTCCAAGGCCAGAGTTTGGTGAACTTCCAAATTACCTCATCATTTTCGACGAATTTGCTATATTTTGTAGCTGAATAACTCATAGTACCATATATCTGGTTTGGGGAATAATATCAGGTTGGAACTTTATTTCATGACGAGATCTAAATCTTGCCGATTGGAGGGTCATTTTAGATAATAGTATCCACTTTGATGCATGTCGCTGGAAAAATTTTGTGGGTACCTGAAAAGGATATTATGATTATTTTGGGCCTTATATCAAAACTGGATCAGCTAGGTTAATAACACAACTCTTTGAGAATCATGTTAATTAATGTATTTTTTTTTCGTTGGTCAATCTTAAATAACCACGATTTGAATATCTCAGTCCTGTATATTAATTTTAAATAAATACAATCGAAAGTAGGTATTCCAGCTACACACAAGTTGGAAGACTAAATATATAATAAAGTAAGTTAAACGATTAATATAAAAAAGCCCTTCTACAACTAGGGGTGAAAATGAACTGAACTGTTTACGAGTAGTTCAGCTTGAGCTTGTTCAAACTCGCTTGTCGAGCTCGAGCTGAATTTGTGCACTGATTCGATTTTCGAGTACTTAAACGAGCCGAGCATGAATATCATCTTACTAGACTCGCTAGGCTCGTGAGTCTAAAGTGCTTTTCTATTTATTTAAAAAAATTATAACAAGATTACTAAAATAGTTCGAGCTTGATCTCAACTTAAGTTCGGTCTAATTGATGCAATCGATATGAGCTTGAATTGAACTCCAGCTCAAAAATTTTAGTCGAGCAGAATCCGAACTCAACCTCTGAAGCTGCTTAAGCTCGAGGTCGAGCTCGCTGTAAACTAACTGAGCCAAGTTTCAGCTTAATGATACTCGGCGTTTTCATCTCTAACTATATATAGCTATAAGGGCTCCAAATAGCACTCTCCAAATTATATATAGAAAGACTGATTAATAATGTTCTCGACCATATTTTTATAACAAAAACAAAATTAAAAAAAAAAAAAGATCAAACCATAACTTAGGATTTGGTAAAAGAGTGTTGTAATGTCAAGACTGCCCCAGCTTTTCAAAAGTCCTTAAAAATCTGTCAAGACTGCCCTGCTTTTCAAAAGTCCTTAAGAAAACTGTTAAGTTTTTTATATCAATTTCTAAAATAAAACAAAATACGTTTAAATAAATATTTTTAAAAATTTTTTAATACAAAAAATAGATTTGATGTGCTCTAAATTTTTAGTGTTAAATTTTCTTTAAAAACTATTTTTAATTAAATATTTTTAAAAATTCAAAATTTTACTGATAATAAAAAATTTGAAGAAATTTTGAATTTAAGAATTATAGATGACACAAAACTTTATTTTTTTAGTATTTCAATATATATATACTATATATAATTTTTTATTATTTATATGCTCGTTATGTGTAACTCCTAGTATTTCAATATATATATATATATATATATAAATATAATTATAATTTGAAATAATTTTATAAGCTGTTTAAGTAATGATAATTTTTTTTAATAGTTTCGCTAAGTGGGGAATTTTTTCTTTTTGAGAAAACCCTAAAAAAATCAGTGCGATTTGAAGAAACACATATTGAATTATTGAAAGATTGAAAATCTAAGTCCAAATTGAAAGGCCCTTGAATTATTGAAAGATTGAAAATGTAAGTCCTCTGCCACTTCGAACACGCAAGTAATACTTACGGTTGTTCGTAGCAGACCGAAATCAATCTACTCTTTCATAGACCGACTCTCACATGGTATACTTGTAGTTTCTATCACTACCGAGGTTAGTAAGGGAATAGCACTTATCGGCATATATGCGGAATGTGTATTCGGACTTTAAGTTTCCCGTTGACCCAACCTCGCGGTCTCGCGGTCTCCTCTTCTGATATCGACATATTACCAAGGAATTTTGCATAGATGGCTGAAATAATAAAATTTGGCCTTCCCAGGCCCGTTTCATTTTCATTTTCACACTTTTACACCCTGCGCAAAGACGATAGCCGATATATCCTCGAGGGCCAAATCCAAATTTATAGTATTTTAAAACGTTCACCCATATACTATATATTTTGGAAAAATATATCTAAATTAGTGTGTTTTAAATAATCAATAAACAGCAATAAAATGCTATCAAAACCATTCTAAATTCAATTAGAGTACAATAAGATGTGGCTAATCAATAAGCTGAATTTAGTCAGTAGTTCGAACCCAAAAAAATATTTATTTGTTACAAAAAAAACAAATTAGAGTAGCAGAACGCTCGGCTGATATTCATGGACACTTTATGATACTTTAAATACAGACTTAATATTAGATGTGTACTCTGGTCTTATTTCACTATAATACGACTGCAAAAAAAAGAAGACATTAAGTGAGCCCAATAGCGCTAATACTGACTATCAGAGACTGATTATGCAAAATATCAATCTCACCATGACGGTATATATTTAGCTCTGCTGTTAGTCTTTAGATGATCAGGTTGTCTTGATTCCAAATAGACTAAGTCTAGAAAGCTTTGCTTTTATTTTTAGAATTTCATGGCGGATCACCGTAAACTTCGTCAGAGATTCTTCAGCTTCTTCTGCTGCTTTAAGCCTCAGACAGGAGAAGAATCTGCTTCTAATTATTCTTCTACTTCTCGGTCTTCTTCAACGTCGACGTGGTGGCGGAGGTCGCCGGAAAGCAGCCGCAGCGGGCTGAGCTCCGCCAATACTTTCGAGCCACCGTCTCCGCGAGTAGGCTGCATGGGCATAGTTAGAAGCACAGGCTCGCCATCGCCGCCGACCTCCTCGGAGAAGAACACGGGAACAAGAAGATCAACTCGGAATAACAAGTGTTCAAGGACTAAGAGGGCGCTTTCACGGCGGCAGAAGAAGGAGGTAACAGATATTAGTAAGATAGATCCTCCACTGCCGCCGCCGCCGACGGAGAAAATGGCGGAGAAGAATTCGAGCCTCTGGAAGCGGAGGAGTGGCGGGGTTTCGCTGAAGAAGATCAACCTTCGACAGTAAGAATAAGTAAACGGCATGAATTTAGGCAAATTCTTCTGTGAAACACTTGCATGTGTATAAAATCTCCACTTTTAATTTTTTTTTTTTAAAGAATATATAATGATAAAAAAGTTTTTAAGTTTAGCCCAGATGCGGAATTCTTGTTAGTCTTTAGATGATCAGGTTGTCTTGATTCCAAACAGACTAAGTCTGGAAAGCTTTGCTTTTAGTTTTAGAATTTCCGGCCCAGATGCGGAATTCTTGGGTCCGAATCTCGTATGCATCGTCCATAAAGATGTGGAGAGCGAAGCTCTTCTGTACTCCGTGAGGATGAAACGGACCATTTGGATCTTTCCTACAAGCATCGATTGATCCTCTTGGCTGGTGGAACATATGAAACAGTATCATTCGTGTGGTTTATCTGTTACAACGGTTGCTCAAAAAGCGTTGATTACGAACAAAATTTTCTCATGGTATTCTCGAAAAAAAGTTTTAAATTTTATAATATTATAGTTATTTTTTAATTTCAGAAGGGGTGTAAAGAGTTTGTCTAGATATTAAAAATGTAAATTGTACTTTGTGAGTGTAAATTACTAGCGTTTGTTTTTTTTTTTAATATGTGACATCGCGTTTAATTTTTATGTGGAAATTGAGTGAAATGACTGTTTCTCCCGACCAATATTTGTTATATTCGAACCCTTAACCGACATTTTATGAGAGACAAATCGCGATCGTCTTTCAGCACCCAATCTGCTAATTAATTGGGCCAGCACTGATTAGTTAACTAGTGCTCTTAAAAGAAAGGAAATTATTACTATCCTATTGTAAAGCCAATGTTAAATACCGTGTAAACCGGGAATTCTATTCATTATTAGGGAGAATCATACTTTTAATTTCTCTCTCTCTCTCTCACTATTGCAGTGCAAAGAGGATTAAATTTTGCATACTTCTATGTAGTAAATAAGTAGGCAATTAATGGAGCCTACCAAAAACTTGGTGCGCTACGTGCATGGGAGATTCCATGCATGGCGGAGCCTTACGAACAAGGAGTACACCTCATCTCAAAAACTTGAAGAAACAAAAGCAATATGGTCCATATGGCCCATGGGTTGTCCCCAGACTCATGTTTAAATCAGCTTCTAAATTTAGGTGAAAAATGAATCAAAGTCACCGTGATTTGATGGATGGCCGGATAATTTAATACATTAGATGTGGTATGACCCATGTTGTTCTAATTTTTCATCTCTAAATACGTTGATGCTGGTATGATTAAATCCATATGGTTCACCTCTAAATATGTTGATGGTGGTACCACTGGTATGATTGGATCCGTGCGATCAACTTTTATCACTAAATTTTAGAGATTCATAGGTCAAAATTTGTTAAAAATAAAATAATTTATCTAATCGGCGGGGGAATTCGTTACTCCAAAAATTTGACATCACGTTCATTACTTAACCAAAAAAAAATTCAAAATGACTATTAAAGAATAGTCCGCTAAGATTGGACGGTACTCGATCGGCTAGTCTAATATTCTCCACGGAACACATTTTTTGCACATTTTCAACGAATTGACTAAATAATTCTTAAAAAATGTATTTGTTTTCTTTTTTATTTTACAATTATTTATTCTTTGTTTTAAAAAATTCTTTTAAAAATATGTAAATTTCGTAAACAAATTAACCGGACAAAAGCATACGAGTACGGATTTCAGATGGTTAGATGATATGGTTAGAGAAAAAGTATTATCTTTAAAAATTATCTCCACTTTTATCTCTAAACTTTTCTTATCACCAATTTAACAGCTATCTAGCAGACCATTCTACCCTCATACCTTATTTAGATATGCATTTAGAGATAAAAAAGTTAGAGCCACATAAATTTCTTGATTTGCAACACAAAAATTAGGCAGCATAGCCCGTTGACTCAAAACTAAACCCTAAGTCCGACTTAATTAAAGCTTAAAAGTTTACCCCATCATCTAATATAAAAATCTGGTAACTAAATTTGGTAAATCATAACCATGCATGCATTCATCTCCACTCGGATTTAATATAAAAATGTAATGCGTTTTCATTTTTGTAGAAAATAAAACATGTAGTACGATATATTCATAAGAATAAAAAATGGGTGGTTACAGTTTGTTTTCAGTAAATATTTCTTCAGCTACATAATAATAAAAAATAAAAAAGAACTATAATCTACATCAGATCATCTCCTAGCCAATGCTCAATTGGTTCAGCAAGGATCTCATCCAACGTCTCCATGGAAAAATTTAGCCCATCATCTAATGGCAAGTTTTGCATTAATGTAAAGAACTCTTCACTGCCATCAGCTGCAGCAGGATTTTCTTCCAGCTTCATTCCGTCATTAATGGCGGCAGTGTAACCAAGTACTTCAAGATCATCGTTACAGTTGAAATCACCGCCGCTAGTGCAACATATCTCAGCCGCTTGCTGATGAGCGATATTATCGTAGCACTTGATGTCGTCTGGTGTAACAAAGGTGTCATCGTCAAGATCAATTGTTACCTCGGAATTAACTTCTTTCGGCCCACCTTCTCCGGCACCACCAGCGCAGGCTGAAACATCTTGTCCAGGCTTCTTTCCGTCGACATTGATGCAAATAAAACCACTCCTATCTTCATATATAAACGAATCAGAAGCCTGGCGACATACCTGCACTTTAACTTCTTCATCAGCAGCAACAAATTTTAAATAATCTTCACGAAAGGCTGTGCTTATTTCAGGAAACACTCCTCCGGCGAAGCTGCAAACGCCAAGATCACCTTCTTCGGGAAGCCCTATTCCGTTGCCGACGACGGAAAACCCTTGTGGATTCTGATATATGAAAGAAGATAACGACGATCCGAAATTCGAAGCGAGCTGCGGCAGCCCATCATTAAAACCCGCGATTACCGAAGGGTTGCTGTTATAATCAGACGAAGACTGCGACGAAGATCCAAGAAGCTCAGAAGCATATGGCTGCTGCCTCGTCTCCGAAGACGGCGAATTTAACGGCGGGGGATCGAGGAAGGGATTGGGGTCGCCGTAGTTTTCTTGATGCTGCAGCGGGAAATTCAGTAATGCGTTGGGGCCGAAGATGGAGCGAGCGGCAGTATCATATGCACGTGCGGCTTCCTCGGCGGTGGCCCAAGAACCTAACCAACTGCGGGGATCCCTAATCTCCGAGACCCATTTTTCCCAGTTACGCTGCCGCACGCCGCGGTAGAATGAATTATTTTTCGTTTGTTGAAATATAATGATATAAAAATAAATGAACTTGATAATGTGATTACAATGAGATGTGCCTCTTATATAATAAGAGGAGAACTATGTTTACAAAGAAATAATAAAAATAATAAAATAAACAAGACATAAATTGAAAATAAAATTACAAATAGAAATTCTAAATATGTAATCTAACATCCTCCCTCAAACTCAAGGTGGTCGAGTGGATTGCAGCTTGAGTTTGGACACAAGTTGCTGAAAATTTTTAATAGAAGATGATTTGGTGAAGATATCTGCAGCTTGATTGTTGATGACACTTGGAAGTAGCTGAAAGAGTACCACGATTAGATGTGTTCGGTAAATTGTGACAGTCTATCTCAATATGCTTCGTGCGTTCATGAAAAACATCGTTATGAGCAACCTGAATAGCACTCTGATTGTCGCAGTGAAGAGGTGTAGCAGTCTTGAAGGAAACGCCCATGTCGCTTAGTAACCATCGTAACCATATTAACTCTGTGGGCTGGTTCTGCAAGAGCTCGATAACTCTGACTCGGTGCTGGAACGAGAAACAATAGATTGTCTTTTGCTTCGCCATGAAATAAGTGAATCGCCGAGAAGAAAGCAAAATCCATTAGGTCGACCGTCTATCTGTAGGATCACGACCCCAATCTGCATCGGAATAGGCTGAGAGCTGAAGTGAATTTGATGAAGGATAAAACAAACCGTGAAAAATAGTACCCTTGACATATCTCAGAATACGAAGAACTGCAGCAAAATGGACTGATCGAGGGGACGACATAACAAATTGTTATTGGTAAATAGATCCAACTAAGCTTGTCGATTAATATCGTGCGCCAGCAATGACCGAGTTCCCAATTTCCATCGGAGAGCCGCAACATCACTATCAGATATACCGGACTTGGAAATCAAATCTGAAGCATATTTTGTTTGGGACAAATAGTAACCACTGCTACCGGAGGTGACCTCAGTACCAGAAAATAACTTAATGTCTTCCAGATCCTTCATTTCAAACTTTTGACTTAAAAGAAAAGTTTAATGTCATTTGTATACCTTAACGTCATCTCCTGTAATAAATATTCATCCACTATACAATAATATTAAGATTTAACCGATCTGTTTGTCTTCGAAAAAGTGCAGCATCATAAGCACTTGAAGTGAAACCTAGTAATATCAAAGCAGAACTGAACTTGGAAAACCATGCACGAGGAGCTTGTTTAAGTCCATAAAGAGCTTTACGAAGACGACATACTTGGCGTGGAGAATGGGAATATCCTGGCGGCGGCTGCATATAGACTTCTTCGGTCAAATCTCCATTGAGAAATGCATTTTTAACATCCATCTGAAAAAGAGACCATTTTCGGGAAGATGCAACTGCAATAAGAGCCCGTATAGAAGTAAGACGAGCAAGCAGAGCAAACGTCTCTTCATAATCAATTCCGTATTCCTGAGTATAGCCTTTCGCAACCAAACGTGCCTTGTAACGTTCAACACTCCCATCTGCATGAGTCTTAATCTTGTACACCCACTTGCAACCTATAACAGATTTTCTTAGAGGTTAGATAGACTAAACATCCTAAGTGTTATTTCTAATAAGTGGCATTTAGTTCTTCATTCATAGCTTTTTGTCAAAGAGGATCTTTAGAAGCTTCAGAAAAATTGTGGGGTTCATGAAGAGAAGCAAGAGCAAAATAACAATGGTAATCTTTTAGTAGAATACTAGGTTTACTCACCCTTCCTGATAATGTTACGAATCTCATGTGTTGAATGGAAGGATAAGCATGAAAGGTCACTTAGTGCTGGATCTTGCAGACGAAGAGTTTGGGCCGAGAAATTCCGTAGAAGTGGGTTTCGGTTATATCTGTTTGAGTTTTAGGTTGGATCGGAGAAGTTAAACTAGGACAGTATCATGGATCATCAACAAATTATTATTGTTGTTTGGCTAAGAATCGAATGAAGCAACATTTGAAAACAAAACATGTTCCCAGAAAACAACATGACGAGATATTCGCAATCGTTTTGATATAGGATCATAACAACGATATCCTTTTTGCCCTATTCCATATCCTAGAAAACAACACATGCGAGATCTGGGCTCTAACTTACTTCTTTCATGCGGTTGAAGTTGAACAAAACACACACATCCAAAAACACGTAAAAGACTATAATCAGGAGAAAAACCATACAAACATTCATAAGGTGTTTTATTTTCCAAAACAGTAGAAGGAATGCTCTGATACCATGTTGAAATATAATGATATAAAAATATATGAACTTGATAATGTGATTACAATGAGATGTGCCTCTTATATAATAAGAGGAGAACTATGTTTACAAGGAAATAATAAAAACAATAAAAGAAACAAGACATAAATTGGAAATGAAATTATTAATGGAAATTCTAAATATATAATCTAACATCGTTGATCGCCGGTTTCACTGCTTGAATTGTTTACTGTTCTCGCCGGAGGTTTTGTTTGCGGCCACTTCCGCAGCCAATCTGTCCAAGAATGTCGGATCATTCTGCTTTCGCCGTTTCGTGCGCTTCTCCGACGAGGACGAGGACGACGGCAGCGTATGCATGGCTGCTGTCTCTACTTTCTCGTTCGCTTGAAATTTGTTATTCCCCTGGGAGTGAGACGCCCGTACAAGATCCTCAAACCACGAATAGATTTTGCAGTGGATAAAACTTCGAAACAGCTTTCACGTCTTATTTTATAGTCAGGTTATTGGCGGGCAAATCTAGTTTCATTTGAGGGCGAATCTTGTTTTAGGTTGGCGGGCAATTTTGAGAGATACCTCCACGTGAGACCCTTACAAAAAAACCAAAAAAAAAAAAAAAATTAGAAATATTTTTTTTAAAGAAAAAATTTACTATAAAATTTAAATTTTAATATATATATATATATATATAATTACATCATAGTTTATCTAAATAATAGAAGTTGCTAAAATAAAACTTATGTATTTTGAAAAATTAGTGATAATCTAAATATAATAATAAATATATAAAAGATGATCAAAGCCGGTGATATCTTAAATAATTTTTCGTGCCACGTGATTATTTTTTTTTCTAAAAACATTATTTAGCGTTTACATTATTTGATAAGAAATTTAAAAATAATATAACTAATTGTAAGAATAGGAAAGATCTAAATTAAAAACTATATATATATATATATATATATAATATTGTTTAATTAGAAAGAAACTTGTGGAAAACTGATGGACGTGAACATTTACTATGTAGTAAGCAAATTTTTAATAAAACATTTCCGATATTTTAAAAAATAATTTAATAACTAGATATCACTTCTATTTTACGGCATATATCAAATATTTTCACATATGATATATAATATTTATTTTTTTCTCTAATAATATTTGACATAATTATATTAAAAAAGGGCGTTTGGTAATTGTTTTGGAGGTAGATTAAGTACGTGCTTGCTTTAGCATCATGAAAGAAAAGGGCATCTGGTGATTTTTTTAATTAGTAAATTAAGCATGCATATATATATATATATATGAAAGGAAAGAATACGACAAAAAAATATATGCTCCAAAATTTTGGTATTACATTTTATCTTTAAGAATGTCTCCAAAGACATATTTAAGACCCTAAAGATTAATTGTGAAATTTTTTCAAAATAAATTATTTAAATTTCTTTAAAAAAAATTGAATAATAATATTGTACAGCAAACCAAAAAGTTTTAACATATATATATATATATATATATATATATATATATATATGAGTGATTTATACATATTTTATGGAAATTATCTAAAATTTTATTTAACAGAATTTATAAACAAGAATTTTTTTCACCGAATCACCTTGAAATATTGCCCTATTACTTCCTCGTACACTTCAAATATTTGGCGGAGATGAAGCATATCATTTGAGTCATCTAGACGTGTATAGATGTCCCCAGCACTGCTCTTAGATTTATGGAGACTCTTATTAGCTACATGTATAACTGCCCCCTCCATGTAGATGATCTGGCTAGCTCGAAGAAAAGTTGAAGCAGCCAGCCAGCGCACGAAGTCCAGATTGAATGAGAAAATGAAAATGAAGCTCTCAAGGGATCCAAGTTTCTGCACATTTTATAAGTTGATATCGAAAGACTTCCTCTTTCTCTCTGACGATGAATTTCCATCAGGCTGTTGCGCTTGATTGAACTCAGATCTGCATTGATAGGAACAATTTTATAATTTGAGCTAAAACGATAAATAAAGCTTATTGTAAGATTCTAATTGGACGCTGTAAAAAATTACAATAGATTCTCATACATTTTAAAATTTTAAAAAAAGGTATATTAATTTAAGGAGATATTAAAAATTGCTGTCTAAAAGCTAATGTGGACCATCTCATGTGAAAACTTGCACAAATTTGTTGCGTAAAAGCATATCATAAATTGGAATGGAAAAAGGATCATTTTTATGGACCTGTATTTGGGGATTATAAAGTTCTGAAACATTTTGAACACGAATGCTTACCCGCAGGTGGAACACTTTTTATGGTGTTTGCAGAATATCGAAAGACACACCGAACAAACATAACCCATATCAATAGTCTTTTTGTGGCAAAAACATCTGCAAGAAACATAACAGTCAGAAGAAAAGGTAACAATATCGTAAATGCGAAAACACTGAGTAAATGTAATTGATATGATCCTACTTCCTTGTTTTCTTTGAAAAAACACTGAAAAATGGCTTCGCTATACACAAGGATTTCAATGAGAACACAGTAAGAGGTAAAATTTCATGCACCAGTTCAAGGAAACATTTATTCATCTCTAAAAAATCATCAATATAATTTTGAAAGGGAGAAGTAAAACACAAAGTAAATGCTGCTATTGTATAATCAAATTGGAAGTACATACGAAGCTCGAAAATCCACTCCTACAGGTCTGGGAAGTTGCAAAAAGGAACGTGATTGCAAATCAGTTGCAAATACAGCCTGCATACAAATGATGTCATCATAGTTACACAATAAAATTATCTTTACTATTATTAGATGCTAATTAATATCATCATGCTATTAGATAAACCTGTGACATCTTAATGGTAAATACAACACTTATAAACCTGTATACAACCTTTTGGTCAAAATCAAAAGGAAAGTTAAAAACAGCATGTGCCTAAAACTATCCTACTGCATGTTAAAAAATCAAAATTCGTGTTAAAAATCATGATCTAAGAGCTCAGTATATAACAAGCTGTAAACAGGAAAAATTGAATAATTCAAACCTAAAATCTCTTTTTCTTAAGAAGCCATTTAGGGTCGTAGTACTTATTATCCGGGGCCAACAGGACTTGGCTCAATCCAAGGGGACAGAACAATGCAGATATACACTAGGTGGCTAGACCAAACATGGCGCTGCCCCATTGCATGTGGAGGATACCATGCTTGATTGCAAAGCATTTCTGCATTTGCGGCAGCATCGACTCGAACTAGTGACGGGTGGCTTCGTGAGGCCAATCCTACCACTGCGACACCTGTTCAAACCCTTCAAACCTAAAATCTGTACTACTCTGCTATGTTTTTGTTTGAGTTGGTTTTCCAAATCAAAAAAAAAAAAAACCTTTAAATTGCCTTAGTAGCAACAATTCACATGATGAACTCTTTGGTAGCTTTTTCTTACTAGATTAACTCCACTAGCCACTGTTGAACCAAGATTTTACATGAAAAGATGCTAAATTATTGTATTTGTTTTGATTTACATTGACTGATCATCATCATGATTGATTCTCATTTCAGAATACGAGCAAGAGCGGGTGAAAATATTCTGTTGATATCATAGACGAAGTAGATGACAACAACCAAAGAAGGCTAAATGCCACAAAAGATGATTACCCTTTCTTTATATGCTTACAGTTTCATACATTACTAGGTGTGTGTTTGTGAGCACGGATCTTAGACATTTGCCAATGATTGGTGAAATGCCTTATGCGATGGTATTAAATGATATTGTCACCAGCCCAATGGTATTAAATCCTTAATTCAATATTCTATTGCAGGGTAATCTGTTGCGGTTTTTAAGCAATGCTAATAGGAAGCATTAATCATCATAAATGCCCAGTAGCTTGCTCCAGTCACTAAATTTAAAAGGATTACCATGGGACGATATTATGTAAAAAACAGTTGCGCAATAGGATATTAGTCACAATGAAATACTAGCCTTACTTAAACAAAAACCAGCTCAGCCCCATAGTTGGCCATAAAAAGATAGATATAAACCTCAGCAAACAATATTAGATTGGATGCCTAACATTAGTCATAATCAGACATAGGATCATCCTTTCTAAAGAACTTGACAAGATATTATTTCACAGCCAAAAACCATGGTATATGCATTGACATTGAACCAAAGTTTCACTGTAGCATAGCTACCTTTATTCAATCAACTCCGTATTTTCACAAAAGGTTGCTTCCCTTGATAAACTCCTATAGACAATAAAGTAATATGCACTAATAACGATTTTCAGGAAGAAATGAGTAAGTTAAATTGAATACTGAATTCTGAAATATGAAGCTGCTTGTATTGTAGTAGCATGGTTTCTGAGATGGAACCATAGAAAAGTGACAAAAGCTTACTGAAAGATACTGAAATAGACCATCAAGCTGCTGTGGTTTTAAATAAACTCCTCCAGTGATATAGGAAGCCTGTAAAATTTATTTCAAAGGATGTCACGGAGTACAGGTAACAGATTAAATTTAAGCCCCCCCCCCCCAAAACAAAAAAAAATAGTAACTACTTTCTAGTCAATTTAAATGGAAGAAAGAATTGAAACCAAACTTCATCGGGATATCACCTGTTGCAAGAAAGCTGAATGTTGGACTCCCACAACACATGAATCTATTGGGACCTGGAAAAGATGCAGCATTGTTATTTTTTTATTTAGTCACAAAAATATAACATTTATACTGTACTTAACATTTACATAAACTATGATGGAGATTTGACTATCTGAGCGGGGGGCTTTTTTCCTTTTTTCCCCATAAGGAATCACCAAAGGCATCACAGATGATATTCCTCATTGGTTCCTTCGGGAAAAATTATCGGGAAAAAGCCACGCCTCTCTATTTTACGACACCTTACAGGACCTAGTCGAATCTTTTCTCTCTTATTAGTGATTGAAATAGAATTGTACAAGCATTGCTATTTGTAGAGTGTGAAAACTACCAAAAAGCTCTTATGTATGAAGGTCTGGAACTTATTCTATAGCTTTTTTGCTTATCTCTCCCTTGGTTAACATTTACATATTGATAAGCTACGTTGATAGAACCGAACCCGCAGCTTATTAGTCGTGGAAATAATTGGTCCTACAGCATATTTTAAATTTTCAAATCCATCGATAAATCAGAAAGTTGAATGTCGACGCGTTAATTGTGCGTGTGTGAGCCTTACTTCGTGCCACCTCTCTAACTTGTGCAGGAAGACGCCTTGTCCATTGATCTTTCAAGTGGTTTGCTGAGAGGTTGGCCTCTCTTCAAATACGACGCGGTCTTAGATGCATCCACATAGCATAGAAATGAGTTCGGTCTACTCTCGATCTGAAAGCAGCTATTCCGTGGCCTTTGAGTGGCCAAGTAGTTATATGACCACACTAGCCATTATATGTGTAGTTACATAACATTACAATGAGGAGAGTACTACTGGGCTCCTTTCATAGGCAACTCAATGACCACTTTTAGCACTTCGACACTAGCAACTTTTTTCAAGTAATAATAGAATGTAGCAAGCATGTATTCGAGAGTTGAACATACCAAAAAGCTGTAATAAGTCTATTATTCATTAGCTTTTGCATTTCCGTTAACATTCATGACTACGGTTGAAGACCAAACATTTAGCTCGGAAAATAATTGTCCCTACAGAATCTAATTTTCAGATACATTGAAATAAAAGGGCATAATGACTTGATTATTCTGCACGACCCCTCTAACTGTGAGTTTGCTGGGGTTGGCCAAAACTCTAGAGCAAGTACTAGAAAACATCTACCATCTGAAAGCAGCTATTCCGTGGCCTTTGAGTGGCCAAGTAGTTATATGACCACACTAGCCATTATATGTGTAGTTCATGTATATATCTGACCTCAGAATTACATGAACAAACAGAGAATCTAGCTAGTAAAACATGGATCCTGACAGAATGAGCATTCCAATTACATTTACTTGAAATATTTCTTAGCAATCCTTGTCTGTCATTATCAGAAAGAACACATACCCAGTAAATAGTCATTTTGAAGTGACATATGCCCCCATTTGTGAGGATTGCTAATTCAGACCTATTATTATGCCACTGCTAAGATGTAGCTTTTACAGATACCAAGTGCAGAAAACAATCCATAATATCAGTAACGCCGTAAGTGTTGGACGATCAATTAGAGAAGATTTGCCATAATATTAAAATAAAATGCACAAAATAAAATAAAATTTGCAAACTATAACTTAGCAGGGAGAATTTGCGAGCTGCTGAGAGAAAATCTTTATCAACATCAACCAAAATCAGGGTCATAAACTAGCTATAAATAATATTAGATTGACAGAGAGGACATAAGGAATTTTGATTAACAAAATGAATTACCACAGAACGCTGTGCAGAGAATATCGCATTCATTACTGCAACATATCTGACAATTTAGAATGTATCATAAACATAGCAGAAAAAATCTTGACAGATTTCACACTTCACAATGAAATAAATCATACTGTTCAGGTCCATCTGGAGATCCTTGCAAGCATAAAATCTGCACGAGAAAGTAGGTCTCAATGACGGACATATTTCTGCTATATTAGATAAATAAACATTAATTCTATTAAAAAAAATCAAAGCATAATTATAAGAATTTTGGCATCACGAGAGAGAATTTTGGCATCAAGGAGACTCTGAACAGAAATAAATAACTACCTAACTGATTAATTGAACGTCCTTTCATAGATATATGTGTGGCGCAGATTTTTTGCTTACCTTTGCGACATGGAATAAAAATAAGTCATAAGCACTTCTACCTAGAATGCAAACCCATTAAATAACCTGAAAGTTAATACCTGTTTAAATCAACTTAAGCTACTATGAAGATTACCAGCCAATCCTAACTCACATATCACAGTGGAATTTTGGCAATGATACAATATGGCCAAATTCAGGTCTATATGTTAACAAATGCCCCAATGGTTCTGAGTCAGTGGTAGCCACATCATGATTTTGGAACTATAATTACAGCACTTTTCTCGATTGGACCTTGAGTTGAAAAAAAAGTCTATAACAAATGTCTTATGAATACATGACAAGGTCGAAGTAGCTCATTTGTAGATGGAAGACAATTAGTTAGGCCAATCATACTACCATGTCAGGTTGGAAAATTCAGAAAACATCAATTAAGATGTTTATCTATGTTGACCCAGACTAGAAGTTTGTGCAAAGCATCCTTTGCTCTCCATTAAAGCAAAGATGATGTGAAAATTTGCATATAGATAGGACTGAGTTCTTCGAATTCAATAGAAAGGATCATGTTTTTATTTATCCACATGCTAAGGCCCAGAAAGAGACGGCTCTCCTAGAATGGATACCAATTATTTATGCTATTACACCAAATATTATGGGCATGTTAGTTTGCAAAGCCTCAGAGTTACAGACCTGTATCTTTGTCGACCCAAATTCTAAAGTTGGGTCCATGCACGCCTTTACACTTAAAAATGGAAGCCAACCAAACTTTTTTTTTTGAAAACTTCAAGAGTCTCCATTTCACTCTCAACTAAGATAAAAAAATGGGAGAGCACCATTCCACTGGAGTCCTAATAGGAGCTATAACAAGTGAAGAGTTTTTGAGAATTACTCCTAATGATCCAAACTTGGCACTACCATTTGCTCATAGCCATATATCGCAATGTTAAATACAAAAGGGATGATACAAAGGAAGGTTAGAAAAACCTAAACAGACTCCTTCAAAAACAAGTTGACCAGAAAGTGATAGGAGCTCATGAGATTGCACAGCTATTTGCCGTTTTTCATACGATTCAACGATCATAGCCCATCCGTATTGTTAATTTGTGGTTAGTGCTCTTAAGGTGACTTAGAATAGCTTAGCTCTGAAATAGTTCTGGAGAGGTTCAACTTGCAATATACACGTCCTATCAGGCATATCTTTGTTTAGAGTATTTGTATATGCCCATGGTTGGGGTTGACAGCCTTCAGGAGCTCTAAAATGCCTAAGAATACTAGCGCAAGTTCATTAATATCCGATGAGTCTCCGATGTTGCATGTGGTGCACATGGAAATCCAGAATAATGGTAACTCCCACCCCTCGCGAGATGAAATTACAGTTATTAAGCCAGTCGAAGAGACTCCAACAATAAAATTCCGCGTAGTGCCGTACTGATATCACGAAGAATTTAGTGCTTCAATGTGACTTTGTAACTCTAGTATAACAATAAACCAATGTTGATCTGCAACATCAGCTACTAAAGGTGGGCCCAGTGCGTGAGGCCTCCTATTCTTTGTGCCAGTGCTACATGAATGAACTACTATGACAAAAAATACAAACTCTGGGACAAAGCTAACATGATTCAGCTCTTACTCTAGGCTGCGGATGGATCAACCCCGACCGAAAAACCCTCTGTATATCTTTTGACAAATCAGGAAAAAACAAAACAACCAAGAGATATAATAACAACAATTCATCTTGAGAATCATCATAACGGATACAGCACAATGCAAGAGACAGAGAGCCGGACAGCAGCGACGAAACTGTCCCAGCTGGAGCAGTTGCCATACGATCAGCGCCAATCTCCCAATCCTTCGTCACAAACTCTTCAAGCCGGCCGATTATCTCCGAGCACACAGCAGAGGCAAGCGCTACGCCGCCGACCTCGCCATCGCCGGCGGCGGAGTCGTAGATGTAGCCGCAGGTGTTGACGCCGGTGGCTATGAGGACCACCTGGTTGAGTTGGTTCAGCAGCAGCAACGAGTTGACAAAAGGTATCACCTACAAGCAACCAAGCAAGCAAGAAAAAACAAGGTTGAAATACGGTTAGGGTTTACAATGATTAAGAGAGTGTTGGATACATACGTGGTTGAGGAAGTTGGAGAAGGGAAGAGTAGCGGAAGGATGGTTGGGGCCACCTACGCCGGCGCCAGCAGCCCAGAAGAAGGGATTGGTGTCGAGGAGGATAACGATCAAGCTCACATCGTCAGAGTAGAGCTTCGTCGGAGCGGCGGAGGAAGACATTGGCGGCGGCGCAATTTGGAAAGTTTAGACTCCTATAGGATGTCTGCAAGATTTCAAGCGCAAACCACACAGTTACTCAAAAGTACACGCTGGTCACACCAGACGGACGTTCATAGAAACGGTAAAATTAGTCTTCGTTAGTAAAAATTTAAATTTAAAATACTTTTGCATTAAAATTTAATAATTTTGAGGTAATTGTTGGATAGATAGCAAAATACATTGAAAAGTATTTCATTCAATTCTCCGAAAATATTTCGGTGGAACAACAAAAACCTCACAGACAATTCAGAAATTCTGTCTTTTTTGTTAATAAATCAAAATTTTTAGCCAAACTATTTTTTTCTAGCCTGTTTAATATGGTGTCAGGGCTATGTAGAACCTTACCGTAATTCAATCTGACTTAATTTGGGAGAGGGATCCGCTGCTCCCACTCTCTCATTCCCTCTACTTTATCAGTTATATTTCGGAATGATGCACATATTTTTTTTTAAAAAAAAAATATAATATAAAAATTATAAATTTTGATAATATTTATAATTTAATATTGAAATTTTTTTTCAAAAATACTATTAAAGTGGTGTGCTCTAAAATTAACGGGTTTTAAAATAGTACTATGTAAGCTTTATTTGATATTTGTATTTGACATAGTCTTTTGATATTAACCATGTGGCACCCTATGTTACAAGAAATGGATTTCGCAAAAAGTTAACCAAATTCTATGTTTGTTTCAGATATATCAATTAAAAACTTATGCCCCCATATGGACGTTGGACATAGACTAAACCATCATCTATAAAAAAATAATAACTTTAGTATTTAATAAAGATGTCGAATAGTACAGACTGGCCAGACCCACACACCCGATTTGGACCATCTTGCTGTACACCCAGTCACAGGACGTGGCAATCCTGCGTGCGCCCATGGAGATACAATACTCTTTAAAAAATAAAAATAGTATAAAGCCGATGATTTTTTTTTTTTTAACATCTTTAAGATTGACCAATATCTGTGTAAGGATAAAAACTGGCATAGCCATCCGATGCTGCTAGCATGTAGGTTTGGACCATTTTTACATGATTTACATTAATAATTCCAAGTTTTTTCTCTCATATTTTATTTATGTTTTGTTATAATATATTATATTATCTTAATGATAGGGATAGCTTGTAATTTTTATGTATATATATAGCAACTAGAATTTACCAGATAAACCAAAAGATGGTTTGTTATATATGGCCAAAAGATATCAATACATATTGATGAAGGCATAAATGATATCAACTAGTATGACAAGGAGCGGAAGTTAAAGAATCATCATTTTTATTGTTTTGGTTAGTCCAAAGGCAAAATGACAATTCCACCCCCAATTTTGTACTGACATTCCAAAAAATCAGCACATTTTTCTAATAATTATTAAATCAAACAAAAATTATATATACAAAATAACAATAACTTACTTATAAGTCTCATTTAGATGGAGAGTACAATATACACAGTCATATTTGGAGATAAAAAGAAGCCGAGCTCTTCACAAGCAGTTCGGACTCGAACTCGTTTAAACGAGTTCGAGCATATATTCGAGGCGATTAGTTAAACGAGTCAAGATTGAATATCATACTGCTGGACTCGCTCATAAGTCTAAATGAATTTCCATATTTTAATTAATTTATCTTTTACAGCAAGATAAATGTTGACAACCTTCCTCCGTAGGGGGAATGGATTGGAGTCGCTCGTTTGTCGGTTACGTGTGGGGAAGACAGGACACCCCCACAGCGCCCCTCAAAGAGAGTACTCTATAAGTGATTAAGATAAATTTAGGATTAAATTTAACGTATATTTTATTCTTAAATACTTGCATATTGGCTATCTGCCTAACAGGAGTGAGAGAGGTTGGTATCCGCCTTACTCTCTAAATCCCGTACGACAGATATATCCAAATAGAGAATATATTTTTACCGGAACAATATCCATCGTTTCGATTCGACATATTCTCTATTTGTATGGAATTTGATTTTTAATAAGTATGTCTAGTCGTACTAAGAAAGCAACATCCATCGCTCCCTGTTACGACTATTCATACTTATCTAATCCAATCATTCGGATTCGGGTCCATCCAGTCCCTAATCTTTATGATTGAACAAATCAAATCTCTACTAATATACATGTATTTAATCGTTACACGCACAGCCGATAATATCACTGTATATGATTTAAAAAAAGAAAGAAAGAAAAAAAAAAAAGAATATTATTGTAAAAAGCTTAATTTTGTTGTTAAATATTTACATGTTTGACTATCCACCTAACATGGGTGAGAGAGATTGGCATCCACTCATCTTCCTCTACCATGTTAGACAGATACATCCAAATAAAAAAAATACTTCATTAAGATAGCATCCACCGTCTTATTTCCATATTTTCTTTATTTGAATGGGATTTGATTTTTAATAAATATACCTGACCAAACTAGGGGAGCAACATCCATCGTATCCTATCTTGGTCACTCATATTTATCATACCCCGATCATTTAGACTCAGGTCTATCCATCCTTGGTCTTCATGATCGAAGAAATCAAATCTCTAACATACCACGTAAGTATTTAACCGCGAAAGAAAAAAATACAAGAAAAAAGTTATTAATTTTGAATTAGTTGGCTCAGCGCCGTATCGTTTCCTCTTCATCACCCGGTGTTAGGGTAGAAATATCCATCTCATTCCCTAACACCATTTTGTGATTTTTGAAATTTTTATTAATAGGAAAGAAATATCCATCTCTTTCTCCATATTTATTCTAATTTTAAAATTTCGCGCTTTATTATTTTTTCGTAAAAAAGGAGATGCTGAATCGTGAGTCTTTATTATTATATTTTTTGTGGAGCCGGATAAAAGCAACATCCATCGCCTTTTTCCGACTCCTTTTATTTTATTATTTTTTTCTCGGGGAAATATCCATCTCCACCGAGGCGTCATTTTTATAAACATTTCTTGACTTCGATAATAGAAATAGAACCGAACTACAATTAAACTTATACAAGAAATAACATTGTACCGGAATAAACAGAAATAATCACTATGTCACAATAAATAAAAACAAACACACAAGAAATAGATTTACACTTATACAAAATGAACTGAAGTAATCGATACCGAATCGACCTGCGGATTAAAATTTAAACATACAAACACAACGAGTCCGTGGAGTACGTCGAGTCGAAACGATTCTCTATGTTTTTTTTGGTTTCTGAGTTCGTCGGAAACGTCGGCAAACAAACATAAACATCGGTTTAACGTATTTTAAGCACAACGCGAATTCGAATTATTTTATCAACGGCGGCATTCACAACCAAACCCGAGTATAGAGTATACCTTCGTTTAGCGAGATTGGTAGCTAAGAGCGGAGACGACGCGGTGGAGTCGTGGAGGAGCTGCTGTGACGGCGGACGCGGCAGGATGGCCGGCGCGGCGAGGTCGCAGCGGTACGGAGGCGGCGAGCGGCAGCTGGAGCAGCGGAGGCCGGAGACGCTGGTCGCGGAGGTGGCGGCGAGCGGCAGCTGGAGCAGCAGCTAGGAGACGCGGCAGAAGCGGGATGGAGGCGGGGCTGTCGCAGCAGCTGGAGGCGGAGGGAGGCGGAGACGCGGGAGGCAGCGGGATGGCCGGAGTCGCGCGCGGGGTCGCGGCAGGAGGCGGCGGAACACGAGTTAGGGGGCTGCGCGGAGGCTGGTCGCTGCGAAGTCGCGGAGGAGACGCGGCGGGACAGAGGCGACGCAGACGCGGCGGCGAGATGGGGGTCGAAGGAGGAGGCGGCGGATGCAGCGGCGATGCGGACGCAGCGAGGGTCCGCAGCGGCGCGGATCGGCGCAGGGAGCGGCTGGCGAGGTCGCGGTCGGAGACGGAGGTCGCGGCGGCGCGGCGAAGTAGCGGAGGGGGAGGTCGCGGCGGCGCGGCGAATGGAGCGGCAGGAGGCAGCGGAGACGCGGCGGGAGGGGTGGTCGAAAGCTGCTCACTGTTCTCCTCCTTCCTCTTTCTTCTTTTCTTTTTTTTTGGACTGTCTCTCTCTCTCTCTTCTTCGAATTTCTCTCTCTCTCTCTTCTCCCGTTCTCGAAATTCCTTTTCCTTTTCTCGAAATCCTCTCCCCTTTCTCTGCACCCCAACAACCTCCTTATAAACGAGGTTCATAAATGCATAAAAAAATCACTCTTTAGAAAAATTACAAGATTGGCCCTCGGTTAATTACGAAGCTAAGTCCATCATATTATGATTTGGCATTATTAGTCCCTACGTGCACAAATTATCATTTGTACCAATGCACCTCATTTACTCGTGTCTCGACACGTTTTAAGCTGTCCGTTTATGTCCTATTACCAGAAGATAGTCTAATTAAATTTGGTTACGCGAATCAAATTTAAATTAAACTCTAATCCGATTAAATAAGCTTAACAAACTTAATCGAGTCGAACCGTGACTTGCAGGCTGTTGTTGTAATGCGGTAGGCCGGACAAAATGGGGTGTCGACAATAAATACAGCGAGTTCAAGTGCCGCCTAATTGATACAATCGAACCGATCTCGGCACAGTTGATACTATCGAGTCGAACTCGAATTGAGTTAGAGTAGGAGATTTTCTGAAGCGACGAGTTTGAGCTCATTCACCGAAACTCGTTGAGCCAAGTTTGAACAAAGTAGTACTTGGTTCGAACTCGTCTCGTTTTCACATCTAGTCATATCCCAAGAGGATACTATACGCAAGAAATCGTTGATAAATAGTAATATGATTATTTTTGGCCTAGCAAGAAGAATCAATATTGAGATTATTCAATATCCGCTCAAGCAGCCCTAGATTATCAAATTTTATAACCGGCCAACCAGTGTTGGCCCAGTTGATTAGCAGATCTGGGTGTTAAAACCAAATGCTTATCTTTCATGAAGGATAGGTCGAGAGTTCAAATTCTAACAACACTTGGTTGGAAGGATCTACCGTTTACCGTTCAGTATCCGGTCAAGATATAGGATAAAAGTCGAACTCGACGGTTAAGATCAAAAAAAAAAAAAAAAAAAAAAACTTGTAACCTTAACTTTAGTTTATTTAACTTGATCTCTTTGATATTTTGATTCATGGACATTATGGGATCCTAGTTGTCAACTTACTTGGGTCTTTGGAATCTTACTATCTTATTCTCATGAAAGTTATCATAGATTCTTGTCTTTGGGGGGGGGGGGGGGGGTGCAGGTGTTACTTTGAATCTTTAGAATATCATTGGGAACGTTGCTATCCGGCAATAACTATACCTAGTGGGAGAAAGTTTAAATCTTGATATTGTATATCATGATCAACAAGGATGGTTTTTTATATTTTTCTTTAAAAAAAAAAACCAAAAAGTTCTTAATATATTACTTAAAAAAGTTACATCACCAAGGTGGATCAACTAAGCTGGACAAAGGGCTTCCTCCTATATATTATCACAATTTCGACGAGGAAAGCACTGCGATAATTGTTTCCGAGAGAAGTTCTTCTATTTCTAAAGAACTACAACTGAAAAAATGGCTAATATCGGAGGACCTACAATATTTCTCCTTTTGCTTGTGACCTTCGATATGGGCCATTGCTTTCGCAAGCCGCCGATCGGTGCATGCACTCCAAGTGGTTTTTTGCGAGGTAAAACACATCGTTGCAATAGGAATAACATGTCTGACTGTTGCAAGACGGGCGAGACTTACCCTCGATTCCGTTGCTCTCCTCCAATTACTGGAAACACAAAAGCTATTATGACTCTCAATTGTTTTGAAGAAAATTGCGACGGTGGTGGCCCATCGGAATGCGATAATAAATTCCATAGCGATAAGGAGTTGGTGGTTGCCCTGTCAACCGGATGGTACAACCACGGGAGCAGATGTGGGAAGAAAATAAGGATCAGTGCAAATGATCGGTCTGTTCTTGCTAAAGTCGTCGATGAATGCGACTCAGTGAATGGATGTGATGCTGAACATGACTTCCAGCCTCCTTGCCCTAACAATATCGTTGATGCTTCGCCTGCTGTTTGGAAGGCGCTTGGGAATCCCCGAGTCTCAGGGAGAGCACTCCATTACTTGGAGCGAGGAGTGACCGGGTTCAGCAAAATATATTATATTCATATATATATATAATATAATATAATATAATATAAGTATTTGATACTTGTACAAGTAGACATACGTTTACTTGATACTTATGTATTTGTTTGCACTATGTAGTATTTGGTAGTTGATTGTGTGATTCCCATAATGGATTTCCCGAGTCCGTAAATTAAACAAATACTGTGTATGTTTAAGATTTATCATTTTTTTTTTCTTTTTTCTGTTTTTTCCTTTTAAATGAGAGTTAACAAGTTCAAACTTATATTATATCATCATATTACTGCCTTTGCCCCGTCAACTGGATCGATTACTGCCTTTGCCCAGGGCAGAACATGAATCTAGGCCTTGACCAAGGTTTTCTAACTTAGAGTGCACTTGAATTAGCACATGATCTGCCGAGCGTTCATACCTCGACTAGATAGAACGCGCCTCAGGAAGCGTTTCCACGCTCAGTTTCGAATTTGTATATGGTGAAATATTTCGCATGATTTTCTAAAAAAAATTTTATATCCCGTGGCATGAATCTTCTTTCATAGAAATCTGCACTCGGATTTTAGAATGTTGGTCGGGGTTGAGCGTGGAAATTTTCCACGAGTTTGAAAGTTCTACGGAAGCGTGCGCTTGTATTTCAGGTTCCACCATAATAATAATAATAATAAAAAAGAATTAGCACATGATCTTAAGAATAAAAAGCGCACCATTTCTTGCCCGTCACATTTTATACAAGAGGGATAAATCATGCTATAAAAGATGATATTACTTTGAAGAATAAGTTTTAGAGAAGAAATAAGGTTTTGAAAGAGCAGTTTTATGATGGAGTCGTTACAGATGTAGTACTTATAACTTACTCATTGAAATTCTTATTAAAATATTTTTTCAAAACTTTGAACTACAAAATAACATTAGTATATAATAAAATATACAATTTTATATTCAAATATTTTAAAAAATATAAAAATAATTTAGCATTTGTAGTAACGCTTTTGACTATTTATTTGATTTACTTTTGAGATTTTCCTAAAGAAAATTTGAAATAAAAAAAAAGTTGTATATTTAAAACATATTTTTATTTCTAATTTTTTAAAAAATATTTATAAAATGTGTTTAATTAATGTTGTACAACTAAAAAAAAAAACTTATATCAAGCATTCGGTTTGGGATAAACCGAAGGCTCAGTTTGAAGAAAAACTTGTACAGCACCATAAATGGGCAACGCACGGCAGAGGATCATGCCCTATGATTGTTACGAAGAAGACATTTTATTTTATTTTATTGAAAAAACGACCAGGAAGACAGTTTAGTTTATTATAATTTTTAGAAAATGCCCCAAAATTCATTTTTATTTTTATTTATTTTTTTTTTCAAAAATAATGAAGAAGACATTTAAACGGATCAATTGTGGAAGCTTGTGGAAATAGGCCGACTTTGGGCATTACAAGGCCCAACCATTATCATGTTAACACGCCAGTGTCATATGGGTAAATAATCTAGAGCCCCCAGAACGTCTTCAAAATTTATCAACTTCATTCTTCTGAGCAGCATAATATCAAGTTACAGCAGGACACATTCCGGGAGATGTTTTGGGAGCAATATGGCTTCCTTTTACTTGTAAATGCTACTTGGATGAAGAGCTCGTCAGGATAAATTATTATATGTTTACTTGGCAAATTTATGTTTTCGATCTCTAAACTTAGCATATTCAATATTTAATGTTCAATATTTTTTTCAAAAAATACTTTTAAAAAATTATTTTGAGATTTCAAAATTTTAGCCTTGCAGAACTTTAGACTCTCAAAACACCTACTTAGAAGGATTGTTTGAAAAAAAAAAATAATATAAAAATTATAAATCTCATCAAAATATATAACTTTCATATTGAATATTATTCTAAAAAATATTTTTAATTAAGTATTTTATGATGTCAAAATTAATGAATAAAATAAAAGATTTATTCGTAAAGTTTAAATCCTATATGACTGTTAATTGATCACATAGTTGGGCAGTCCACGTCTGATCTTCACTTTGCAATCTTTAAAAAGATATAATATAAATTTTTTAAAAATATTTAAAGCACCAAAATTTGCCATGCAATGGTACCTGTTGAGCCCATGAAGGGGTCCTTTATTGTAAGGGTGCTTTTTTATTTGTGGAAAATTTATCAAAAGTTTTCCAAAAGTTTCTAGCAATCATGTTGAGATAAATTTAAGAATTATCATATCCATATTAGAAAATCTTGAAACTACTATCATATATATCTATAAAGAAGCTCGAATATGAAATATAATCTTTCTAACATACAATTTAAATCTAGAATATCATATTTATGTACTATTATATCTAGTGTACCCTATCAAATTTAAAATAGGTTGGAGAAACTTTAAAATTGGGTATATGTCAAAATAAAGACGCTTTTGAATCGATAATTAAAAAAATCAAACTCAATCAAGAAAAAGAGTTGCACGATTCAAACAAAGCCACTGGACCTAACATGTATGACAACGCACCATGGACAATTAAATCTAAATAATAGCAAATCCAAGTTCAAGACGACCGATGCGAGATGTCGATACACACGAAGAATAGCAAAAGACGAACCTAACTATTTTTCTTGTTTAGACCATCGAATAATTCTAGAAATTAAACTCTGATATCATATTATATGATATATATATTATCATTTATAGTTAATATATTACTTAAGAACTCGCTGAAATTTATATAAATACTCAAAGGCTAAACCGACAATTAAACTGGTTAGATCAGTGGTACCAATTTTTTTTTTTTTTTTCACCCGTTGCTTAGGAAAAACTAGGAAAATAAAATAAGAAAATAACCGACGCCACCTGTCTAATTGAACTATTACTATACATGTTATATATTTTTTTTTCCTTTTTAGGTGGTACTAGGAGTAAGTCTAGCTACCATCGTCCACAAGCTTTACACATTATCAATACCAGATAAATATTTATTCATATATGTTAGTGGTTTATATAACAATATTAGGACAATGTACATGTGTCTTTGTGTCTTTGTTTATACAGTTTGTATATATAATAATAATGAAAGTAGAAACCACATGGATGAAGAAGGGTTGAGATTTCCCGCAACATCTTACTGTCGGCTAGTACTGCTCCATCAATAACAAAATGCCATGTGTCATTTTAAGTTAAATGTACATAAAAGTGAAAATAATATGTGACAATATATTATTTGCTTGTTACAGTAATAACTTTCCAAAAAATCCAATTAATTGTGTATTTTGAATAATCAAAATAAAACATGGCAATTGTAATTGGTGGAACAGTAATATACACCCTTATGTCCCGCGCCTCCAGCGTGAGTGGTCCGGGCGCTCGTCTCACGAAGCGAATGTCTCGGGTTCGACTCTAGAAGGTGTCACGTAAGGGTGTGAGGGTCGAAGACCTCCCGTATCTCGTGGAAAGTGGGCCTAAAGGGTCTGCCCTATCGTAAAGATGGGACCTCTCGATTGGTGGAGCAGAAATCGGTGCCATTTATGAATTTATCTGTTACGACGGTCACTCGAATGAGGGCCGGTTACGGCCATAATTTTTCTACGATAATCTCAAAAAAAATTTACACGAGAAGATGTAGCATGGAATCCCAACTTAGACGGAAAAGTTTGAAGGAAAGCTCTCAAGATGGATAAGTAACCTTGTTGATTCTCCAAGCTTAGATAGGAACACATATAGCAGACAACACAATTTTTTTTATAAAAAAAAATAAAATAAAATATTAAAAAACATATAGGAGACAACGGTGTCCTATCTTCATCACGTTCATGAATTTTCTTAAATAGCAGGAAATATTTAGAAGGAACTAGGACACATGCAAAAATATTCACTAGCTGGAAATTTCTTCGTAGAGTGATCGACGTACATAAAGAAAGAAAAAACAAAAACTTTTTTAATGATAACAAAGGAATTAACAAACAGTAAAGAACAAAAAAGATGAGATCGTAGGGAGCGGTCCCCCCCCCCCCCCCCCCACCCCCCCCCCCCCCCCCCCAAAATCTTGAAGCCGCCATCACCCCCTAGAGATCCAGATGTCGACATTAACGAAGTTTCAATCACCTACATAGAGGCGTTCCGATACCAGTTCACACCAGATAATAGATTGGACCGGTCCAATTAGCATGGTCTGATCCGAGCCATAGCCCAATTGGTCTGGTTCCTTGTCTAGTTCAACAACCACTGTCTGTCTTGGCCGGTCCGGTACAGACCAGTTAAAGCCAGAGATTGGACTGAATTTTTTTTTTTTTTTTTTGTAATTTCTTTTTTAATTATTAATATTTAACTTTCTTTCATCAGTTGTTATACACTTATGTTATTTATTTTAAATATAATTAAATTTTTAATACTAAAATATGTTTTATCTAATTGGTACAGTCTATTTCAGTGTGATTCTTAACCGGTTCAGTTTACGTTCCACCGTCCTAACGCTATTCTTTCTCAACTCCGTCCAATATAAATAGCGTTCTACCGATATCCCGCCTACCATCTTGATCCTCGTCACTCCACTGCCACGTCGCCATGCCGCTGCCATTTAAACCCTACCGAGCCTCTGCCACGCGCAAATCCATCCTAGACATTTCGAGGTGGATCTGATCCATTGTCCTCATTTCGTAGTATAACTTGTCGAGCTATTGAGACCCTAATTTTGTTGGCATCTTAGTCTTTAAGATTAATAATGTGGATAAACCCCACTTATCGGCTTCCTTTTTTAATAAAATACATAAAATATAAGAAATTAATAAATGATTTATAATTAGTTAAAATAAGAAACAAAACAAATGTGATCTAGCAAGGCAGATATGCTTCGTTGCATGGCCATGCGTTTAACCTAGACAACGTCCACCTAGAAGCTTTATTATGCACGTGCCACAACTAAACTTAATTATACAAAAAAAGTACCGCATTTCTAATTAATAACATTATCTAAAATAATCAGTGAAGGAGGGACGTCACCTGTAATTTTCTATACTCTATGTTCTATGGCAAACTACCTTATCTATAGCGTCTACCTTGCATGTCTTTTTAAAGGATAATTACATATCAGCCCCTTAAAATCAACAGTTGCGCGTTTTGCCCATAAAAATGCGAAACACGCGACATGGCGGCACGCGAGCACTACCACGTCAGCGCGAAAATGCGTTTACGAGAGCTGAAACGCAAAGATTAAATTTTGAGGAAATGATATGCAATTATTCCTCTTTTTAAATACTAGATAACTTCTTGAATATAAAATCTTCTGACAAATAGGTCGATTGAGACGATTCTAGCTCAGAAACGGTGCATCTTAGGGTTGGTTACTCGAT
The DNA here is from genome assembly GCA_002076135.1 of Xerophyta viscosa. Taxonomy (NCBI): domain Eukaryota; kingdom Viridiplantae; phylum Streptophyta; class Magnoliopsida; order Pandanales; family Velloziaceae; genus Xerophyta; species Xerophyta viscosa. The sequence continues at coordinate 131,063 of MJHO01000013.1, read as the reverse complement.
TGCATAGCAAGCAAACTTTCGAGTTTTTGGGAGGGTCACGTTCTAAGCAGGTAGCGGAGACATGTACGTTGTATGGCTTGGAGGTTAGCGCCCTCCCAAAGTCACATCGAAAAGATGAAGACATGCTAGTCCAGAGTCGGGCCAGCGCTCTCGTAGAGTCCGACGAACATGTCTTGGCTAGATCGATAAGCTGCTTGGATGGTTATGGCTGTCCGGCAGTTGCCAACCATGGAAGAGTTAAACATATACCTAACTCAAAAGTTGCCACTAGCTAAAGACGGTGCAATTTCTCATAGATGGTTATTTTAGACGAGTATCTTTCTATATAAATAGCGGCTCTTATAGAGATTATGGGCACCTCTCAATTTCATTTCAATCATTTTGTTAATTCGGTGATTTTTCTGCAAGTTGTTTTTTCTATTTATTATATAGGATTAAAATTGAGCTTACAGTTGCATTCATTGTTCAAGTAGATTGGAACTCATACGTGGTGTCGTAATCGCCGGTATAGCTGAGAACCGAGCCACATGGAGTTCTACATCATTTAAACAACAACTAATACATGAAAGAATGGCATATTAATATGTTATATTTACTAACTATTATAATTAGTTATTCATAACTTAGTAGATCGTTTGTACATTAGTTATTATAATTTAATTTAATTATTACATAATTAATATTATAATATAACACACCATCCGTTTTCTTTTATCTTTTAGTAATATAGTTAATATGTGAAATTGAGTATAGAGTTGTCCTTTTTTAATCAATTAAAAATTTTCTTCTAATAGTTGAACCCGATATATTTTTTTAATCAGAGATTATCTTAATTACAAACTCTTAGATGTTCGTTCTATTTAAAGATTTATGTTCTAATAAAAGTGAAAGTTGTGAGTGACCTAAATAATAATTTACCAAAAGATATTGTAATTGGATTCCTTTTCTTTTAATAAATAAAAGAAGGAATATATCCAAAAGTTTGTTGAGTTGAGGATTACAACTCGACCAGCCAACTACACATTAATAAATTGGTCTTTGAAAAATATCAAAGGCACTTTGTCAAGACCTAACCCTACGTGGACAACGTTGTGTGGGCCTAAAATGCTGGCCCTTCGCAACATAGTTTTGTTGCGATCCGACGTGGTCGGTTCATGCCACCGTCAATCCGTCATCCATCCACTGTTATAGATTCGATAGGAAAGACTTGCGATCCATAATTATGACTACTAATTATAATTAGTATTTTTTATTTAATTTGAGATCAATTAAAGAGCAAATATTAGCAATTAATTATGTATAATACATGCCAAATGAATATTTAAATAGTGGAAAAAAAATCAAATGCATAATTTGTACAACGTGTTTCTTCGTTCTCTTCAGTCGACCCACTGGACATCATCAGCCCTCCATTTCCAGATCTGGTATTTCATGTTATTTATCTCGATCTAAAAGATTTGGATTAAAATACATTAAATCCGCTAAAATGTTATTTTCTAATCTTTTTAACTGTCACTGCGATTGATTGGTTGGTTGATTACAAGTCGGTGTATCCAAAGAGCAACGTGCTTATTTCACCAATTTCTTTTACATTTGAATGATTTACGTCTCTCCAGGAATTCATAAAATTGATTCTTTAGTTGATAGCAACTCAAAACTGTTCCTCTCCTTCTCTTTCATTTACAGCTGCACAGATAATCAATCTGAGGTTCCTTTACAAATTCTTTTCGTTGTTGGGAGCCATTCTTCACCTCAGGTATGTCCAATAGCTATTTATTGTTTATTTTAAATCAGAAAATTTATGATTTGTTTTAGAGTGATTTATTGATTATTGCCTCATTTAGTTGGAGAGGTGGTTGATGGATAAACGTTTGAATTTGAATTGGATGGTGTGCATTTGATCTGGAATCTCTGTGGAGTTTTCTACATGAAAAGTTTTAGTTATTGTGTTTAATATAGTTCTCATAATCTCTTGGTTTCTTTGGTTTATCTTTGTTGGAACGAAGTAAAGGGGCTACTAGAGGGATCATGAACTGTTCGCGTTCGCGAATGGGTGTCACCGCCGTGTAGAGGGAATGTTTTGTGCTCCCCTAGGCAAGGGAACCAACCGATGTTCGAGCCTTTGAGGCCTGTGGGATTCCTTTGGAATTTCATCGAAGTACGGAGGTAATTCCGTTTGTACTTCTGGAGGCAGCATTATACTTCATTGGATTGTAAAACTGGGATTAGGGCCACCCAAGGGTGTGAAAGGTACAGCTGAGTGTCCGCATGATTGGTTGGTCCAGGCTGGTGTTCAACCTCGGGAATCTAAATAAAAATCTTTTGCCTATGCCGTGATGACTTTGATTTTGTTTGTGGATTGTTGTTCCGAAGATAGAAGCTTCTCTTTTGATACTTTGGAGAAACACCATTATTTGTCTCCTTTTGACAAATATGCAATTCAGCTTTTATGTTGTTTGTGTTTGAAATTTAAATTCTAGGGTGTGAATCCTGGTGTTGTGATGCATCGGTTCTCTATTGTTCTTAATGTCGACATGAATTCGTGAGGTGCTGGCAAAAGAAGGGTGGTTCTTAGGAGAGTTGTGAAGTGCTAATCATTTAGATGGTTCTTTTATCTTTGTTCTGATTGTCTTTGTTGAGGTTGTCACCAGGAGAAGCTATTCCTGCAGCTATTCCTGCATATGTATGAACCTGTCCAAACAAGAATTCAAGTCCTTTTATACTTAGTGTGCGATGAAAGCAACAAAAGAGATGAAGTACCATAGTACAGCTGCACCATGTTTTGCTTTCTTTACAATTTTGGAGTATTATGATCATGTAGACAGGTAGTTTATAGTGCTTTGTGAGCAATAAATAAGTCATAGCTATATATTGAACTGTTTCCTACTGGCTATGAACCTGGGATTTAGTTGACATGTAAGCAATCAAAATATATCATTAGAGAGGTGCTTTTTGATTCTTAAATGTAGTATTGCAGTTCAGTTATTGACATGCAGCCAAGTTGTGTGCCTGATTACCTGGTTGTTTCCAGCTCTTCCTATCCATTGTAGAAACTAAAATAAATTCCAGTTTTCTGCTTTGACCCCGTTGATTCTTTTAGCATATGCCTCATGGTATGGTGCTCTAAGATCAACTTCTCTAATGAAAAGTTAGTGAGGTGATGCCAGCCTTGATTTCTGTAATATTTTAGTATTGTTTTTGTTTGCATGATTTCAATATTAGTTTCATGTCCTGCTAGTGCCTTCTTGTTGCCATGTTTTTCTTCCTGAACAATTGCCAATGAGTCCGTAACTTTGTTTAGTACGATGCTCCTAATGAATTTTATTGCAGAACCAGTTCTTTTTTTGAATAATTTGGAGAAGAAAATATGCTTTCCTTTTGATCTGTATGTGAAAGGCATCCAGATAAGGTGGCAGTAATATGATTTATTCGGCGACTGAGTGGGCCAGATGGAGAAGGGGTGAGCTGTTGGTGAGGAGTGGAGGGGGTGTCTCTCACCACATTAGTAATCAGTTTCTTTACAAGAAGAAATTCATAAGGTTGGTAGTTATTTAATTCAAAAATATAATATAAACTTATATACATGTGCTAGGTGTTGTAGAAGAGCTCTATCCAATGGCGACATATATGAGGGGGAGTTCGATGGTTCAAGTTCCTCATAAGGAGCAGGGAATAACTATATTGTCAAATAAGACAATCCTATGAACGGTGAAAATGGTAAGACCAGACACACGGATGCAAGTAAAGGACCCGAGTTTTTGTGGCGCCTTCCAGCGAAGCACAACACTTATCGAGTTGAACTTTGTGGGGGCTTCCTGCATGGATTTGGCACCTTGCATGCACGAGATGGTTCTGTTTATGAGGGTTGCTGGAGGATGAACATACAACATGGTTTAGGAACAAAGAGATACAGTAACTCAAACAGCTATGATGGCTTCTGGAAAGAGGGGCTACAAGAAGGCGTAGGTAAGTACATGTGGAGCAATGGTGATATTTACATTGGCAATTGGAAGTCTGGAAAAATGAATGGTAGAGGTGTTATGACATGGGCAAACGGGGAGCTTTTTGATGGATTTTGGTGGGATGGATTACAGCATGGAGTAGGTTATTACAAGTTCCCGAATGGAGAATATTATTTTGGAACATGGAGTAGAGGGCTAAAGGACGGGAGAGGAATCTTTGTTCCAGTTGGAAGCAAGCTTGCTTATGATCACAAAAGTCAAGATCCTGTTGGGTATTATGATAAGGTTCGTTCCGCTTCATCAGTGAATTCTGAAGAATCTAGGAAGAAAAGATTGAGTTTTGGAAGTAGAAGTTTGGAGAGACCTAGTAGAAATACTTCAACACATTCTGGCCACATATCAACTTCCTTTAATAGTTTTTGGAGTCTCCGTGCTTCTCAAAGAACCATTTCATCTAGAGGCAGCTCCCGTACAATGTCATGTTCATCAGCTGAAGATGAAGATGAGCTTCAAGTTGACACTCTTGTGGTTTTTGAAAGGGAATATATGCAAGGTGTGTTGGTCATGGAGAGAGAAAGAACTTATAACTCAGGAATTTTACAGAAGCAAAAATGGGAGATGATTAGAAAACAAAAAAGAGGTCCTGGTGAGACAATATATAAAGGTCACAAGAGCTACTTTCTCATGTTGAATTTACAACTTGGAATCAGGTAAGCAGCAATCTTGCAATAAATGGCAGACTTGTTGTTGCTTTGGTAATTAGATTAGCTTGTAGATCCTCCAGCTAAAATTTACTTAGAGATAGTTTCATGCTTCTTCAGAGATCACGTGCTAGTTTAGTCTAAAGCTATTGCTGCAGCGGAAAGCCTGTTAGTTTCTTTTAACCTACTAACTAATAGTTTTAGCTGATTCTAGGCCTGAAGGCTTAGTGGTTACCATTTCATAGAGATTGTGTGGTCCTTGATCATTTTTAGAGTTCAAAGATACCTTTCGGAAGCTTTGGTTGTTACAGTAATACTACTAGTGGAAAAGGAATTGGTGTGACAACATTTAAACAGAATATGGTGGAAGAACAAAATTTTGCATGGTAATTGGTCCCTTTTGGAGTTAAAGACACCTTATTAAAGCCGATAATCGTTAAGTATGAATTGCGTGAAACAACTATTGGGAAAAGGATATGAGCGATATCAACTAAATGGAGAAGTCTGTAGACACCGTTTTTTTTTTTTTTTTTCCAAGTTGAGGTAGCTGCTGTTGATCTCTCAATCATTAATTGCCACAAACAGCGCTATTTTATATTGTTTAGAGTTTAAATGATCACAAGGAGATGTTGCTGAGACCTTGAGGAAAATAAAGGGTCCACATGCTGCACGAACCCAAAGAGGCTATAGATGCATAAAAGAATGATTGCATTCACATTGAAAAATTACATAGTTCTATAACAGCCAACTATACATGGGGATTCTTTCCGTCGTTATGCTATATTTCCATGCAAATTGAGTGCAGGTCCTTTCATGGTTTTAACAGACCTATTGGCATTATCTACCTGGAGAAGTTCCTGTGATAGTATTATTTTAGATAAACAATGCATATATGTAATAGTGGAACACCTGTACATTTATGTTTGTACTACTTAACTGAACTTCATTATCGCCCTTTCAAAGTAGTTACCCCAATTTCTCCGTCTTTACTGGGATGCAAGTTTGTCCATGAATCATAGCATGAGGTTGAAATATGTAACCATCTATATATGACAAATATTCAGCCGCTAATCTTCTCCTTCTGGTTGTGTTCTTTTAGTCAAGGTTAATTATTTTAACCTTGATTTGTCTGCATATGTACCATTGCAAGAAATGGAGATAAAATCATTGGGCAACATATGCCGTCTAATTTAGCATTATCATATGTTCCATTAGAGGTCTCTTTGTTGTTTTCTTAAATTCATGAAGCTTCTATAATGTTACCAGGGCTTTGCTATACAGTATACAATAAGAACCAAAATGAGCAACTTAAATTCTGTACAACCTTACGGAATACTGCATTGGGTGCGCTCATCCCATTAAAGCCATACCTGATGGGATTATCTAAACACCATCCCCAATGGCCATTTCGTTGAGTAGCCCATTTGGTTGTATCCCAATCCCAAATTTGTCTCATATCCAATGTGGGACTAATCTTGGAACCGAATGTTCCGCGCTGGCATCATCCATGGCGGCACCATTTGTAGGTCTTTTACTCTTAAACGACTCCAACTTGCAACTTGTAGGTAGCCTTTCCAAGAAAGACATTATTATTTTTTGCTTGACAGATTCGCTCTAATAGGCTGCACCACTACATGTATGCTTTTTTTCAACTGTCTCCTCCTTTGTAGCTCTTACTGTTTTGCCGTCACATCGAGGATCATTCTGTGGAGTAGCCTGTTTGGTCATAAACGAATTCACATTTCTGATATTTAATTGGAACAAGACTTGAAAATTTAACAAAATTTTGGTTCGATTTTGATCAGTTTCCTCAACTTAGATCTTTAAAGAGGTCTATAGTTATGCAGTCAAGTTCATTATCAAATTTCCAAATTGCGAGTGAACATAAAACCTTATCTTTCTATGTATATTATGTAATAAAATCATAGGAGATTCATATATAAATGCTTTAAATATAGAAATGGTTAAATTATGCCCGATAACAAAAAGATGGTGAACCAAATACGTGAAACACTCTCGTTATCCAGGCTCTTGGGGGCTACGGTGTACGCACCTATACCCGCTACTAGCAGACAATGTTTTCCTCCTCGCTTTACCAGGATTCGAACCCGCACCAGCCCTCTAGGTGAAGGTAACTCCTACTAGTGCGCTGATGGGCTCACCCCTTAAGTTATGCCCGTCAACAATACCTTCTTTTTTTTTCCTGATAGATGTGTCTGAAACTGTCAGCTGGTGAATCTCTAACCGACATGAACAAACTACTAGAACTGCATTATTTTGTTTTACTTTTTAATATTTTTTCAGCGTAATTAAATCAACATCTGTATTAAATAGTCGAAAGGAAATCATACTAAATAGTAACCCATGCTGTTCTTCTCCATTGTTAATTTCATCCAGAGGGAAATATAGAATTCTCATTAGTCACACAACTTGAAAATAGAATCACGATTCCTTGTAATGCACAAAATACAATGGATAGACAGTGTAAGTCATAGCTTAGTCTGTTAGTTACTGGTTTTCTGGAAAGTAAATTGTTTCAGACCCTTTCTGTTTCTAGTCCTATACAAGTTTATCATCTAAACATCTAGATTTCAGTAAACTCGCCAATCGTCTGGTACTTTAGGTCTCAATCACACTAGTAGAATGTTGTGTTTCCCTATGAATCGACATAAGCTTGGTATATCTTATGTGTTCTGATTCTCAGTTATGTTTACTAATGTTATGTTCCATTGGCTGTTTAATGGGACACATGAAAGGTAGTAAAGTTGACTGCACAAAACTTGTCATACAACCAGTGGCAATTCCACAAATTAAACATGTGCTTCATACTGTAAGTGGTGAATGAGAAAGATAAAAGAAAAGTTGATTGTACATAACTCCCAAGTGACCAGTATCAATTTCCATAAATCTCAAAAGAAAAAAAAAAGTGTTTTGTAATGTATTGCCATTACTTGTCTCTCCAGATTCCTGCTCATACGTTGGTAAATCACTGATGTCTCCCCATGTTACATTGTTGTTGGCCTTTATACTGCCATACGTCATCTTATCAATGTCAGAATATCTAAAGTCTGAATTTGAAGGCAGGTACACTGTTGGAAAAATAACTCCTGTTCCTAAGCGAGAAGTTCGTGCCTCTGATTTCGGATATAGAGCTAGAATTCGTATGTATTTCCCTAGGAAGGGTTCACAACCTACGCCTCCACACGATTCAATTGATTTTTACTGGAAGGACTACTGTCCGATGGTTTTCAGGTACCTTTTCAGACTTTTTCCTTGGTGTTAAACCTTTGCTTTCTCATTTGTAGTAGTAGATTACAGGAAACATGTCCAAAACCTTCTCTTGGTATAAGATCATTTTTTGTTGCTTCCTATGCAACAATTACAATAGTAAAAATATGTAGTTGGTGTTCTTCTGTTTCAAATAAAGTTGTAAATATTGCCGAAGTTCTTGGTTCAGTACTTGCTGGATCAGTACTGGTTCTTACCAGCTTGGATCATGTAGTGCCTATTGTAATGTACATATCAGGTAAGCTCAGGCAAAATGGCTACTCATAAGTCATAGCGGTGAGAAGTACTTCCATTCAGAACGAAGAACTGCCATGTGAAGGAAAGAAAAATTGCAAGCATGGCCACTGAGGTCACATGCTGTCTATGACAGTTATAATAGATATCATATGCACTGTTAGTGATATGCTATTATATTTTAACCACTAAGGCTCATGCAATTTTTATGCACTGTTGCACACTTGATGTTCCTTTCCTTTTTTTTTCTTTACTTTTATCCTAATTTGTGTTTCCACTTTTCCAAGTACGTTTTTGGAGGAGATTTTGGCAGTATGCTATTCGAAAACATCTGTGGGCTCTGTTATCATAGCTTGCGTTATGGAAACTTGTAAATTCCTGAGCACAGTTACTAGCTTTGGGAAGCATGAGAAGTTAAATGTAATGCTGTATGTTGAAGAACAACCTTTGTGTAGTTGTTGGACAAGTACGATATGGCATGGTTGGCACATTTGGGCCATCTCACTAGGAAATTACTTGCATATGGTAGGTATCCATATTTGAAATCTTGTAGTTCTTCTCGTGTGAAAGGATAAGTCACTGGCAGGCTACGCATGTATAGACTGATATGTATATCCTATAGTTAACGGTCATGATTCCCCATAGATTCTATAGGAATGGTTTCTTCAACTCAACTGAATAATGCAGAAAACCATGATATGAAGCAGTGTACTATTGTATTATTTAAAGTACGCTACTTCATGTCATGGTTGTACGCATGCTGCTCATCACAATTCTGGTAGGTGTTTAGCTTCTAATCACTTTTGGTGTGATATTTTGTGGCCCTCATCAAATTGGTTTGTGCAACTATAGAAGTTTTGTCCTTGGGAGATGAGCAGGCTTTTGAAGTGGACAGAGATTAGGGTGGGCTATAAGATGTTGAAAGAAAGAAGAAGAGTAAACAAGCTAACTAGGAAGGCTAGTAGCTTGCAAGAGAGGTCGAATATACTCAAACCTATATGCCTTCTCTGCTATTCTTTTTATTTCTCAGTTTCATTTTGGAATTTGTAATTTTATGTTCTAATCCAGTAATCCATAGAAACAAGTGTTAATCCATCAAAATCAAGTAATTTAGGTTAAAAAAGAAAATATTACAGCCACTTGGTCACGAGTCAGCTTCAGGTCAACTGTATACAGGGTAGTGGTTATTGAGAGTGGAGGTAATGAGTACTAGCTCTAGCTGTAGATGTCCCTTTGCACTGATGGAACATGCATCCTATCAAGAAGAAAGAACTAGTGGTCATTCTATTCTACTTGCTGTGTTAAAGAAATGCCTTTATCAGTTTATCGTATGCCTTTATCGCATGTTATTCTTATAACTGTTGTTTGGAGGAATTCGACTGGATGTATGTGTTTTACATAAAGTTGTTTCAGGAATCTCCGAGAAATGTTTAAGATAGATGCTGCAGATTACATGATGTCTATATGTGGTGGCGATGGCCTAAAAGAACTCTCTTCACCTGGGAAAAGTGGCAGTATTTTCTATCTTTCTCAAGATGAGAGATTTGTCATAAAGACTCTCAGGAAAAATGAGTTGAAGGTATCATTTCTGCATGCTCCTATTAGTTTCTAGTTTTTTATTGCTTTTTTTAACTTTATTTTTGTCCACTTCTCCACAATCTTCGTCAAACAAAAAGTCATATATCTTATATCTAACCATATAAGTCCTTTTTCAGCTACATCCTTGTTAGTTTGAATGATTTATTTCAACTTTGTTTCAGATTTGTCTTCAATATACCTAAATTGTATGGCATGCGATTAATTTGTATTGAGGATCAATTTGTTCCGTTTTGTATGAGGTGCCATTCAAATAATTGTTGTCAACTTTTAACTGCCATAATTGTTTACATAGAAGTGCTTGCTGATGTTGTTATAATCATTTTGACATTCAATTGGTTCTTTTTTCCTCGTTTCTACATCCCAGATTCTATTGAAGATGCTTCCGAAGTATTACAGCCATGTTGGAGCCTATGAAAATACCCTTATAACTAAGTTTTTCGGTCTCCACAGGATAACTGTTAGAGGTGGAAGAAAAGTAATTCAACTTACTTTTGTATTATGATGATATTCAGTTGTGGATGTTTCCTTTTTTTTTTCTCAACACTTCCTTTTACAGATCCGCTTTGTTGTGATGGGGAATATGTTCTGGACAGAGCTCCGCATTCACCGTAGATATGACTTGAAAGGTTCTTCACAAGGAAGATCAACTGATAAGAATAAAATTACAGAAAGTACTACATTGAAAGACCTTGATCTGTCATATGCTTTTCAATTGGAGAAAACATGGAGGGAATCACTGTTCAGGTCAGTGAAAGGTTTAGTGCACACTTTTGAGAATTTTTGGCATTTTCCAAAGCAATAGAGTGATTTAATTCAAATTTATTATCTTTGTTCTGTCTACAAGTGAACTGTTGTTATTCTTAAAAATCATCCAAACCAATATAGTCGGGTGGACAGTATATCTCACATTTGATCTGTGAACTAGAAGATCTATAAAGTTCTTATATTTCACTGTTGACCGAACCATGATGGGACTGTCTAATCAATCAACAGTTTGCAAGTTATGACAATTTGATCAAATATCATTTTAAATCGCAAGCTAGAGTTCCTGGGAATGTTTATATGGGGAACAAAATTCTCTTCTGACTACGCAGAGAATAAATTTCGGCTTTTTGTGTCTAGTTTCTCATCTTCTTAACCCTTTGGATGGAATAAACATGAGTTGGTTCATATCAAACTTGCTATGGAAAGCCTAGCTTCCTATATGTATTGTTTCCTTTTCTGCCTCCTTGCTTACTAACAGATTCCTTATGTTGCATGTACTTGATTTGGACCATTTGGGCTTACTTTTACCAAATCTACTTTGTGGTCTTCATTATCTATGCTTCTCATATCCATACCTATATATAATCTACTTTGCATTCTCTATATCTGTACTTCACATACCCTCTTTCCTTTATACGTTCTCTTTTAGTTATCTTCATGTATGTCCTATCCCCATATCATTATTTTGTTTATCTGCTGGACATACTTCTATTCAGATGATATTACGTAAGTGTAAGATTTTCTTTTCTTTTACCCCTCCCGTTCTCCTTTTTTTTTCTTTTTCCAGCGTCGCTGGAGGAGAGAAGGGGATTCGGTGAAGTCTTACCATGGTCAGTTTTCATATTTACTATTTTATTTTCAGTTAAGAGCCTCAGGCAGCCATCTCAAAGTTTATTGGAGATGATCATATAAAGGCTTGAGCTTGCTTCCAACCTGAAAATCACTTGATAGATGGAGTGTTAGAATCCTAGGTAGGGCCTGCAAACTTTAAACAGGCAAGGAAACTCCGACTTGATGAATGCACACTCATGTTTGGTAGTGGGCATCCAACCTGAAAACTAATGTGGTCGGTTAAGTGGTCCATAACCTTATGTAGACCTAAAGTACTTACGATTATTCAAAGTGGACTATTTTCCTTGAATGAAAGCGGTGTTTCTTATTTTTTGTTAAGAATGTAAAGTATGTGGGTTTGTTGCTAAACATGCCGCTATATTAACTTAATAGTTGCCTGCAATATGATAATTAAAGATACGCTATATGATAAAGTTTTGCAGATGTTGTTCATCCAGATGAACATACACACATACATGCAAGTGCACGCACTAGAAGACGGGGGAATTTTCTGTACATTAACATTGAAATATTCATTGTTAATGAGTGGACTTATTTTACTATATGTAATATTATTTTGCAAGATCAAGCTTTTTATATAGACGAATTGCAAAATAAGCTCGTTCTTGAAAATAGGTTGCACTTTATAAAATCAGACTTGAGCCCTCATATTTGCACGACGCATGTAACAGCACATGGACATGCATTCTCAATCCTCTCCACATCTAAGTATAATCACTATCATACTACCCCTACTAAATGGTTGTCTTCGAGATGTAAATATGAGTTCATAACTTTCTTTTGTGACATTGTTCTGTTTTATGGCAGACAAATCTCTCTAGACTGCATGTTCTTGGAATCACAGAGTATAATTGATTATAGCATGCTGTTAGGGCTGCATTTCAGAGCTCCAGACAGTTTGAAGGCTCTCTTTGAGTCTCAAGATACTATGAGACGTACTGCTAGTGCTCCAAGTAATAACTTAATCTCAATTACTTGTGGTTTGATCCCCTTGAAAATTTGTTTCCGTGCCTCGTTAATAAATGATAATTATTTTGCTGTTTTTCTGATTCTCTCTAGTTATAGTTGCTTAGAGTCTAACTACTTTGCTCCAGATGTCTATATATTTCTACTGGTTCTTACGTCGTGTAAGCATGGGACTATAAAATTTTCAAATAATCAAATTTTTATATGTTTTAAGAACTAAAATTATTCAAATGATATATTAACTAATAAAAATTTAAATAATTTATTCTAAATATAGGTTAGCTGAGAAATTGAAAGTATAAATAATAGTTAAATTTATAATGTCTAAAATTTATAAATAGTAATTATTATCCTATGTTTCGATTTTGTTAAATTTTCCTTTTATTTTTAGTTTTTTAAACTTTATCTAATTTTAATTAGCGTACATGAAGAAACCCACACGGTAATTAATGCTTCTATATTAAGAAAAATGGTTAAAAAATATAAAAAGACATATATTCTTAAGTACCAAGAAAAATGTTTGACATGTGGCACATAACTAAGAGCTCTAAAAGTGCTACATGTTATAGAACCATGCATTACCTTCGCCTTATTTATATTATAGAGATCGGAGTTTATTTTAGCATATCTTTGTGTAATTAGAAGCTAATTTCGTTTTTGGTGTAGCGGACGGGTAGCATTCCATGAGTTCCACCTGTGCTATGTTGTAGAAGAATTTAAGGAGCCCAGTTATAGTACTGACTCACATTGTTGGTCAATAATGGTTTGGTCTTTAGTCTTTTATATTCAGTTAGCTACTAAAGTTAGCATCTGCATTCAGTCCATACTCTGTCAGATTTGCAGACTTCTGATACCATAGCAATTTTTAACATTGAATTTGTTTTTTTATCATGCAGAGCTAAAACACAGTAGGTAAGGCATTCCATATTGGGTTAAAATTTGTTAAAATCATAGCTATAATTGAAAAGATTAAGTAGTTGTCATGTCGTCAGAAGTTAACAGCAACACTGGCGGAGTGTAACATCGAGTGAACAAATAGAGACCAACCGCAAATGTGAGAGACTACTGGTATCTCATTACCAGAAAATGTTGGCTAACTACAAAATTACTTAATGTTATCTTGTTGCATGTATTTTTGATAGATATTCAACCTTTTTCTTAGTTTCTGGATTGTGGGTTGTTACAGAGTGGTTGAAAACTTTAATTTAGGCGCTTGGCTGGTTAACATTGCATTCTAATTGTCATATACAGTTTTTTTTTTCTTTCTTTATTTATTTTTTAATTTATTTATTTTTCTTAAAGGTCATTAGCTTGTATACATATGTTTTCTTATGATAGTGCCCAAAGCATTTTTTTTTTTAATTATGTACTTCTTTTCATGATTTTGTTTGTCTATCTAAAACGCTGAACATTGCATAAATGTGCTCATTTGTTTCCATCATGTAGTGTGTAATAGTTATAGCATATTAGAGTAAAATACCGCAATAAACATTTGGTTTCCGAGCTGCTGATATAATAGAAACCGTAATTTTAGGATCTCATAGCTTCTTATTTCCTTTGTGCTGCTTTCGAACCTCTCATGTCCTTTATTTAAGCTTTGCAATAGTGGGGGATAAAGTCACAGTAGTACTGACACTTGGCTTCTACCAGCTGATGTATCGTTGCCAACTGATGCTGTAGTACCTCCAAAAGGTCTGCTCTTGGTCACCCATGAACCAAGCTCTGTAAGTAATGTCCCAGGTTCGCATATCCGTGGCAGTACACTTCGAGCAGCTGCTGTTGGTAACGAGGAAGTTGATCTTCTTTTGCCTGGCACCGGAAGGTATGCTGAGTTGTTCTGCTTAATTAGTTCAGTCATTTCAGTAGTTATTAAGTTCTCTGGACAAGTCACAGCCGATTGTGACGTTACAACATTTTAGATTTGATTTGTTAAAGCAATTGGAATGTTTACACCCTCAAGGGTATTAAGGTTTTGCTCAATGTAGATTGTAGCCTTTAGAATTGAACCTCTTAACAATTTCATAAACATATTAGCATATTTTCAGTTTTTTCAACCTGTGTTTTCAAGTCTAGAGTGGATGGACTAAATAAAAATCGTAATATCGAGCTCTACATGTATGGGTCAACCATTTAACCATTTCCCTAGCGCACTTTAGACCTTATATAAGCTCATGTCAGAATGGGGTGCGTAATACAGTCTCATACAGAGGTGCTGCAAAATGCAGGTTTAACCAGTAGTATAACACAAGAATTAAGGTACCTTGAAAAAGTTGACTGTGAAGAATAATGTTTTATCAAGTCTTATATGGTGCTCATGTAGCTTTCGAAAATAGAAAAATAGTAATTATGAGAAACAAACAAAAATTATGAGCCTTACCACTTCTTGTCATATTATTCTATCACGCTCAATAATCTAGTGATTGTCATGTAGCCTCATGTTTCACTATAGTGATATAAGAGTATTACCACTATGATGTTAGTAATATGTAAGTTGTTTGTTTATAGATATCTTGAATTTGTGCTTTCACCTTATTTTTAAGATCACATCATGGTCCTATCATTCTGATCGTCTAGAACCAAAGATTGTCATGAATAGTATAGGATTCTGAGTTGATAATATTGACTTTTGAAAAAAAAAGAGAGAAGAAAATAAGGATATTCTCATTCCAGCTACTACAATTTAGTCAATGAGATGAGACTAGCACATACAGCATATTATTAGCCAGTTAGAATGAAGATACCTATGCATTGAAGTTAGTTAAGTATGGTCACGATCAATAGTGTCCCACATGACCTAGTAAATAACCAGATCCCGAGTATAATGAAAAGACACCCCTGAAATCATGCCAGTGATGGAACATCAGAATTCAGCTGCGCAGGGTAGTCTTACAAATTCTGCTTCTGTTAGCAATTTAAACTGGGTGTTTAATGGAAATAGTCATACTATTGGTCTTAGATCAATATCATGCTGTGTATTTTACATTGTTATACTTAATATTTGTATGATAAAAATCCATGGTGCTGTGTGTGTGCTAAGTATCGGACATGTAAAATATAATTGTTATCATCCTAAACATAAAAGTCATTATTCCTAGTTACTCATAATCCATATTGACAGAAAGTGTGAAACCAATGTTCAATTGGTTAATACCCTACGCTTGTGAGCTGTTGAAATTTGCGACATGATCTGACATCCGGGAAAATGTTGGCGCATAAGCTGTTGATGACAAAATGAGCTTTGGGAATTAAAAAATTCAACTGTTGAAAACTTAATTGAATCAAGTGTATAGGAATTAATTTAGCGTTAGCTTGAAACTATTTTTGTTGTAATAAGTATTTTTCTTTTAAATAAACTATTGAAAATAAATGAATTAACCTATTGAAGACTAGTTTAATATTTGTTTATTTCAAATTTTAGATAGTTCATTTCATCAATCAGCAGTTATGTATTCTTTTTGTGCTCTTTTTTTTATCTGTATACGATGAATAGTGCTTTTGTATGTGGTCTCATCATATGCTATCTTCCCAAGCCTTTGATTAATATAATATTTATCTTCAACTATGACATATTAATACTTTCGAAAGACATGTCTAACGAGTGTATGCAAGTTAACTGGTTGATAATATTTTTGAACAAATTTTTTAATAGGTTGCGAGTTCAGCTGGGAGTCAACATGCCAGCTCAAGCCAACCGGAAGCTCATCCACGAGGCAAGTCCTAATTCAGCGGACATAGATCTCTTTGAGGTCTACGACGTTGTTCTCTATCTCGGGATCATAGATATACTACAGCAGTACAACATGACCAAGAAGATCGAACATGCTTGCAAGTCCGTCAAGTTCGATCCCATGTCGATATCTGCAGTAGAACCAAAGCTGTACTCTACGCGCTTCATAAACTTCTTGGAAAAGGTTTTTCCTGAGCAAATATGAAGTTCATAGGCTATTTAGTTTTATAGGTCTAGAACTATTTGTTCATTGATTATGTATATTTGTACAACGTATTCTACTAAAGTTAATATATAAGTTCTGCTTGTTTTTGCATGTAGTAAATGTAGAGATGTCAAAATAATAAAAACAAACCGTTGCCCGCGGCTCGATCTGTGGCTCAACCAAACGGTACATTCCGAATTTGGTCCACAACATATAGGCAGTCCGGCTGGAGTCACGGTTTGCGACCCGTAAGTAGTAGTGGGTCGGACCGGCCTGTGGGCTAGACCAGTCTACACTGATTTTGTTTTTTCTTAATGAGCCTACAGACCCGCGGTCCTCCATGGCGTCCCAATTTAGAAAGCAATGAGCCGACCAGAGTGCACGAAGGGTGCAGATGGGATCTTGTCCGTCGATTTGCATTAAGTCTGGTCGCATGGTTTACATCAATGAGTAAATGGTACTGCATAATATAGTTGTGAGGACTAGACGCTGTTGACTAATAAACGCCAATATTATGAAGTTATTGGGAAGATGTTTAACGCCGATATTATAGTTCTGGTCCACTTTTAAGAATGTGAACGATAACCTTTCTATGCTCAAGAATGGCTTAAACATCTTCCCAAGTTCTACGGGTCAAAAGTGGACCCGGAATCTTACAAGTTTCCTCTCCTCTTTTAAAATTTTATTTAGATATCTGAGATTTAGGTCTTTTCTCCCGGGATAGTTTTGCTGTTGATATGTATATATATATATATATATATATATATATATAAAGAGAATCTTCATATTTGGCATCAACCACTCATATAAGGAGAATATCCTTTGTGGATGAATATTCTCAAACAACATATGCCCTTGGAGTGTCGTCGAAAAGGCAGAGATTAACCGAAGGACTCAAACTTGTTTTGCACTTTTTTGTACACTCTTCTACCGTATAATGCTCTTATCTTTAAGATGGGGAAAGAAAAATGCTTCCCTAACTAATTTCCTATTAGCTTGAGTCCCCATTTCTTTTGACAGTTTAATTTTTTTTTTCTTTTTTTTATATCATTATTCTTCGATCTGTGTGCATGTAATTGATTCTTGATTCAAAACAGGTCGTTCCAGAACAAAAATCTATCGACTCCTATGTTGATGTTGACTAGTTCCGAAGCCCCTCAACTATGGTGGCGTACCATCTTCGATCTGTGCATGCTGTAATGTTCCAAGATATTTTAGCAAAGGAAAAAGTCATTCATCAGGAGCACCTGACGGCCCTGATGCAATCGGGACCGTCCGCGGCTCCTTGGGATGTGTCCTGACGGTCCTGATACAATCGGGACCGTCCGCGGCCCCTCGGGATGTGTATACAGTGTATACACATCCCGAGGGACCGCGGACGGCCCCGATTACATCAGGGCCGTCAGGGACCCTAGATGAATAGCAGCACTCTTTAGCAAAAAAGATCACGCCCGAGTAGCGGACCTGTTTTTTGCACCTTTTAAAATATAGAATCAAAAGTTATAATCAAACTCTAAAATTTGTAAAAGTATGGGTCCCTTCGCTTTTAGAAACCTGATTTGAACCGATAAACAACCCTAGGCACCAAATCTCAACCATAGACGTTGGTATTAGAGAGGGAGATTTGAGTCATTATATCGTTCCTTCTTTCTATATTCATAATCGCATATTCAAAAAATTTAGAAAACAACTTCTATAATTTTGGAGGGAGATGACCGCTGACCTAATCAATCACAAATTTGGATTTCTTCACTTCCTTTCTGCTATCATCTCTGATCTAACAATAGTGATCACGAAATCCATCGGCAGTGAGATCCGAATCGTTCTTTTTTGCTGTAAAGCAATATGATCGTGCTAGAAAAGGCATGGAGGGTATGCGTTTGGGAGGAGTGATTACAGAAGCCCGATTGTGCAAAAAACTCAATAAAAAGTGATTGGGTCGTTCTGACAGACCCCAACTTCTTGACCCCCATTCAACGGAATGCGGCTGGCTGAAGAGCACGTGCTGACTGTTCTTTTCAACAACCAATTCGAGCGCTCAGACATTCCGATTCCAAGTCCTGCCATTTATGCAAGTCACTGTTATTAGTTTCAATTTTTTTTAAAAAAAAATTGAAATATTAGCTTTCTTTTTCCAAAAGATTTTTATTTGTTTGTACCATCTTTTTTTTTCTTCTAAATTACAGCTCTTCAAATATAACAATGCAAAGTTATCTTTCATGCAATAACTAATATTAACGCAACCCAAGCTTCCAAAATGTGACCAGTAAATTATACTCATTATCATCGTATGTTAATGGAAGAAGCCTAATTAAGTACAAGAATAGTTTAACAGCAGGATATTTCGGAATATATAATGTGTAAATTACTATATTTCTCCATCATTACTAAAAGCCTGCCGCAAGTTATAATCATAATTTCACTTATGGGCACTGGTAGAGTCTCAGGGTGGGGCGAGGATGGAGTTTTCGGAGGTCTATCGGCACAAAAATTGCATAAAAATTGACATAAATAACATTCGTGGGGTCATTTCCCCCTAATTTGCATGAAAAATGGACGATACTTAGCTTCAAATGAATTGGGGTACGAATTAAAACTGCAACCATAACTGCCTTAATAAGTAACAATCCAAGCAGGAACTCGCAAGTCTTTTTGAATCATTTAAAATAATATTAAGCGATAAATGTGTATCCACATTTTTAGGCGTCTCTCGAATAATAGCTTACTTTCGAATCTATAACCTACCTTATGCGCTATTTAGCATCATATTCATCGTATATATACGATAAATAATCCGTATGAGTGATTTAGAGTCTCGATATGAGTGCGAGTAAATTAATGGTTGAGATTAGAGAGCACAATAATTAATAAACAAATTGATTTCCTTGCAATTTGTGGTTTTTTAATTACAACCCTTTCTGTTATAACAAAAAAAAAGGACAAACCATTGGTCCATCCATCGCGTAATTTCCTAAATTCACTGACCCAAGTCACCCAACGTAAGTAAAAAAAAAAAAAAAGGAAAAAAGTAAAACAAATCAAAAGAAGAAAAAAGACCTACAGATTGCTTCATCGAGTCGCGTCATGGCCACGCGATTGCACAGCACTTTTTTCTTTTCTTTTTTTTTTTTTTTACTTCAGTCAGAAGGAAAAAGTAAAATATAAATATTAAATGATCAAAAATCAACTGCATACCTCCACACTTTCTATCCAAATTTCTTCCGGCGGGTCTCTAATCCGCGGCGTCGCCGGCGAGGTCAGACGTTGAGCCCATCGACTCCGCACTGCTTGTACGTGAGCGATTGTCTCCGTGGGCTGATCACTATCGTGCAATCCACTGACACCTACCCAAATCAAAACCAAATTGTTTTAATTCGAGAACGATTTTAATATCAAGCAAAGACACAAATTAATCTCAAGAAGAATAATTCGAGCTCGATATCAAAATAAAGGAAAAAAAAAATCCTCAAAATAGAAGGAATTTGAACGAAGACAAATTAAAATGAGATTTAAATCTCTGCAACTGGCCCACTCTTGTGAACCTAATAACTTAACAAACTCGAGGTGGCTTAGCCCTTCACCATTCTTTTCACGAACGTCAAGCTTCCTCCAAAGACAAGAGTTTCCGGCAGTACAATTCCAAGTTTTATGCAAACCAAAACCAGAGCAAGATAACAAAGAAATACAAGAGAAGGCAAGAAACCTGGACGCGAGGAGAAGTAAGTCCGAGGAGTCGGATCCTTGCAGCGACGTCGCCGGTGATCCTCAAAACAACTCGATCGTTCATGGTGGCGTCACGGACCAGCTCCATGGCATCGGCCTGAGTAACATCGACGCGACCGACGCTGAACTTGCTCTCCACCAGCCGCACTGAGTGCGCCGTCTGCTCGAACCCCGGCACCACGGCCACCCCCAACGGAACCCCTCTGTACATGACGTAGAACACAGACTGCTCGTACCTTATCCACACCTTGTTAGGATTCTTCGCGGTGAAAAGCAGAGATATATTCAACGACAGGTAAGCCGACGAGAGGGGCAGCTGCTGCCCACTGCCGGCGGCTGCGGCGGAGGAGGGAGCGACGAGGAGGTACTGCACCGAGACTTGGTTGAGATCGAACTGGGGCTTGTGGGGGCGGATAGCAAGGACGATGACGAGGGTGATTGCGACGGCAAGGAGACCAAGGAAGGTTAGGAGTAGAATTAAACAGCAGCAGCATCCCTTGAGAGACGCAGATGATGATGACGATGGTGGAGTTGGGATGTAGTGATGGTAGCGGGGAGGAGGATGAGGGCGTTGGTGGTGGTTGGCCGGCGCCGGTTGGCTTGGTCTCGACGTCATCTACGCCGCCGCCTCGGTCGACGTAACTCGCCGCCGCCGCCGCCTCCGTCGCCACTATGTAATTAGTGAGGGAGAGTGTATGTGTGCAATGAGCTTTTGAAGCAATTTGTTGGTGTAAGAGGAGGATAATGAGAGCTTTTAGTAAAGGCTAAGGGTAGTTTGAGAATTCTACTTGATTGTTAGTTTGATTAATTAATGGAGTGGAGCGGTGGGGCCATTTAAGTACTGCTGGAGCCTGGTGGTGCCTCCTGCTGCTGGTGTTTCTGTTTTCTTCCCCGCTGCTCGCCTTTTTCTCCTCGGAAGTAGTTCTGCAATTTTCTTACATTTTGAGTCCCAATCAGACTTGTATTAGGATTCCAGATCACCCCCTATATCACACCGTTTATGAATCTGCCTCCCGAAAGATGCTTTCACGCCATGACGCCAACATGACGGCGCGCGTTTTGGAGGATAATTTATGCGACTATTAAAATAGAGGGGTTAATCTGCAATTACCCTTTTTTACTCTACTCTTGATTTGATTTGATAGTATAGTGTACATATATTCCTAAAAAGGAAAATTACGTTTCAGCCCCCCTAAAGTTTGGGTCGCGCGATTCAGCCCCTCGAAACGCCACGTGGCGGCACGCGCGCGCCGCCACGTCGGCGGAGAAACGCGTTTCGGGAGGCTGAAAAGTCCAAAATGGAAAACGGGGGGGGCTGAAACGTAATTTTCCCTTCCTAAAACTCAGATTGAGGTGTAACGTCGGATTTAGAGAAAAGCTAAGAGTTGACCACACGAGTCTGGGACTTATGAAACTAGTATAGTCGGCCGCATGTGATCTGCAGGCGTGAGCTCCCGCATTCAAATCCCAGCGGCCCTTATGGGGCTAAAGAGTGTACAGCCAATAGAATGAATAATGTTCAGTTTTTCGTACAGCCAATAGATCCAGACAATAAGAATAATAGTAAAAGTCAAATATATAAAACCAATCAACTTCGTCTCTCCGCGTCAGGGACCTGGTAAACCTCTAAATCAATTCAGATCCAGCAACTAGAAAGCATAACTCCATGAAATAATCAGATTGCTGAATGGTTGATGCAACACTCAGCACAACTTTAAACTTCCATATCACAAGACAAAGTTAAACATCGAGCCAACACTTCATACTTGCTATGTTTTGCATTGCCTTTAGCTATCATCAGAAGTAGTAGTCCAGTAGATCAGCCCACTGCAAATAACAGAAGTGAAGGGGAGATGCTGATTCAATGTAATCCCAAGTATAAGAGCAATAGAAAATGCTAAATTTCTTCTCTTTCGGGTTACTGGTGTAAAACCCCAGGCAGCCCTACCTTAACAACACAAGAACACACTGTAGCACCCCAGCAACTCCAGTCCACGATGAAGGTCCCTTCACCGTAAGTGCATCTTCTACCAGAAAGCCCACTGATGATGCCAGAGACACAAAAGACACGACATACGCGAAGAAGAGCCAAAGCTTCATTCTGCAAACAGTTTAAAGCAGTATTGACAAATAACATAGCATGAAAAAGGAATCCTCAAACGTGATTTTCTATCAAAAATAGTGTTTTAGGAAATTTCAGTTGCAGTAAGATTAATGACCAAATTCAAATGTCGTTTACAAACCATTAGTTCCCTACCTTTCGAACAAAATTAACAGGTTGATAGCTTTTACATATACCCACAACTTGGTATAACTATAACCGCATCTGATATCCAGTGTATGATACGCATCGACTCAATTTCATGTAGGAACAAATGTGCTTTATGCACCTCTTAACTATTTATCAGTTAGGTCATCTATTAATATGGGTATGTAATCTTCAAAGATCTTCATCCAGAAATTACTACCTGTATGCTGAATTAGTTGGCATGATGGACTAGCACCACCACCTCGGGTATTTTGCTGCAATCAAGCTGATAGTGTTCTTATAATTCTTTAGAAGTATAAGGACATATGATGCATACTCTACATACTTTAGTACAATATTGAAGGCAGTAACTTCTATGAGTAGCTAGTGCTTATATGGAGTGATCATGGCCCTGCTAGAGCCAAGTACTTATACTTATTGGTGGTCCAAAGGATCAATGCCATGTTTGGACAATTAGGCCTAAGACTGCAAGAAGGGTTATTAGCTAACAAAAAAAAAACAATGTGATATATGCTCTTAATTTGATGTAACCAATAAGATATTTAATGATGGAAATTACTGCTATCAAGATCATAGTTTCACGTGCCGAACTGCAAGAGAGATATATATTCCTAATTTGATGTAACCAATAAGATATTTAATGATGGAAGAAATTCATGCTATCAAGATCATGGTTTTACATACCGGACAACATGCTCTTGTATCGCCTAGCACGTGCACCGTCTTGGTGCCGAGCCGTCCGTGCCGTCTGTGCCGGTCGGCACGTACTATATATTTTTTGCTATGTAATTACGACTTTTGTATTAGTGGTTCATCAATCTTTTTTATTATTCCATAAATAATTTTTATATTTTAAAATAAAAAATTGTACAGATTGGCACGGTTGGCACATCTCGAGTTTTGGATTTATCAAAACATGGCTCGGCAAGGCACGTAAAATATTGATCAAGATACACTCTTCACACAATGCCGTCAAATCATGTCTTAGAAATTAACATACTCCAGAATCTTGCTTGTATGTAAACCAGTTCTGCTCATTTTTCCTTGGAAACAATTTGCGTTCCAATAATAAATTGAAAATCCTTCAAAAATGTTCAATAACCCAATTCACCATCTCTCTCCATTTATTCCCACTGTGCTCGAAAGGTAACTTCACCTACTGAATGGTGTCAAACAAACTTTTTTCTGGATTTAAGGATCACATGGTTCATAATAGAGCACATCATACAACGATCGATGTAGCCAACCATAGGACAAAAAAAAAAACTTTCTTATTGTTGTATATGAGGGCGTAATGTCTTGTGTGTCTACAAAATTAACCCACCTTCCGCAGTCCATTCCATAAGTTTGCATCATTTCTTCAACTATTTATCATATTCTTCTCATTTAAAAGAAGATATATCATAGTGACAAGAACAGTGAATCCTGGGTGCAATTTAAAACAGAGATCATGGTCTTCTTATCGTCAACTCCATAGAGATTTCATTGTGTTTTTTCCTTTGTTCATACGGAATATGTATGCATGTCGTGATTGTCATGAGAGCTAATGAAAACTAAGGTTTTACCTCTAAGGGCTCTGTGAGCTCTGCAAAATGAGAACAAGCACTTAGGAAAAATGCATCAGGACACCATAAAACAAGTCGATCTTTTACTCTACTCATTCTAATTTACATGTGTTTATCAAATATTAGTCATACTTTATAATTAGTTATGACTGTATTATCTGCTATTTAGAGGACTAACTGCAACTTATTTCCAACATGGAAACCCCCTACATCTTATCACACAGCAAGCACTCCAACTATCATCTCTTTTGTTCCAAGTCACAAGCATCTTTTTCGTTCTAACGCCATATGCAGTTCATAACCAAACATTATGAACAAGCTAGTAATCAAACATTTATAGAAGAAATGAAAAAGAGGGAAAGGACCTCCACTCATTCTCCCCGTAGTATGGCGAATAATCGTACGTGAGGTCCTCCTTCTTGATGCAGTTGAACATTACCGCCGCAAGCGACGAAAAGATCCCTGCATCAATCAATAACTGATACGCCAGCTCACATAATTAAAGGTAAAATTAGCGTCTGTTTAATAAGAGATGATATGATTACCAGGGATATAGTGGAGAAAGGGGACCGTAACGGAGCTGCACACGACGGCGTCAATCCAGAACCACCAGCCCGCACCAAAGACGGCGCCGGCGACTCCCGGCGCCACCACGCTCCACAGAACCCAGCAATTGTCCATAGTTAATTAGTTAATTTCTCACCGCTGCCGCCTCTGAAGTTCGCCGGATAGAACAGAGAACGATCGCCGGAGAGAGCAAAGGCCGGCGAGCTCGTCGTAGCTAATAACGAAGAATGATTGGGTTTTTGAGACTTTCCGATGCTGCCTGGCTGTCACCTTTCTTCTCTTTGGAGGAAAAACCAACTGACCAGCCATCCGACGCCGAAGATTTGCGGATTTAGTTGTTTAGCTTTTATATTTGCAGAACAGGACTTGTTTCACTAAAATTCATGCAATTAAGTATAGCGCGAAAATGAGCACAGTTTGAGTCCAACTCAGATTGCTTAAGCTTGAACTTGCGCTTGCAAGCTTGGGAACATGGTTCTATTGACAAAATCATTCTTGATTTAGATTCTAATTCAACTGGATCAAATCAATAATAGATCCGAGAAGTCCTATTTAGCCTGATCTATAGAGTATTGCTCACGTTCAACTGGATACGAAACTCAAACTCTTACTTGACGGCTCACGATTCACAAGCCCAAGCAGTGAGTATGAGTTGCTTATATTCGACTAACAAGCTGAACTAGAATGAGTTTGATTTCGACAATTTCCGAATGTCTATTAAGTATTTGCTCAAGTTGACCGAATTGGAGTGCAGAAATATGTTCTTCCAACACAGGAACAAAGTATGTTCTTCCATCACAGGAACAAAGTCCCCTGAAAATTTGTTAGTTCATACAAGCAAGATTCGCCCACACTTCACAACACGGTGTAGTTAGATTTCTACACGATTTCTCAATGTTCAATCCATGTAGAAAATATACATTTTTGGGGAATTTCTTGTAATTTTTATAGCATGCGTTTACTTCATCTGAAAGTGTAAACTTCAAACCACTTCCAAATTTTGATTTTCAACATTGACCACACATCTATAAAATTTGTACTTCCTATATTGTATTATTTTGAGACATTCAGCAAAGACTCTAGGCCAGTTAAATAACTTTAACAAATTTGCTTTCCCACATACTTCTTCCACAGTACTGAAGGTGAAGCAAAGAGATCTGGTCATTTGCAATGCTTTTGATTTGATAAAGAAGAAAAAAGGGTACGTTACAGCTCCGTTTAAGAACATCATTACAAGGTAAGATTTCTAAGAATGAATACATCTTTCTAAAAACAGACGGGTAAAGTATAGATGACAGTTCATGGATAACAAATACAGAAACCAACATTACTTAGTTTCTCACCTATACAAAACAACAGAGCTCGCTCCAAGGGCGATACCTTATGGAAACCTTTTGAGGAAACATAGGAAGACTAAAAAGTCCTCGAATACTTTTTGATTTCATATAATAAGGAAGGAAGAGAGATGAGGTCCTTGTTCAAAGCAGAACCGCCGGCAATCCTTTTCACACAATCAGAGAGTCTTGTGTAGTATAAAAGCAGTTGGGCAAGTGCAGCTCGCAAAATTTCCATTCCGCATAGGAAATTGCTGAAGGAAGTTATCACGTCCTTGTGCATGAGCTCTATCGCAGCTTTCCACCTACTAGCAAAGTCCTTCACAAGTGGTTCAGCATCTGATAGGGTCGGCTTTTCTGCAATCGAACTCGTGTCTTCCGCTAAAAAGGTAGGAGATAGCAAATGTTATTTTCTGAAGGCAAACTTCCTCTATTTTTTATATTTGTAGTCCTATGCAGGAATAATATAATCGTAACGAGTAATGAGTAAAAATTACCGCAGCACAGGCACCATATCAGAACCACACAATTAATTGCCAAGTTGGTTGGAGAAGTGCTCGGCAATTTGTAGACTAATGCTAGGCTAACTCCCAATATCTTTTTCAGTTTATACGCAATAATTTATTACTCAGTACCAACAATTTTATACTTCATATCACCAACTTGGAGCTTGATTGTGTTATCCATGGTGTACCTATAAGGGTGCAGTAAGCATTACTCTTAAACGTATTTTGCTAGTATATTTATGCCAATTTGAGGTTTTGTTTTTCCGTAAACACAAAAAAGATTGTGAAAACATAGTATTACATACTTACATGCTCGTGTCTTCACAAATTTTATTAGATCACCAAAATGCTCCAGAAGCAGTTCTTCCTGCAAAATTCAGGAAGATCAAACTTGAGCATCTGAATGCCGAAAATACGACTCTAAAATCGAGATGTTAGAAGTATAAGGTTTTAATTAGCGCCAGTTTAAACAGTAACAATCATCTACAAGCAGGTCCAAGCACATATGTCCTGATGTAATCCTCACCAACCTCCACTTAAGTTACACTGATGTAACAATCCCAAGATGTTTTGTGTGTTTAGTAATTAAATACTTGTGGTAAATAAATCTAAACCTGCATTGTGAAATTATATGTATGAGATCTGACACAGAAAATAAAAGAATCGTGGTGATATTGAATAGTTTATCACCAATCACCCATTGAAGAAGCAGTTACACTCTTCACCCCTGGAAATGCATGTTTATTTAACCACCTCAGTATCTCTCTAGGAAAAAAAAAGGTGCTCCTTCATAGAAGAAGCTATTACAAATCATATACGATAGAGATGTTCCTATGCCTCAAGAAAAAACAGCAAGTCCATCACTTTCACAAGCTTATTTCATGATTTTCACCTTTCACTTGTCATTTCATTATAAGTTCACATGATTGAAACATTCTAAGAGTAAGATTTGGCATAAGAACATCATAATCGAATTACCTTAAATTCGAAGGCCTTCAATGCTATACATTAAGAATAATCCGGGCAGCAAGTAAAAGCTAATGCCAGGTCCAATTTATGGGAACGGATCCCATGAAATTCCAAAAACCCCATGTAGAAAAAACAGAAATCTTCGACTACAAAAGTTATATATCATGTTCTAAAATTTTGTAGTTCAAAGTTTTTCCCAAAATATATCGACGCAAGAGCCTACTAGACCGTTGAAACTCATAAATTAGAATTCCAAATACAAACTTCAACATTCCGTTAACTTTTTTGACTTTCTGGGGAAACTTTTTTTTTTGATATGTTTTCTGGGGAAACTTTGACCTACAATATTGTTAAACATAATAAAATATGTAACTTTTATCTTCAATTTTGTCCAAAAATGTATGTACATAGGGTTTTTGGGTTCGACCCAGTGCGACCAATTCTCCCCATTTATACCCAAGAATTATGCCAATACTAGTGCAATTTAGATTTCTTGTACACCAAACAAAGTAGAAAGGCAAAAGCTATTTTTCTATTTTTTAGCCACTTAGAATTATAGTGCAGCGAAAGAAAATGCAAACTCTTTATTGCAGTATCTTTTGAGCTTGTTTGACTTATCTCTCAGATACATAATAAATTATCTAATGCCTAGAACCTATTAAGTATATTAACTCAACAGCCAACAGTGTTGAAATACCTGGGCTACCAAGTAATAGTGGGCTAGTAGCTATTCTATCAAACGGGCTAAACTTCTAATGCACATTAAACAAGCAAATCTGCAAAAGTAAATCTTCTACATAAAATTTAATAATAAAATAATAATAAGTTCACAAACACTTGCCACATAAATAGCTATATTGCTCTTCAAAAGTTCCTCAAAATGCATCTGTGTTCTGCCACCTTCAGCACCTGCTTCCTGTCAATAGAGTGAACTCATGAAATCGTGATTAAATGGAATGCATGGATCAAAAAGTATTTTAAGAAAACTTGACATTAGATAGAACAAACTTGGCAACCTTACCTTCAGTATGGAAATAGTCATGTCATAGTTGTTAATGAGAAACACCGTTTGCAATTTGGGTTTAGTGAACATTTTTGCTAACTTCACAAGCAGGTCATCAACAGCCATTTGCAGCCGTTCCAAATTCAAATCAAGCTACAAGTTAAGATAAATTAGGTACGATTTGTCTTATAAATGATACCATTGAAGTTAATAGAAGAATACAGAAGATAGTGAGTTCATATTGGAATAACTGAATTTCTATCAAAATTTAGTTAAGAGGAACTTCAGAAATAAAAAGCTGACCTGTCCATCTCCATATTCAACATTCAGATGAACAAGCGATGCTGTGAACTCAGCATAACGCCTCATCACATAGTGGGGATGAACATCATCTTCCCATAGGGTTCTCACATTAGCGTTGCGTAAACTATTGAGATGCATGTCAAATACCATCTTGAAGCGAGGCCACAATGATATATTAACCTATCAAAGAGAACAATCATAAAATAATAGTCAAAATAATCTGCACATAGCAAGTGTACCTTTTGCAATGCTATGTGATTCAATAAACATTAACCCTATTATTGTAAGAGATGGCACCGTGACCAACATAATTTAAGACGACCAAGAAGCATATTGCAATTTTTTTACTGGAGGCTCCACCAACCAATATGTAATAAGTTTTTCAGTTAAGACTTGCCAAAAAGCAACCTAAGTAGTTGGCGTCTTGCAATGCATATCCACAGATTTTATTGAGAAAATATAAAATCTTTATTGAAATATCTACTGTAGATATTTACAATATATTAATAATTACACAGAGTTCTTCCTTTACAAGAGAGTCTACTAGAGCGTTTTCAAAAAATAATTACATAGAGTTCTTCCTTTACAAGAGAGTCTACTAGAGCGTTTACTTTTTGAAATTCCAATGCGGTTATTTTTCGAAAATGCAAAGCTCGCTACCTCTTTCCTCCATCCTTCCAATTGAAATCATGCCTATGCTGTTATTTTTCAAAAATGCACAGCTCGCTACCTCTTCTTCAATTCTTCCACTTGATATCATGCCATAAGCCAACCAATTTAAACCATATATCCTTGTCATTTACTTCATGAATATTTTATATCACCCCCTCAATTATCTTTCCCTCCTCTAACCACTATCTTATTCTTGCCGCCTCCCTCGACTCCACTCTCTCACCCCTCATATGGTCACATTAACATTTGTCTCCTACTGTACCTCAACTTCTAAAATCTCTTTCCTACTGCCTCCTTTATACTTCTGAGACTTCCATGTTAGCCTAAAACAAATCAACACCAATAACTAGGCATCCATTCAATTTACAAATGCATAACTTGCAAAATTACTGGTTCCTAGGAAGAACTGGAAATGTATTGCCTTCTTGTTCATAAAAACTGGCAGATGCATTAGAAGATGTTAAAAAAAAAATCACGTATTAAGAACCTAAATTTGCTACGCTTTAGGATAGGAAAACTTGAGGGCAACAATTGGAACATGGTACGCAAGTGGTTCAAATTTTCTAAAATAAACAATAGGATCTGATCCAAAAACTAATAATTAAAATAATACAATAATTACAAATGCTTTAGGTAATCACCACGACCACCAACCTTATTTTTTAAATTTTTATAACTATTCTCCAAAAAAAAAAAGGAAAAACACCATAACAATTGCCGTATTTTCTCAAAAACGAGAAGCACAATATTTGCAGTAAGGAGGAACAAACCTTATCCAAGTATGAGTCTAGACATGGAATGCGCCTCTTGAACATTATCAACTGTTAGCACATACAATACAACAATCAAACAAAAGAAATCCACAATAAATAAAACTGACAGATGAACGTCAACGAAATAATCATAAATGCCAGTCATAACAGGTAATTTACTAAACAGCATTGATGCATCATGGCAATCAACAGATGGTATATGTAGGTTTCTCACTGTTGGCGGACATTAAGTTTATCAAAGCAAGTTGGAGGTCTCAGAAAACATTATCTCATGAAAACACATGGAAATGAGGGGAAAAAAGAAAAGTAACAACATTTAATCAGGGAGTGAACTACCACATACTTTCATCTTTCCAACTTGAGGACAAAATGTTCATGGGTAATACTGAGAGTTGCTATGGAAGTTAAAATGAGACCAATTTATCTTCACAGTTGATCTTATAAGGAGTGGTTTAAACCTTTGCATTGTCCATTCTTATTGCAAATTCATAGTCTTTCCTTGTTTCATGGACGAAACATTGGTCAAACCTATGCAAATGATCTGGCTGGAACTAATTGAGACTTAAGAGGGTATCTCACTTAGATTGAAGATCATATTCAAATTCTTTTTTCTTTTGATGGTCTATCACACTAGCAGATTTCTTTAAAAAAAAAAAAAAAATACAGACGACACTTTTGGAAGAAGAAGCCATCGAAACCGAGACTAGATATACACGACAGATTGTTATCTTTTCTATATATTTTCTTGACATCTAATACTAAATGTACACACATACTTAGAAGTCCTGACTGGACTTTTATTTAGTTTAAGGTCCCCAAGTTTTGTCTTATACTTCCACTCTTTCGAAACTATACTTCAACTACCTTGAAGTATAGTTCCACAGTTCCACGGCCACTATTGAATATATTTAGCAGGAGAGCATTTTCTTGTCCTGAAACTACACTTCTACGGTCTTGAAATATGCTTACACTGTTTTGAATTCATACTTCTACAAGGACTGAAGAATAATTATGAAAAGTGGCGAGGAACTGCAGATTAAATGAAGTATTTACAATAATTGCACATTAATTGCCCCGTGTTGACATTGTTCGTTTGGAGTTTAACAATTGCAACATGCGCACACGTGAAATTTCCTGATTAACATATATTAGGAGTAAGGTCTCACATTCACATTTTTCAAGTCAAGAATGACAGGAAGAAGTAGAGGAAGGAGGAACAAAATGGAGGAAAAACTAGAAGAAAAGCATCGATACCAGTGACAGCAGCACACAAAAGATAGACTGCCTCTGCTACTACAGAAATCAGTATAGAAGGTAAGGGAGATATAAGGAAGCAGAAATGACAGCAAAACAAGAAGATCAGGAATAGAAGTAGAATAACCAGCAAAAGTAGAAAAGAACAAGATGACCAGTAGAGAAGATCAACAGACAAAATGAGAGCACAAGGAGCTTGATGAGGGCCTTAAGGAGAGAAACAGGAAGAAAAAGTATAACAGCTAGAGAACATACAAAGCAAGTGATTTCTAAGGTAAAAACTTTAGTAAAAAAGACAGTCTGATTTTGATATACTTTTTTATTTACTCCACAAGCATTGTAAGTGCTCATGGTGGAAAACCTTGCCGCAATTAGTATCTCGTGAATAGTTGAACATAAGAATATATTCTTCCAAAGCTAACTCAAAGTGACAAGAAAGAAAATTTCTCATATTTTCACCAACCTTAAGATCAGACTCTTCTTACATGAAATCTTGATGTAGATAGTTGTGGTTAGATGATGCTTATTTCACTAGTTCTTTTATTCAAATCTTTCTCTGATGCAAGGAGTTCACACAAACATGATACTCCCATTTTATAGGTTTTCAATCTCGTATGCCCCCGAACCATGCCAGCTGTTCGACAAACTAAGTGTCATAGTCGAGCGCGGCTAGCTCGACTGGTGAGGGAGGCGCCTCAGGAAGCGTCACCACCGGGATTCGAGGCCGCGTAGGCGAAATTCCCCAGTAAGATTTTCTGAAGGAAAATCCTACGTACCCCGTGGTAGGAGCCAACGTTCATGGAAGGCCTGCACTCGGATCCCAGAGCGTCGGTCGGGGTTGGGCATGGGGGTTTCCCGCCAGTTTGAGGTCCCTACGGGGGCGTGCGCTCGCATTACAGGTTCCACCACGATAATCGATAATCTCAAAAAAAAAAAAGGACCAAGTGTCATAAGCCTTGGCTCATTATCGTTATGTAACCTCTACCGTTAGCCTCCATATATGCATTTAGCATGCAAATTTAAATTATATTAGCATTTCAGAGTTGAAGAGAAAGTCAATTTTCATCCACTGTTCATGTACAGTGGATCAGTAGTAGTTTAAAATTGCAAAACAGGACCTTATTATGCTTAATGATATATTCTAACATTATTAACCATTAATACACATAAAAGTACTTACTGTATTTTGCAAACAAGGATCATAATGTATTAATTGTTAAGGGGCCTATAGGTATTAGTTATATTTGCAAACGTAGACTTGTACTAATGATGAATTTCATACTTTGGTAAAATTTAACCTCAGATTATGTAAAGTGCATGCACGGAAATTTTACATTGCAAATTAGCTTATGTTTATTTTGGAAAAAAAAAAACCATGTCTTATATTCTAAATTTTTCCGTAACTATCGATTTCAAATTCTCATAGTACATTCATGAATCATTATAGAGTAACATCAATACGTAATAGTTAGTTTTGCTCCTTATATGTATGAACAAAATTTAATTTATGTAAAATGTACTTTTGGATGAGCGGGTCCATTTTGTGAGCAAGTTTAATTTTAATTTATTTAAAATGTACTTTTGGATAATAGAACAATCGTGCTGTGCTCTACCTTTGGGCCAAACTTGAACTTGTTTATAATATATTATAACCTAAATTATGCATTAATATTAAATTTTATGTTTGACTGGTTTAGTTTATCATTTTTTTATTGTCTGTAATTGTACAGTAAAATTCAATTGAGGATTATTTATACACCAGTAATATATTTAAAAAAAAAAAAATGGCAGTTAAATTATCATAACCATAATATTGTATGTATGGCATGTCACGGCTTCTTGCTTGTTTTACACTACACTTGGCATAATTGCTTGTCTTTCCTACAGGAAATAGACGAGTGAAACAGTCAACTAACTGTATAGACATATTTTGGTCCATAATGGTGTGGAAATAGAAATTGGATATGAACGATAGAGAATGTTCACCTAATAATCATGACATGTCATGGAATATCTTAATAAATATATATCTTAGACTAAGATATGTTGATGAATGGATCTTAATGTACTTGTAGATGGTCTGTCTCATATCTGGAATGGATAGGTACATGTCAACCTAGCTACTGTAACTTACGCTCATGTAGTGACATGTGAAATGCTGATAGATATGCAAAATATCAGACAATGAACAAAATATCATAAAGATGAAAGGCTAAGAAAAAATCCAATGGTCGATAAAACATCCAGGTCTTCAAATTTGGTCATTTGCGAAGCATACCTGATGCTGGTGTATTATCCGGATCATTAGCATTAGTCCTATTGCATCGTAACAATTTGGAAGAACAATATGGAAGTGTTCATCAATGACCGAAAAAGGGCCTGAACATTAGAAAAAATAATTTGTTAGCTATTGCCGAGGCCTGATATCAAGTTAGCCCATTCCAAATGATTATAGGCCTACTGACAGTACTAGCAAACTAGGGAAGCTTCTCTGACCAACTAAAACGACCATCATTGTAACAAGTTTCTTAATTCATTGAGCAAGAAGACAATGACCAGTTCCTAATCTCATAAAACATGAGTAAAAAGTTTAAGATCACACAGTTTTTTTAAGTAATTACTTGCAGGAACTGGAAGCACAGCCAAAACTATTTAACCATCAAGATTGATGAGGAGGTATTATGTATACAAAAATCTTTAAAACCGAGTACATTGTTGCCAATACACAGAGTACAAACTGATTTTTTAAGTCGAACTAACAAAGACCTAGTTTGAACTATTATCGTCTGATTTGATTGGAGGATCTGGCAAGTACATAAAAGAGAAGCACGACTAACCAATTTTCTTGAGAAGTTTACTGTAACCCAGATAACATCCTAGATTTAGAAAATATTGACCATGTAGAAATAGCAAAGCAAGATAAGTATTTATCAACAGCGACAGAAAGTCACCTGCAAATATATCATAGAATGTAGATTCTTCTCCAAAGAATTCATCACAGAAAAGGTATCTGATATAACACGAACTCTACCCTTCGTTAGGGGAGAACCTAAAAGTATGAAGTCATACAAAAATAAACGACAGGAAAGTGATCCATACTCTGAAGTAGAAGTATCCATGAGAAGCTTGTGCAAGCTCCTGAACAAAACCTCATATGGATATTTTTGAGAATTGGCTTCTGCTATATGAGGAATTAGTGCAGGTTGATCAATTTCCTGAGAGAAAAAAGTAGATAAAGAACATATATTTGGATTCGCCAAAGGATAATAAAAATTCATAGTTAGGAAACATGCTATCCTTGAATTTATTCTCCATACTTATGGAAAAGGTTAAGCGCACCAGAACAGCATAGCAAAAGAGAAAACAAACCTCAAATCGGATGTAACTTCAGTTGAAGGTTGAGAAGCAAAATTGTAAGCATAGACCAATGAGATTGATACAAGCATAACATTTTTTATATAAGTAAAAAATCTCCATTACATAATTATTTAATTCTTAAAGATAGTGATTAAGAGCAGAAGCTAGTTTTGTGTTATGTTGGTAGCATGTATCGTTATGCTATACAACAAAGGAATAACAAGGCAGCAGCAAATTTCACAGGCTGTCAGCAAGCAGGCATGGTCCAAGCGCAAGAGTCAGAGCAGCAAAAAAGTTTGCACATGGGACTCAACATACACAAACATACTTTTGCAGGCAATGGTAAGTCCCAACAGATTGGGAATCCCTCGAGATGTTTGTACACATAAAGTTTATAAACATGCCCACTCTTACAAGGTTAACTAACATGACTGAGACTCCCCAGGCTACTCCAATAGCAATATCAATGTTTTCCCTAGTTTTTTATTTATCTCACTATAGAGATGTCTTTCTTTTCTTGTAGAAGCATTTAGCAGTTGGAGGTGGACCATCAATTCTATAGCATGATGGTCGAACTGGTAGTTTTACTCTAATAGTCTACAATTGGCCTAAGATAAGGATTGAAGCATATATAAGACTATAAAGAAGGATCCTTTCTCAATACTTCTTTTGGGGTGTATAATGACAAATTCATTTATAGGTTCCATTCAAAATTTGGAGACATAATCAAAAAATGACATGGATTCAATTATTTTATTATGTCATTTAGAAGCATATAAACGTCACTTTCCAAAAATATGTCAACATCTTATACCCCCTATACACCCCATCAGTTCTGATTCTTGAAGAACTAAATTCATCCAAAATGCACCAATCCACGTATTTACCATGGGAGAATATAGGCATGTGTATTTTTGGAAATGGGCTACCATAAGAGATGGTCGATTATGCCCTTCATCCAATAAATGATGGCATAAATTAAGCCCATAATGAATTTTGGTCGGAACAACTTCTACAAAGATTTACTCTTGAATATATAAAGGCAAACACCCAGGTTTTTTGAATTACCCATTAATTTAGTGATGGTGTATTTATGTATGTTCAAATAATTGAAGGAAAATATTAAGATTTTTTTGGGCATTCGAGATTTGTTTGTAAGTCTATGACGGGACAACCATAGGAGGCATGCTCTGGCACGTTCAACTTCAATGCAGATTTCTGCTTGAAAGTAATCTTTCACTATAGGGAAGTGATCTTTTTGGTCTGTCCAACATTTCAAAAGTTGCACTATAGTCCTTAAGGGTACTAAAGAAAATTATGTCAAGGTTATGGTTGATGCAGTCAATATAGAAGTGGTGACTATTCAGGAGCCAATTTGCACCTTTAGAAAATTTAATTAAAACATAATTAGGGGAGAAAATACAAGCCGGGTTAGGCCTCAAAGAATATCAGCCATTTTGCACTCTTTTGACTATTAAAATACAACCTTACATGAAAACATATTTAGGGTAAGTTCCTTAGGTCAAAACGTTAATGATCAAATTGAAGTTTTAAAATTCACGAAGCAACATGATGATTGACTTCGAACAAAGAAAAGTATACAGAAAAATAATCCTGAAGAAAAAGGGAAATGCACAATACTCCGAACACAATGACACAACATCAAAATAGACTACAAACTGTTCATAAGGAATCGATATTTGACAAACTGTACATGAGCAACTTCGAAGTTAGAACCTAGAGGTGACAGACAACATCAAAGAGAAAGAGAAAAACTAGAAAGTATTTGATCTGGTGTGTATTCAGGCAGGTCAAGCAAATTTGCTTACTTTTGAAGAGATCAACAACCAAATTATACAACTAAACGATCAACAGCTGTTAAAAACATAAGGTAAAACTTTGATAAATTCTTCCATAAATTAATCTATGAAAGGAAGCAGTAAAGCACCTTCAAAATGTTAATTCTTTCACCTAAGGCAAATACAGCAGAACGGTTCTTCAGAGGTTCTCTACCCCGTAAGAAAAAGCCGGTACTCCTGGTTTCAACTCCAATCAAGTCACCTGAGGTTGCAATATCTAGCTGTAATTTTTCTAAAGCCTGTATATATGCACGAAAATGTGCACTTAGGACCTGCAAAATAAAACATAAATACAAGAGATTATTGAAATGATGGACAAATAATGCTTTTCACAACAAATCTTTTAACTAGTACCAAAATTCATTGGTGAAATAGAGACTCCTCTAATGCAAAAATTAAAGGATAATACTACATTCCTGTGTTGGAGGTTTTTTTTAAAAAAAAAATTGTAAGGACCCTGTTTAATACTTAAATGTCTTGGGACTATACTTCCTCTAAATGTACTGCAAATTGATATAGTTATACTTACTCTATGTTAAAGTTAGACATATTAGGACTTCCAAGGAAGACACCCATTTATTAGGGACTGCTCCGTGAAAGACAAAGCTCCCAAGCAACATAAGATTAAAGTTCCAATACATACTCATTATACAGTATACACCAATTTAAACTGTTTTTCCATTAGGTCAAGTTTGCTTTCTAAAGGGGAAATCTCAGATAAATATTGAATGTAATGACACTTCTTATGAACTTCACAGCTACTTTTCCTTACATCTCTGTGTAAGTTTTTGAAAGTTCGAAGATATCATAAGAACTTGCAGATGGCTTCTCAGCAAACAGCTCAGATAATGCAAGACCACCTAAGTAGCTCTTACCTTATTCATCGTGTCAATATATGCTGCACGAACCTCTGAATATATTTCTCTGCCATGCTCTTTAAGGAAAACAATCACATACCTAAAATACAGAAAAGTGATCACAGATATGCAAACTCAAAAATGCAAATTTGGTAGACAAATGCAAATGTCCCTCAATTTACAGTTAGCTAACAATTCTTATTTCTTACTGTTTTACAACTGCCAAACATTTACTTCATGGTTGTATTTTTACATGTGTAAACTACAGTATGGCAAAATTTGTTGCCAAGATATCATAAAAACCTGCATAAGGAAGAAAAGGTTCAAACATACCATGGAAACACAGTTCATTTTATGTTGCACCACCTCCTTTTGTCATATTAAACGTCAGGCTTACAAAAACTTTATGCAATAAACAGCAATAGGTATGAGCCTTCTATAAAATAGGTAGTTAGATGTCTTGGACATTAAAATCTGTAATTCCCACAAACCATCATCTCAAACAAATGATTTCACCACTGCAAACAGGCTCAGCTTTGCTTGTCAACTTTCAGATGGTATTACTTAGATACATTGACTTGCCTACAGTCTTGTAGGTGCTGACTTTTGTCGCCGATAGATTAGAATCCACATCTATTATGCCTATTGTTTTGCAATTTGATAACGCAAGTGCAAAAAGTACCAATTGGATCCTTATATTCTTATCTTTTAGTGGAAACAAAGTTTTATATGCCTTATACTAACATCCTTATTTTAATAAATAGTTGGGTGACATATTCAAGATGACATCCCCTGGTGTATCGATGAGCGGACAAGATAAATTTACGACAACGTCCCCTGGGAATGCTTTTTGCAGACAACATTGTGCTTGTTGATGGCACAATTAAAGAGTTTGCACAAAGCTAGAGAAATGGAGGGCGACATTGGACTCAAAGTGTTTAAAGCTAAGCAGAACAAAAACTGAATATATTGAATGTAAGTTTAACCCTGCTAGCACGTATGAGAAGTTTGACATAAAGTTGGGACTAAGAGTATCCCAAAGAAGGAGAGTTTCAAGTACTTAGTCTCCATCCTGCAAGGGAATGATGAAATCGACAATGATACCAACCATCAAACTAAAACAAGATGGTATGAGTGAAGGATGGCGTGAGAGATTCTGTGTGATAAGAAGTTTTCCAGCAAACTGCAAGGGAAGTACTATCGTACTGCTATAAGACCTGATCCGCTATGTTGTATGGCACCAAAGGTTGGCCTATTCAGCATATCCAGCAATGAAGGTAGGAGAGATGATGATGCTTTGTTGGATCTACGGGCATCCTCTCAAAAACAGAATCCGGAATAAAATGATCAGACATAGTGTTTATTAAAGATAAAATGAGAGAAAGACATTTGCAGTGGTTTGGTCGTGTTAGGGAGACCAATAACTGCAGTTGACAAACGAGTGGAAAATGAGAAGTGGTAGGCCTTGAAAGAGTTAAGGTTTTTCTTCCTCATTCTGATTTTGGTGGCGTAGACTTAGTTGTCGATAGAGCAGAATTGTGGCATAGAATTCGTATTAATGACATTGTGGTTTAGCGACATAGTGATTTGGTGACACTGTAGTTTAGGTAATATAAGACATTCTTATTATTGTTGTTTGTTTTCTATTTATTATGTTTTTATGATTTTTACTTTTATCGTTAATTTTATTTTGTTCTATTTTATTTTATTGTTATTATTAACAATTTTTTATTTTCATGGGTGTGCGTGATTCATACTTGTCTTAGGTATGCTCGATTAGGTTTCTTAGTCTACGAATTGGGGTGCTTGTATGCGTGTGTCGTGGATTTCGCATTCTCAAGCCGAGGGTCCTACGGTACTGCCTCCTCCAGGCAGGGGTATGTATATCTTACCCTCTTCAAACCTCACTTCAACAGGACTTATCACTGGGTTATTGCTGTTGTTGTTGGGTGACGAATAACCTAAAAACCTCATTAAAACAAACCAAAACTAATAGTTTAATGCATAATACTAAAAAAAAAAGAATGCTATAGTATAAAGGAAAAAACTTACTTATACTTCAAAAGTATGTTTTGCTGCAGAATCTGAATATTTGTTTTTGGCTTTCTCAAAGCATAAAGTTTTTGTACCATGAAATCAAAAACCTGGACAAGAACAAATAAAAAGTAACAAACAAGAAAATAAAAGATAATCATATCCTTCAGAGCACTTATTTGCAACACTAGGTTGGATCATCAATAGCTGACCAGCACATCAACCTTAGTATATATCAGTGCCAAAACGGCATGGAAAAGAAGCACTATCCAACAAAAGCAACACAAACTTACAAGTATTAAAGCGAGAGTTTTAGATGCTTGTATTACTTGTAAACCTCCATTAAGGAACTCATCAACTAGAACATTCATATTGTTAAGCTAGAATAATTGATGTTACAAAAGCATCAAGCGCCATTTTAAGGAATCTCACTAAGAGATAACATGGCTGGTACAGCAGAGACTGTCTATACGAGTTATCATAGCACCTGACTTCTTCTAAGAGAAAAGGGAAAACGAGGACGACAAAATTTGCCAGCTACTTCTATCAAAATTTGGTATGCTATTAACTTTGTTGCATGTGACAATTGATTAGAGGGTTAGTCCATTGTCTCTTAGCATGGGCAAGACTTGACTTGCATATCCAATGACTTAGAGACATTATTTAGGGTCATTCCGCTCAAGCTGCATAAAATGTACTACATAAACTTTTACACATGAAGTCCGCTATTAAAAAATACGAAGAAACATACTACCGTCAACATAAGGAAAGACATGTGAAGTACTGGTGGAACTTAGTTATTAACTTTCAGAAGTGAAACAAGAGCATCCAAGGACAAAACTAAAGATGTGAATCCAGCAATAGAGGAACAAACTAAGAAGTTCCTTAGATGTTGCAGTCCATATTAATGAATAGAAGCATAATAAGTCTACTGAAACAACTCAATAATTGTTGTTTCAATAATCCTCTTGCAATATAAAGA
Source organism: Xerophyta viscosa (assembly GCA_002076135.1). NCBI lineage: Eukaryota > Viridiplantae > Streptophyta > Magnoliopsida > Pandanales > Velloziaceae > Xerophyta > Xerophyta viscosa. The sequence goes on along the minus strand of MJHO01000013.1, from coordinate 90,737 downwards.
AAGGAAAGTGTTGATAAGCGAAAAAAAGGGTGCTCGACCTAACAAACAGGCCAACGGCAAACATTAAGTGCATAATAACGTGGAGCAGCCAACGGTAGGTTATTAAACTTCACATGCAAAGGAGCTATTGTAACGACAGTGATGTGAATATTAAATGAAAATTTCCCAACAACTTTGCCTTTAGGCTACCTAGCTTGCATACATCAAATCACAATCCAATTTGTCATGAAAATATGAATGAATATAAGGCATGCTTGAAAATCGAAGTCATAATGATTGACAAAAGTAATAAACAAAAGATAAAGAGGTATAAACCTTCGACACTGCCTTCTGTCTAAGTCTTTCTAGCTCAGGTTGGACATCTTTTAGGGCCTTGGACCCTTTCACCATAGAATCAGCTTCGACGAACTTCAACTTTTTGCTTAAAGCTTCAAGGCTTTTCAAATAATCATCATTTACCTGCACAAATATATTTTGCAAAAACGATTAGATATTAATACAAAAAGCAAAACAACAAAATAAAGCTAACAAAATGTTCGGAAGCATAAGTTAGATGGAAAAGGTCAAGCAAGTGATTTCTAGTTGAATTATTAATATGAGTAGGTGCTTACTACATGATGGCCATCTTTAACATTGATGATATACAATAGCATACCAATTATACCACATATCCACTTATAATATGAGGTGCATTACAACTTCATTCCCCCAACCTTCTTTGTTGTAAAACTAAAGACACAGTTCTAATAAAATCCCAGTTTGGGAAGATAAGAATGACTTTCACTTTACTTCGTCAATCAATTGATGATAATTCCACTAGTAATAGTTCCATGATAAGACAATTTTCCACTTCTACTTATCATCAGCTCTAGGTTGGATTAACAAATTTGGGTTACTTTCTCTCCAAGTTGAAGCTATCTATTCCAACATGGGTCTTCCAACCAAACAAGTATAACCACAGGAATTTTTCTTCGAGAATTAAACCTAGGTACTACCCTTGTAGGGGAGTGTTTCAACCACCAACCTTGAGTGCTGATGAATGTTTAAAGTTATTTCTAATTATTATAGTACAAAACAAAACTTTGAACAGTTCAGTCTTTGTTATTCAAAATTTATGACGATTTCACTCAAAAGTACTCGGCATAAGATTCTGATATTATAGCTGATGACAATCCCCTAATTATGCACCTTCTAGAATCTATCCCTGGCCAGATATGTTCACAATAGGGAAAATATTCTAGAATCTATATTTCAGTCATAGCAGCTAAAAGGGTTGGGACCTGATAGTTGGACAAGAAATTCTCTCTCACTCTCTCTCTCACTCACTGCTGGACAAAAGGCTCGCTCACCGACACTACCGATGTTATCCTCACATCAATATTTACCCATTTACATCGCCAACAATGCATGATTGCCACAATCTTCGCCTTCAGTCACCATAACCATCATTGATGGGGCCAGAAAGTCATGCCATCTCAAGTTGTGGCCTGCACTCATTACTAATAGAACTTGTCTTCACCACTCTTTTCAATATCTAGCAGCTTCAACCTCCAGCACTATCGTCTTCTTTCACCTGTAACTTTAAACATCATCAGCACTCCTAAGTTATCCTGGACGGCACTGTAACCTGGTTTACTTATGGACACCAATTGCTGGAGCTCCTTCCAATGACCCTTTGACTTGTTTTTACCTGTTTCTTCATATGGAAGCCTCAATTAGTTTCTTCAGCATTCACCTTCATGTTGTTCGTAGGTATGTCACTACTATCCTCTATTATTGAGCTGTCTCATTTTATGTAATAAATGCCCTTAATCAAAATCCAGCGAGGTCTTTGAATGATCTGTACACATTACATTTGCAGTAACAATAACTAATAAGCATAATGTAACTTTGAAGGTTAGATCAATTCAATAAAGCACATGTTTGCACTCGTCCTTCTAGAAAGTAACAGTTATTTCAATTGCAACATTTGAGAATTATGTGTCCACCTAGCATGCACGTATGACTTTATTAGAGCTAGGTTTTGTATCCTATTGCCTACAACTAGGCGCATATCTCTTTGGAAGTTTGAATTAGCCTACTTCCATGCATGCAAGCCTTCGCTTAGCAAAAATAGGTGAGCTAGGCGGTAGGATCTGATTTGTTACCACACAGATTGAGTCACAAAAGGAAGACGAACACTATGCCAAAACCTCATGAGTTTTATAGTTTGCTTGTTGCCTAAACTGTCATATTTACTTTGTTGTATTATATTCATTTATACTTAGGCTCGTGAGATTGAATAGTTATTATGCGAATCTAATCTTATTTTTAGTCATGGACCCGGGAGCAGGCTGTCAAATGTTATGATAGATCCTGTCACTACCATAGTGATGGCATTATAGCAATGTTTAGCTCATGTAACCTGTTTCTGAATGATTGTTTTGTCAACTTTGGTTAGTCCTACCTGCAAAATAGTGCATTCTACATCAGCAGCTCTCCTGCTCAACTCCAATTCGATTGGCATTCCTCTTTATCAGATCAGTGATCTTTATAGTGGTTAGTGTATAACCTGATTTTAAATACACATAGTATCCCCCTTTCAATCAAGGTGTATGCCAGCTCATCCATTTCTCTGGATTGTATTAGCAAACGATATTTTGCTTTGGAACAACCATAACATTAGTCCTCCATTGACTTTTAGCATTATACACCCATGTTGATGCCCCTGAGAATGCCTGTTCTAAAATTGTTGATTTCTCCATGCACTGCAATTTTGTGAACTTGTGGTTACGCTACTCTTGTTAATCTTCTAGAATAATATCTACTGTTATGAATTCAATATCATAGCTTTTGGCAAAGATTCAAAATATCTGCCAGAAATCTAAAGCTCGCGCATCATATACTTATAAAGCTTGCATTCAAAAGAAACTTTTCATCATGTGGCTATTTTTTTTCAATCGAGCAAAAACCCTATATCATCGTAAATTCTTAGCATTGTCATGACGTAAACAACATGCTAAGACAGTGTTGTACGAAGTGAATGAAGTTATTTGTGTAAATTGGTTCCAGCTTTTGTACAAAAATCTTATTTATTTTTCAAACTGAAAGAACAATACTACTCTTCATATAGCATAACATTACCTCTCCGTCCACAATTATGTCAACCATCCTTGGTGGCACAATAATATCATCCACAAATTTCATCAACTTCGATTCAGCTGCCTGTAACACAAGCAAGCACAGGTTCCAAAGTATAAGAAGGCATGTAAAACAAGTACGAAGTTGTGCAAATTATTTTATTTTCGTGATGTTACGCCAGTATCCTATTATGAAAAGAACCTAGCATCCATATTGTGAAAAGGGCCCAGAAAATACTATTCTTTTACTGTGTAGAATGTAAGGACAAGGTAGGAAGCACAAAACATGTTAGAACAAAATGAAGGCGGTTCACAGCTTTCATATTTCACTAAAACATCATCAGTGATTCAGTGCTAGCAAAATATGAAGGGGGTTTTTATGTCCCATTGGATCCCATTCAACTTCCATTTTGTGTTGCCAAACTAGATTTTTATCCTGGTCTAACTATCCTACAATCTTCAGAAGCAACATTCCGTTGAGCAACACGAATAGTGGATAACGCTTCTACATAAACTCAACTCCATCACTTTGCTATCCTGAGATTTAGAAACAGCACACTAAATCTACTTTCTAGAAGGATGAACATGCAGCCACTAGTCTTGCGTCCCATTACTTCCACATTCTTTTTTGTTTCTATTCAAATCTTACTACAAGGCTATAAGTTTATCATTGCAAACGGCATTTAAATAAACCACAGTTGAGCACAAAGCCTTAAATGGAACAAATCAAAAGTTGGCCTTGTGTAACCAAAGACTAAATGTAACCAAATAATCATGCTGAGTAACTTAAAGAAAATATAATAAATAAATGGATTTTTAATGGAAGCCTTACCTTTCGATTTTTTAGCTTCAAACCCATGTCCATGGACTTCTCTTGGAGAGATTTTATTTCTGAACTTATCGAGCCAATCTCAGACTACAAGTATCACGGAAACTGTATGAATCATTTGTCTTAGAGAAACTCGCTAAATTACCATTATTACAAAGTATCACTTATTGGGCCAATCTCAGATAACATGTACAATGCAAACTGTAGGATTCATTTGTCTTAATGGGAACCTATGTTACCATACAATAAATCCCTATCATCATGAGCAATCATTTATGTTAGAAAAATATTAATTAGAATATAGCTAGCAAAAACGGTGATAGGGATCAATTTATGAGGCTAAAAACAAGGAGCTTTTGTGGAGAAAAAATCACGACGAATATTGAAACAAGAACTTAGCACAAGCAATCACAATGATACGACAGTAACCAAAAAAAAGAAGATAATGGTACATGTATGTGCGTACAAGGTGTATATATAATATTTATGTATGTGTGTGTTTGGTGTCATGCCGATAAACATTTATTTGTTATTTTTAAATTAACAAATAAATATTCAAAATTAATTTAAAAATTCAAATATAACATTTTTTGCCAAGCCGGTTCTTGCTGTGTCGACAACTGCCAGAACAGGCACATGCTGCATGGAATGGGTTGTGCCGACCGGCACCTAAAACCATATATACATGTGTATGTGTGTGTATGTGCACGCGTGTGTGTCTCTGCGCATGTGTGTGTGTGTAACTGTGTATATAGAAGGGGAAAAGGTTGAAATTAGATCAATGTCAGCAATCCATGCTGCTTATAAACGTGTCCAAAACTTAAAAGCATCAAAAAGTTAGAAACCATGAAACTATGCAACTCCTCTGTTCTTTGGTCTAACTTACTAATCAAGTGCAATTGCAACAAGCCGCACCAAAAGCACTCAACAACCGCAATGGAACATGAGCATCGAGTAAGTAGCATAAGTAGATATGCACCTGAAATCCACTCAAAAGAGATTCCATTTGCGACAAGATGCTGTCACAATCTCGAATCTGGTCATGCAATTGAAGTAAGTTGTCACTCTCTTTGATATAATCCTGCATTGATACAGAACTGCAAATTAGCAGATGCCTAAAAGTAAGAAAAATATATGTCTGTGTTATCTTTTTATTGGCTTGACTAAATGCAAATAACTTGAAGCAAGAAGAAAAAGCCAGAAATAGATAAAACAATCGAACTTCTCCTCTTTTTCTATATGATCTAAATTAGATAAAGATTCTATTTGAGACAGTATTCCAACTGGATTCACATTGTCATCTTTCAGATCTATTATGAATTACATACAACTCGACTATTTTACAACATGAAGTCATAAAAGATAATGAAATGAAGAATTTTATTAAAAATGATGTGGTAATGATGACAAGAATGCAAGGCCTATCTCTGTTATGTTGTCAGAGTCGAAAATGGCAGCGACCCTTAGGTCTTTGGTTGTGGCAGATGTGTTATCATCTTGTATTGCAAGCGGTAATAAGACTTACGCTCAGAAGACCGCTTTTAGTTGTAGAGATGATAAAATGGATCTTGAAGGAAATTATATGGGGTTTAGAATTTAAAAAATATATATATAATTATAATTAAAATAAAGCCGAAACATAGGCGATGTAATCGATGACAGATCCAGAAACATGCATGGCATAAATATAAGGATCATAAACATAACAGTAGCCGCATTGTTCAACTTCATTAATAGTATCTCACTTCCATTAACTAGAGTGAAGATACGGCTGTAAATAGAGCACAGTGGCTACAAGATTCCATGTAGCTGACTCCACCTAGTCGGAGAAAGCTTTGTGATAGTTTGTTTGTTTGTGAGTTTATGAACTAAATGTTGCCTGAGTTGAAAATGTTTCTCAAGCTTTAACTCAAATCCAATATTAGATATGAAAAAAAAACATTTACATAGTTGTTATAAATGATGCAAAAGCTAAAGGCTGAACAAGACTATTAGAAGACTTAATTGGCTATAATACATGCTACAAAGAAACTACAAAAGTAACTTCTGGACATGTGAGAATGAAAGGGAGTAAAAGGAAAAGAATGAAACATTGAAAAGTAGTAATAATAAAACTCTAAACAAATTCAAGATATAAAAGATAAAGATAATTAAATAAATGACGAATATTTTAAATCTTCATACATGATTATGAGCAATCCTCCTATGGAACCTTTGTTATCTAATAATGCATTAGTAAATGTTTCTTATTATCGCATATCTGGCATATGCATGCAATTTAATTATGTGAGTGGATAAATTTGGGAGACGGAGCAAATGGACTTACCTGAATTGAATCCAATTCCACTTGACGCACATTGTTCTCAACATCTTTTGTGTATTCCCTTAGTTTTGTGCCTTTAGCTAGGATATTAGCTACTTCCTGTGACACATCAGAGACAATGAGCTTTCATCGACCAAAAACAATTAGAGACAACACTCCTTAAGATGTTGAACAGGAATGCATGAGTAATGGAATTTATGCTACTGACAGATTGTTTAAAAAACTTATCAAGTACAACAAAAAAAAAAAATTAGCAACAGTCAGTGAAGTCTAAGTGGATCGTATTACAATCTGGATAGCTAAAGTAAAAAAAAAAAAAAACAAAGTGAAATTCTGTGCATTACAAACATTCTCCACCTAAAGATGTTCCATAATGGGCATACGTTCTACACTTTTGTTCATGAACTGCTCAAAATAACTTTTGTGACACTTACTTCATCATTCTTGCATTCTTCTAGTTCCTCATGTAGCCCTTCTAGTGAAATATCATCGCTGCAAGAGAATTACGTAAACTCTCCTTTACAATTATAGCTTCTAAAAAAGAACTGCAGTTCCTTGTGTAACAAAGCATTTAGATTAGACTACCATACTTATTGACAACATTAGTACCAAAAGCAAAACAGCAAACTGGCCTACCTTATAGAATGCCTTAAGTTTACTCTAAACTCTCATTCGCTCATAACTGTAAATACTATACAAACAAAGATCCTACATCCATATAATGCTCCATGCCTCTCCTACTTCCACCAACTTTGCGGATCATAAGTCAGATTTTTTTTTTTTTTGTCAATAACTGTGGAATAGGAGAAGCATTAAGGCAGGTTATCCACTCTTGATATGGTTTCATGCTACAATCTATTTGTAAATAAGTAATTGTGTTTACCTCGCATTGGAATTTTAGTTGGTGTTAACATTTTACCTGCTGTCGTCCTCTTCTAAAGCCAAATCGCCAACAAATACACCCAAGTCAACATGTTGTCGAGTGTCCTGCATCTCAATATATACCTGAGATCGCATTTTAAGTTTTAGAAAAAATGGATTACCTCGAATTAATTCTTTTTGTAGATACGTTTAGAAATCAACTGGCTTATCATCATGGGCGGATCCACCTTATAGTCAGTGGGTTAAATAGACCCCACTCAAATACTGTGAAACTAAGGAGGCAAGGCGGTGATAAGTACCTCGCTCGGCGGCGGGATCTGATGCCAGTGGAAGAGCAATCAAGGGAGGAGGAAATTCAGTGGGCTGGAAAAAAAAGGTCGGGGAACAGTCGCAGATCTACTAGCAAACCAGCTCAAATATTGCAAAACTAGGATAATTAGTAATGAAAGACAGTTTTAGAGGAAAAAAAAGAAGGAAATAATAGAGAAAAATAAAAAAACATTTTGCAAGCGATCTGAGGCGACCACAACTGTGGAGATAGATACCATGCTACTCGGCGTGATCGGAAGCAGGAGGCGACACGATCGATGGATGAATAAATCTCAGTCGGCTAGTAACCAGAGATGGCGCGATCGAGGGGAAAAAGATGGTGTGGAAAGAGAGAGGGCGGAGTCGTAGATTATTTGTAATATTTATAGTTAATATTTTTAAATATATGTTTTTAAATTCTAAAATTTTAATAGATATAAAACAATTTAAAACCTGTTCAAATTAGTTAAAAATTAGAATTAAAAAATATTATTTAGAATATTTTTTAAAAAATATATATATAAGGCAATTTTGGCGAATCGGGCCCCCCCATAATTGGTTAATGGCGAACAGCGCCCCCTTAATTAATTTTGGCCAAATCGAGCCCCTTTACGTTGAAAAATGACCAAAATATTCTTATCTTAATTTTTCGAGCATAACTTTTTGTATAGTACTCCAAATGAGATGAAATCGGTCCCGTTTGAAATATATTTGAATTATCTTTCAAATGGGACCAATTTCACTGCATTTAGAGCTTTGTCGGAAGTTATTTGGCAAAATACTAATCAGCTGCTACGGTATTTACGGCGTTTCGGTATTTTTAGTAAATAACTTTCGTATATGATCCAAATGATATGAAACTAGTCCATTTTGAAAGATAACTCAAAAAGAGCTTCCAACCAAGTACAAAATCAAAACGTAGGGACATTTCCGGCGAACGCCTGCGAACACCCGCGAACACCTGCGAACACCCGCGAACACCCGCGAACACTTGCGAACACTTTTTCCTACATAACTTTTTGTAGATAACTCCAAATGAGATGAAACTAAGTCTCATTTTGAAAATATAACTCAAATAGATTTCAACAAGTTAAAATTAAACAATATGAACATATCGGCGAACACCAACGAACACTCGAACACCTGCGAACACCGCGAACACCCGCGAACTCCTACGAACACTTGCGAACGCTTTTCTACATAACTATTTGTAGAGAACTCCAAATGAGATGAATTAGTCCCATTTAAAAGATAATTTTGAGTCCTCTTTCTAATGGTTCTATTTTTCACTATATTTGGAGATAACGTAACTAAAAGTTATATAGAAAAAAGCGTGTGCAGGTGTTCGGCGGGTGTTCGCGGGTGTTTCGCGGGCTGTTTTGTTCGCGGTTTCACAAGGTGTTTCGCAGGCGTTTTCGCCGGAATGTTCCTACGTAATTTTTTATACTTGTTGGAAAGCTATTTGAGTTATCTTTCAAATGGACTAAGTTTCATCTCATTTGGGCTCTCTACTAAAAGGTTATACAAACAATACCGAGATGCTGTCAAATACCGTAGCAGCTTAAACATAGATTCAAAGTATTTTTACATACTTTCGTACATATCTCCAAACATGATAATCAGTACCATTGGAAAGACAACTTCAATATATTTCAAACAAGACTAATTTCATCTCATTTGAAGTTCTATACAAGAAGTTATGTAGAAAAGCGTTCGCAAGTGTTCGCGGGTATTCGGAGGTGTTCGCGGGTGTTCGCAGGTGTTCGCGGGTGTTCGCAGGTGTTCGTAGGCGTTCGCCGGAATGTCCTAGTATTAATTTTATACTTGTTAGAAAGCTATTTGCGTTATCTTTCAAATGGGACTAGTTTCATCTCATTTGGAACTCTCTACTAAAAGTTATACCAAACAATATCGAGATGCTGTCAAATACCGTAGCAGCTTAACATAGATTCGGTATTTTTGACATAACTTCTCGTACGTAACTCTAAATGCTATGATACTAGTTTCATTGGAAAGATAACTTCAAATATCTTTCAAACAAGACTAATTTCATCTCATTTGGAGTTCTCTACGAAATTGTATGTAGAAAGCGTTCGCAAGTGTTTGCAGGTGTTCGCGGGTGTTCGCGGTGTTCGCAGGTGTTCGCAGGTGTTCGAAGGCTTCGCGCGGAATGCCTAGTATTGATTTTATATTTGTTGGAAAGCTCTTTAAGTTATCTTCCAAATGGGACTAGTTTCATTCATTTGGAGCTCTTCTACTAAAAGTTAATACAAACATACCGAGATGCTGTCAAATACGCGTAAAAAGGCCCCAGCCTTTTTTAACATAGATTCGGTATTTTTGATATACACTTCTCGTACGTAACTCTAAATAACTGTGATACTAGTAACCATTGGAAGAGAACTCCAATATGTTTTTCAAAACAAGAAACTAGTTTCATCATCTCATTTGGAAGTTCTCTACAAAAACGTTATTGAAAAGAAAAGCGTTCGCAAGTGGTTCCCGGCGGTGTTCGCAGGTGTTTCGCAGGTATTCGCGGGTCTGCGAACACCCGCGAACACTTGCGAATGCTTTTCTACATAACTTTTCGTAGAGAACTCCAAATGAGATGAAATTAGTCTTTTTTGAACAATATTTAAGTTCTCTTGCCAATGGGACTAGTATCATATCATTTGGAGATATGTACGAGACGTTATGCCAAAAATACCGAATCTATTTAAGCCTGCTACGAATTTGACAGCAATCTCGGTATTGTTTGTATAACTTTTAGTAGAGAGCTTCCAAATGAAGATGAACTAGTTCCCAATTTTGAAAGATGACTCAAAAGAGCTTTCTAAGCAAGTATAAAATCAATACTAGGAACATTCCGGCGAACGCCTTGCGAACACCTGCGAACATTCCGAACACCCGCGAACATTGGCGACGCTTTTTTCTACATAACTTTTGGGTATAGAACTTTCAAATGAAGATGAAATTAGTCTTGTTTGAAAGATATTGAAGTTCTCTTTCCAATAGTATCAGTATCACAGAATGGTTAATACGTACGAAAGAAGTTAATGTAAAAATTACCGAATCTATGTTAAGCTGCTAACGGTATTTTGATAGCAATCTCGGTATTGGTTTTGTATAACTTTTAGTAGAGAGATCCAAATGAGATAAAAATAGTCCCATTTGAAAATAACTCAAAGATCTTTCTAACAAATAATAAAATCAATATTAGGAACATTCCCGGCGAACGCCCTGCGAACACTTGCGAAACCCGCGAAACGACCTTGCGAACACCCGCGATACACCTGCGAACGTTTTTCTTCATAACTTTTAGTACGTATCTCCAAATTAGTGAAGAAATAGCACCATTAGAAAAGAACTCAAATATTCTTTTATGGGAAACTAATTTCAATCTTCAATTTGGAGTTCTATACAAAGTTATGTAGAAAAGTGTTTCCAAGTGTTCGCAGGTGTTTGCGGGTGTTCGCAGTTGTTCGCAGGAGTTCGGAGGTGTTCGCAGGTGTTCGCCGATATTTAATATTGTTAGTTTGATACTTGTTGGAAAGCTATTTGAGTTGTCTTTCAAATGGGACTAGTTTCATCGTCATTTGGAGTTTATCTACAAAAGTTTATGTAGAAAGTGTTCGCAAGTGTTCGCGGTGTTCGCAGGTGGTTCGCGGGTGTTCGCAGGCGTTCGCCGAAATGTCCTAGTTTTGATTTTATACTTTTTGGAAAGCTCTTTGAGTTATCTTTCAAAATGGGACTGTTTCAATATCAATTTGAAGCTATATACGAAAAGTTATACTAAAAAAAATACCGAAACGCCGTCAATACCTGTAGCAGCTTGATGCTGAATTTCGGTAATTTTTTGCCATAACTTCTCGTACAAAGCTCTAAATGCAGTGAAATCGGTCCCATTTGAAAGATAATTCAAATATATTTCAAACGGGACCGATTTCATCTCATTTGGAGTACTATACAAAAAGTTATGCTCGAAAAACTAAGATAAGAGTATTTTGGTCATTTTTCAACGTAAAGGGGCTCGATTTGGCCAAAATTAATTAGGGGGGCGCTGTTCGCCAATAACCAATTAAGGGGGGGCCCGATTTGCCAAATTTGCCTATATAAATAAAATTATAAATTTTATTAAAATTTAAAACCTTATAAAAAAAACATTTTTGTGTATATTTATATTTATAATGTTGTTGACTATACAAAATCAAATTACATCACACAAAAAACTAAAATAATAGAATTTTTTAAAAATTATTTTTATAATTTACGAAAATAAACATAACTAGCGACCGTGTGCCAGATTGACAAATGGTAGCGCTGTTGGCAAAAAATGCCAGTTAAATTGGCAACAGGAGTCGCCAGTTAAACTAGCGACTGTTATCGCCATCATGACTGGCTTGCTCTTTCTATGCCCTTTGTCTTCTCAACGTTGCTTTTATGTCCATACTGACGGCAGGAGGCTCTTGAGAACACGACCGGGATGAGCTTAAGGGCGGACTTGGAGACCGAATGTTTCGTCGAGGTTCCTCCAGTTGAAGATACTCTAAGAGCTTAAGAATCCTATTGATGGAAGCCCGAGGCAAAGATTGCTGAGAGGCCTTTGCTTTTGACTGCAGAGCTCGGGACGCAATCGACTATTGCGATCTCAATTTCAAAGCTAGTTTCCTTTCGGACTTTGGCATGGACAGACCTCGACCAGGCAGGCCAAGCGGATTTTGCAGCCTTTCTAAAATCAAAAGAAGAAAACGTTCGTATCGCTGACAGGAGACAAAATAATAGGTCACATCGAGACAAGTAATATACCACTCTGGTCGGCAAGAAAGGTCGTGATGATGGTCAACATGTCCTCCGACGGCTTCCCCACAAACACCTCGCCTAGGAGCTCCTCAATACCACTTCAAATGCCCGTTCAGCTCGTCACCCTCGCGGTAGTTGGGGACAGTCATCACAACAGGGTTCGGAGCTCCCGAGGTCAGGTTGAAGGTATAGCTTGGGGGGGATAATGGACAAAAAAAATTTCTCCTTCCCTTCATGATGAAGAAGAGCCACCTCTTCAAAAATAGGGCGAATTTTCCCTGGCACATGAGGTAGTACCACCAAAGGAGTGGGAGGACTCGATGATTTTGAAAATGCACCTCCACAAATTAAGAGAAGGAGGACCACATTGAACTACGTCGAACGGAACAAATATATAGAAAAACCACAATGCAGCTAATCACATTGGGGACAATCTGGCACCATATGAGTCGCATGAAGTAAAAAAAAAAAAGCAAAAAAAAATAAAAATAAAAAAATCTAGGGGAAGACAAATGCCCAGACGCACATGGTCATAAAATATGGAAACGTGGGTCGAATGAAGGTGGTCATACTGCCCAATGGACCTGGAGGACGAGCGTCAATATCCGAGCCCCAGCCATATCTCGCGGGCCACAACCGAATATTGACAATGTCGACGGCAGATATAACCTCTTGAGGTTTTAGAGAAGGTTCATGAGGAGAACCACGACGCCGGACGATCAACGCGATAAGACATTGATCCTCCGGCACCTCCCACAGCTGGAGCTAAAGGTGCTGTCAGCGAGATATAAGGAATCAGATGGGCCGACTTGGACGTGGCCACATCCGAGGAAGAATGAGAAGAATAATTGGGAGAGCTCACACAAGAGGAAGACCTAAATCTGGCTGGAGGGGCCATAGTAGACTAACCTTGAATAGAGAAGGAAAAGAAGCAAGGTCGAAAACGGGAGAGTAAGGCAGTAGGAGAAGAAGATTGAAAGTTTGAGGGTTTAGGCTTTTAGCGCAGATGATGAGACACCCTCACCATCCCTTAAAGGCATCGAAAAAATCCAAAAGACGGGACACGTGTCGAAAGGGCGTGATAGTGCTTTACACGTGGAGCAAGGGCATTCGGCGATGGGTTATGTCAATGGCAAATCTTCCTCAACAAGTTACACAACACGCGAATTCAAATTTTGACTGGGTTCAACATTCGCCTTAGATTCACACGACCGAACCAGATATGATGTAGTCCAATCCCAGCTAGGTGTTGCACGTCCGCAAGGGTGACGTGCGACTGAGGCTAAAACAAAAGGCTTCCGCTGGGCTTGCCAACACGTCGTCCCGCCCATCAGGGGCATCTGATATAGTGTGGATTCGGACTGTCATATGTCAGCAGATAAACAAAACACCGAATGAGACGAGAAGTCCAAGTATTACACCTTACCAAGGTAGGCACACACGCTCGAGGCATCCATCTGCGCACTTTGAGCTGCTAGTCCAAGATCAACCTCGGCTCGACGTCCAACCGACACCGAGGTCCTGGTAAATCGTCCGAAGTCTGTCCATTATTCAGCATCAACCATCCAAAATCGATAGCGAAGCCTAACGTCGTTTCAGATCTAACCTAGGCTTCGGGTTACCGACCAAGCTCGCACGTCCTGAATAAGAGAAGACCAAGTCAGTCACGTAACTGTTGCGCGAACGTGGAGGAGTCAGTTACACACTGCGCCCTCCACCAACGAATGTGGGAGCTTGCGTGGCTCAAGGAGAACCAGTCAAACAACGATCATCGCCGGGTCTATTATTTCTGCAACCGTCACGACATGTTCATACGGCCAGCAGCGCCTATAAAAGGCCACCCATGGTACTGTTAGGGGGATCTCAACTTCAAACACTTGAGACCACATAGAAAGAACAGAGATTCCAGCATATTGTGCTAAGTTCGGTGGTGTTCTTAGATAGCATTATAAGGTGAGGTGTCGTTGACCTCGGTAGTGAGAGAGAGGAGATCTTGTAATCCTGTAACCTTATTGGCATCCCGCATGGCTTATGTGACCGTCTATAATTTTTTCTTTATTTTTCTCAAAGGTTTTTACGAAAAATCTACGCATCCATTTGCATTCCTCAGTGTCGTTATTCTTGGCTAAATCAGCTTTCGAACACTTATTTGTCGACCGAGGTCACACTCGATTAAATATCATCCGCAAATCTCGCCGTCAGAACTGACGCTATTCGAGCTGATATGACCATTATTTTTCTTGCATAACTACTCATACGATAGTCATATCAGCATGTACAGAATAAATGATGGCCAAAGTCATGACAATGCAATCTTATTATGAACTTTTTGTAAGATGCTGAATTATAACTTTCAGGTCATTACAGGAGCAGAAGTTCCAATAAAATATGCTGATTGAAGTTATACATTTGGGACCATAAAAGTAAAGTAAGTTCTCTGATACAGCGAATGTGGATATAGAATAACTACTTGTATAAAACATTATGACAATTAGTATATAAATAGTGTTTGATTAAAAAATAACTACAAAAAATAGAAATCATCTCAATTGATAATATTTAATTTATATTATAGCGGTTATGACTGAAAATCATTCACATTCAATTGGAAATGTGATTATGAGAGTCATACATATTTTATTTTTCGAGTACCTATCGATAATGCATTGAGATATCTGCATCGATTTCTATTTTTCTTATTTGTTGCAAAAATTATTATTCAAATTCCAATTTTGATATATTTTCATTCCGATTTATATATTCTTTTTCAAACCTGCAACTAAGCATCTAAAAATTTATCAAATTTTTTATTTATGTTCTAAATTTTTTTATAAGTTTTACTTTAATAACTCGCAGAATATTTTTTTAGCCCAACTGATTAAATGATGGGAATTTGTACTTTACTTGGAGTTTGGGAGAGACATTATTTCCACAAATAAATTATAAATACATTGAATACCAAATAAATCAAAAGTTGATATATTAAATATCAGTGCCCTTTTCTATCTGCATTCTTAGCGGACGGCCAAGATTTCTCTTATCTTCCCTTAAAAACCTAAACCCTAAAAAGAACAAATCCTGGATCCTTCTGCCTCTCCCGCGCCGTAGAAGGTCAGTCACTTGAAATCTCGATATTCTTCTCTAATGCTTACAATCTCGAATTACTTCGATTTAGATCCCTATATTTGATGAGCTAGGTCATACTAGTGTTGCACGATTTATCTGCCTGATTTTAGTTTTTATCCATTTTTTTTATATGGATATGCAAGATATTGAGTGGTATCAAGATAAATATCTGTTCCATACTTTGCAGATATGCTGACTTGTGGTCTTTCTTTCTTTTTTTTTTTCACTATATGCAGCGAATCAAGATGGCTCCAGCAACAAAATGTATGGTACAATTTACTTATTCACTGTTTTGCTGTATATGCAATGTTAGCTATGAGCTTCACTCTAGTTTTTCATATTGAAGTGTATCTGGATTTATATTAGTGGCCTTGAAAATGTATTTTATCTGCATTTTTAATGATAATTTCGATAGTTGTAATTATGGAACCATAAGTTTGCTGTTATGATATTTCAATATTGTTTTTATATGCATCGGCGAAAATTAGCAATTCCACAAATTTGTGAAATCTTCTAGATGTTGTAAATCTAGCTTTTCGTACTATATTTCTGTTCTAGTGCAGATGTTATCTATGGATGAGAAGAAGGTTTATTGTGTCTTCTGTCGCGAGTTGAAGGAGCATTTTAGTTTCATCAATGTAATTGTTATTGGCATTTTGAATTTTCTAGCTGATCAATGTATGGCCTTCATGTGCATGCCCCATTAATAAGATAATGAAAAGCAGTGGTAATTTTCTTTTTATTTTCCACCTTTCAACTATTTAGGGTTCATCATTAGATGTTGTTTTTTTAAGTTCGTTAAACTTCTAAGGAGCGTTTTAGATTTGGTCAGACTAAGTTTGGTGGAATCTCTCTTTTATCTTTTTCAAATTAAGTTTGCTGGAATGCGTACAACCAAAAGTGTATTCATGTCTATTTTGTAAGCAGCTTCCTCAAAGAAACCAGAGGGCAAGGCCCAGGCTCAAAAGGTTGCCAAGGCCGTGAAGTCAGGCGCTTCAACCCTGAAGAAGAAAATAAGGAAGATCCGAACTTCTGTGACTTTTCACCGGCCCAAGACTCTCAAGAAACCAAGAAACCCTAAATACCCTAGACTGAGTGCCCCTCGTAGGAACAGGCTTGACCAGTATCAGATTCTCAAGCACCCACTGACCACTGAATCTGCCATGAAGAAGATTGAGGACAACAACACCCTTGTTTTCATCGTTGATATTCGCGCAGACAAGAAGAAGATCAAAGATGCTGTCAAGAAGATGTATGATATACAGACCAAAAAAGTTAACACCCTGATCAGGTATGTTAGACTTGTTTGTTCCCGTTTCTTTTTTATCCCTTGAAATTTATTTCAGAGAACTGAATCCGGTATTCATTCTTGTGTGGAAGTGTCTTAACCATTAGCCCCCGGGTGCTGGTTTTATATTTTTCCTTTAGTTTATATCTGATAATGATTTACGTTGGGAAAATTATGGATAACCCCTACTTGTAAAAAATAAAGTTTTTGCTCGACCAGATTCAGATCTCAATAACTACCATCTCTTTTAAATTTTCTTTATTTTTTGAACCCTAATAACTATCACAATGTAGTTTTTAACTAAAACGCCCTTATTGTTAATATTACACTTTTTTTAATTCTTTTTTTCCACCGAAATTTTGCTCTCGCTAGGAATGATACCTCTACCTTTCTTGCCACCGTCTACAAATTAATGTTCTTGTTCTTCTAATTTATTAATCTCAGTTCTCAAGATAATCAATTGTGTTTCATTTTTCAATTAATCATGAACTTGTTGAGGGTCTTGGACTGCAGATGATCTGGGCCCGAAGATCAAGCAAAAAAATGTGATTGGTTAGAAAAAAATATTAACAAGGGTATTAGCATCAATTTAATGGGTAGAATGGCTAAAGATTTAGTAATATTAAGTTAGAGGTTATTATCGAGTTTTAAAAAGGAAGGTTAAAAATTAACTTTTCAAAAAATATGGGGTTATTCATAAATTTCTGTATACATTATCATGTTAGTTATTCAAAAATTTATTATTGTTATCTTCCTCAGGCCAGATGGAACAAAGAAGGCGTATGTGAGGTTGACTCCAGATTACGATGCTCTTGATGTCGCCAACAAGATCGGTATTATTTAAGCAATGGAAGGCTGTATCAGCAATTTTGCTTGCACCTCATTTCTGTTAGGTTGGAACTACAGTTGTCTGGATGTATCGTCTGTTAGTTAAAAGATCTCTTCGAGAACGAAACAGTTAGTTCTCGTGTCCATCTATTCGGTTCTAGTTAGTAAGCACAGTTCCAAGACTGTACTGTTAAATTTTCCATCTTTTTTGTTAGCTATTATTACTTGTCTCTTCCTTTCTCTTACAGCTCAACATGGCTTTTGTTTTTATGTTGTTGTATAGCACCATTATGTGCTATGATAGTATTAGAGACCTTCTTATGATGTTTACTATTGAGGCTTTTTTTTTTTTTTGGGTATTTGTAGCCTAATAATGTCTGCGATTGAGCTTGTTTGTTCATCTGAAATACTCAAGTAATATGAAGTTGTGCTGCAAGTGTTTGACCTGAATGGTTTATATCTGTATGGCTTATTAGCTAATTTCTCCGTATTCACATAGCAACTGCATAGGACTTTGATATTATCTAAAGCAACATTACTCTATTCTGGTAACTTTTCTATTGTGTTTAGACAGTAATTCCAGAGACTAGGCAAAATCACTTCAGCACTCTTTTTAACTTCATTTGTGCATGCTCAACGAGCGAAGACCAACCTGGTCGCACCAAGTTCATAACATTGTTATCGCAACTTATTGTTAGATATTGCTGAATCACATATTTAACCCCTTTTCTGAGACAATTCAGTCGTCACAGGATGAAGTTAATTTACTTATTTGGAGATAAGTATAAATTTGCCGACGGAATATATACAATATCATTCGAACCATCCAACTAGTTTTTACTAATCATGTTTTGTTTGGAAATCCTAATTAAGTCCTAATAGCAAATGTCTAAAAAAAGGGATATTTGTTATATATATATATAATTTTATAATTTGAAATTATTAAAATATACACTTATAATTCAAAATGATCTATATATTCCCACGGTTATGTGAAGAAATAACAAAATTACTTTCATCCAATTAACTGTTATCCTCTTTAGAAAAAAAAAAAGGATAATGATATTTGTCATTATATACCCTCACCATCCATGGTGTTTGGAAGAAAATGATTAACTACGGCGGCTCATGAACTTTTACCATTCAATTTGAATCCATGTCGTCAATTTGAGGAAATATATGATCAAGCATTGACGATAACGCGCATGTGCACCCCTTCACGTGCAACATAATATTTTATCTGGACTTCGGTGAGGATAGTGCTAGGTCCAAAATGACGGCAATATCCGTTTCTCAAACAAAAAAAAAAAGATAGATTTAGATGCCCGCCTTATTACAGTGAGAGTGAGGTATGAGCTCTTGTAATGCCTTCATCTTTTCATTAATCCTGTCTCTTCGTCTCTGCATGACAAAATAATATTAGCAAAATATTAGAATTTCCGAAGCAATTTTCCATAAATCTTACCCATTCCGAGAGGTTGTGGACTTCAGCAGCAAGCGTTCTTCAGGTAGACGCGGATTGCTTCCCCGGCTTTTGCGCATCAACTAATTCGAACTCTGCGTCCTGCAATCAAGTTGCGAATATTACATTAGTACCGAAACTATGAACTTCAACAAGGAAACCTGGAAACTTCGTTATAAAATGCACATAATTTCAGCATCAAAATCTTTTGGTCTTAATTTATATATATTTTCATTCATTCAATCATCCAATTTAATATATATGTAACATGTATATTAGTCCAAAGTAGATACTAGTATCTAACTTTTTATTATTCTAGTCTTGCTGATGCACCCAACATAAAATACAACGTACCTCCAAAATAGGTAATACAAGCTAATGAATTCCTGACGATAAAGAAAAAGGCGAGTCCTTAGGATATTTGCTAATTGATTTATTTTCCAATATATATATATATATATATATATTACAAATACGCCTCCCAATCTCGTTAAATTAGCTTTTTGCAAGTCAAATATGTGCAGCATGTATTTAAAAATAGTTTAATGTAAATCATGTTCAGCCAAATTAGATAGTTTGACTAAATCATTTCTAATTGTGTAAAAGTCGGTGAAATGAACAAAAAACGATTAGAGCTTTTAACCTTGAAGGGCAAACTAGAACATCAAAGGGGTGGCTAGCAGTTGGCTAGCGCGTAGGTTTCATAGCCTGGTTAAGTAACTCTTAAGGTCGGGAGTTCGAGCCCGGTCACCTCAAATAATTTGATGGAAATGCTGTGAGGAAACAGTGCAGTCGGTGATTGGTGGGTCCATCACCCTTCATCTGATTATATGATGAATATTCTGCCTTTCTGAGCTCCTGTCTTTTTTAGTTTTATAGTTCTGTTTTTAATTACTTTAAAATCTTTAATAATATTTTAAATTTGTTTATTAACATGAGAAAAATGTATATGTGGTGGTTGTAAATTTACATATGACATCTCCATATTATACCAAATGAATAGTTCAATTTTGTAGTTTGGATATGTACGGTCGTGTTGCACTTTAATAAATATAAATAAAGAAATTTTCATGTCTGTGAGATTCAAGTTCATAACTTCCGCTTTATAAAATGGAAGTAATACCATTCGCACCAAAAACCTAGGAAATATTTTTCCGATTATGTTTACATGAAAGTGAAGCCCAATCCGGAAGGTAAATTGTTGGAAAGTAAAGAGGAAGAGTCGTAACTGGATTCCCACAAAATGCTAGAATCCTGCCAGGAACTAACAAAAATAGCATCGAAATAAAAGGAATGGTAAGGTCAAACAGCAATTATTACACTAGTTTATATTCTACCAACTAAATAGGCTATTCTTTGTGCGGAAAAAATCCGTTACTCCGTTTCACCATCCACATGATAGAAAAGGTACACTTCCGGAGGGTTTGCGGTAATAAGTGGATCGGTGAAGGGGAACAATGTGACACTGGAAACCAGTTCCCCGCTGAAATCTGTCACAGGTGATGTGTAATTGAAAACACCCGAGTTATATTCACCTGACTTGTTACACGCTCTCGGATGAAGGCAGACGATCATGGAATGGAATGCCAACAACATTCTGCAATAGGTTCAGCATAAAACTTGCAGGTTTCAACCAAAAAAAAGAAAAAAAAAGCAGCTATGATATACACATTTCGAAGATCTAATATATAGGGTGATAACTAATATTCAGCTTCTAATTCATCAGATAAAGCAGAAAGCCACAGTTATAAGTTATATATCTGAAACACCTTAATACGAAGTATCATACAACAATCACGGGGAGCCTGCAAAAAAAAAAAAAAAAAACCCAAAGCGATCTACTCTGAGCCTGCAAAAAAAAGAAACAAAGCGATCTATTCTGCTTTCTTAAACTTGAGGTCTCCCTTGGGTATTTTGCTCAGCACGCTCTCGTCCAGCTTACGATACTGGCCTCGGAGTTGTCCCAGAACATTGTATATGAACTCATCTACTTGGTCTTCATATCTTTCGTACAGTACTGGTAGAGTATGGATAGCAACATACCCTATAAATAAAAGGAAAAACAAAGTTGTCAGCCTCTTAAAGTACCAAGAGGCTTCTTCTTTTTCTCCCATAAAATAAAGTATCGTTCTCCTCTAGAAATAATAGCTCGATAGCAATCATTTGTATATTCCAAACTCAGAAACAAGGAAAGTTAATAGCTCGATAGAGAAGTAAAATAATGTTGATTGGTATGAAACATGCTCTGCAATCACGTTGGATAAAAGTTTTTTGAGTAACCTACAACAATAACTTCAATGACATTGTTGCTAGACAATTATATTCTAAGACTGAACCATTAAGGTATTCTTCGTCGGTATTGTCATGTTAATTAACTAAAGCATATACTTCTACCAAATAAAACATTCGGCATCAAAGAAAACGATTATCCATATGTGTTATAGAATTAATAAACAGAAAAAAAAAAAAAATGGTACAAATACTCCAATAAGAGATTGATGCATCTTCTGATGCAAGAGCTGATCGAGGAAGGAACACATACACAAGACATATGAAGGTCAAACGACATCTCTAATCAGGAGAACTCTCAAAACAAATTGAATTCATGGGATGGTAAGAGGTCTCATAGAAATGCTAAATTGTGAACACAGTTCTCCAAACAAGAAGACGAAGATCCTCTGACAAGGAGATTAAACTTAAATGCATACCATATTCCATATATTTGCAATCAAAGTACATGTGAACATTTTTTCAACCTAAAAATTAAGGCTAGAACAGGCAAGCAAGTCCTCACCAATATAAACAACAGTTAGAAAATTGCACCAGCTTCCAATAATTGCTGCAGCCCATAAGCCTGCTATGATCTGTAGTAAACAGTTTAATGTTTGATCTAGGAAATGAGATTAAAGGATAAATTGGAATAAAGAAATTAAAGAAGGTTAAAATGCTATAATAAGTATGGTAATAACTGATGTTCAACAGTGCAAGATTGATGTAAATGTAAGCATTAGCAAAACTCAACATATCAAACTGTAAGGTGCACGACATGTTTGGGAACATCACCATCATGTAATAATGCGTGCTGCTAACAATTGTCCCAACAATAAAATATCTATGAGTTTTGATGATCATCATGGGTAGACATGGGAAGCAAGTCAGATTTTCGAACAACTTTGTAGCAAGAAACCATCAACGATGAATACCAGTATAAACTGTTTGAAGTTCTTCCCACAAGCGACATCTTGAATGAAAGACAGGAACAGATTAATTTGCCGACCCACAGAAAAGGCAAAGTTCACGAACAGATCCTCAGGTAGGACAAGACGAGGTACTTCAGAACGAGATCTATGGCATGAGAAAAAAAAAATTATATACCCACAAAGGATAATTAACAATTACTTAAATAACAGAAATTACCTGCTAAGTATGCTGGAAGCATTGGACCAAAGGAATTGTATGAGCAGGCCGATAACAAGTGCAAAACATAGAAGAGTCAAGAAGTGATAGTCAAGCCATTCAAAAAACACCCATATAGCAGTTGCACTACCCAGAACACTTGCAGATATCTTCTTGTTTCTCCATAGCAACACATCAGCAGCTACAAGATAGTCAACATTAGCAAAGCAACAAAAAAAAAGGGTTATGGAAGAAATAAGATGCTTTGGCTATTTATTTTACATTTTCCACCACCAAAGACCTTGTGGATGGACTTCCGGCGTCCAAATAATCTATTCATTTCCGCAGAAACTGAAGACCCATCATCGAAGAATCTAACTGACTTCTGCTTAGGAACACTATCAGCTAAAGTCTCTATTATGCTGTTAAATATTTTCTCGGATGAGTGTTCGGAATGCTCAGGCATCTCTGCTGTGCATAAAGAAGCACGTGAAGTTAGATGCAGGAGACCAGACATTTATAACGGAAACAATTGCTTACTTAAATATGTAAAATAATAAAAGATGAAAATAAGGAAGCAAATAACTTAAATATGAGATAGATATTGGTTGCTCATCTAAAGGGCTATATTGGTGAAAATCCATAAAAGGTTGATAGGATGAACTATTCAAGCTCAATACAACGGTTAAGGTAACAAAAGATCGAGCTGATTTTATTTTGAAAACAATTGTAATCTGAGCATAACTAATACAGAATTATGTAGAGAGATAATAAAACCATGCACTTTCACTGGAGTCATTAAATCGTCAATCGGTTACATAAACTTCATAAGTACAATAAACTTGTAGTATAAACTTTAGCCTTCCTCATGATAACATCCAACTTTTATATCATTAACCACATACCCCAACTCCGCATGTACATTTTCCTTCTAGAAAAATATTCTGGTTCACTTTATTTTGGAAGTTTGTTGTTTTAATCTATCATGATATTTTTAGGAATATAAGCTTTTGGGACTTCTGAAAATACATCTTTTGAGGGAATTGTAACAAGTTAAAAGTATTAAAATGGAATATTGATAAGTTGTATCTTCTGAAAACTCAACTTTACTGCTTGCATTCAATCACACTTCCTGAACTAGCAAAAATATAACTATAAATTAGTAAAACTTACTTTTTCTTGGACGACATTACTGAATTCTCTCAAAACACAAAATAAAACAGAAAAAAAAGACATATAAGCATTTGGAGATCATGGGATACATGAACTTACTGCTTATTAATGAGTTACGAAAATGTTAACCAAAATGCAAAAAGAGCTAAATAACACGGTAAATGTTACACAACTGTTTAATAAGAAGTTTTCTTGAAAGTTGCTTCCAAACATTCTCATTCAACTTATTAAATAACAAAAAATTTCTTTAAAAAAAATTAAAGAGGATTTAACAAAATATAAATCACAAAGTCAGTACAAAAATAAAAAAGCAATAGAGAAAAGCAAGTGCTTTTTCTAAACAAACTAAATCGCGCTCCCTTAACATAAGCTGGAAAAATCGAATCACCAAAAACTCAACAGAATTAGAGTTACTTTTAGAGCAACTGAGCAAAAAAACAGGGAAAATTTTTATAAAAAAAAGGGTAAAGGAGAGGATATAATCATTACCGGTAGATAGAAATAGCTCAAGCAGCCTCCGGGAGAGACTTAATAAAGTAGAAAATAAAAATGAAAATTCAGGGGGGCCGAGAAGTTGAATTAAAATTGTACGAATGCGACGAGAGCAGTGTGTCCTGAGAATCATTGGCTTTCTATATTCAATCAATTGACATGCTGATGAGAATATAGAATGTTATGATGTGGATCAAGACCAGACAGATAGATCCATTACAGGCCCAGATCCGACGGACATGGGCCGTCCCTTCTTCTCAGAACTGTGGGTTTATTCCATCATAAAATTTTGGAATAATTAGCCCACGAACTCATACCTTTTTCCCAAATATATCCCTACTTTTTTTACAATTACTAAGTCAAGCAAAAATGTATAAATTTCTGGAAAAGAATCTTAAGAAAAATTAATTTCTTGCAATATATAGAAAAACCAAAATTTTATTATTTAATTATATTCTTGCAATAAGAATATGAGAGCTTAGGAGACTGATGTTGCTAGATATTGGAACATGAAGAATCGAAAATGGGTCTTTTGCGGATTTATGCTCATTTTTATTAGTTTTTGTAGATAAGTGCTCATTAATTTGATCTTGCAAATATGTACCCCTTTAACACGTGAAATGGCGAAAATATTCTCATATTTTTTTTCAATAAACGTGCTGTATTTCTTCCTATTTTCCATCATATTTTTTTTCTAAAAAAAGCCAAAATTTTTAAAAAAAATTATATTTCATTTAGCAGCAAAAATGGATTATTTAAATATTTTTTTCGCAGATTTAAAATATTTCTAGATATATTAGAAAAATATTCGAATATTTTAAGACATTTTTGAGGCACCATATGATATTTTTTTCGTGATTTCGATGGTGCCGGAGTTACAGCAAACGCTTCGGATTAGACAGTAAAACGTATCTCGAAACGACAATTCCGAAAAAGTAAAGAATGTCCCAATTTGATCACCGAGCGTAAAGTTATGACACTTTAAAGATAGCTACATTTCTTTTTTTTTTTCCCATCACATGCAAACTCGGATTCATGATCTGTCGGATTCGTTGGAAAGCTTGTTGAACCCTCTTCTAACAGTGTGTTTTATGTCTGCTCTGACTCATACACGAAAGATATCGTATCCGAAAGTCGAAGTACGCCGTGTTCTGAGATTTTTTGAAATGTTTTCGGATTTCTATAGTTATTTTGGGATGTTATGGAGTTGTTATGGGATGTTTTTGAGGTATTCACGCTGCGCCATTTCTGAGAAGCTCTGGAGGTGTTTTGGATGTTCTTGAAGTGTTTTGAGTGTTCTTAAGGTGTTCTGGAGAGTTTTGAGATGTTTTGAAGGTGTCCACAGATTTGTGGAGATATGAGGCGTTCTGAAGGTACTATTGGGTGTTCTAAATGCGTTCTCGTATTTCTGGACGTACCTCCAGAACACCTCCATAAAGCTTTTCTATGGATGTTCTGGAATACATCTAGAAACACAAGAACGAGTTCAGAACAACTCCAGAACGTACCAGAAGACCTCCACAAGTCCGAAAACACTTTCAGAACACCCAAAACACTTCCATAACTACCTAGGAATAGCGCAGCGAGAACACCTCCAGAACTCTCAGAACAGCCCATAAAACCCTAAAATAATTTCAGAAACCCTAGGACACGTGCAGAACATTCAAGAACATCCTAGAACACAGCGTACTTCGATTTTCGGAGACTATATATTTACGTGTATGAGTCAGATTAAGATATAAAATACGCTATTGGAAGATGGTTCGACAAGCTTTCCAAAGAATCTAACGAATCATGAATCCAACTTTGCATGTGAAAGAAAAAAAATGAAATATATATAGATATATTTAAAGTGCCATAACTTTGCGCTCAATAGTCGGATTGGCACGTTTTTTACCGTTTTGGAATCGTTGTTTCGATATGCATTTTGCCGTCAAACCCAAAGCATTTGTTGCAACTCCGGCATCGTCAAAATCGCGAAAAAATATAGTATGCCACCTCAAAACTATTTTAAAATGTTCGAATATTTTTCTAATATATTTAGATATGCTTTAAATTTGCGAAAATAACCTATATTTTTCTGCTAAATGGAATTTTTTTTTTTTGTGGAAATTTTGGTTTTTATTTTGGATTTTTTACGATTTTGGATTGCTGCAAAGAGAGAGAAAGTTGAGAGAATTAATGGATACTGATCGAGCTGGTCCTCGACCGATCAATAAAGTGTTCGAAAGCGGAAGAATGGCAAGAAGAGACAAGAAACAGAACGTAAATGCACACAACTTTTTACGTGGAAACCCTTGGGAAACAAGGTAAAACCACGGGCTGTTCACCGTAATGCCAACGTAATTCTCACTATTAGTATAAGAAAAGGATTACAATCACTCAAAACTCTGTCACTCAGGTTGCCGAGCGCTTGAAAGCTAGGGCACCAAGAAATTGCCTAAGTCTCAGAGAATCAAAGGTGTCCCCCCTTACGGTGCTGTTGATGGCCTTTTATAGGCGGCCCTGGTAAGCAGGCGCGGCGGCTGCGTCGCAGGCCGTTGAGGAATATAGGATCTCCTCCAAAGGTGGGGTTGACTTGGCGCCTTCGTGTGCCACGTCCGCGTCGTGGTCCGCAACTTCCGCGAGCGTGGGGTTGATGGATGGAAGTGCCTCCCGAGTCGAGCCCAGGGAAGTTCCCGACTCGGGTCTTTGAGTGTCTCTCGACGAGCTGCGGATGACGGCCCGACTCGAGTCTTCGTGGATATCCCCGAGTAAGGCACCGACTCAGGTCTTTTAGAGCGTTTCCTAAGACGGAACGCCGCACTCGGGTCTTCAGGTACTTTCCAACATGTCGAGGTACCGATCTAGGTTGCAGATACCTTCCCGATCGGGACACCGTCCCGGGTCTTGAGATAATCCGGAGTCGGAGCGGGCTCCGATCTTCGAACAATTCCCAGTCCCGAACGTAGTACGGGTCGCCAGGTTACTTACCCGGTCGGGATACCTACTCGGTCATTATGCACTTCTCGAGTTCGGATCATCGACTCGAACCTGGAATTTCAAGCCCTTCGAAGTTGACACGTGGCAAGCCCGATCTGCGCTATATCAAATGCCCCCCGACGAAGCTCGGGGATTCTTCTGCGAGGTCGTCGGATCGACTCCTCACGCGGTGTCGGGTTCGTCCTTCCCTCTTATACTTGAGCGAGAAGTTGAGTTTTTCCCGCTTAAAGTGTTAGCTTACGGCGGAGTTTTACTGTGCCCGCAGTCACAATCACCCTGTATCTGCTGACCGTGTCCCTACTTTTTTGGATAGGACACGCGTCCCAATGTAAGGAGTTTTCGCCTATATATTTCGAAGGGTCTTGCCTTGGTACTCACCCAACCCCTTCGAAAACCCTTGCCGTCTTTCTCCAGCAAACCATCCTCTCTTCCGGCGTCTGTGTTGCTGTTCCGGCGATCTTTCTTTTTCCTCCAACTTTCAGGCTCTTCAGGTTAGTCCTTCGATGGCCCAAACTCGTCGTCCTCTCATTGTTGAGTCTTCTGACTCAGAGGGTGCCTCTGTCGAGGAGTCCCAGCCGGAGCTAATGCTCCTTCCCTCCGCGTGACTTCCTCAGAAGCCGCCAACCTTCACTTTCTATGCTTCCGGCGGGTTACTTCTCCCCCCTTCCCCTCCATGTCTTCGCTCGTTCGGACTTCTCCTTCTGTCCCTTCCGGTGCGGCATTCTCCGCCTCGCCCGTTGGGCCTTCCTTCTCATCCTCACGCTCGGTCCTACGGATGCCGAGGACTCCGCGCTGAGAGCTCATCGTGGCTCCAGGGACCGTGGCCTCCCGTGTGGACAAAACCAATATCCGGTCGTGGAGGCAAACGTTCGCCTGGCCTAAGGACATTGGAGCTCGTCCCCCTCTCCCGGTGGAGAGGATGAACGACGTTTTACGGGACGAAATAGCGTTGTGTATGATCACATCGATTCGGCATGCGTCTTCCCTTGAATGTTTTCTTCATCTGCTTCTTCACTGCTTTCGGGCTCATGCCCTCCCAAATCACTTCCAAACGTGTCTTCTGCCACATGGCTTTCCTGACGTTTGCGCCAAGCAAACTCTGCCTCCCACCCTCGACCTTTTCCGCCTCGTCTTTGAGTTGGTCGAGTCCCCCACTCATCTGGGATGGTTACTAAACCTCCGGGGAGGGGTTCTTATCCCTAGAGACATTCGGGGTTCGCTCCGATAATGTAAAGGTGGAAGAAGCGATTTTTTACGTTCGCCATTGGACCCCAGCTAAAATTCAATCAGCCGTGGCGTTATGCCGAATCCTGAGGGCGATGATCGCGCCCTCCTACTCTGTCGGGGACGACCTCGACCGGGCTCTCAGTAGATATCTTCAGTTCGACGGGACGATTGACGTGACTGCCTTCACCGAGGATGGACTTCAACCTCATTGCTGGGGTCACTCGTCGACTGTGGGGTACGTAGTTTCCTCGACTCGGCGGTCTCGTCTTCCATCCTGTATCTGACTCGTTTCTCGTTTTTTTAGTAGAATACAGCTCTCCTGCGTCCAACCGAGGCCGGGGCAGGCGGCTCAGAAGAAGAAGAAGAGGAAAGCTCCGGCTAGGAAGCCCACGACCCGGAAGACGCCGACCAAGGCCCCGCCGAAGCAGCCGGCTACGAAGGTCGTTCGAGCGGCGGCACCAGCTCCGGAAACCCCGGTCGACCCAACCTCGGAAGCCGACTATACTCAAGAACCGCCCGAAGTCCCGAGGCGATATAGGTTATTAGAGTACTTCCACTGCGGACCTGCGAACACCGGGGACAAGCTCATCACCTGCCATGACCAGTTCGTGAGAAAGCCCCTGGCTGCCAAACAAAGAGCAAAAAGTTCAAGGACCCCCCCCAAGACTCTCTAAGGGTCCTCTGGAGGGGGTATAACGATTCGTGAGCCGAGCCAACCTTCGTCGAGGCCGACTCCTCCTGTTCCCCAGCCCTCAGTGGCTGGTTCCAAACGTGCAGCCGACCCTCTCCCTGCCCCGAGCTCCAAGAGGGTGACGCCGGCTCCTGCTCCTAGTGCTCCCCCCTCATCGGCTCGTCCGGAGACAGTTGCTCCTGCCCCCGTTCCCGCTAGGCGGAGAACCACTGGCGCCTCGGGTTTGAAGAACGTCTCCGATGCTGTCGCGTTTTGTGTGTCAGCCACATATTCGGAGGATCGTCAGGAGCTGCGCAGTCTTGGCGACGTGGACTTGCTGAACATTCTCTCTCTGGCGTCGTATAGGTGAGTAATCTTTCGTTGATAGTTCTTTGCCTTGATTTCCGTGTGCTCGCGTCATGACTCCCTTTTTTCTTTCACGCTTTCAGCAAGTGGCGGCTGCGCGGAGTAAGCCAACGCCTCGAATCCCGCCTCACTTGGAAGTCAATGTGAGGAGCTGGAGAAAGAGCCGAGAGCTTGCGCAGAGTTGGAAGGGGAACTCTGCCCGGGAGGAGACAAAGAACACTTGAGAGGCGGAGTTGCTTTGACTCGTTCCGCAGGAGTGTCGGAGCTGAAGGAAACCATCGCCGACCAGAATCTTCAGTTAGGTCGGAAAGAGGACGAGCTCGGGCGTGCCCGGCTTGAGGCGCACACCCTGAGGTGCAGCTTGGACGACTGCAACCACTCTGAAGCTTTACGCAGAAAGAAGGCTGCCGAGGTCGCGCCCCCCGGAATCGGCTTGCGACTACCTGCGTCTGATTGCCCAGAAAAATGCTCTTTATGGGTACGCCGTTCATTGGGTGCTGGACGCCGTGGATATGTGCCGCCGCTTCTGTCAAGACAAGCTCGGGCCGGGAGAGTATGAATTTCTGGATGAAGAACAGATTGCCCGAGCTGTCGAGCAGAGCCGTTCGGAGAGGACCCTTGCCGAGGGGCTCGCGGATTCTCCGCCAAAAGGGCCGGCCCTTCCGAAGCTGCAGCATCCCCTGACCGCCCCGAGGTCCTAGCGCCTGTCATAGCTCATGCTTCCGAGGTTGAGCTTGTCGGGTCTGAAGCTGCTCCTCCGGCCGTTGTATCTTCTGCTGGGGTTGCTGTCTCGGACTCCCTCTTGTCGCCGAAGCCGATCCTTCCGTCTACCATTCCCCCTGCTCCTGTTCCTTCCAGCTCGCCGTTGTCGGAGGCCGCCACAGAGCCGTGAGCAGTAATTTTTAATTTTTTTTTTTTTTTTTTTTTTTTTTTTAAGACCTCGAGGTCTTTCTATCGAGGTCCACCAGTGGTAACCTTGGGACCTGTCCAGGGTACCACAAAAGTTGTACATACATTTTGAAAATGAATGAACCTTCTGCGTTTTTCATTGCGTTTTGTGTTGCAGTGTTTGTTGTCAATGTACCGCTCCCTTCCCCCCACTTCGATTTGACGCCCCAGGTGTCTGACCGAAGTGACGAGCAGAAATGTAACAAATACTGTAAGAGTCGTTCTTGACTTCTTTGTCGTAGAGTCGAGTCGGAGTAAATCGCTGTCGACCCCCTACTCCGAGTCGGCTTTACACTTGTAATAGTTTTGGCAAATTTTTCCCTGCCTATCCTTTTGCTCCGAGTCGTTTTGGAGCGCACACAAGTGTTGTATTGCCCCTGCAAAGGAAATGGTTGTTCCGCACTCCCCACTTGATCGCCCATTTCTGGATCTAGTCCGTGTTTGAGAGTCCCGAAGGTAAAGCGGGGGAAATTCTGCCCGCCGCCCCCCACTTCGAGACGTCCTACCTTGGATCGAACTCGTTGTTGCGAGGGCGCCACCCAGAGGTTGTTGGTCCGCACCTTCCCTACGTGGATCGTCCATTCAAGGAGCGAACTCACTGGGCTAAGGTCCCGTAGGTTATAGCGGGGTAATTCTGGCCCGCACCCCCCACTTCGAGATGTCTTTCCCAGACAAAACTTATTGTGGTGCCACCCAGAGGATTCGTCGCGAGTTGCACAAGGCTTATTTAAAGTAAGAATGCACTTTATTGATGATTTAATGGTAATACAAGTTTTCTACTGGTAGTAACGACGTAGGTTAACTACATTCCAAGTTCTCGGCACCGCCTTGCGCTCCATGTCTTCTAACTTGTAGGCTCCTTTGCCCAGCACCTCGGTCACTCGGTAGGGACCCTCCCAATTGGGCCCAAGCTTGTGCGTGGGCGTCTGTACTTTCCTGAGGACGAGATCGCCCTCCTTAAATCCGCGTTTTCGGACTCGCATTTAGTATGTTCTCTTTTTATATTGCTTCGGCACGTATGAGACCACTTCGTTTCCTCGTCCAGCAAAGTCTAGATTGTTCCTCTAGCTTCCTCATTGGTCCTTGTCAAAGTATCGACCCGAAAGCAAGTCGCGCGATCTCCACCGGAAATTACTGTTCGTTCCATATTGTCAGCGAATGGTGTCTCTCCTGTCCGTTACCCTATGTGTGTCGGTAGCCCATAAAAACTTGGGAGGACGTCAACCCCAGTTTCTGCGGCTCCCTCCAGTCCTACTGTAAGCGTCCAGAATCGTTCGGTTCGCGTCTCCACTTGTCCGTTTGCTGATGTAAACCGAGGTGAACTTGTGCTTGATATGCAGAAGCTCACAGAATTCTCGAACTTCGGGGCTTTCGAACTGTCGACCGTTGTCGCTGATCAGAGTTTTCGGTATACCGAATCGACTGACGATGGAGCGTTCTAGGAATTTTTGCACGCTCGACCGTGATGTGGTCAGTCGCTCTGCTTCGACCCACTCGTTGATGAAGTAGTCTGATCCACGATAATGAACTTTTGTTGCCGAACTGCTGTCGTAGGCGGACCCAGGATGTGCCAACCCCACTGTGCGAAGCCAAGGATCCGTAATGCTGGCTTTTGATTTGGGGCTCGGCCGGTACATTGGTGATTCCGGAATACATCTGGCATTTTTCATCTAGTCAACATAATTCTCCGAATCCTTTAGTAGAGTCGGCCAGAAATAACCTTGCCGGTAAGAGGGGGGGGGGGGGGGAAGGGGGGGGGGGGTCGCTTTTCGGCAAGTTACGGATCCTACATGGCGAGCACATGCCTTCATGAATTTCTTCAAGAATCGCGAGTGCGGTGTCGACATCAACACATTTTAGGTAGGGTGCCGAACGGTTGGTGGCCGAGTGGGCTTTCCGATATAGTCGATCTCCGATGATGACGAAGTGTGCAGCCCTCCGTGCCAGTCTTTCGGCTTCCCGCTTGTCCTCCGGTATAACTCCATCTTTTAGATAGCGGATGATTGGTGTCATCCAGCTGTCTCCTTCTTCAATCGTGAGGATTTCAATTTCCTCGGTTGCTGGGCGTTGGAGTTCCTCAAAAAAGATTGTTGCCGGCGACCCCCTTGCGGCTCCCGACGCCAGCTTGGAGAGGGCGTCAGCTTCGGTGTTTTCCTCGCGCGGGATGTGTCGGACTTGGAAGCATTTGAATTTTGCGCGAAGTTTGTGAACCTTGTCGAGGTAAGCCGCCATGGTGTTGTCTTTCGCCTCGAATTCACCACTGATCTGATCTGCCACGAGCTTCGAATCGGTGCAGACCAGCAACTTTTCTGAACCGAACTGTCTTGCGATTCTTACCCCGGCGTATTACCACCTCGTATTCGGCCACATGTTTGTGGGGAAATGAATCTTAACGCTACTCAGCCGAGCTCCCCCAGGGCTCGTGAGTATTATTCCAGCTCCACAGCCTTCCGACGTAGATGAACCGTCGGAGTAGAGGGTCCAGTGATCTGCAGTTGCTGGGTCACTCGCCCCAGTGTCTTCGGAGAACACAAATTATAGCCCATCTCTTACGATGAAATCGGCGAGGGCCTGAGCTTTATAGGGTTCGGACATACTTGGATATCAACTCGGAGAGTTCGACTGCCCACTTGGTCAAATCTTCCCGATACTTCCGGCTTCGCCAAGATTTTGAGCGAAGCGTTGATCCGTCAGCACGGCAGATGGTGTCGGCCTGAGAGCTAGGGCTCAGGCGCCGAGCTCACCACCAGGATAGTGCAGCTTCTCGCTGCAGTATACCTTTGCTCAGCGTCCTTAATCATTTTGCTGACGTAGTACACTGGAACGTTGTATTTTGTCTTCTTCTCGGACCAGTACCGAACTGAGAGCCGCGTTGGACATTGCCAAGTACAGATATAGGGTCTCCCCCTGTCGTGGGCTTGACAGCAGCGGTGGTTCAGTAAGGAAAGTTTTCAGCTCCTGGAACGCCTTCCTGCAGTCGTCGTTCCAGTCGATTTTGTTCTTTGGTTCCGCGCAAACTTTGAAGAAAGTGCGCATGGTCTCCCAGCGCGACATGAAGCGGCCCAAAGCTGTGATTCTTCCCCCTAGCCGTTGTATCTCCGTTACATTCTTCGGCTCGGGCATTTCCAAAATCGCCTTTACTTTGTCGGGGTTTGCCTCGATCCCTTTGTGTCACCATGCAGCCAGAACTTCCCAGCCGATACCCCGAAAGCACATTTTCGGTTCAACCGCATGGTTGTTTGCCGCATCAGCGCGAAGCGGCCTGCAGTCATGGCATTGCCTCCCTCGCCTTCTTACTACGACGATGTCGTCCACATAGGCCTGCACCGTTTCCCCACAGTGGACTCGAAAGATGATGTCCATCCCACGTTGGAAAGCTGCCCCAGCATTTTTCAAATCGAACGGCAGACAGGTGCAGTAGTCCAGTCTGGCATTGAAGCTGGTCTTCTCTTCATCGTCGGATGCATCTACCTGGTTATAGCCGGGAAGAAAGCATCCAGTGAAGCTAAGAGTTCATGTCCTGCCGTGCATCCACCAGTTGGTCTATCCGGGGTACGGGAACTATCCTTGACAGGCCTTTGTCAAATCGAGAAGTCAATGCACATCCTCCACTTCCCCGAAGGGCCTTCTTTACGAAGTACTACGTTGATATCCATTCGATATCGACCTCCCGGATGAATCCGGCCTCCAGCAATTTCTCCAAACTCTTCTGAGTTGCGCGCTCCGTTCGGGCGAAGCTGCGCTTCTCTGCCTACCGGCTTGCAGGAAGGATCGATATGCAGCTCATGCATGGCGAACCGTGGGTCTAGGAAACTGCATGTTTGAGGGGAACCCATGCAAAATAGATCCCGGAATTGCTGCGCAAGCAAAACTGACCACATCCTCAAAATTTCCCGCCTTCGAGCTTCAGCCGACAGGACGTGCTTCATTCGCGTTCTTCTGATTGACTACTTCAGCGTCTGCGCGGCCGTCCTCCAAAATCTTCTCCTCCCCTCCCTGCATCGAGTATATCGATCCGGAGTGTTCTTTTCTCATTAGGCATTGGATAGGCAACGCCTCGCATTCATCCGCATCGCTCTACTTCCCCCACTCCTTGAGCCGTCTTGAATTTGGCTTTTTGGTGGGGAATAGAAACTACCATCTGCATCTTCCTAATCCCGGGCCGTCCAAAGATGACGTTGTAAGCCGACGGGACTTGCAGCACTAGGAACGTTATTGTCGCGGTCTTCAATCGGGGTTCCGTTCCGATGGTGACCGGCATATCAATCGTCCCTATCGGTATTAGGTCCGGTCCTCCAAGGCCGTAGACGCTGGTGTCCACTGGCGACAGGTCTTTCTCAGTGAGGCCTAGTCGGACGAATGCATCGTAAAATAGTATGGATGATGATGCCCCAGTGTCGATGAAGACTCGTCGGACCTCACGTTGCCATGACCCATCGAACGATCAACTCATCATCGGAGCTCGATCGGGACCAGCTCGCGTCGGTGAAATGTTATTGGCTGCTCGTCTTCCTGAATCCACTGTTGTCGAAGGTGACTTGCATTATTCCGGCTCTACCGACGCTCCGCTCTGTTGACGCCCCGAAACCGGTCCCCAGCAATTGATAAAGAATTGGCTCCGCCCGAGCCTGCTGATCTTGTGTTCTGGGTCCCGTGGAGCTTCGCTCTTCTCCTCTGTTCGGCCTCGGGTTCTGCGAAAGATACTCCTGTAACTTCCCCATTCCGAACCATCTCCTCATTATTCCTTCAAAGCTGCGATGCATTGGTTGTCAGATGGCCATGTTCGGTGGAAGTCGCAGTTACGACACGTCCCGTTTGATTATCGGGGTCGAATCGGCGTGCTTGCGGTAGTCTGTTCATTGGTTCCACCAGCGGCTAATATTTCCCGAGGCGATTTTTGAGCCGGGTGTAGTAGTTGTTACTTCGTTGGTATCCGCCCCGGTATCTTCCTTCGTTCTTTTCGACCGGGTCTCGACCTTGGTTCGCTCTCCTTCGCTCTTCGCGGGTTCTCTTTGCTGCCTTTATGTGATGTTCAGCCTCTCGTTCTTCGGCTTTCGATGTGAACCGAAACCTCTCGATTTTTGGCCTTGAGTAGGTCTCAGGCGCGTTTGTGTGGAAATCGTACATCAGCTGCCGATGTCTGACCCCACGCTTTAAAGCCATCAACGCGAACTTCGGGTCCACGTCCTGCATGTTCTGCTGTTCCGAGCAGAAACGTTGGAAGAACGCCTTCAGCGTCTCCCCCTCCTTCTGCACTACATTGAGCAGACTCTCTGCGTCCTTCGGGAAGTCAGTGCTGGCGAAGAACCTTGTCTGAAACGCGTCGACGAGTTCGTCCCAGCTGTTTATTGATCCCGGCTTTAGCCCAGTGAACCAAGTCTGAGCTGGCCCCTCCAGAGTAGTCGGGAAAGCTTGGGACAGCATTACTGCTTGCCGTGATTGCGGTAAACGTCATCGCCGATCAGAAGCCACGAGACGTCGCTTTGGGTGCCAGTCTGCCGTAATATTTTGAGATTTTTTGGCAGTATTGAATTCTGCGTGGCACGGTCCGATCCTTGAATTGTCGTCCGAGAATGCGATGGATCTCGGACTCGAATGTTGCTTGACCCTACTTTCTCGGGTGCGCGCTGGTGCTTCCGCCAGGTTTCCCTCTGTCCAGTTTTGAGACGCTTCGGCTTCAGACTCCGCGCTTCCGTACTCTGTCGATGGACTCGTCCCTATTGGCGGAAGCCCTTCTTCTGTTATTGCTTCGATCTCGTAGTGGTTCCGCCCTAGATCGGGCTTGTTGCTCCTGGCGTCTCTCCCTCGCCCGTCGCGCGCCGTGGCTGCCTAGGCGTTCCTGGATTCCGGCGGAACCCAGCTGTTGAACGCCGAGACACGGCTTCGACTTGGGGAGTTGTGGCGTCGTGGTTGTCTGGAACCACCTTCTTCAGCATGCCCCGAGAGCCTTTCATGCACAGAGACTCTCGCCTGCGCATTAGATGTTTGCGGTTGCAGCAAACTGCGCAGCTCTTCCCTGAGTAGGGATCGCACGTCGTCCAACGTCACCGGGGCGTTTTCCGGCGCAACCTCCTCTCCTGCCCCTCGCAAGCGTTAGCCGCGGCTCGGAACACTCGGGGGCTTCACGTGCTGTGTTGATGTTTGCCCCAGTCCCATTGGGCTCCTCCTGCGATCGGCGATCGTCTCCAACCACGGTGCGAACAGTTCTGCTTCCAGTTCTTCTGTTG